>JAHRHZ010000022.1:24026980-24062192 GCA_024137785.1 Ginglymostoma cirratum | reverse complement strand
TGAAGAAGGGTCCAGACCCGAAACGTCAGCTTTCCTGCTCCTCTGAAGCTGCTTTGGCCTGCTGTGTTCATCCAGCTCTACACCAGGTTATCTCAGATTCTCCAGCATCAGCAGTTCCTGCTATCTCTGTCAGAATAAATGAGTCTTTTTCCGAATGGCAATGATTAGCGGGGTGCCCCACGTATAGGTACTAGGAGCCAAACTGCTCACAATATATATTAATGATTTAGATGAGGGAACGAAATGTAATCTCTCAAAATTTGAAGATGACACAAAACTGGTAGAAGGATGAGCTATAAGGAGGATGCTGGGGGGTGTTGCAGTGTGAATTGGACAGTCTGAGTGACTGGGCCAGTGCATGGCAGATGCAGTATAATGTTGGTAAATGTCAGGTTATCCACTTTGGTAGTAAAATAGGAAGGTAGATGAATATTTGAATGGCTGTAAATTGAAAGAAGGGAATGTTCAACGAGACCAGTCGCTGAAAGTAACTGTGCAGATACAGCAAGGAGTAAAGAAGGCAAGCTGTGTGTTGGCCTTCATAGTGAAACAATTCAAATGCAGGAACAAGGATATCTTGCTGTGATTGTACAGAGCAATGGTGAGGCCACACCTGGAATATTGTATGCAGTTTTGGTCTCCTTATCCAAAGAAGGATGTTCTTGCGGTAGAGGGAGAGCAGCAAAGGTTGATTCCTGGTATGGCAGGACTGACATATGAGGAGAGATGGAGTCAGTTAAGATTGTATTCACTGGAGTTTAGAAGAATTGGGAGGGGGTTGGAATCTCGTAGAAATTTATAAAATTCTAATGGACTAGTCAAATAAGATGCAGGAGGCATGTTCCCAATCAGGAGTCCAGAACCATGGGTCATAGTTTAAGGATAAAGGGTAAACCTTTTAGGTCTGAGATGAGTAGAAATTTCTTCACCCAGAGAGTGGTGAGCATATGGAATTCTCCGCCGCAGGAAGTGTTTGAGGCCAAAACATTGTGTTTTCAAGAAGTGGGTAGATATAGCTCTTGTGGCTAAAGGGATATGGGGGAGGGTGGAATTACAGTGTTGAGCTCAGTGATCAGTCATAATCAAAATAAATGGCAGAATAAACCCGAGGGCTCAAATGGCCCACTCGTGGTCCTAACTTCTGTGTTACCTCTTGCTAAGTAGATGTGTGCCATTGCGAATCGTATAGCTGACTGCTTTTGTTGCTTTTTTTTTGAATCGAGAAACATTGGTAAAGATTATAAAGTAGGACACATAAAATCATAGACAGAAAATGGAATCAATTATTTCCAAATGGAAATCAAATAGGGAACGATTCGGGTGAATTACTATAGACCCTGCAAGAAAAGGGAAAGAGCTGGAAATTAACTATCAACTGGTTTTGCTGAAATAGCTGAATACTTTGTTTCATTGTTACTTATGTGCTTTTGTTTCGTTGTAGCTTTTATTTACAACAACTTGCAGCGGGCACATGGGATATTAAAGGATATGAAAGTGAGCAGTAGAGTTGGGATTGAACAGGGTCAATTACAGAAAAGAAAAAAGGTGCAGTTTCAATGAGCCCAAATAACTTGCTGCAAACTGCACTTTTCCACAATGCAAGTGTCCTGTGCTTGCAACCCAAGGAGCACTGTATCACACCCTTTGCAAATAGGAAGACCAAGCAGGAGGTTGACCCTGAGCTGAGTCGGGAATGAGCGTTGCTGTTTTGTGCAAAGCTTTGCACTGTCTGTTGCAGTTAGAACAGATACACCATGCAAAGTTATTGGTCATTGCAGTACTAGCACCATGTAGAGTATTTAATGTTTTCAGGTTACATAATGAATGGGTCCTGCACTCCCAGTAACACAGATCAGTAATAGTTTTGTTCGGGAGGAGGGAATAAGCACTGATGTACTGCTCGAATGTCAAGATCCACTTATTTCGTTAAACATCATGCTTTTCATTCCAGACAAATCATTGGCAAGGACCAGTTTGCAGCAAGGAGGGAATTATTTTTGCTGCAGTTTTAGTTTTAATTTAAGGTTTGTAAGAATGTGTGGTTGATTGGATCAGTAGGGTTAGAGGGTGCTGACAGATAAATTCAAACTGCACGGATTATTTCTGGCGAGATGTGTGTGCGTGTTTAAAAAATAAATTCAATCCATTGACCGTCTGGTTGTGTGAAAGGGTGGTTGAAGAGGTTTTGGCTCAGAGCTGGTGTCGGGCTCACTGTACTTTGGAAGTGAGGTGGAACGCGTAGAATGACAGGTAGGGAGAGCAAGGAATAAGAAAAACAACAAACCAACCATTTTCTAGAGAGGAAAGTGACAGAGTTTAAGAGGGGTTACTGATGGTTTTGACGAGTTACTGATGGATCAAGCCACTGGATTTTTGTTTTTACTTTGCTTGCTTTGTGGTTATTAGATGGTACATTTGATCTTCTGCAAAGGGCAGTTTTGCCTAGTTCAGTGAAACTGACCTAACTCTCCTCCCACAACCTTTTAAATGGTCTTTCAAAGAAATACACACGGCACTTTTTCTCCTCATCTCTGGGCACTATGCCCTTACTGGTATCCTGTCCAAATGGCAGTTCTTTATATTTGTTCTAAGATTGTCGTTGTGCTATTTGTTTGTACGGGCGTCATTGCCTGTTCTAGCAAGCGCTGCTTACGTAAAGATCGAAAACAAGAGCCTGGCTGGAATTATTTATGTCAAACCCCACCACTTGCTTTCTCAATTGATCAAATGGCTCAGCACAAACCAGGGGATCAAAAATGGAATCTCCAAACCCACACAGGGCGGCAGAGTTACTATTTCATGCAGTATAGATACATCCTTGCTTTTAAACTGCAACTCCATTTACCCTCTTAAATGGACATAAAAGACCCAATAGAAATGATTTGAGGATCAGGAGAGCTCTTCCATCCTCTTCTGCTCCACATTTATTCCTCAAAAAACAGCAGAAATGGATGATCATGTTATTTAGTTAATTCCCATTGGTGGGATCACGCTGTGTGCAAATTGGTTGCTGCAATTCCTGCACTACAACATTGACCAGACTGTAAAAGTACTTTATTGGTTATAAAATGTACTGGTACATCCTGACACCCAGAAACGCTCTGTAAAAATGCCAGTCCTTTCTTTTTTACTGGTTATCTTTTGTGCTGGGTTGGATTTTTTGGATTCCTTGGGTGGTGATTTTTATGGGCCTAGACACTTACCTCAATCCAGTTGTCAACCAGAAGCAGGACTGCGGGGTGAAGCCTGAAAGAAACTACATTTCTATAATGTGTTTCATGTGATCGTAGCCACTGAAGTTCTTTTTGAAATGTAATCAATGCTGTACGGAAACTAATGGGAAAGTTACAGATTCCAAGTATATTTTGATTCTAATAATTTCACAAATGTAGCAATTTGACACAAATGTAACACTTTTTTTGCGATATAAAGTGATGAAAAGCCACCAGCTCTCTGAATGTTAATGGTAGGTGTTTCAGATTTGCTTTGCCTTTTCATTGGCTAGGCCTCAATTGAATGTTAATGGGCAATCTTTCAGTTGAGGCAGCAGCGAGTCAGCACCTGAAATGACATACCTATCGAACGTGCTCCTTTCTCAACGCCATTTCACTACAAATGATCTAATGCTCTTCCACGCATGAACTCCCACCTGCTTTCAACAGAAGTATGCAAACCGCTTTCTCAGAGCAATTTTCCCACTTTGAAGTCTAAAGTGTGATTGCTTTGGACTTTAACCGTCCGCTTTGTCATTTCTTTATGAGCTCACCTTCCATTCTCACATCTTCTCACTGTCAGTGATCCCCGACCAAACTAATCAACCCTCTGAATACGAGATCCAATTACATAGTGAGGACGAGATGCAAGTTCTGAGTGTTCAGATTCTTGACAGGCTTGAGCTTTAACAAGGAGGCTAACCTGACTAAGGAAGGGACAAAAATCAGTCAGAGATCAATTTTCTGGTTATTGTCTACTTTGCGAGGGGATCATGCTCTTTACTTCCAACCCTCACCCAATCCTAAGATAGCATAGTCTTTTGGCACTCGTTGTCTAGACTTCTTAATGTCAAACGACACTTCAAAAGACTTTTATCAAATGAAATTTAACACCAAAACTCATAAAGAAATGTTAGGATGATGACCAAACACTTGGTCAAAAAGGTAGGTTAAAAAGGAGTGCCTTAATGGAGGCAAGTGAGGCAGCGAAGTTTAGGGAATAAATCTCATTCCCTTATTTTATCTCTGTAGCTCTGCAACTTTGTTGATCTCAATTGCACCTTCAATTTCTTTTTGAAATCACCAACTATCTCCACTCCCACCAGCTGCATGGGCAACAAGTTCCAGGTCATTAGTACTGAATATGTAAAATTTTCTCCCTTGTATCATCTATGCATCTCTTGTGCAATACCTCAAATCCATATCCTGTAGTCCTTCTACCATTTTCTAATACAAACAGCTTTTATTTGTCTACCTTAACTCAATCTATTTATAATCCTATGCACCTCTACTCTGGAGCCATTCTAGTAAATCTCTGCACAGACCCTTACATCCATCCTAAAGAACTAGGTGCAATACTGAAATGAGAATTTTACAAAACTTCAGTGTTCCATGATTTTGTACCTGATTCTTTTATTTAGGAAATCTAAGATTCCATATACGTTGCTAACTATCTTCTCAACATATCTATCGATCTCAAAGATCTGTACACATGAACTCCAATGTCCGTCTATCCACGTACAACTCTTTAGAATTGTGCCATTTGGTCTTGACCTAAACTTTCTGCCAAAATGCATGGCTTCTTCCTGCTCCATGTAAAATCCTTCTGCCCATTCTTAACCTGTCCAATTCCTGTTGTACTCGATTTGTACCATCCTGTACCATCATTTATACTGATAAACCTCCAAGTTTGGTAACAGCAGCAAACTGAGAAATTTTACTCAGTGTACCTTAACCAAGTCTTACATCAAAGAAAGGAGTGGCCCCAACACTAAACCTTGGAGAAGCCGCCCTTCATTATAAAAGAAAATATTTAGCATGACTCATTGTTTTCTGTCTTCAAACCAATACTCTTTCATTCAAGGTGACATTGACCATTCTACTTCATGAGCATCATTTTATTAACCAGTTTTTGTACATGAATACTTTCTGGTAGCTGAAGATTAGATGGATCGGCCATGCTAAATTGCCCATAATGTGTAGAGTAGGTGGATTAGCCATGGGAAATGCAAGTGTACAGGGATAGGGTAGGGGGGATGATTCTGGGTGAGGTGCTTTTCAGAGAAGGTGTGGACTTGTGGTGCAGAATGGCCCGTTTCTACACTGTAGGGGTTCTATTCAAAAGGATTCTGTTCTATTAGGGTGGCACAGTGGCTCAGTGGTTAGCACTGCTGCCTGACAGGATTCCGCCGTCATGCGACTGTGTGTGTAGAGTTTGCACATTCTCCCCATATCTGCGTGGATTTCCACCAGGTGCTTCGGTTTCCTCCCACAGTCCAAAGATGTGCAAATTAGGTGGATTGGCCATGCTAAATTGCCCATAGTATTCAGGAATGTGTAGGTTAGGTGCATTAGCCATGGGAAATGCAGGGTTACAGGGATAGGGAATGGGCCTGGGTGAGATGCACTTTGGAGGGTTGGTGTGGACTTCTTGGGCTGAATGGCCTGTTTCCACACTGTAGGGATTCTAAGATTCTAAGAAAATGGTGAAGCAATGAAAAATGGGAATGCGTATGAGTCCAGAATTGGTGGAACGTGTATGTCTCAGAGCGTTGCAGAGGAAGCAGTTACTGAAATAAAGAGAAACAGGGCCATGGACAGGATTAAGTTTTTTTTACCCCAACCGAACACCCAGCATTAGTGAAGAGAAAGAGAACAGTCCACTCTTGCATCTCACAGAATCCCTACAGTGTGGAATCCAGACTGACCCTATAACCCACCTAATCTACACATCCCTTGAACACTACGGGCAATTTAGCATGGCCAATCCACCTACCCTGCGCATCTTTGGACTGTGGGAGGAAACCAGAGCACCTGGAGGAAACCCATGCAGACACAGGTAGAATGTGCAAACTCCACACAGACAGTTGCCTGAGGGTGGAATCGAACCCAGGCCGTGGCAATGTGTGGTAGCAGTTCTAGTACTAACCACTGAGCCACCCAATATCTCTTTCAATGTATATTGAGTGTTGTTGACAGAGACCTGAGAACGGATATAATGTGTGCGACCTGTGGAGAAAAGTAAAACTGAATAGAATAGATTTTATCCTCACAAAAATATAGGTAACTGCACAAAGGTTTGCATCTAGTTGTATTGAATTGTACTTCGCACAAAGCACAGTATCTTGTGATCTGGTTGTTATGTGTATAAAACTTTACCAAGCTAAGTAGTTGTGATGATTTGTCAAATGCTTTAAATTTGTTTTATGCTCTCAGTATGCTCAGTATGATTCATTGTGCTTACCTGCAAAATAAAACTGTGCTATCTATTCTATTCCTGGCCCAAATTAGTTCAAAGCAGACAAATGATTTCATTTATTTTCATTTGAGACTAAAATGGCACCTGGTTTTTTGAAGAAGGGTCCAGACCCGAAACGTCAGCTTTCCTGCTCCTCTGATGCTGTTTGGCCTGCTGTGTTCATCCAGCTCTACATCTTGTTAACCTCCCAAATCTGTCAGCTCTGCTGCCTGGAAGGACACAGGTAGAAGGTACCCAGAAACACCATCACCTCTAAGTCACACAGTATCCCAAACACAACCACTGATCTATCAGTGAGTCGAAATCCAGGAGCTCCCTCTGTAACAGCGCTCTCAATGTACTTATGCCACACGAGCCTCAGCAGTTGAAGAAAGTGACTCACATCCAGCTTTTTAAGGCGGCCAGAAATATACTTAAAATTTTGGCCTTATCAATAATGTACATGGCCCATTAATTAATTATTTTCCACGATCTCACGCAAAAATCCTCTGGGTGTCAATTCTAGGAAATGAGAAAAAGGCCACGTGGCTATAGGCAGTACGGGGGTGGGGGGGGGAGGAGGGCGGTGGTGATGCTGTTTTCTGTTTGGGTCGTGGGATTATGTTGGGCTAGACTACATAAAATCTTGCTTTTGTCAACCATCCAGAAGGTGAACTGAAAGGCTAACATCTGAAGCAAGTGCCTCAGCAATATTCCATTCCCCCAGTCATGGTATCTCTTTCCTATACAGGCTTAACACACATTACAAGCTACATATAATTTTGGGCAGGCCCAGTCTTCTCTCAGATTTGAGGGAGACTTTCCAAAGGGTTAAGCTGTGAAAGGCAGCCATGCAAAACAGGAATGTCTCAAAAACCTCACGCACGTGATCAAGCTTGAGGTGCTACAGACACAATAATACTCTCACCCTCTCACGCCACCAAGAGTTAAGGAGGGCAGCTTTAGACAAAGTTCTTCCTTCGGAATGCAGTATTTTTGGACAACTGGACAGTTCAAGGACTTTAGGTCCTTAACATCAAACAAAATAGTGTTTGGTCTCTTAGCTCTCGGGATCTCACTTAGCCGTTGAGAGTTGGTGAATGCCTGTAGAACCCTTCTGCAAGGCTTCTGTTCCTCCTGAATAAGAGCAGTGAAGTAACAGGGGAAGACTTTTGTGTAAAGACTATCCACTGTAAGGTAGATTTGCCCGGATTTCCTGGGCTCAGTAACTTGCAATGTGATACTGGGAGAATAGAGTGTCTGAGGCTCGGAGATTTGTAACTGAGAGAAGAGCCACTATTGTTCGCTTGATCCAGCCTGGTTAGTGACATGAATATAATTTGTAGCTGCAGTTGACAGGATCTTGCACTGAGCCTTTTATACTGATTACTCCAACCTGGGGAATTAGTTTGCTGGTGAAGAAACAAACAGCTGATTAAAGCACCACAATTTCTTACTAGTCTCCTCAAATCCAACATTTTCTGTGCAGATTTCTGACCACACACACGCACACAAATATTCTACCAAATAGCAGAGGTGTTTACATCTGTATTACGTTCTGTGAATGAAGTCCCTGACCAATTTACTCAGTTCTCTCTAATGAAATAAAAATGTAAAGAATCATTAGTTACATAAACAGGAAACATTCAAGACATTGACACTTTTCTTCCTAGTAAAACCTCTGAAAACAGAATGTTGATCTGATTCCAGCCATCCTGTGCTTGTATTGTGATCATTCTGTTTTTAATATTCATTTCTAGGATGTGGCTTTCATTAGCCTTTATTTTCACTTCTCAGCACCGATAAATTAGAGGCTTTCCTTTCTATAGGATCTTGCATGACCAATCCCCAAGCGCCTTAAAAAAAGACGACGTATTTTTGAAGTGAGCTCCCTATTGTAATATCAGAAACACTCGTTAATTTTCACACAGCACGCTTCCACATTCAGCACCCAGACGGCGAAGCAAATCTTTGCAATAATGTTCAGGTACTGATGATCTGTCTTCTTGAACCGACGCAATCTGTGTGTTGAAGGCACTCCCACAAGCTCCTGAAGTACTGAGTTCTTGGATTTTGATCCAGCCACAATGAAGGAAAGGTGAGGAATGCTGAAGTTGGGATGGTGTGAGACTTGAATCCGATGTTATTATTGTACCTGAGATAACAAGGTGTAGAGCTGGATGAACACAGCAGGCCAAGCAGCATCAGAGGAGCAGGAAGGCTGACGTTTCGGGCCTAGACCCTTCTTCAGAAATTTTTTTTTTTGAAGAAGAAGGGTCTAGGCCCGAAACATCAGCTTTCCTGCTCCTCTGATGCTGCTTGGCCTGCTTTGTTCATCCAGCTCTACACCTTGTTATCTCAGATTCTCCAGCATCTGCAGTTCCTACTATCTTATTATTGTACCAGCTGCCTTTGTCTTTCGAGGCTGCAGACATCACCCTTGGAAAGCGTTTTCAATGAAGCCTTGGCGAGTGGTACTACATTCTACTCATTTGTACGTTGCAGCAATGGCGCATTTGTGAGACAGGGAGTGGATTGTTTGGGATGGAACGGGAGGAACTGGAAAATCCCTTAATAGTTTAGTTATATATTTGATATAAGACCATTTGATATAGCAGCAGAATTAGGCCATTCAGCTCATCAAGTCTGCTCTGCCACTTGATAATGCCATTTTTCAACCATCATTCTCCTGCCTTCTCCCTGTAACTCTTGATTCCCTTACTAATCAAGAACCTATCTATCTTCATCTTAATAACACTCAGTGACATGGGCTCCACAGCCGTCTGTGGCAATGAGTTCCACAGATTCACCACCCTCTAAATGAAGAAATTCTTCCTCATATCATACCCTTCACCTGGAGGCTGTGTCCCTGGGCATCCCTGGGTATAGGTCACATGTACAATGTGACATACCAGTAAGTTCTGCTGAACACTTGCTATCAATATCTCAGAAATAAATGAAGAAACCTCTCCATTGGGAGAACAAGTTAATCAGTGTGCAAGATGGAAGAGTACGTAAAATCAAGGGGTTTTCATTTAATGTATCCCATGGCTGAGCAGAATATGTTTTAACCAGCAGTAAGTTGAGGAGCAAAATTATTTTCCCACCTCATATAATTGCTCGGTTGTGATGTTTTGTTTGTTTTTTTGTACTCTATCTTTTTTCTGGCGTGCTGAAATTGCTGCTTCAAACAGATGTCAGCAGATTGGGGTTTGTCTGCTTTAAAATAAATGATTTGTTGATGTGCATGCTTTTTCAGCACCTGGATCTGTATGAGGGCCCTGCATGTTTACTGCTGTCAGATTGCTATGGTATTAATCACAGTGTACTTAAAGCAATGTGTTTGAAATAGTTCAAAAGCCAGAGAACGGGGTGGTAACTGGACATTAGCATGTCTGCATGTTGGGTGGAAAGTTAAGATTAGGGAGACCAATACCAGGTCTCAATCTCCCAAACTCCAATTCACTGCCGATTACCGCATGAGAAACCAATGTCTTGCAGATTTGCAAGCACTCATTGGAAATGAGCACTAGGCACCTTCTACATGTAATTCAGTGCTCTGCAGTTGATTATGGGACCTATCAAACTTCATCAACTTGACAGAGCTTCTACTGGACCTTCAGCAATCCTCATCAGCAGGCTTGACAGAGAGGACACTCATCAAGAAAAGGTGAGAAATTATTTTTGTTTACATATAATTTTTGTTCAGTGGAGACACTTTAGACTGTAGGCTGCTACTAGCCTAAGCTTCCCCTTCTCTTCCTTGCAGCACTCCTCTGCCATTCCAATGTCTACCCAAGACCAAAGTAAACTGCTGCTTCAAGAGATGTCTGATCAGCCTCTACAGCTCAGGGGTTTCAGGCAGATGATGCAGTTGAGCTTCAGGTCAGCACAGGTGACCCCATGTTTGCGTGACCAACTATTCTGTGTCATTTCCAACACTTTTCTGTCACCACTACCCCTTCCAGCCTTTGTAAACTCCCTGCTTAAACTCATGGTTGGTGGATGCTGTCGAGATCTCAAGAAGAGAAATGGTGGTAGGAGAATCATCAGGTATTTATACTTTTTGCTTTGGTAAAGGCCCATCATATTGAAACTGCCTCCAGGCTGATTCTTTAAAGTTACTGAAGATATGAAACCCTATACATTTGAGACCAGCTTCAATTACCAAAACAAGTGCCCATTGCAGGCCTGGCATCTCACCTGGACTCAGAAAATTCACTGTTTGGTGTACCTGGCACTTAGCCAAATGTACCAGCCTGTTTCATTTAAGGAGCATTCTTGCTTCTTGGCTAGAAGGTCATGAGGACTTTGAGGCTTGTGCAAGGATCTAAGCACCACAGTTGAAGATAATATTCCATGCAGTGCCTCAAAGTGGCTCAAAGTCAAGCTTTGAATAAGACATCTAGTTCATAACAAATTTAGCAACGATGGTCCCATCACTTGCCTCTGGTTTACAAATGCAAGGTCCCTCTTGCTTTTTTCAGACAAGGGCCTGCACATCAAGAAATTGCTGGTTTCCAATGATTGGGAACAAGTGATCACAACCCAAAACTGATTTCCTCAACCTTAACTGCCCCCCATGAAGTTCAATAATGTGCATTTTTACCCACCACTCCACCAAACCTGTGGCTTTAGAACTCTTTCAAACATTAAACATGCTGTGACGAGCACCTTGGTTATTTGACACAGGCTGCCACTTGTTCAAGTGGATGTTTGGGAGTCCATGGCACAACATTTAGATGAAGTCAGATGGAGCACTTTGTGAAAGCCAATCACTTTCTGACTGTTCACTTCTCCACCTTCTTATGTTGAAGACTTTTTTCCACCTTGAATTTGTCCAAAATTGGCTACTTTCTGTTCCAACATGAAACATTTCTCCATGATTTCCACTCTGGTGTTTGGAGTGAAGTGTTAGATGCAAATGTGTTGTCTGACGTCCAATCATAAGCTCAGGTCCAACTTGAGCATTCTTCCAAGTGTCACACAATCTTAAAGTAGCAGTGGCCTCTTCACTGCAGGAAGAGAGCTCACCAGTCAGCTACCAAAGAGACAAAATTTTCTCTGATCTTATTGAGATGTAAATGTGTCACGTGTAAGTTACTGGGTAAGGAAGACTGGTTACCTTGAAGGACAATTTGCTATTACCTGTTGGCTTTTTATTATAATCCAATAGCTTCTTGGACACGTTAAGAGGCTGAAGGTCTTTTTAATTTTCATGCACAAGATGAGGGCATTGCTGGCTAGGCCAGCATTTTTTGCCCATCCCTAATTGGCCAGAGGACAGTTAAGAGTCAATCACATTGCTGGGGGTCTGGAGACGAATGGAGGCCCACCCAGGTAAGGATGGCAGTTTCTTTCCCCAGTGGACATTCATGAACCAGATGTGTTTATCATGACAATCAGGAATGGATTCATTGTCATCATTGGACTGTTAATTCCAGATTTTTATTTGTCAGGGCCAGATATGAGCATTACCTGGGTCTCTAGATAATAGTCTAGTGATAATACCACAAGGCCATCACTGCCTCTATGTGCACATAGAAGTTGTCCACCTGTCCAGGAACCAACCAGAGAGTTGCTGTGATGCTGAGCATGCCTTATGCAAAAACTGGTCCTGATTGAAAACCAATCAACAGGCAGTTTTTGCGCAGAAGTGTCTGGAATATGCATCCATGACGATTCCAACAATCGTCCTCCAATGCTCGAACAAGCCCTCTGTGTAAACAGAACTCACAATGATGTCCAGGAACTTGCTTTGATGCTGCAATATCTTCTTCCACTGTCACCTTCATTTAAAGCAATACCTTTTCCTCATTTACTTTCACAATCCCAAAAAAATTGAAAAGATGAGTTCTTTGCACCACAAATATTCATTTCCATGACTACCACAGCAGTGCATATCACCTACAGATGCACTGCCAAAATTCACAAAGGACCCTTAGACTGCACCTTCCAAACTCAAGACCACTACCATCTAGAAGAATAATCGCAACAGATACATAGGAACACAACCACCTGCAAGTTCTTCTTTAAGCCTGACTTGGAAATATTTCACTGTTCCTTCACTAATTTTGGGTCAAAATCCGGGAATTCCCTCTCTAATAGCATTTTGGGTTTACCTACAACAAATTAACTGCAACAGTTCAAGAAGGCAGCTCACCACCACCTTCTCAAGCGCACTAAATGTTGACCCAACCAGCGATGCCCACATCCCATGAACAAATAGGAAAAAAAGTAAAACGCTTTAGGATGTTCTGAGGTTGTGGAAAAAAAACTCAATGAAATAACTCCACAGAGGCTGGTATTCTCTCACCAAGTCCACCTTTCTTTACACATGGAGAGTCCTTGGCACTGATCTAGCTCCCTCAGAGCCAGCTCTCAGAGTCAGCAGGATGTCTGTTGCTCTTCTTTTCATCTGTCAATCAGACCTTCCCGATTGGACCATTTTAACAACCCCAGTCAGGGAACTCATTCTTTGAGTTCCACCTGGATGACCTCATTGCTATCACTATACTTAACAGAAGCGATATTTTAGGCAAGCCCTGGGATTGGTGGAACAGGATTTACCGGATTCATTCCTAGTTTCTGAGGGTTGATGATTTATCCAGATAGACTGGAAATATTGTAGTTTCTTTGGGAATCAACATTGAAGGAATCCTTGTGGAAATTAACAAACTATTAAATTGTATAGGAAAGATAAATCCAGAGTATTATTTAAGATAAACCTTGATGGTAAGTCAAGAGACACAAGTGAGAGCCAAGTGTCGGACAAATGCGAAAAATATATTTTCAAAGAGTAGACAATCCTGGTTAAAATTTAGAGGTACTTAAGGAGATACAATAGACAGGAATAATCTGCTTCCACTGGCATAAGAGTCAACAATTAGAGGATAAAGATTGAAGATCATTTTCAATTGAACCAGTGGAGAGGTTGCATTTGTGTCTTTAACTCAGTGAGTTGTTTGATTTGGAATGTTTTGCCTGGAAAGACGCTGGATCAAGGTTCAGTAGTAACTTTCAAAAGGAAATTGAATAAATACCTCAAAAGGACAAAATCTGCAGAGAACAAGAGAGTGGAACTAACAGGATAGCCCTTTCTAAGAGCTGAAACAGACTCAGTGGGTTGAACATCTTCTTTCTGTACTTTATGATCCTGAAAACCACGTGAGTATTGAATTGTAATATTTTTTGAGCTAGATTGACAAAGATGAGTGTAGAAAACTTCCTGAACCCTATTTCTTTGTCGTTTTCTTTATGACTGTCACCAAACTGCAGGATCTGCTAATGGCCATTGACGGATGTTGTCTCCATTTCTGTGGGATAATGGATTCATTTCCCAGCTGTCATCTACACACAGACTGAAGATGTGCATTTTTACACTTATTCATGGCACGATAGTGAAACACTAACCGGCTCCTGGCCTGTATCCAACAAACCCGAATGCTCAGGAGATGACAGCTGAGTTGTGAATCAGCAGTCTGAAGGGGTTGGGCTAAGTGAGCTGGAAACAGATGGCAACAAGTAATGACTAACAGGTAAGATCATAATTTTTAAAGTCAAAGTCATTACATTAGGAACTTGTTTAAGTCTGTCCAAAGTAAACAACATAAGAGTAACTACATTTCAAAAGATAATTCACAGGGTGGGGGGTGGTGTGGGTGCGGTAATACTAACTTTGGCCTATGATGTAAAATGGGCAATATTGATACAAGCACATGCTATAAATCTAGGATGAATGGACATTGACCTGAGATGTTAATGCTGTTTCTATCCACATTTGCCGTCTGACCTGCTAAGTATTTCCAGCATTTTCTGATTTTATTTGAGATTACCAACTTCCATGCCAGATCTCTCTTGATTTAAATTCCACTGAAATTGACTAGAATAAGTAACGGGATTGATAGCGTCTGGCCAACTGAAGCCACAATTAACCTCAATGTTTGAAACAACTTGATATATTTATTGGTAATAAAGTGAGGATGCGTATTTTGAAATCTTTTCATTTTAGACTCTCACAGATAGGAGAGGGAAGACTTTGACCATCAACCAGGGCAGGATCAGTTGAGTTGGCCACATGTTAATTCTGCCGCATTACCTGATCAGTGATCTCCACTTCCATCTACTCATCCACCCCTGTATGTCAAAGTCTTGTTTCTGCTAATGTTACTGGTAGCACTATTTGGAATCTTCCTCCCTTTTGACCAAGCTCCAAGCAAGCAGTTCTAGAAGGTTGCCTTCCCTTACTACCTAATGCACCCACTTAAATAAAACAACTTGCAAAGGCATTTGGCTAATAGGTGCAAAGTAAATGCAGGCCAAACCAAGAAAATTAAGATTTTAAGGAAGAACCAACAGTTTGAGTGAAGTTATGGGACTTCAGAGCAGTTTAAATGTTGCCAGCTGAGAGCTTCATGTCAGATGTGCCTTGATGGGTAGCCAAAGTCAGAAGTCACCAGTTTATAGCCAAACAGGTTTGTTTGAAATCGCATGCTTTAAGAGCTTAGTTCGTTCATCAGGTGAATTGACTTCATTTGTCGAAGGGGCTACATTCTGAAATTTATTTGTGATGTCAAATAAACCTGTTGGACTATAAACTGGTGTTGTGTGACTTCTGGCTTTTTCCACCCCAGTCCAACACCTCTACATCAATGGGTAGCATTGTCAACAATGAATCTGAACATTGTGAATTCAAGTCCCAATACCAACGTAATAATAAACTGACATGCCAACACAATCTGGAGGCAATACTTCACTACTGGTCATGCCATTGTCCAAATGAGATGTTGAAATTAACCTTCATAAAAGATCTCCTTGCATTATTTCAAAGGACAGCAAAGGAATCCTCCCCAAATTCTGGCCAGTATTTATCCTTCAATTAGCTTCACTAAAACAGATGTTTTGTTCATGATCACATGACAGTGAAATCTTGCTCTGTGAAAACAGGTTTCCGTGTTTCCTATATTGCAACAGTGACCATGATTCAAAAATAATTCAATGCTGCAAAGTGGTACAGGGTGCCTGAAGTTGTGAAATTTGCTAAACAAATGCAATTCTTTGTTTTTATCATGCCATTTGTTGGGTATGGTATTAAAATGGATTTAAAGTACAGTTTAGCTATGATCTAATTGAATAGCTGAAAGGTTTAATGACTGCTCTCTTCTTTTGTAATTGAGTGAATAGCCCAAAGTACCAACATTCATCAGGCAAATTTCTTCATGGCATTTGACAGTGATCTTGATCTGAGTGTGGGATTTCCCTGAAAATCGTCCTTGAGCATGCAAAAGAAAAGTAAAATGCTATGAATGCTGGAAATCTGAAATGAAAACGAAAAGTCATGAATAGAAGATGAATCATAGCAGGATCAAAATATGAACTCTATTTCTCTGTTCAGGGTTACTACCAGACCAGTTGTGTTTTTCCAGCATTTTCTGTTTTCATTACCTATCAATATGCAATTTTCAAAGGGTGGGAGATGGCATTATATTTCAGCAGCTTCCTGCTGTTTAAGCCTTGGCCACCTCCTCTGCCCATCTAAAAATATTTTGCAATGAGTCTTTAGCTTGGAATATGTCAGCCATAACCATGTTAGTGTTATGGATCCAGTGGGGAGAAGAGTGCATCTGTTGGGAGAATAGTGCCAATTACATTTTTCTTCATGGGAAGAATTACAAAATGATGCTCGTCAATCATGTTTCTAGCCAACACATCATTAGTACACAGATTGTCACAGATACCAAAACCTCTCTTCAAGGACTTGCTTTTATTCACTCATGGGATATGGGTGTCACCAGATGGGCCAGCATTGATTACCCATTCCTAGTTGCCATTGAGAAGATGGTAATGGCTGGAGTAATACTGGAGGTGCCAATGTAAGTTGGGTATTTCCACGGTTGTGATGCTGATTTGGGACAGAGTTATGAACTTTCATGATTATCATGAAATCTTCAGGAATTAAAATAATTATTTACAGAGACACTGGTTGAACAAACATTTGAGAAAAATCTTTGGGAAATTTAAACAAAAGGCATGTTTGCATCCCTCTTTCCTTTGAACACTTTAATGTCTTAAATATAAAAAATATTGGAAGTCGAAAAGTACTGTTTTATTGGGTATGAGGCAATTGAAATCAGGAGGTCACATAATAACATATCCAGGAAAACATTCAACCAGAATTGGCAGCTTTTAGTCAGGGATAGTTGGTGAAATGATTCATTGCATTTATAGCAGAAAAGGAAATGACCTCTGAAAGTTCAGTCCACACAGTCAATGGGGTACCACATCAAAGGTTATTGTGGAATGTAAAAGATCATGGAGTAGGGGTTAGCACATTTACATGGATAGAAAATTGGCTAGCTGGCAGAAAACAGAGTATTCATAAATGAGTCTTTGTCTAATTGGCAGGATATGACAAACGGAGTCCCACAGGGGTCTGTGCTGGAGTCTCAAACTTCTAACAATTTACATAAATAACTTAGAGGAGAGGAGTGAAGACATGGTAGCTAAATTCACAGTCGACATGCAACACAGGTAAGAAAGTCTGTTGTGAATAAAACCTAAGAAGTTTGCAATTGGAGTGATAATTTGAGTGAGTGGGCAAAAATCTGTCAGATATGGTATGATGTGGGAAAATGAGTAGTCATTCAATTTAACAAAGAATAACAAAGTACAGCATCACTGAAATAGAAAATGACTGCAGAATTCCTTGATGCAGAGGGATCGAGGTGGTCTAGTGCATGTGTCACAAAAAGTAACATGCAAGTACAGCATGTAATCAAGAAGGCTAATGGAATGGTCTCCTTTATTCTGAGCAGAATTGAACACAAACGTAAGGAGGTTATGTGCCAGTTCTGCAGGACCTAGGTGTTATCACATTTTGAACACTGTGTGCAGCTTTATCCTCTTTGTTTAAGGAAGGATGTAAATGTGTTGGAGGTGGTTCAAAAGATGTTTGCTCAATTGATACCTGGAATGAGTGTGTTATCACATAAGGATAGGCTGGACAGACTGAACTTGTCTCCACTTGAAGTTGGATGAGCTAGGAATGACTTGGTTGAAGAGTGTATGATTCTACACAGTCTTGACAAGATGGGCATGGAGATGACATTTTTTCTTGTGGGTTGAGCTCAGAACTAGGGGGCAACCTTTTAGGACAGAAATTACATTTATATTTTCTCTCAGAGGTTTGTGTGATTTTGGAACTCTCAGTGGCAGTGAAAACAGGAGCATTAAATATTTTAAGTTATTATTTCGATTGTTGGAAAAACCCATTTGGTTCACTAATGTCCTTTAGGGAAGGAAACTGCCATCCTTACCTGGTCTGGCCTACATGTGACTCCAGACCCACAGCAATGTGGTTGACTCTGAACTGCCCTCTGGGCAATTAGGGATGGGCAATAAATGCTGCCTAGCCAGTGATGCCCTCATCCTGATAATGAATTAAAAAATGGCAGAGGTAGATAAATTATTGTTAGCTAGGAGAATCAAAGTTTATTGGGAGTTAGACAGGAATGTAGAAAGTGAAATACAAATAGACCAGCCACTAACTTAGTGAATGGAATTGCAGTCTCAAGAGCCCAGACTGACTGTGTCCCTCCCTATTTCACGTATTCACAGTCCTCTGCCCTCCCTTTAAAGGGCCTCAGTCTTGACTTCTGAATTAGGAATTTTCAATCAAAGCCAATAGTTGGCCCACTGCAAATAGCCTCCATTTCTTGAGAGTGGGACTTGAACCTTCAGACGCAGATTTGAGAGCACTGCCCGCTGAACCACAACAGACACTGTCAATGCACCTTTGATTTACTTATTATTAGTGATTCTGGTGGAACAGACACAATTGGTGATTAAGGACAATCTGGAAGATTGATGTGCAGTGAGTAAAGGAGACCAGGACCTGTGTAAACACAAACATCAAAGTGAACAGAGCGGAAAGCTTCCATTAAGTAGATGATTGTTTTATTTGTTTAAAACAAACACCAGTGCGAATCAAATGGGTACATCCCCATCCCTACCCATCGTCCCTTCCAAACCCCTTCCCCCTTACACACCCCGATTACTTTGGGCTCTAATTAAATTAGCTGCTAACTCAGTTGAAAGGTTGATGGCAGCATTTAGATTCCTTTTTGCAGAGTATCAGTGAGAATCTTTATGCGGCACATGAGAAGCATTCAAAGGGTGAAGGGAACTGACCCCAAACCGATAGCTTTCCTGCTTTCATTAGCCATTTCCTAGCAGGCTCGGTTTCCAAGTGTTACCAGAGGTCTGAGACAGGGAATTCCAGTTTTACAAAATACAGTCCTTTCCTGTGACATTTTGCTCTCCCTCTTGCAAATGTTGTGACGATAAATTCAATCAGGAATTCGGGAGAATTATTTTGTCAAGAGAGTGTTTAGAATGTGGAACTTCTACATGGAGTAGTTGAGGTGAAGAACATAGATACAAGTAAGGGAAAGATTGGTTAATACATGAAGGTGGAAGGAATAAAAGGCAATAGTGATAGGTTTAGATGAAGAAGGGTGGGAAGAAGTTCATGCAGATCTTGTAAACAAGCAAAGATTTGTTGGGCTGAATGTCCATTTTCTGTGCTGTACACCTGAGGTAAGGGTATTCTCTCATTCCCTAGGTGGGTGGTTTCTTGTTGTTCTATTTCACAGCCAGACCATCTTTACTGTTTCAGTTGATGAAACACTAATGGTACAGGGCCCTTGTGTTGGGGGATTTGCAGCCCGGTGGTCCATTGTAAAACCAGTAAATCCCAACAATTAACCTCTCTTCTTACACCCATCTCTAATTATTTCTTTTCCAATGACGAGCACAGAATCGAGGCTGACATATTCAGTCCTGTACTGGGGGTGGGGTACACTGCTGGAGGATCCAATTGTTCAGATGAGATGCCAGACCAAGGCTGTATGTCCCTCTCAACTGAAGGGAAACGATCCCAAGACACAATGTAATTTCATGATCAATATTTGTTTCCAACCAACATCATTAAAACAAATGTTTCTGCCATTATCACGTTACAGTTTGTGGGAGCAAACAGGTTGTCACATTTCCTCCATAAAATTAGCAACTACACTCTTCAAGGACCATAAACTGCACTGTACAAATGCATCTTTCTTTCTTTCTTCACCCAGTCTATCTCAGTTTCACAATAATAGTCCCACATCATGGAAATTGAGTAAAATAAGTGCTGTGCCTTACCATATTCACATTGTTTCAACTTGGTGAGACACTTAGTCTAGCAGAGTTGGGCCTGATAAAATAATAATTTACAATTTCCTCTTTCCTTGATGCAGAACTGATTTAGCACCGAGCCACACAGGGACTGCTGGCCAAAAGCTTGATGAAGCAGTAAGATTTGTAGGAGTGTTTTAAAGGCAGAATGAGAGGTGTAGAGAGGCAGAGAGGTTGAGGGAGGAAATTCCAGATGGAAGGGTGTACCAGACAACGGAAGGCAGAGACAAAGATAGTGGAGTGAAATGGAGGAGTGCAGAGATCTGATGTAAAAGCAAAGTATTGCAGATACTGGATATTGGAAATAAAGACAAAATTAGCTGAAGAAACAGAGCAGGTCTGGCAACATCGGTGGAAAAAAAAAGTTAATGTTTTGAGTCCAGTAGGACTCTTCTGGGTCACAGTGGAGATTGGGTGGCTGTGGCTATTGGAGAGAATTTGATAATGAAAGAAAAATGAGGTTTTCCAGAACTGGAGTCGATGTGAATTTGTGAACGCTGGAGCATTGGGAGAAGGGGCAAACAGTTATTGAATGAGTTTTCCACTGCTATAAATCAGAAACTTATCCAATGTCAAAAATGTGAGGTGCAGGAGAGGGGGACACAGTGGAAAATAAATTTAGAACAGATCTAGGGAATATATTCTTTGCACAAGCAAGTATCAGAAAAAGTCTAGAATTGTTTAGAAAAATGAGGAGGGGAGGATATTTTGGGATATTTGAGTAAAGCTGTGCAGTGTTTAATGACCTTGCAGTTTAGCTGTTAGATTAAATTGATGTTGTGCCATAATAACACACTGAAGAAGAAATCTCTGGAGTAAACAGATTAATTCATTAAAGAGCTGCTGTTTATTTATTTAAATAACATCCACACATTTCTCAGTTACGTTGTACTGGACAGTGTCTCCTCGCTGCCTTTAATCTTTAAACTCTATCCACCTTATGTTTCAGATGTGTTGAAATGATCTGTTTTGTATTCTACACAGTTTAGCAAGCCCATGAGCGAAAAAGAAAGTCATACTTTCAAATGGAAAATACAAATGGAAAGTGTCGCTCTGGCGACTTGATGGGCCGGCGGGTCTCTTCTGTACTATATGATTCTACGGCAACATTATTAGAAATTCAGCAGAAAGGTACCAAATCCTTTCTGTGATGTTTGGAGAAATGATAGCTCCGTGTTTAATTTTCAAAGGTGCAGGGTTTGGCAGCAGTTACAAACTAAAAAAAACAATTTTATTTAAATTAACCCTCAATTAACTTGATAACATCTCTCTTAGTGTTGACTCGCCAGACAGGTAGATAGATTGGCCGTGCAGTCTGCGGGCGAGAGAGAGGGAAGCCAGGCTGAGAACTAGCACCAGGCTGAATGCACCCAAATAATAATCTCAGGCCACAATAATAAAGCAGAGATGGTATCTACACGATGGGGATGGGTCAGCTGTAAGAATTAAAGCGGGGTGGAAAAATGGGTTGAAGCAAACCAATCAGAAATACATCAGGCTGCAAGTGATATTACCTGATATTGTTCCCTATATTGTTTGTATTTCCCTAACCGTGGCCCGTTCCCAAATACTTTTTTCATTTGTGGTTCCAACGCTATTGGGCAGCTTTTCAAAATAATGGTCTAAATGTTTAATTTATCTAATAATATTTACACCGAGGGCCGGTTAAAGTGAGGATTGGGTTACACTCACATTCAAACAAGTCTAACGTTGACGATAAAACCTCAGTCTCAGCAATTAAATGCCACGGCCGTGAACTAACCACTATCTTCACGGTCTCTTCCTCAAGTTGTCTGGTTTTGGAATTGATATGACAAGAATTTAAATAGTCGAGGCACTGGGAAAGAGAAATACCAGTTGGCGGCATGGGAAATAATACATGGAATTTATTACAAATCGGATCCATTACAAATGGAGATCCCAATGTAAATTGCAAATATATCTGATACAATTCAGTCAGTAGTTACAAAAAATATCAACAAGTTGATAGGTGGAACATTTAACATATTACAATCTGAAACATTGCAATCTGATATTACATTTATATATCTTATAAATGTGGTACATTACAATCTTATACGTTACAATTTGATATTATAGTCTGGGACGTTATCAATCTAATGCCCTATTACTCGCTAATGAAACCGCTCATAAAACTCAAGAGGTCAGATAAACAGGCCGTGTCATGGGAAGAGATGCAAACCAGTTTGCAAGTCTCACATCACCTGATCATGCAATGCAACTGCAGTCCACTGTGAATCCACTTATTCATCTTTCCCATTTAATTTGTAATCTTTTTTATGTTACCGGAGGCAACCGTTTTATGATTGTTACAATCATCTGTCTCCTAGCATTAGAAACCCAAACAATTCTTCAGCATATCGCTCCGAGTGCCAACACGCATAAAAGAAAGCTGGTTTAGAGACGAACGCAGATTTGCATAAAATAAAACAAAGAACTGCGGATGCTGGAAATCTGCAACAAAAACAGAAATTGCTGGAGAAACTTAGCAAGTGCGGCAGCATCTGTGCAGAGAAAACAGAGTCAGCGTTTCGAGGCCAGTCGGTTCTGAAACATAGTCACCGGAACCAAAATGTTAAGAAAGCCTTTGCATTTATGTAGTGCCTTTTCATGGTGGCCCAAAACATTTCATAGCCAATGTAATGTTTTTGAAGTACAATCATTCATTCCAATGAAGGAAACAGACAGCAAGATTTCACCAGGACAGAACTGCAATTCAGTGAATAAGTCTGGAACATAAAATTTGTCTCAGTAATGGTGACCGTGCCACCAATCATCAACTATTGGTACAAAAAAATCTAGTCCACTAATGGCTTTTATGAGAGAAAATCTGTTGCCCTTACTTGGTCTGGCCTAGTTGTGACTCCAGACCAACAGCAATGTGGATTGACTTTTAACTTCCTTCTAAAATCATGGAGCAAGCCATTCAGTTCAAGAGTGACTAGGGATAGAACATAGAACATTACAGCGCAGTACAGGCCCTTAGGCCCTCGGTATTGCGCCGACCTGTGAAACCAATCTGAAGCCCATCTAACCTACACTATTCCCTTATCATCCATATGTTTATCCAATGACCATTTAAATGCCCTTAAAGTTGGCGAGTCTGCTACTGTTGCAGGCAGGGCATTCCACGCCTTTACTACTCTCTGAGTAAAGAACCTACCTCTGACATCTGTCTTATATTTATCACCCCTCAATTAAAAGCTATGTCCCCTCGTGCTAGCCGTCACCATCCAAGGAAAAAGGCTCTCACTGTCCACCCTATCTAATCCTCTGATCATCTTGTATGTCTCTATTAAGTCACCTCTTAACCTTCTTCTCTCTAGCAAAAACAGCCTCAAGTCCCTCAGCCTTTCCTCATAAGACCTACCCTCCATACCAGGCAACATCCTGGTAAATCTCCTCTGCACCCTTTCCAATGCTTCCACATCCTTCCTATAATGCGGCGACCAGAACTGTACGCAATACTCCAAGTGCGGCTGCACCAGAGTTTTGTACAGCTGTAACATGATGAGTAACAAATGCTGGCCTTGCCTTCATCACATGAAAGAATTGTAAAAGCCACACCGAGTAGCTAACTTGCTTTCTCAGTAATATTCATGTTGACCATGGGGAGATCTTCATTGCTTTTCTTGGTGTGGTTCCATAGGCATGGTTTATGGACACAGGAGAATGGTTCCAAAGATCTTAACGAAAAGACAGCTCCTGTGAAAGTGTAGTGCTCCTCCCATGCTGCCAGCCTGCATTTTTTGCTAATGTCTTTAGAGCGGAACTTCAACCCTCAACCTTATGACTCAGAGGTCAAAGCACACGCCACTGGGCTAAGGATTGAAATCTGCTCCTTAAATTTGCCATTGATAAATCTGACGATGGTAGAATAAATCAGGTCCAGGTCGAATAAATCATTCAGTGGCATTAGTTTTGAATTGTTGCAGCAAAGTGCTAGCACAGATACAATGGACTGAAAGACCTGAGGTTCAATGATTGAATCTTTGATAGTTCAAATAATTCCAACATGAGTAATCTAACATGGGTGGTATGTCAATAGATTTGTAATCTGACAACCTGGGTTAATGCTCTGGCATATGTTTTCCAATATCACCATGGCAGGGTGTCATTTTAAATTTGAATTCAATAAAAGATCTGGAATGAAAACATGATCAGTCAACTGCCAGACAACTATTGTGGATTATTGTAAAAAAAAATCTTGTTCACTAATGTTGTTTAGGGAAGGAAATCTGCCATCCTTACATGGTCTGGCCTACATGTGACTCCAAACCCACAGCAATATAGTTGACTCTTAACTGCCCTCTGGGCAATTAGGTGTGGGCAATGAATGCTGGCCTAACCAGAGATGCCTTCATCCTGCAAAGCAATAAGAAGAGTCACTGTACCAAGCAGGAAAGGCTGGAAACTCTTAACAGGTCAGACAACAGGCCTCTTCTGGGGTACTGTGTGCAGTTCTGGACACCCTGTTACAGGGAGGATATTATTAAGCTAGAGACTGTTCAGAAGAGACTTACTGGGATCTTGCTGGGAATGGAGGGTGTGAGTTATAAACAGAGGATGGATAGGCTGGGACTTTTTCACTGGAGGTTGAGGGGTGACCTGATAGAGGTTTGTAAAATCATGAGGGGCACAAATAAGGTAAGTGGCAGGTGTCTTTTCCCCAGGATGGGGGTTTTCAAGACTAGTGGGCATATTTTTAAAGTGAGAGGAGAAAGATTTAACAAAGACATGAGGGTTTTTTTTTACACCGAGTGGTTAGTATGTGAAATGAACTTCCAGAGGTAGTGGATGCAGTTACAGTTACAACGTTTAAAAGACATTTGGATAAGTACATGATTAAGACATATTTGGGGGGATATGGGCCAAGCACAGGCAGGTGGGACTTGTCCAGTTTGGGATTATGGTCGGCATGGGCTGGTTGGACGGAATGGTCTGTTTCCGCGTTGTATGACGCTGTAACATCTGTGGAGGGAGAAAAGAAGAGTTAATGTTTGGAGTCTAGTGACCCTCCTTCAGACTTGAGTACAAAAATCTGGCTCCACCAAGTTTGCCCTGGGCAGATTCAATCCTGTATGAGGTCACTTACAGTTTGAGGTGAATTACTGGTTTGGAGTGAATCCTTTAGACTGGTTGAGCCTATCTCTGAGCGAGGAGCAGCGGTGAGCTGGTAACTAATAGCCCACCGATGGTCTCCCTACTCAGGGATTGCTTTGGTTGGAGAAGTGGGGGCAGGGGTGTGTTTGACGGAGAGATGATGTTGCAAGGAAGGTGCAGGGAGAAACCTGTTTACCTTTGCAATTCATTGGGGCCGGGCAGGGATTGAGCTGTGTGGGTCAGTGCAGAGCAAGCAGACGAAGGCTTCAGCTATTGACAGAGGAACTTAAGCTCCGAGCTGATTGAAGAGCTCACTTTGAAGTCTGTCAGAGGTGCTGAAACTCAGGATGACGTGGTTCAGAGGGAGGGTGTTTTTTTTTTTCAGAAGTGAGTTTCAGGTGAGTTTGGACCCCGCCAACTCTCTCCCTCTCTCTCTGTCCCTCACAGGTATACACACACACACACACATTTACTTGGCCTCAGGTGGCATCTCCAGAATGTTCCGTCCCGGCCAGTTCCTGCCCCCGGCACTCGCCACTGGGCTCTTCTCCCCGCACACAGGCCACATCTGCCCAGCGTTCTCTGGCCGGATCCCCTCGTCCCCGCTCTCCAGTGTGCTCCTGCCTCCCACTCCCATCCTCAGCTACGACCTGCTGCAGAGTTACGCTCCCCCGGATCCGTGCAAACAGGCGCTGCTGCTGGCTACACAGGCGGCTGGACTGGCCGGAGTGTCCGAATACTCCGGTAAGACAGAGAGGGGGGAGGGGAGGGGAGAGTCAGCTTAACTCTGTGTGTGTGTGTGTGTGTGTGTTTGAGAGAGAGAGACTGTGTAAGAGAAGGAGGAGCAGCAAACTGTCATTCAGCCCCTCGTGTCTGTCCGCAATGCAGCCAGATCAATAGCAGGTTTGAACTGTATCCTAAATCCATTTACCTGCGTTCACCCCATAAGATAGTCAATAGCCCTGACTGTGCCGGTAAGAGAGAGAGTTGTGGAGAGAAAGACAGAGACTGTGTGGGCGAGAAGGCGAGAGAACGTGAGGTAGACGCAATGGGAAACAAGCTAATGGATAAAAGTGATGAAAGCAATGATGAGGAATCAGTGAGTGAATCCAAAAGGAATTGCAGGATGTCTTTAGGGAGGAAGGATATAAAGGAAAAGCAGAGATGGCCCATGCGACAGGCTAAGACATGAAGAGCTGAGATAAAGAAAGACTGAGAGAACCCCAAAGAGAGATCAATACAGACCCTAAAACAACCGGCAGAGGGGAGTCAACAGGGAGGGGGGCAGTGATTGGGGAGTGAGCAGTGAGTGAGAGGAAAGTGGAGGGTTGAAGACCCGAGGAGAGCAAGCGGGGTAAGTAAAGACTCCGTAAGAGATGGAAGATTCAGTAAAGAAAGGAGCAAAAACAACAAAGCGACTTTCGTGGGATTCAGAAAGATATTTTCACCTAAAAACTCGGGCTTTTATGTGCGAGACCCTGGACGTGTTAGTTTACCTGTTTATAATAAACAATCCCAGTTTGTTTGTTTGTGTGTGTGTAGGAACATTCTTGGAGAAACGTGAAGGTTTATCCTCTAGCTCAGTTAACTGACTGATCCAGCCCTAGTTTAGGAAAGTTTCCTTACTTGGCTAGTGGATGTAAAAGTTGGGAGATACAAATAACAGCTTCAATGGCCCCATGTCTGCTCCATTCTAACACCGATTAATCTATCTCGTGTTCGTATGCATTGCCAGAAAGTTTTGAACAAAGATAGTAAAATGTATCCAGGGCTCTGCTACAATCACTGAAAGAAATCAATCAATTAAATTCAGCTTCTGATTAACTTGCCTATACATCAAATCTGCAAAAGTTACATCGATGCAATCACTTCATGGCTTTAAATGTAACCACGTTTAATTTATATTTACTTGTTTGTCTAGCAGAAGTTTTCCGTGTTATTTTTTGTTCTGTATTTGTTTTACATTCGAGTTTTTATTCCCCAGTAATAGTCTTTCTTCAACTTAATTAACTCCAATGCAGATTTGGTCTTTTTTTATTTATTAATCTGCATGTTTTATCTTATATTTTGCTTTTGCTGTTTTAAATTTGATTTCTTCCTTGCGCCTTTTATTTGCTTCAGAATTGATTACTGCGTGATGTGTTTGATCTATTTTAGATTTTATTTCTTATCTGTCTGTTTCATGTTTTGGTGTCCATGAATGGTTGTTCCACCAATTTTAGAGTTCATTTATTGCTGTGCATCTGACTTGTTCTGCATCTTTATTAGTTTCTTTCTGAAAGTATTTTTTTCAGTATGTTGCTTGCGTCATGTGCTTTCAATGTTTATGAAATATTGCTCAGTGTGGTTTATCCTTTTTTAGGTATTGTTTTGTGATTTCTGTAATTTTCATATTTCATTGTTAATTCTACCTGGTTTATTTGTGTGAGATTTCATTTATTATTACTCTTTGTGTTTATCTGTTATCTCACTTCTTCAGTTTCTTTGATATTTCATTACTTCATGTTTCATTAGTTGCTACTTCTGTTGTCCATTATATTACTTACACTGTGCATTTTATCTTTTTTGTATTTTTATAGTTTTGTTTGTTAATCTCTGTATACTATATCTTACACATTACATTTTATCCATGTTATATTTAATATCTTTCCAGTGGATTATACCTGTCCTCAAAAATCATTGATTATTCTCCACGTAGTAGCCATTGTATATTTTATTGTTATACCAGTCTAATGGGGGTAAGATTCATCTTCAGAGGTAGTTCAGTTGGTGGATGATAGGGAATTCCTCTTTACATCCTGTCTTATTTTCTTTTCCGTTGACTTCAATAGAAAATAAAATTATATGGCTGTAAACGGGGCTATCCATTTACTGTACACATGCTGTGCCGCCTCTCACGATGGATTTCACGTCCAACGTGTTTTATGTACTACTTCTTCTGTGCAAGTTAAGCAGTTGTAGAAGTCATTTCTTGTTGTGTGATTTATATCTTTTCTATTTAATTTCATGTTCTGTTTTATATTCCATCTGTTTTATGTCAATGGCATTTTGCTTTCTGTTTGTCTGTTTTCTCTTCAATGACTTGATCCAAATATTTTATACATTCACTATTTGTTTGATTTGCATTGTTTAATATTTGGCAATATGCTCTTATGTTTGTGGTTTATTTCTTGCTCTGCTCATTTTGCCTGCAGTACCTTCCTGCTCTGTTCTTTATCTATTATATATTGCTTTTACTCCTCTATTATTATTTGTTATAAATTTTGTTTCTTGCTTTTTATATTTTAGTATGTATTTTATGTGACATAATTTTATATGCAGCCTACTGCGCTGAGCATTTCATCTGTCATGTATTTCATTTCTAACAGTGAGCATGTTATAAGTCGATCTTATTTCTTGCACTGTATTGATATCTGGTTCACACTTCACATTTTAACTGTCTTGTCTTTTGCTTCTCACTCTACTCATCTTAACTTCAGCAACCTATAGTGCATGAATCCTGTTGTAACTATTGGTAGTATATTCTTTCTTCTATGTGTTTTATCTGTTTTATGTTTTATTTCTTGCTGGGAATAATTCATCTATAGTTATTTATTAGTTGTTCTGTCTCATTGGTTCGTTTGTCTTGTTATCCCAAGTTTAAATGTTCCCTGCACAGAGTAAAATGTTTCTTCATCTCTTATTTGTCTGTTTCCTGTTTTATTGGTCTTACATTTGACTTTATTCTCTGTGACTTTCCCCATTTGATGTGTTTGGTCTTGATCTTTGTGTTTTATTGACTTTATACTCTACTTGTCGATTTCTATAGTGTAGTTGTTGTATATTTGATTTTTTGCCCTGTAAGATTTATGTGTTGTGTTGTTCTCTATTTTAGCCATTAGCTGTTTTTTTTAACCAGTCACATTTTCCCTCTTGATCATCATGCATTATAGTTTCTTTATTGTTGAGTTTTGATCCCTGTGTTTCTTACTCTGTAAACCACATATCTCAAAAGCTAATGGACAAATTTCAACAAAACCTGAGACACAGATATGCTGTGCCCCAAGGAAAAAGTGATTAGTTTTTGACAAAGACGCAGATCTGGATTCTGAAATTGTTTAAAATAAATGTGAGATACAGCACTTTGGAAAGGCATATCAGAGCAGGTCTTATACATTTAATGGTAAGGTCGTGGGGAGTGTTGCTGAACAAAGAGACTTTGAAGTCCAGATTGGAAGTTCCTTGGAAGTGGAGTCTGAGGTATACAGGATAGTGAGGAAGGTGTTTGGTACGCTTGCCTTTATTGATCAATGCATTGAGTATAGGAGTTGGGAGGTCAAGTTGTGGACGTTGGTTAGGCCACTTTTGGAATACTGCGTTAAGTTCTGGTCTCCCTGCTGTAGGAAGGATATTGTGAAACTTGAAAGGGTTCAGAAAAGACTTACCAGGATGTTGCCACAGTTGGAGGGTTTGAGCTTTGGGAGAGGCTGGGCAGTCTGGGGCTATTTTCTCTTGAGTGTCAGGAGTTGAGAGGTGACCTTATAGAAGTTTATAAAATCAAAAGGGGCATGGATCGGGTGAACAGCCAAGGTCTTTTCATCAGAGTTTGAGTCCAAAACTAGATGGCATAGGTTTGAAGTGCGAGGGGAAGATTTAAAAGGGACATAAGGGGCAACTTTTTCACACAGGGTGATACATGTATGGAATGAGCTGCCAGAGGAAGTGGTGGAGGCTGGTACAATTGCAATATTTAAAAGGCATGTGGATGGGTACATGAATAAGAAGGGTTTAGAGGGATATGTGCCAAATGCTGGCAAATGTGACTAGATTAATTTAGGATATCTGGTTGGCTTGGGTGAGTTGGAATGAAAGGCCTGATTCCATACTCTACAGCTCTATGACTGTAATAGAAATAGTTTACATTAAAATGGCCCTGAATTTGTCCAGGCCTCATAATCTCATTTTCAGCAAGACCATAGTTCATTGATAGCTCTCGTAGTTCATTGAAAGCTCTTGTGTTGATTTGGCTCCTATGGGAACTATCCTTAGTTTCTTTGGCAAGTGTCTCCTGAAAGGTATCGCCATCTAGGTCCTTAGAGGGAAGGCCTTGAATTCACAGAGGCACCAATTCAGTCTGCAAAACCTATGGTAGATTTGAGTGACGCAGCATAATGGATTTATGGCAGTTTCTGGGAAATCTTGTTCACACATGCACGATAAACTTACAATGGTCAAGAACTTAAAATTGAGGGAATGGATTCCCTTCTGGTTGATAAATATTTCAGGATTATATGTTAGAGCCTTGATTGCCATAAGGAAACAGTCTATGATTCTCTGCAGCAAAGGCGAGAGCTCTGTATCTGGTTGGCCTTATCAGTGTCAGGGTGCATAGATTGTGCAGCTTTGGTAGAAATGGCATCTATTATTTAGAAGGCTGGCTTATGGATGGCAAAGTATGAGATCTTGTAAATATCCCAGCAGATGCCTGAAAGGAGTCAGAGGTGAAGAAATTCAGGACCTTAATGGTCACTGGCAGTTTGTTTACATTCCTCCATTGTTTATAAAAAGAGTTTTGAAGTCATTGTGGCAAAGTTAAAAATGCGGCAGCTAATTTGTGCAGACCAAGCTGACCCAAACTGAATATGATAGTGGCCATATAATTTGCTTTTGGGATCTTGATTGAGGAAATAAAGCTAGTCAGGAGACCAAGGAGAACTCCTATGCATTTTTTGGAAATAGTGCCACTGAATTTTTAACATTTGATGGGGCAGAGAGGGCCTCAGTTTAGTATCTTTGACAATGTAGAATTCCATCGGTATTGACTGGATCATATCAGCCTTGATTTTTGCACTCATCTCCTAGAGTGGGACTCAAACTCACAACCCCTCACACAGCAAAAAGGCTACCATTCCTCCATGTCAGGCACCTTGCTATTTAAGTAACTGCCGCCAGAGTGGGGTCCAATGTTTTCATGTAGGGCTACACTTCAATTTTTCTCTCATTCAGTGATTTGTGAATAGACTACAGAAAGATAAGGTTTGCTACAACAATAAACATGAATTTCGGAACAAAAACATTCCAAAGCAAGAAGTTAAGACCAAAACCCATATTTTAGCCTTGAATATACATAATGATCAGCGTTGACAGCCCTCTTCAGTAAAGAATTCCACCAATTCCCCGCCCTCTAAGAAAATAAATTCCTGTAAATTAATGCTCTATCTTTGTCTTATGCCCTCTTATCTCCTAATTTATTTTATGTCTCACCACATAGCCATTGTTATGGATCCTATAGACTACTCCTACTAGCGTCTTCCCTCCCCTTTGTTATTTCTTACCTCCACCCATGTGGGTTCTATGTCTTCCAATCCAAGATCATTTCTTGCTATCACACTTATTCCAACCTGTACCAACAATAATACCCCACTTTCCTGCCCACCCATCTTTTTGTAAAGTCACATACTCCTGTGTATTTAGGTTCCAGCTTTGATCTCCTTGTAACCATATCTCTGTAATGGCTGTAAGATCATACCCATTAACTTGTATATGTGCAAAATTAATTAATTTATTTTGTTCTGTTTACTCTGCATATTCAAGTAGAGAGCCATTAATTTTCCCTTTTCATTATTTTTTTTCCTATTCTGACCCTAATTACTGCTGTTTTTTTTCATTGTACTCTGTCCCTTTCAGTCCCACTCTGGATATCATTATCCAAACTGCCCTCTCTACAGCCCTAGTTATTTGATACTCCAGGACACTAGTCCTAGCATAGTTCAACTAAAGCCCATTCCACTGGAATGGCTCCCTTGTACTCCAGTACTGATGTCAGTGCCCCATGAACCACAACCCTTTCAATCCACACCACTCTTTGAGCCATGCATTTAACTCCTTGACTTTATGCCAGTTTGCCTGTGTCTCAGGTCATAATCCACAGATTATTTCTTTGGAGGTTCTGCTTTATAATTTAGCATCCAACTGTTTAAAATCTTCCAGCAGAACCTCCTTTCTAGACCTGTTGTTGGTACCAATGTGAACGGTGACAAGTAGATTGCTCCCCTCCCTCTCTAATTTCTTCTCCAACACTTAACCCTGGCACTGGGCAGGCAACTTAGCCCTCAAGACTCCTGCACACGACTGCAGAGTACGGTGTCTATTTTTTCGATAATACTCTCCCTCAACACTATTTCATGCCCCCACTTGAATGGCTCCTTATAATCAAATTGGCATGGTCAGTTTGCTCATCCTTATTGGAGAATTATTGGAAGTACCTCTGCAATTTTCATTCTTAGTATCTGTCAGTATCCTTGGCTACATCTCTGCGCCTGGTTCTTTATCAACTTTTAAGTCCACATAGACAGTCTGCTGTCTCATTCTTATTAATCATGTATCCTTTCATGTATTAATTACTTTCTCTTTCACGAAGACCTGGGCAGGGTCTTCTGCTTTATTAAAGATAAATGCAAAGTATTCATTTAATACCTCAGCTGTGCCCTTGCCTCTATGTGAAAACACCTGTTTAGTCCCTAATCAACCCAGTTCTCCTTTTACTGCTTTTTTTTTGCCTAGACTTTTATGTTAACTGCCGATCTCTTTCCATACCCTCTCTTTGCTTCTTTTGTTTGCTTTTTCACTTTGCTTTTCTACCTTCTATATTCAGCCTGGTTCTCTGTTGTATTATCCACCTGACATCTGTTGTGTTTTCTTCCTCATCATAGTTTCTACCTCTTTCATCATCAAGATAGTCTTGATTTGTTTGTTCTACCTTTCTGCTTGGTGGTAATTTACTTTGTGTCCAAACTATCTCTACTTTGAAGTCAGCCCATTGTTCAGGTATAGTTCTTCCTGATCACCTTCAGTTCTGATTTATCTGGGTCTGACCCACATCTTGACTGCAGGAAAGCCAACTTCAATGAATCAGAAAGTTGGCTTCCCTGCTGTTAATTATTCTTTCACTTGACCCTTCCTTGTTCCTTTCTAAAGTCAATATAAATCTTTACATCAATCAATGTCTCTGAATTGTTCCCCAGTTGACATTTGATTGACTTGGCCCATGTACCAGGTCTAGCAATACCATCTTTCTTGCTGGGTGAGTAGAAATTGTAGAAACTTTTCCTGAGCACAATTTAGGAACTCCCTTCATCCCATCAATATTTGGAAATTTAGCTCCACTGCATCCACTCCATTCCACCAAATCTGTTTTATTTGTTCCGTGACTCTGTAACTTCAATGATTTACTTGATGCTTTGAGTATTTTGTGAGCTTTATTTATTAATTTTAATCACTCTGGTGATGTTCTATGTGGTGTGTTTAACTTTTTTATGATTCCCATCTATTTAGCCTATTTATGTTTACCCTTTCTCTGTCCTTTTGTTTTATTGATTGAGCTGCATGTTTTAGCTGTCTTACATTTTATTTTCTATTCTTTGGTGCCTGTGTAATTTCTTGTTCCAAGCATTCAATTTATTTTCTTACGTGAATTACCTGTTTTATATTTATTTTCTATTCCTGTGCATTTTATATTTAATTTCCTGGTCAGAATGTTTGATCAGTTTTATTATTTATTGATGTCTGTGTGTTTTAGCTGTTTTGATTTAATAATCATTCTTTGCATTTTTTTGTGTTTAATATTTTATTTCTTGCACCATGTTTGATCTATGTTATGTTTTGTTCTTTGATTTGTACATTTAAAAAAAATCTGTTTTACATGTTGTCTTGAGTTCTGTGCAATTCAATTTTAGATTTTATCACTTATTTTTGGCACTGTTGAGTTGATTGTGACTGCAATTATGTCAACATTTCTCCTGACTCATTGTACAATTAATTTCTCATTCTAGGAGTAATATCTTTTCTTATAATCTATTCTAACTGTGCATTTCTTTAGAATGTTTGTTTGGTTTTTTTTTCTTGCTTTCTTGGTTTAATTTTTTAAAAAAACTCATTATTGGGCTATGATTCGTTCTCTATTACGCCAAACTGCAGTTTATAGTTAATTGAGTGACTTTGATGCAATAAGGAAGGAATGCTATGTTATCAAAGATGCTGTGTTCAGCTGCAGATGTTAAACTGTCTGCTAATCCATGGGAACAGAAAAGATCCCCCCGATACCATCTGGAAGCGTCTTTGCCCCGTACCAACAGCCCAGAAAATACATTAGCTTCATTTTTTAAGGCACTTTCTTGTATTCATGAGTATTTATAGTGGACAGTGTTAACAATGGTGATATTTCAAATGTTATTAATTCATTGTAACAATGCATTTGGGTCAGCCTGACGATTTGGGCAGAAACAATTTCCTTTTGTGATTTTCATTTTGCCATGAAGATGACTCAAAGCCAGTGAAGCAGCGGCGAGCTCGAGCTAACTACAGCAGCTGGCAGCTGGAAGAGCTGGAGAGAGCATTCAAGACAACGCAGTATCCAGACATTTTCATGAGGGAGGCCCTGGCACTCAGATTAGATCTCATCGAGGCCAGAGTTCAGGTACAGCTTCCAGAAACATTCTACACGAGTGTAGAATGACAGCATCAACAGAGTGCAGGAGCGAGAGGTGAAAGCTTCTGAGCAGTGAGGAGGCTAGAGTTCAAAAGAATAGGAACATCAGAGCATGTGTGAGCAAGCAATGGAGAATGAGCGTGAGAGGAAGGGAGAGAGATAAAGGAGGGACGAGGGATGAGAGACAGTACAGGAGAGGAGGGGGGAAGGGAAGGGGAAGGAGTGCAGGAGATGGGGAGGATGTGTGTGCAAGGGTAGGTAAGTATAGATACAATGAGGGAAATGGAGGGGGGGAGCACAGGGAGGGGAGGGAATTGGAGTGAAGGGGAAGGAGTGTGGGTTGGGATGGTGTGCAGGGTAGGGGAGGGAATAAAGAGTATGGAGTGACAGGGAGATGGAGGGAGTGATGGCGAGTGGAGGACGTGTGATGGAGGAGAATGGAGTAAGGGGACGGGGGTGCACCGGGGAGGGGATGGAGTGTGGGAACGGAATGGATTGAAGGGGAAGGGAGAGAGTATGGGGGAGGTGGGGTAAAGGTTAAGTGGGGGTCCTGAGGGGGTGGGGATGGACTGAGGAGGAGAGATCAGGGGTTGTGGTCTGGGGAATATGGAAGCAGGAAAATGCTTAAGGGACAATGGAAATTTCTTGATGCAGAAGTGTGAGGAAGATGAAGCTGGGAAAATACTGAAGCGTTAGATTATTGTTAATACTATTGAAGGATTAGGATGTTGTGTAGTTTATAAACATCACACCTTCCAGCTCACAATCTGCACCTGCTGAATTCTACCCTTCATTCTAACAGGTCTTAAATTACAGTTTCATTCAATGTTTTGACACTTCATGACAACATACTTTTTTTCTTTCATAAATAACTGTTGGATCTTTCTGAGGCGATAATATTAAACAGGGTAATATTAAAGAGGATAATATTAAACAGGA
>JAHRHZ010000022.1:23986261-24026970 GCA_024137785.1 Ginglymostoma cirratum | reverse complement strand
AAACAGGGTAATGTTAAACAGGATAATATTAAACAGGGTAATATTAACGTGAGCTTGTGATTTGACAAGTTTCGCCCAATTCACCACCACCCTGCAACCCCCTCCCCCCACCCCTCCCTCCCCCACATTCAGCCTAGCCCTCTCCCACCACCTCCGTCTTCGCCTCTCTTATCCTCTCCCCACACAACCCATTCCCCATATTCAGCCTAGTCCTCCACCCGCACCACCCCCACCTCCCTGTCCACCTCTCCTGCCCCCTCCCACTCCCACATTCAGCTTCGCTCTCTCCCACCACCTCCGTCTTCGCCTCTCCTACCCTCTCCCCACACAACTCAATTCCCACATTCAGCCTAGGCACCACCCCCACCACCTCTCTCTCCACCTCTTCTTGCCCTCCCCTCCTCCGCAATTCAGCCAGACCCTCTCTCCTACCCCATCCTCCCCTTTCTACAAGTTCCTCGAAATAACGATGAGAAAATGATCTGGTTCATTAATGTTGATTCGGGAATTAACATTGAGAGATCCACCTCCGTCCCAGTCTACTTTGAAATAATAAGGGATGTTTTACAGTCAGACTGGCCCTTAGCCCAAGTGACTGTGCAGTACTGTCTCAATGCGGAACTCAAGAACAATATAAATTGGCAACGTTTACCTTTATGCCCAGTTTAATGATCAGCAAATTGACTGAGGGCTTCATTCCACAGGTTTGGTTCCAGAATCGCCGGGCTAAAATGAGGAGACAGTTGAAAATCCAGGGCAAATCCAGAGAGAAGAGCAGAGACCAGGATCCCAGCAGCTGTCCTGTTCAGGAGGTGAAATGTGACCGATCAGAGATCAAAGCCGACAACCACAAGATGGAGAAAGCCAGCTACCCCTGGTCAGGATCGCACGCTGACCGTAGGGAGGTCATGGTCGCTGCCCCTTTCCGCACAGTGGTCCGGGGAATCAGAGATAGTTCCAGCCCCAGTCCTAGTCCGGAAGAGATCCGCAGCTGCAGCATTGCCACACTTCGAGCGAAGGCCAGGGAACATGAGGCTGAGATACACAGTGGGGCGGCTAAACCTCTGTCTGTCTCTCAGTCCTCTTCTCCAGAGCACCAGGGAGCCAATGATGAGGCCATATAGTACAGTCTGTAACAGAGTTGGGGGTACTGGAAAGTACTGAGCTCCTTTATCATACGCAAAAAGGTTACGCACACAACAATTGGCGCCCACAGAGAGGACTTGTAAAGCAGAGAAAGTTGGAGACTGTGTAACTAACAGATTAATTGACACAGAGACACAGGCTCTTTAATACAGGGAGTATACGACACAGTGATTGTAACATATTGCGAGGCTGTATACACAGATACTGTTTAATACAAAGGGTTTAACGAGAGAGAAATGGTATCACGGAGTTTGTATAACACATTGAAACTGTTTAACATGCAGACTGCATAACACACAAAGGGACTGCATAACATGGACAGTAGCATAATAGCTGTTCAAGAAGCAGTTTAACTGTACACCAGAGAGAGGTAACACAGGGACAGTACAAGACACTGAGACTGTATTACAGTCTGTCACACGTATAAGTTAGGAGATTGTAAGACATGGAGACTGTGTAACAAAGAGGGACAGACAATGTAACAGCTACTTAAGCTTTAAATATTTACTGAATAGATCTGTAGCAGTACAAATAATGTTACTGAAGGAGGAATAACACATGGGCTGTAATCTGATGATGAAGAAGACATTAAGCATGTGTTTATGATTCTTAGCAGGTCATAATGTTAAGGATACTGATGGCAAAACTTCAAAAATAAACATCAAGTAATGTTCACTTGGGGATGACAGGAGCACACTGTCTGAGAGCTGTGGTACAGTTTACAGCCCTGGGCTCAGTTGTTGATCTGTGGCCAAGGGCATCGTTTCTTTCAAAAACATCACACACATTAGATGCTTAGGTGAAATTCCTTTGTTTCATTGTTCAATCCAAGGTGAGATGACTGGACTGTCCTCATCCAGAATATGTGGAATTAGATGTTGAATAAAACATGATCTGCAGAATGAAGTAGCTGCAAAGAGTCCACAAGGAATAAGGTTTAGTTACTCAGTAAAGTCCTTTCGAACTCCCTGTTACTTTAGTTGCTCAATGCACTGGGTGATTCTCAGCCATCCCGCAGAAAGGACTGACTGCGTGCAAGTTGACTGCTACATTTCTTGCTTTACAACAGAGACCGCACTTCAAAAATAAATGTAGTAGTAAAACACTTTGGGATGTGCTGACGACATTAAAGGTGTGACATGAATCTCCTTTAATTCATTCATTGGATGTGACATCGCTTGTATGGGCCAGCATTTATTGGTCATCCCTGTGGCCCTTCAGAAGATGGTGCTGAGCTGCCTTCTTGAACTGCTGCAGTCCATGTGCTGTAGGTAGACCCACAATGCCCCTAGGAAGACAGTTTTCAGAATTTTAGTGCAAAGATGGTGCAGGAACGATAATCTCTTTCCAAATTGGGTTTGGATTTGTGGCTTGGAGGGGAACTTGTAGGTGGTCATTCATTTCTTGTCTTTGCGGTAGAAGTCATGAGTTTGGAATATGTTATTAAAGGAACCTTGGTAAATTGCTGTAGTGAATCTTGTAGATGGTACACATTGCTGTCTGAAGTGTTGATGGTGGAGAAAGTGGATGCTGAAGATTGGGAATGCAGTAACAATCTAGCAGGCTGCTTTCTCTTGAATGGTATTGAGCTTCTTGAGTGTTGTTGGAGCTGTATTGATCTAGGCAAGTGGAGAAATCCCATCACATTCCTGATTTGTGCTGATTGTTTACAGGTTTTGAGGAAGATAGGAGTTGAGTTACTCACTACAGGATTCCTAGCCCCTGACCTGCTCTTGTAGCCATTGTAATCATGTGGCTAATCCAGTTCACTTTCTAGGCAATGGTCAACCCAGGTTGTTGATAAAGGGTGATCTAGCAACGGTAATGCCATTGAATGTCATAAGGAAATGGTTAGATTTTGTCTTTTTGATATGGTCATTACCTTGCATTCATGTTATGTGAATGTTATTGCTGCTTGTCTCCCAAGTCTGAATGTTGTCAAGATGTTCCTGCATTTGGAAACAGGCTCCTTCAGTATCTGAATGTTGTGAATGGTGCTGTTGGAGAACGTACCCATGTCTGATCCTATGATGAAAGGAAGTTCTTTGATGACACAGCTGAAACTGGTTGGGCCTAGGACACTACCCTGAGAAATACTTTTAAAGATTGCCTGGGACTGAGATGATGGACCTCCAACAATGACACCCATTTTCCTTTGCACTCCAACCAGGGGAGCATTTTCCCTTGATTTGCACTGGCTCAAGTTTTGTGAGGCTTTCTTGATCCCATATTCAGTTAAATGTTGCCTTTGTGTCAAAGGCAGTCACTCTCACCTCACCTCTGGAGTTCAACTCTTTTGTTCATGTTTAGATCAGGGCTGTAATAAGGCAGGAGCTGAGTGGCCCTGGGAGAACTGAAACTGAGCATCAGTGAGCAGGTTATTGCTGAGCAAGTACCATTTGATAGTACTGTTGATGACTCCTTCACTTTGTGAGTAACACTTATTTGGCAGTAACTGGCCAAGTTGAATTTGTCTCGCTCTTTGTGGACAGGACATACCTGGATAATTTTTCACATTGCAAGGTGAATGCCAGTGTTGCAACCATATTGGAAAAGATTGATTTGGGACATGGTTGGTTCTGGAGTACAAGTCTTCAGTACTGTTACCAGAAAGTTGCTAGGGCCCATAGCCTTTGCAGTATCCAGTGTCTTCAGGCATTTCTGGAGATCTTGAAAAATAAATTAGAATGATAGAAGTCTGGCATCTGTGATGATGGAGACCTCAGGACGAGGCTGAGTTGGATCATCAACTTGGCACTTATGATTGAAGAAGGATGAAAGTACCTCAACGTTATCTTTTGTACTTTTGTGATGTACAGGGCCCCCCATCACTGAGGTTGGGGATAATTGTGAAGCTTCTTCTCCCTGTTCATTGTTTATTCATCGACCGCCATTCAGGACTGCATGTGGCAGGACTGCAGAGCTTAGATCTGATCTTTTAGCAGTGGGATTGCTTAGCCCTGACTATTGCTTCCTGCTTTTGCTGTTTGGCATCTGTGTTGTACCTTCATGATCCATTTATAGGCAGGGCTTTTGCTGCACCTGACATGACCTCCTGACTTCTTCATTAAATCAGGGTTGGTCCCCCGAGATGATGGTAATGGCAGAATTGGGTAAATGCTGGGCCATGAGCTTACAGGTTATACTTGAGTACAGTTCTGTAGCTGCTGCTGGCCACGGTGCCTTATGAAAGCTCAGATTTGCTAGATATGTTCAAAACCTATCCCCATTTAGCATGGTGATCGTGTTACATATCACAGCAGAGGGAATCCTCAATGTGAAGATGGGACTTTGTTTCCACATGGACTGTGCAGTGGTCAATCTTACTGATACCATCATGGACAGATGCATTGGTGATACACAAAGTAGTGAGACTGAAAATATATCAGAGATAAAAGGTACTGCAGATGCTGGAGAATCCGAGATAACAAGCATGGGGCTGGATGAACACAGCAGGTCAAGCAGCATCATAGGAGCAGGAAAACTTGACGTTTCGGGCCTAAACCCTTCATCAGAAAAAGGATTTTTCAGACTGAAAATATATATGTTTTACCCTCTTGGTGGTTCTCTCATTACCAACCAGAGATCTGGTCTAATAGCTAGGTCCTTGAGGAATTGGCCTGCTTGCTTTGTACTGGTGCTACCTAGCCATCTTGCTGATGGTTACTGAAGTCCCCTACCCAGAGTACATTCTGTATCCTCGCCATCCCCAGTGCTACTTCAGACTGTTGTTCAACATTGACAAGAATTGATTCATCAGCTGAGACAGGGTTGGTTGGCAGTTTCCTTGCCCATGTTTAACTTGATGCCGTTAGTGATCATGGGAACTGGGTTTAATGTTCAAATGTTAAGACCAACTCCCTCCCAACTATATATATTATATTTAGGGCAGCACGGTTCCTCAGTGGTTAGCACTGCTGCCTCACAACACCAGGGTCCCAGGTTCAATTCCACCCACAGGCAACTGTCTGTGTGGAATTTGCACATTCTCCCCATGTCTGCGTGGGTTTTGTCTGGGTGCTCTGGTTTCCTCCCACAGACCAAAGATGTGCAGGCTAGGCAGAATGGCCATGCTAAGTTGCCCATAGTGTTCAGGAATGTGTTGCTTAGGTGGGTTATAGGGGGATGGGGTCTAGGTGGGATGCTCTCAGGGTTGGTGTGGACTTGTTGGGCTGAAGGGCCTGTTTCCACACTGAAGGGATTCTATGATATGGTGCCACCAACTCTCTGGTAGGTTAGCCTTGCTGGAAGGACAGGATATGCCAAAGGATTGTGATGATAGGCAAGGGACATTGTCTGAAAGGTATGAGTCTTCACATTTGTCTATGTCAGACTATTGCTTGACTAGTCTGTGGAACAGCTCTGTCAATTTTGGCACGGCCCCCAGATGTTAGTAAGGAGGATCCTGCAGGATCATCAGGGCTGCAGTTGCCATTGTCATTTCCAAATCTTAGGTTGGTGCAATGTGATGAGTCTAATTTCATTCCTTTTCTTCAACTTTGATATGACTGTATACCTTGTTGGTCCATTTTTAAAGGGTATTTAAGAGTCAACTACATTGCTGAGAGTCTGGAGTCACATGTAGGCCAGACCAGGTAAGGATGCATGGTTTCCTTCTCTAAAGGACATTCATGAACCAGTTGACAATAATAGGCAGTGGTCACCATAAACTAGCTTTTAATTCCAGATTTAATCAAATGAATTCAAAATTTCACAATGGGATTTGAGCTCACACATCCAGAACATTCATGTGGATTTCTGGATCATTAGTCCCCATGTGCCACTGTCTCCTATTGTAGATATTTTCCTAATCAATCTGTTCAGAGATGTCATTACACACTTCTGTAGCAAGTGGGACTTGAACCCAGGCCTCCTGACTCAGGGGTAGGGACACTATGACTGCACCACAAGAGCCTTACTGCTTCTGCTGTTCTCTTTCAATTAACCAAGCTAACCAGCAGCTGGCTGCTCCTTAACTCTTGTCCCATCTTGCCACCTGCTACATCTCCTTTGCTGTAAGCCTGGGAATGATTGGTAAGAGCAGATTTATTCAAGACTGTGATATCTCCCATGGACATATATCCAGCTAACACCGATGAGCTGGGGTTCATATGCAAAGAATGTCCCCTTGATTGAGGTGCTGGAGGACTGAATCCCCTAGAGCTACCTCTGAGGAACAGTGAGAAGAGTGGTATAGATCTGGGTGAGTTGGGAGGTGGAGGCAGAGGAGACACATCATTTCTTTCAATGAAGTGCAAATCATGGTATTCTTTACAATATATAATAAATTGTATTCTTGTATTTTCCATTTAATGCCATTATTATTATCCTCCAATCCTGCAGGAGTTTCCAAGAGTTGACTCAAGTCTCGGAGACAAATTGTAGGGGCATTAAACAAAATTGAGTGTCATTCATTGCATTATTTGTCAGTTACAACAAAATAGAATTTGCAGTTTTCTTTAAAAGAATTAGTTTGACAATCAACAACCATGCATTGAATTGTGAAAAATTCATGTTTTCCAATTGGCTTTGGGAAAAGGAACGATGGTCGGATTTTGGAGTCATGGCAGTGGTAACTGGGACACTGATGGACAGAGGGACTCCGACAATACAACCCATGGTGAAAGTGGTGATCATGGGATTTATTTCACTTACTAACACAGTTCAGAATCAAAGCTTCTCTTCATTCACAATCCGGCACGACAGATCAGTAAGAAGCTTTGCATAATTTATAGCTTTAAACTACCTTCGATTACACAAAATATATGGCGTGGAAAAAGACCATTCGGCCCAACTAATTCATGCCCGTGTTTATACTCCACATGAACCTTCTCCAATCTTTGTACGAGCAAATTGCTGCAGGTGCTGGAATCTGTTGTGAAAATAAAAAATACTGGAAACAACAGCGGGTCAGGCAGCATCCATAGAGAGAGAACAAGTTAACGTTTCGAGTCTTGGTGAAGAGCCATTTAGACTCGAAACATTAGCTTGCTGTCCCTCAATGGATGCTGCCAGACCTGCTGTCATTCCCAGCATTTTTGTTTAGTGCACTCCTCCAATTTTTTTCTCATCTAAATCTTAATCATAGCTGTCTGTTATTTCCTCAGTTACTCGTCTACTTTGTTGTAAATCATCTATACTATTTAGTTCAACCACACTCTGTGGTGAGTGCTGCACATTTTCACCACTGTTTGGGTAAGTAAATTTCCCCTGAATTCTCTGTTGGATTTCTTAATGACTATCTGATGTTGATAGTCTCGAATTCTGTTCTTCACGACAGGATGAAACATTCTATTTGTGCACAAAGTGGGAATTATGAAAAGTTTTGACAGATTATGCACAAATAGAAATGTTTCAACCCATCGTGAAGAGCAGAAACTACCCTGAAAACATTCAACGAACTCCCTATCTAGGCTCCCTTTATCCATCTGACTTCTCCAGTCAATACATGGATGAAAATCTCCCATGATTATCACTGTGTTTTTCTGACAAGCTCTCATTATTTTTCCTACTGTATGGCTACTATTAGGGGGCCTGTGCACCACTTCTACATGTAACTTCCTGTCTTTATCATTTCTATCCAAACTGTTTCCACATCTTGGTTTCCTGAATTCTCTATTTCCTCATACCATCATTAACTATCAGACTCATCCCACCTTTTCCTATTTTCCTATCATTCCTACAGAAATTATGACCTTTATGGTCAGTTTCTTATTTTACCACCTAACTCATCATACTGATGATGCAGAACATCCTTCTTTGTCCTGCCTATGTTGTTGCTAGCTATGTAGGCTACAATGACTGGATTCATCCCCCCTGCCCTCCTCCACAGCAAGTTTCTCTCCAGTCTTTAGCAGGAATTACCTGAGGGTGGGGGTGGGGGTGGGGCAGTAGCATACTTGTATTGGACTTGCAATCCCGAGCTCCAGCAAATGTTCTGGGGACATTGGTTGGGAACCTATCATGGCAGATTGTGAAATTTGAGTTCAATAGAAACCTGGGATTAAAATCTAGTGCAATGGCCACTACATAAACATTGTCAATTGTTGTAAAACCCGTAAGTGTCTTTTAGGGAATGAAATTTGAGTTCTTACCCTGTCATGTGACTCCAATTCACAACAATGTGATAGGATCTTAACTGCCCTGTGAAATTGCCCAAAGAGGCAATTAGCGATGAGTAACAAATTCAGCGATACCAATAGCCTATGTAAGGATAATAAAAAAGTTCCAAATTCTAATCACTTACCAGATACTCATCAAATAACCAGCCTCTTCTCCTGTAGCAGGATATGAATTCCTTGAGGCTGAAAAGTTTTAGTCAACAGAACACCACTTTCCCTTTCACTCCTTTAACCCTTTGAATCAATGAAATTTGGTATTCTATTTGTCACTCTGAAGCGCTGAGTCACACTAAGTTGTTTAATTTTATATGTTCCTAACACAACAGCCACTATCATAATGAATGGCAGAGCAGTCTTGAAGGCCTGGATAGTGCATTCTTACTCCTATTTTTTATGTTTCCAAGTTCCTAAAAGCCTTACTTAATGGGGATTTAATTTTTCATGCTTCTTAGTTAAGCTGCTCTTTCATTGGAACCCTTGATAAAGTACTTTTTAGGTCTGGCAAGTATAGAATTTAAACTCGATTTCAGCGTAATGTCAACTAGAAGCTACAAACTAAATTCAATTGGCACAAAATAATAATTTATTCCTTCTTACCTTCAACTACACGCACAGAGTACTTAATCAAGCTGAATATGTTAGTTGAATTTATATTCTCCAAATCCATAATGTCCCTGTCTTCAAATTTGATTCCTCTGGCAATAAAGCCAAATGCTTGGCTGTAGCTCTCTCATTTTGGTTGTAGTTGTAACTTTAGCTCTGAACCTGGGCAGATTGTTGGATGAGTGTTAGAGAAAACAAAACTTGTCAATGCTGCCCTGTCTCCTTTCCAACCTTTACTGTCTACTTGCTCCCACTAACTAGCTGTCAGGATTAGCTTTTAATGACCCACTTGCTGCCACCAATATTTAATGTATGCTTGCTGTCACCATTGTATTGTACCCACAAACTGTTGCAATCATATGTTTTGTTGTTCCCTATGTATTATTCTACATCATAATGCGGTTAGTGAAGTTCCTCTTCAGTGAGGTGACTGAAATTTATTTACAACTCTAATTATTTACAGGGCGATGATATCACAAACTACACATATAGATTACGTTTTTTACTTACTAATATTGCACACAACTGATTACACTGACTCAAATACACAGGGAGTGTGACCAGGCAAGGCATGGAAGATTGCATGTCATAATTTCATGTAACCATCTTAAAGGTCTGTCTGATCTGGAATCTGTACCATAATAAACCAGGCAGTAAGGGTAGAGTCACCATCATCCTACCAGATCATAGGGCTGCTCTCTCATTAGATAGAGAGAGACAAGTGGTAGTGACTTAACCTCATGCAAGGGGCGAGGTTGAGAAAAAGAGTCCTTGATGATAACTTCAGCCAGTGTGGGAATTGAGCCCATGTTGGTGGTGTTACTTTACATTACAAACCAGCCATCCAGCCAACTGACCCTCAAGATAGATAGTGCTTTTGAGTTGAAAGTGTAGCGCTCTTGACCACTCTAGCACGGCCTGAAGTTGTACATCAGCCCAGGGTGGGTAAAGCTGCACCTTTCTTTTCCTAAAGCATAACCCAATGCTTCATTTCAGCACTTCTGGTTAAAAAGTGACTATCCTTGTGAAATGTATAAAATTAATTTGTAGAGAAGACTTACTTGTCCAACACTGAATGGATGTAGACATGAAACTTGTTACTCTTGCACTAAAAAAGACTGCAGAGTCACATATGAAATTCATGCTCCAACATATTCCAGTGCGTTCCATTAGTGTAATTCAATTTGAGGGAAGAGCACCACCTAGTGGACCTTCTACATTGGCTCCACTATTTCCCTCGACCAATATTTTTAATACTTCTAATAATAAAGTTCAATTTATGTAAGAATTAGAATAGGCCATTCAACTGTTCACAACTGTTTTACTATTCAGTCAACTCAAGGCTGGTTTTTATTTCAACTCCATTTACAGGCCTTTGCACCGTATTCCTTAATAATAAATATCAGTCAATCTTAATCTTGAAAGCTTTAAGAGACTCCTAGCAACTGCAAGCTTTTGGGACAGAGGTTTCTGATGCTGTTTTGTGGAAAAAGTGATTCTTGATTTCATTGCTGAACAATCTGCCTCCAATTTTAACATTATTCATCATTTCCCAGCCAGTTGGAGTTGGTTCTTTGTATCAATACCATCCAATCCTTTTGTAATTTTAAACATTTCAATTAGACTAGCCTTTAATATTCCAATCTCAAATGAGTACAAATCAAGATTATGTAACCTGTCCTCACAATTAAAGAAATTGTAACCTCTGGTCCAATTACTGATCTGACTAGTAGTTGCATGAATTGTACAGGGTAATGTGACAGCTCTAATTCTTATATTTAAGAAATATTTCTAAATCACCTCAGTATATTGAAGCACTTATTAGGATCTAAAGTCATTTTTGATCAACCTGCTCAGGGATATTGTTATTTGCCTCTGAAGGAGGTGGGCCTCCAGGCAAGAGGACTACCACTGTAGTGCAAGGGCCCTCTTTCCACTGCACCTGGCAAGCCCAAGCAGTCTCCCATCCACATTGTAACCAACCTGAGTCTGCTTATCTTCACAGAGCAAGCATTTGCAGATAGGCATGGCTGCAGGCCCTTCTCAGGCCCTGTTACTCTTAGAGCACAGTGACTGTTGCATGTAGTCAGTTTAGGCTGTTTTCCATGCCTGTCACGTCAGCTGTAGTTCAATTGGTAGACTGTCATCTCCGAGTCAGATAGGTCAATGCCAATGCGAACAGTTTCTCTTTATCTACTCTGTCCGCGCCCTGTATGCTTTTGAAGACATCTATCAAATCTCCTTTCAGCTTTCTCTTCCCCATGGAAAACAACTCCAGCTCCTCCAGTCTCCCCTCGTATCTAAAATCCGTCACCCCTGCAACCATACTTTTCTACACCCTCTCTAAAGCCTCCACACACCTTTTGAAGTGTGGTGCCCAGTTGTAGATACAAGTTTCACTCAGGTCAAACCAATGTTTTTTCATACATATTTCAAAACATTCTGTATTCTTCTATTAATAACATTCTGGATCACATATGCTCTTCAACCATTTTCTCAGCCTGTGTGATGATTTGTGTCCAGGTAGCAATGTTCCTGCACAGACTTTAGAATTGTGCCCTTTAGTTTGTATTGCTTCTTCTTGATCTTCTGACCAGAGAAGGAGCAATACTTGACATTCTGTTTGGAGATAAGACAGGACAAGTGGGAAAGGTATCAGTGAGGAAGCACTTTGGGGCAAATGGTCACAATTCTATTAGTGTTAAAATAGTTGTGGAAAAGGATAGAACTGATCAAAAAGTTAAAGTTCTAAATTGGAGTAAGGCCCATTTTGATGGTATTGGACAGAAACTCTCAAAAGTTGAGTGGGAGAGGCAATTCGCAGATCAAGGGATGGTTGGGAAGTGGGACGCCTTTAAAAATGGCATAATGAGAGTTCAGAGACAGTATGTTCCTATTAGTGTGAAGGGCAAGGCTGGTAGGCGTAGGAAATGCAGGGTGACTCGAGAAACTAAGGCTCTGGTCAAATAAGAGAAGGAGGCATATATCAGGTGTAGACAGCTGGGATTGAGTGAATTCCTCGAAGAGTAGGAATATACGTAAGTGGGAAATCAGGAGGGCAGAAAGGGGATATGAGATATCTTTGGCAAATAGAGTTATGGAGAATCCAAAGAGTTTCTATGAATACATTAAAGGCAAAAGTGTAACCAGGGAGAGAATAAGGTCCCTTAAAGATCAATGTGGCCATCTATATGTGGGACCACAGGAGATGAGCGAGATACTAAATGAGTATTTTGCATCAGTATTTACTGTGGAGAAGGACATGGAAGCTTGGGAAATAAATAGTGACGTCTTGAAAAGAGTTCGTATTATGGAAGAGGAGGTACTGGAGGTCTTAAAATACATAAATGTAGATAAATCCCCGGGACCTGATCAAGTGTTTCCCGGAACTTTGTGGGAAGTTAGGGAAGAGATTGCTGGGCCCCTTGCCGAGATACTTGTGTCATCGATAGCCACAGGTGAGGTGCCAAAGACTGGAGCTTGGCTAATGTGGTGCCATTATTTAAGAAAGGTGGTAAGGAAAAGCCAGGGAACTATAGAAAGGTGAGCCTGACATCAGTGGTGGGGATTCTGAGGGACTGGATTTACATGCATTTGGAAAGGCAAGAACTGAGTAGAGCTAGTCAGCATGACTTCATGTGTGGAAAATCGTGTCTCACTAATTTGATTGAGTTGTTTGAAGTGGTGACAAAGAAAACTGATGAAGGCAGAAGGGGATGGATGTTATATACATGGACTTCAGTGAAGTGTTCAACAAGGTTCTGCATGATAGACTGGTTAGTAAAATTAGATGACATGGGATCTGGGGGAGCTAGGTAATTGGATACAAAATTAGCTTAAAGGTAGGAGACAGAGGGTCATGGTGGAGGGTTGTGTCTTTGACTGGAAGCCTGTGACCAATGGTTTGCCACAAGGATCAGTGCTGGGTCCACTGCTTTTTGGCTCTCATATAAATGATTTGGATGTGAATAAAGGAGGTAAGGTTAGTTTGCCGATGACATCAAAATCAGTGGTGTAGTGGACAGTGAAGAATGTTATCTCCCTGGGGAATGCTGCCAAATAAAGAGATCTAGGGTCAAGGTGCTTGGTTCCTTCAAAGCGGATTCGCAGGTAGACAGGGTAGTGAAGAAGGCATTTGGCACACTTGCCTTTATTGATCAGTGCATTGAGTATAGGAGTTGGGATGTCATGTTGCAGCTGTACAAGACAGTGTTGAAGCCACTTTTGGAATTCTGTGTACAATTCTGGTCACCCTTCTTTAGGAAGGATGTTGGTAAACTTGAGAGCATGAAGAAAAGATTTACAAAGATGTTGTCAGGGCTGGAGAGTTTGAGCTACAGGGAGAGGCTGAATAGGCTGGGACATTTTTCCCTGGAGTGTCAGAGACTGAGCTGTGACCTTATAGAAGTTTATAAAATCATGAGGGGCATGGACATGGTGAATAGCCAAAGTCTTTTTCCAAGAGTTGGGGAGTGCAAAAGTAGAGGACATAGGTTTACGGTGAGAGGGGAAAGATTTAAAAAGGTCCTGAGAGGTAACTTTTCTCTCCAGAGGGTAGTGCAAGTATGGAATGGGCTGCCAGAGGACGTGGAGGAGGCTGGTACTACAACATTTAAAAGGCATCTGGATGGGTATATAAATAGAAAGGGTTTAGAGGGATATGGGCCAAATGCTGGCAAATGGAACTAGGTCAGATTGGGATGTCTGGTCAGTGTCGATGAGTTGGACCGTTGGGACTGTTTCTGCCCTGTGTGACTCTATGAGTCTATAACTCTATAAATGTCTCATTTCACATTCCACTTCCAATGTACAAGCCTAGTTTGTGTTCTTTTGAAGTCTATCACCACCCTACTTAAAGTTCGCGTTAATTTTTTGTTAGCTGTGAATTTTGAATTTTGTCCTCCCCAAGTCTATCTCATGAATCAAGAAAAGCAATGTTCCTGGTACTGGCCCTTGGGGAACCTCACTACAAATCTTCTTTATGTCTAAGAAACAACCATTCACCACAATTCTATTTCTCGTTCCTCAGCCAACCTTGTGTCCATGTTGTCACTGTCCCTTTTATTCCAAGGGTTCAGACGTTGCTGACAAGCTGTTATGTATCACTTTCCACAATGATTTTTGGAGGTCCGGGTACATCATATAACTCATTTCCCATATTAACCCTCTTTAATACCTCATCAAAAAAACTGTATCAAATTAGTGTCTTTAACAAATCTGTGCTGGCTTTCATTAATCAATCTTGTTCGAGCAGCTGTTAATTTTGTCCAAAATTATTATTTCCAGAAGTTTCCCACCATGGAGGTTAAATTGTAGTTGTTGGGTGTATCCTCATGCCATTTTGAAAGAGGGTATAACATTTGCAATTTTCCAGTCCTCTGGAATTTCCCCATATGAAGGGAGGATTGGAAGATTATAGGCAGTTCTTCCTCAATTTCTCCTCAGAAACCTTGAATGCATTTCATCTGGTCCTGGGTACTTTGAACTTTAAGTCCAATCAGCCATTCTTGTGCCACCTCTTTATCAATTGTCAGCCTATTTACTATCTCAATGACCTCCTCTTTCATTGTGACTTTGGTAGCAGCCTCTTTCTTGGTAAAAGTGGATGTAAAGAGCTCATTTCATATCTCACTCAGGCCCATTGCTTTCTGCACAGGTCTCCTTTTATGTCGCTAACCAGCTTTACCTCTCTTCTCTTTTATGTTAGGTACTAGTCTGAGCTTTCTTCACTCAGTTTGGCCCTTGTATTAACAACTTCACATTTGTCATACACTTTTCCTTTTTCACTTACATCTTACTCTTTATTGTCTCTTCTGTTATCTCTGCTTTGTTTGTTCTACCTCCCCACCAAACTGGAATATATCACAACTGTCCCAGAACAAATTCTTCATTAAAAACAGCCCACTGTTCCATTACACTTTGGCTGGCCAATCATCCATTCTCAATTATCTGGGACAATTCTGTTCCCAACCCAAAGAAATTTGTCAGATTATCTAGCTATTATCATATTACTGTTTGTGGATGACAGCTACTGAAATTTCCTCCAAGGTAACAGCGGCTACAGTTCAAAAGTATTTAAATATCAGTAGAGTGCATTAGGATGTCCTGAGACTATGAAAGCGACTATATCAAATCAATCCTTTCACACTCTCACATGCAGCAGTGAGCTGGAGGGAGTTAGGCGTTGGCCTGGTGATAATAGTGCTGAAGAGATTGCTGATTAGAATACCATATCCTGAATGGTACTAGTCCTCACAACAGCCAAAGGTACCACTTATTCACACACACTAATTTCCCCTCTCCTTTCAATAACAAAAAAATTCAGCTGCAGCATAGAAAGGGGTGGGGAGGGGGTGGGAAGAAGGGTTGGGCAGGGGACGGAAGAGAAAGCAGGAGGGTGGGAGGGCAGAGGGAGAGAAACAGCAAGGGAAAGTAAAGTAAAAGGAAAGCGGGAGGGGAGGAGTGTAAGTGAAGTGTAGGGGTGGCAGAGAGAGGAGACTCTCCTTTTAGTTGTAACATTTTCCTGATTATGCAAAACCTTAACTTCAAGAACCAACACACTTTAATCATAAAACGGTGATAAATGAACTTTAGTTTTACAAAACATTGTGAGTTTTTGAAATTAGTGTCTGTATCACTCTAAACAGAATTGTGAGACAGAGTATAAAATAAGTTGGAGCATGAAGAAATGGAAATTCTAGTAACATCAGGTGATATAACAAGGTGTGGAGCTGGATGAACACAGCAGACCAAGCAGCATCAGAGGAGCAGGAAGGCTGATGTTTTGGGTCTGGACCCTTCTTCAGAAATGGGGGAGGGGAAGGGGATTCTGAAATAAATAGAGAGAGAGAGGGGGAGGAGGATGCAAGATGGAAAAAGGAGCAGATAGGTGAAGAGGGAACAGACCCATCCTAACTCCCCACCTCCACTCACCTTTACTGGCTCCATCCCCACCTCCTTGACCTGTCCGTCTCCTCTCCACCTATCGGCTCCTTTATCCATCTTCCGTCTGCCTACCCCTCTCTCTCTATTTATTTCAGAATCCCCTTCCCCTCCCCCATTTCTGAAGAAGGGTCCAGACCCAAAACGTCAGCTTTCCTGCTCCTCTGATGTTGCTTGGTCTGCTGTGTTCATCCAGCTCCTCACCTTGTTATCTCAGATTCTCCAGCATCGGCAGTTCCTACTGTCTCAACATCGGGTGATATGAATATTTAGGTAAGGAGCTGGGGACTGAGGAGCGCTGTTGGGGATCAGGACAGTAGAGGAAGCTTTACTCTGCATCTAACTAATTGCTTTACGTGACCTTGATTTGGCATTAAGGAGTAAAACAAAATCAAATTAGAGAAATGTCTGCACCATCAAACACCAACATGCTTCTGTGTATGTGCACAGGTTTCATCACTTCTCAAATATATATACATATATATGTATATAAATGGAATAATGCAATTAGTAAATGTGACAGGAAACACTGTACAAGGTTAAGACCATACATTTTGAGAACAGAAGGAGGCCATTCAACCCATCAACTCTGCTCTGCCATTCAATGAAATCATGGTTTTTCTGATAATCCTCAACTCTAGTTTCCAGCCTTAACCCCATTGTCTTTGGTTCCCTTAAAAATTAGAAACCTGCCTTGCCTTGACAGCCATCATTGATAAAGAATTCCACAGTTCACCACCATCGGAGAGAAAATATTCTTCCTCATCTCATCTGAAGTGGGAGACTCCTTACTCTGTGATGAAGCCGTCTGGTCATAGACTCTCCCAAGAGGAGAAACAACCTCTCCGCTTCTACCCTGTCAAGCTCCTCAGAGAATTTTGTATGTTTCATTAACATTTCCACTTATTCTTCTAAACTCTGGTAAGGACAAGCCCAAACTACTTCATTAACCTTCCCTCAAAGTTGCTGTCGATCACCCACAAGCGACATTGAGAGGAGGTTGGAGGTGCATTTGGAGGTAGAGCCTAGGTGTGGGGCATGGGATAGAGCCATCAACCTTGCAACGCCAGCAAAAAGGAGTGTGCGGGTGCAAATGAGTTGTCAAAATGAGAAGCAGGGCTGAAAGTTTGAGAAGGAAGTACACAGGGGATATGAAAAAAAACCACCATTATGGGACCACCATCGAGTTTGAGGGGTGGACTGGAATATAAGTAATGCTGAGTTTTAAATTTTAACTTAAGATTTAATTAATCAGATATTCTTAGAGACGTTTTACAAATGCATGTACTTTGCTAGTCCAAGAAAGGAAAGAGACCATTTTTGTATTCATATATTTAACAATTCCACACCACTGAAACTAAATTGAGTAGCACCAGCAACAAGTGTTAGGAGAAGCACCTCAATTATGCTGTAATTGAAGAGCAAGTAATTAATAATCATTACTGAGTAAAGGCTTTATTTCATAAGTAATTACTAATAAGTCTTAATAACTATGTTTAAAAGGTATTGTAAGAGCAGGCTATAGGAGTGGGTTGAGAAAAAGATCTCTGGGGGTCTTATCAACCAATGCTGTCCTTGGCAATTAAGTTTAAGAATACTAGCTTCTTCTTTTTAAGATAAAACATACACACTGAGACACTCCATTATCTTAGAGCAAGAGAGTTCATGTATGCATAGCAAGATCCAATTAACCATTATGACATTATAAGCAAATTGGGTTTCAACAACTCATAATTAAGAGGGATTATTCTCAAAAGGGATGATGAAGTAGGTGTTCTGATTGCCATGTCTTCTTGAGATTACATGAAGTGTGGACTTGCCCTGTTGTTTTAAATTGATCTAAAGACATCTGCTCCATCAAATTAGTCTAAAGGTATCTGTTTCATTAAAGCCAACCAGGGACTCCTTGTAAATATGAGAATTTGAGGTCAGGATAGTTAGTCAGGTACTTCCATTCAGTATTTAATAAAATTCAGGGATAGTTACTGAGGGACTCACGTCAACGTGAAAATTTGAGGTATTTTTGTCTTGAGGAAGGAAGAATTTTCTGTCTGAGAGAGGGGCTTGGATCCTGTTTGAAGTGAGTATTGTATTCCTGCTAAGTACAATTTTGACTTTTGGCATTTTAAATAGTTCTTAATTGTCAGCAGAGTATCATCCTTGATTGTATTGGATAAAATCTGATATTATTCACTAACTCAGTGTCCTAATTGTGCCTCATGCTATACCTGCTATGGCCTTGAAGCTTGAAGGTGCTAATTTGAGATGTTAAATTGTGAGCTCATCAAATTGATTAATCTAAAATTATCCCTTTAAAAATTTACAGAAGGTGGTCAGTATGTTGGGACACAAAAACACATGGAAAACTAATGACACAAGGAGTTTACAGAGGGGTATTGACAGGTGAAGTGAATAGGCAAAGATTTGGCAGATGGAATATTGTGATGATGCTATGGCTTTAAGAGGTGTACTTTGTCCTTTTTTTATGAAGAGAAGTTGAGACAGAGGCACCGCTTGGCCTGTTCCAAGCTAATAAAGTGAACAGCTTGTGAGCCCTTGGGATTTTTTAAAAAAGTTGGAACAAGAGAAGAACCATGAAGGGGGGGGTCATACTCTCACAGAGCCAGGATTTTAGTTTAACTTTCAGTAGTTGTTGGGGTTTGGAAGCTGTGATATGTCTGTCCCTGCTACAGAAAAATGCTTCAGTTCTCTGTCCCTCTCTCAGAGTTTTCTCTTGATGTTCTTTCCTTCTGGACTGGAGAAAGGTTGCATGTGAGAAAATCTATTTTACTGAATTTTCCTCTGCCAATGGTGTGTTTATATGACGTTACTATCATTGGAACAGTTGCTATTTAGTAGTTAAATAATCTATTATTGTGTTAAGTTTTCCAATAAAGTTAAGTTATTCCAATTCTTCTTTCTTTTGTTTGTATTCTAACTGTAGTGCACGAATAAAGTGTGTTTTGCTTCAAGTCTGGAAGTTTGACCAATTGAATTGCATCTGGAACACAATATCTTACACTTGCCTTTAAAAATACAAAAAAGTTGGAGACCAAGCTATGTTCTTAACATGTGTTGAGGGGGTTTGGTCTGGCCCATAGCAATATAATGTGTGGAAATGTGAGACTCTGCACTCTGACAGGAGGGATAGAGGAGCTGAATGTCATTTAATGGGGAAAGACTGCAGAAAGTTGCAGCATAGAGGCATTTGGAGGCGCTAGTGCATGGATCACAAGTAGATCATATCCAAGTTCAGCAGGTAACAGGGAAAGCAAAGGGAATGGAATATAAAAATAGGGAGATTTTTTTTCTAAAACAATACAGGGCACTGGTCAGACAACAGCTAGAATACTATTAACATTTCTGGTCTCCTTATCTAAAGAAAGATGTATTGGCATTGAAGGAGTCCAGAGAAGGTTCACTGGTTGATTCCCTAGGTATGAAGGGATTTTATTATGATGAAAGGTTAAGAAGTTGCGCTTGTATTTGCTGGAGTTTAGAAGAATGAGGAGCAAGCCTTCTTGAAAATTTTGAGAAAATTTTTAAGGGCTTGACAGGGAAAATGTGGAAAAGTTGTTTCCCCTTGTGGGAGAATCTAGAAACAAGGGGAATAACCTAGAATATGAATTTTCTATTTAAAACTGAGATGAGGAGGATTTTTTTTCTTTCAGAGAATAGCGAATCCATGGGATTTTTGCTGCAGAGGGTTGTCGAGGCTGGGTCGTTAAATATATTCAAGGATGAGGTAGACAGATTTTTAATCAGTAATGGAATTAAGGGGTTACGGGAAAATGGCAGGAAAGTGAATTTGAGGATTCTAAGAAATTTCTCAATAATGGTGGGGTGGTCTTGATGGGCTGAGTAGCATACTTCTGCTCTAATTTGTGGCCTTATCAAATTATAGAGTTGTCCATGGCAGAACTATACACATTATTAAGGTTAGGAGAGGCATTCGGGTATAGAGGTGAAGCACTAGTCACTTCAGTTTATCACATCTTGAGGTCCCATAGTCTCCAATTAGTTCCAACAGAGTAGTACAAATTCCTGACTGAGGTAAGAAAGGAAGGCCTCTAGAATGTCCTACTTATCCAGTGATAGCTGTTGTTCAGAACACTATCTATCAATGGCCAAGATGTTATCACAGATCTCTGGAGAAGGTGGGAGTTGAACCTGTGTCTCCTGACTCAGGGTGTAGAAACACTGGAACTGCACCACAAGAGTCCTCCCTGTTCCCCTTCTATTATATTATTGCAACAGCAATGCTAGTAGACAGCGCTGAATGCCAAATAACCTGTCTTTCTAATGAATCAACGGTCAATTCAATGGACTATGCACCTGATTGGCTGCTTTGGATGATGACCATCTAGGTACTCAGCCAATAGGACTGGGACACAGAAGATGTGTGACCCAGGTGAACAATATCACCCTCTGGTGGGCCTAGCTGTCAGTGTGGAAGGGACTTTACTCACATGGGTGGGATGTGTAGGAGTGTAGGAGTGATTTTGTTTTCTCAAGTGTAGGAGAGGTATATTCTCAGGGTTTATTCTCAGAAGTAATCGGGGAGGTTTTGCTCAGGTCCAGAATTGTTAATCTCAGGTGTGGGAAATGTTAATCTCAGGTGTGAGAGGTGTTTATTCCTCGGTGTATTTCTCAATTTATTCTCAGATGCAGCAGTTGTTTAATCCCACGTGTGCGAGTGGATTATTCTCAGAGGTGGGAGCCCATTAAACACAACTATGGCAGATTCTCAGTTATGGAGGGAACATATTCATCAGTGTAGGACAGAGTTGTTCTTATATGTAGGAGGGCATTATTCTTGGGTGTAGGAGTTTATTCTCAGGTGTGGGAGGGGTTATTCTCAAAGGTAGGAGGGCATTATTTTCAGGTGTGGCAGAATTTTTTTCTCAGGTATGGAAGGAGTTTATTTATCACTGTGGGAGGAGGTTATTCTTATATATGTGGGGGGGTTATTCTCGGGTGAGGAGTTATTCTCAGCTGTGGAAGGTTTTCATTCTCAGGTGAAGAGGTGTATATTTTCAGGTGCAGGAGAGCTTTATTCTCAAGTATAGGATGGGTCTATTCTCAGCTGCATGAAGGGTTTATTATCTAGCGTCAGAGTTTTATTCTCCAGTGTGGTAGTGGGTTTTTTCTCAGATATAGGAGTGATTTACTCTCAGTTGTGGGTGAGGTTTATTTTCATGTGTGGGAGAAGATTATTCTCTGGTGGAGGAGGATTTTATTCCCATGTGTGGGAGACGTTTATTCCAGGTGCATGAGGGCTTTATTCCCAATTATGGGAGGGGTTTCTTGCCAGCAGTAGGTGGGGTTTATCCCCAGGTATGGGAGGGGCTTATCCCCAGGTGTGGGAGGGGCTTATCCCCAGGTGCCGGAAGGGTTTATTCCCAGTATGATAGGATTTTATTCCCAAGTGGGAATAGTATAATTCTCAGGAGCAGGAGAGGATTGTTCTCAGGTGTAGGAGAATTTTATTCTCAGGTGCAAGAGAGGTTAATTCCCAAGTGGTTATGAGTGGTTTGTTTTCAGGTGTGGGAGAACTTCATTCTCAGGTGTAGGTAAATTTTATTTGCAAGTGCAGGAGTGATATAATTCTCAGGTGTGGGATGATTTTATTCTCAGGTGCATCAGATGTTTATTCCCAAATTATGGATGGGTTTGTTTTCAAGTGTGGGAGAGGTTTATTCTCAAGTAAATGAGAAGTTTATTCAACAGTGTGGGAAGGGGGTATTTTCAGGTGTGGGAGTTATTTATTCTCAGTTGTTGAAAGGTTTTCTTCTGAGGTGTGAGAGTGGTTTATTCTCAGGTGTAGGAGGAGTTTATTGTTGAAAATTACCTTAGAAGTTTATAAAATCATGAGAGGCATAGATAAGGTGAATAGCAAACATCTTTTTTCTAGGGTAGAGGAGTTCAAAACTAGAGGGCATAGGTTCAAGGTGAGAGGGGAAAGTTTTAAAAGGGACTTGATGAGCAACTATTTCACATAGAGAGTGTGCATATATGGAATGGACTGCCGAAGGAAGTGGTAAATGCCGGTAGAGTTACAATGTTTAAAAGACATTTGAACAGAAAAATGAGTAGGAAAAATTTAGAAGGATACGGGCCAAATACAGGCAAATGGGGCTTGTTCAGTTTGGGAAACCTAGTCAGCATGGACAAGTTGGACCAAATGGTATGTTTCCGTGCTGTAAGACCCTGAGGTGCAGGAGGTGTTTATTCTCAGGTGTGGGAGGGATTTGTTCCCGTATATGGGTGGGGTTTATTCCCAGGTGTGTGTGTTTGGGAAGGGTTTATTCCCAGATGCGGGAGGGGTTTATTCCCAGATGCGGGAGGGGTTTATTCCCATGTATGGGTGGGGTTTATTCCCAGGTGTGGTTGTCGTTTACTCTGAGGTGCATGGGAAAGTGCAGGTTTGGCTTTTCTTTCTGGCAGCTGGTGATTTGAAAGTGGAAAGCCCCCGCGTTGTCCTGCCCTGTCATTGCAGCTTGTAGCTGCTGGCTGGTTTCTCTCTGGCTCTCGACTCGGTGTCAGTCTGCCTGAACTCCGGGAGACTCCAGTTTATCTGTCCCGGGCCCGCTCACCCCTTTTACATCTCTGCCCTTATTGTTTTCAAACTGTACATAGGCTTCACCTCCCACTTCTCCGAAACTGTTCCAGTTCTGGTTTCCTTCGTCTCCTATTTTTCATAATGACTCTATAAAACTTCCGTACTTCTTCTCTGTACTTAACTCCCAACGCCACTTCTCCCCTTCATTTTCACTTTCTCTTCTGTCTCTCATTTCTGTCCTCCCCTTCATCCGATTTTACTTTTCCCTTCCCATCTCTTTCTCCCGGATTTCCTGGTTGTTTTGTGCCCGGTGTTCAGGCTTTCCGTTGCCTGTGTGTGTGTCTCTCTCTCTGGAGTCGCTATGGCCGCGATCAAAGCCTTGCAGCAATGGTGCAAGAAGCAATGCGAGGGATATCGAAACGTGGAGATTACCAACATGACGACCTCGTGGCGGGATGGGCTCGCTTTCTGTGCGATCCTGCACCACTTCAGACCCGACCTCATGTAAGCCAGAAACTAACAGCAGAGAAAGAGCGGACTGGTCTGTGTGTGTGTGTGTGTGTGTTAGAAACAGAGCAGGCAGGAACCTAGTGCGGGCACAACGCAACGCTGTAGTCTGGATCTGACCCAGACCTTGAGCGCTTCTTGAACCCACCAAGACCCGTAACCCGTCTGCCCTGAGTTGCAAAACTGCAAGCAAACACAACACCTTTTTTTGCTTTCCGATAACATTTCGCCGTTGCCTTGAGTTCGGCGCTGCTACTAGAAATTAAACTCCCCAGGCACGGAAGTATTTTCTAATCAATCTGCTCCGAAATTTTATTCCACACCTCTTGAGCAGGTAGGACTTGATCCTCAGTCTACCTGACCCAGGGGAAAGGACACTACCAGAGCTTAGCCCCAGGCATCAGCACTTTGCAAACAGTATGCGCAATAGATATTGTGAAGAGACGAAGAGAAGAAAACAAGGAGAAATTCTCAACTTTCTGTGTGGTTGGTGGCATGGCTTGTGATCGTGACACCAAGTTGATCAGATTGGGCAAATATATGTTTTTACCTCAATAGAAATATTCCTGCTACTGTTCTCGAGTTAGCTTCTGATTCACAGGCTGCAGATGTTTCTGATGGGATATAGAGTCTCTTTTGAAAGGATGGTGTTAGCGCCCAATAGTGTTACTAATGGTAAGCAGCTGGAGAAGGGATTTCCGGACAACATCTGCTAGCTGGGGGTTTCTGACAATGGACAGTTTCAGTCATGTCTGTTTCTTTAAAAAAAAACAGCTTTTAACAACACTAGATTCCTTCATCAGGCAAGCAACTATTTGTCCAGCCATGAACTGGGTTCCTAAACTGGAATGTTGGCTATCATCTGGACAGATGCAGCAGCTATTTTTAACATGGCAAGATCCCACAAAGGCCAGGGAACTAATTGAGGTTTGTGGGATGATGGGTTAGCCGTACTTAGAGGGCCCAGGTATGACTGCTGGAGATTGGTATGAATGATATAGTGTAGAGAATGGTGTAGGTGCTGGAGATGGGGCTGTGGGCTTGCAACAGAGTGTTGAAGACAAGGGGACAGTTTTGGGATCAGGGTGGGTTCTGGTGATAAGTTTGCATGCTGCGATGGGCGAGCAGTTTGGGCAGATCAATAAATGGAAATGGGGACATTGTTCTTTGGGACAATATGTGGGAGGTGAAGGTGTTTGGACAGGTCCATGAAAACCGGCAGATGTTTACAGTTCATTGAGGCTGGACTTTTACTCAAGGAGAAGGTGGAGATAAATTTCTTAATTTGACCCTGCAAAGTGGGTGTTGCTGGCTAGACCAGTATTTATTACCCATTGCTAATTGCTCTGGAGAAGGAAATGGTGAGTCACCTCCTTGTGATTGGGAGATTGTAACTGAGAACGTCAGACGGACAGGTTTCCCTCAAGCCTGGTCGAATGTAATGGCAGGACTTGATTAGCAATTGTTTTCCTTGGTTTCCCAGCCACAACTGGGAGATTGGGAGATTGGCTGTCCGTGGATACAGCATCCCTGTGGACAGGAGGTAGGAGTGGAGGTACTGGCTGTGTGAGAAGCCTCAAGGAGCAAGATGCAGATCAGGGTGTCTGATCACTGCAATCGACCAGGCAGCAATGTCAGATCCAGCAGGGTCAGTGAGAACACCCCAACCACCCCTGGTCCAGCAGCAGCTCCCTTTTCTCCAGCTACTGGGGCCCTCCAGCCAGCCAGCATTACATTTGAAATAAAGGATCGAGATGAGGTTGTGATTTGAACTGATTTGTTGCATGGCCTCAACCCACCTCGGTTACATCTAAAGATCAGTGGATTGAGCCAGAACACAGATTTTCACACTATAATCTCGCACCCAACCTGAAACTGTATTTCTTGAATTAGGATTCCCTCCTTAATTTTGAAGTGATGCTGTACCAATCTTAGTGGACACAAGCTTTCTCTGTTTCACTATTTCACAAAATAGAAGCTAGTAATGTCTGATTTTCTGAAGATGGGTCCTGACCCGAAACGTCAGCTTTCCTGCTTCTCTGATGCTGCCTGACCTGCTATGTTCCTCCAGCTCCACACTGTGCTATTTCTGACTCCAGCATCAGCAGTTCTTCCTGTCACTGAGCTAGTAATGTCTGTTACTTCTAAATGAATTTATACGCCTGATTGAAATCGCTGATAGTGCAATTACACAGCAGGGTGTTCAATGATTGTTCACTAGGATTTGACCTGACTGAGCTCAGGGCCCATATCCATTCTTCTTTCCCTGGAGGTCCCCCTGCTCCTCAGCACCAGGGCTAGCTGTCCTCTCCAGAATGTGTTGCTGTTTTGTTAGTGGGACCTTGAGCCTATTACTTGTTAGTGCCATGGTGCACTGAAAGAAATTATGATCAGTCTCCCCGGGAGGTTATAACTGTAGCCTATTTTTCTGCTGTTGTGGTTGATCATCCCTGTACTGACCAAAAATGGGGAGGGATTTTCTAAAAAACCAATGCTCATAGGAGGTTTATGCAGCATCAGGAGTTGTTGGACCAGGATTTAATCTCTAATTGACAATTGAAAAGTGGTGTCCAGTGACCACAGGTTTCGGGACAGGCTACAGTTGTTCACTTGAATACCTGTTGTGTCCATGTCCTTATTTTCCATGGACAAGAAGCCAGATCAAGCTAGTAGACTTAGTATCAAGAGCAACCAATGAATCACAAGAACTCAAAAGAAGGAACAAGAGCAGGCCATTCAGCCCACTGAGCTTGGCCCCCATTCAGAATGATTCCGGCTGAGTTTGGATTTCAGTTCCCCTTGACCACTTGGTTCTCAGATCCTATGGTTTCCTGAGAAACCAAGACATTGTCTATCCTAGCCTTAAATATTTTCAGCAATGAAGCCTCCACAACCCTCTTGAGTGGAGGATTTTTAAAATTCTGAACCCTTCAAGTGAAGAAGTTTCACCTCATCTCAGTCCTAAATGATTGATGCCTTCTGCCTGGAAAATGCCCATGTATTCCAGACTCTTCAGACATATGTCTATCCCGTTGATCCTTTTCAGAATATTATATGTTTCATTGATATCACCTCTCATTCTTCTAAACTCCAGAGAATATCTCATCATAGGACATTCCTCTCAGCCCAGGTAGCACAGTAGTGAACCTCCATTGTAAATCTTTCCTTCCTTAAATATGGCGACCAAAACTGTATTTTCCAGGTGTGGTGTCACCAAAGCCCTGTACAGTTATAGCAAGATTTCTTATTCTTGTATTCCAATCTTCTTATTATAAAGTCCAGCAGAGCATTTGTCCCCTGAGGCTTTTTTTTACTGGATCCACAAGTTTGTTTTCTGAGTTCCTTGTACCAACATACCTAAATCTTTTTGGACACCAACATTCATTGGTTTCATGTCTTTTCAGAAATACTCTGCTTTTCTAATGGCCAAAATGAATACCCTCACATTTCTCCACAGTATACTCCATATGCCATCCGGTTGCCCACTGATTTGAATTGCCTATATTTCTTTGCAGACCCCTCTATCCACTTTACAGCTGACATTTTCATGCAGCTTTGTACCTTCTGCAAACATTAATATTGGTTACAGATAACTGAGACACTGATTCCTGTGGTCTTCCATTAGTTGTAACCAGCCAACTTGAGAATGTTCCATTCATGCCTACTGTTTGCTTTGTGTTTATCAACCAGTCGTCTATCAATGTTACTATATTACTTTATTAAGAAAGGGAATTTTTCAGCCCCTTGAACCTCTTCTGTCATCAATCAAATCCTGACCAATGAACTGTAACCTGGAGCAGTCTAATGGTCTTTTGTGAATGGAGGTGATGCTGACTCCAAATAGCAATCAGTCTCTAAGTGAAATGATAGGGAATTGAGCATGGGAAGGAACAGTGCTGATTTGCACTGTATCTAATCCAGGTTGTATCTCGGGAGTGTGTGATGGGATTATGTATCGGATGGTTTCCTCAGTGTCTAACCTCTGCTGTCAGATCTGGAGAGAGGCAGAGAGAGAGAGAGAGGAAACGGGAGTTCAGAAGATGGATGACGAGAGGGAGGAGATGGTGCTGCAGGAGAGGGAGGGTGAGCAGGAGGAGATGGGGGTGCAGGAGAGGGAGGGTGAGGGGGAGGAGATGGGGGTGCAGGAGAGGGAGGGTGAGAGGGAGGAGATGGGGTTGCAGGAGAGGGAGGGTGAGAGGGAGGAGATGGGGGTGCAGAAGAGACTGTAAGAACATAAGCACCAGGAGCAGGAGTAGGTCCTCTGGCCCTTCGAGCCCGCTCTGCCATTTAATAAGATCTTGGCTGATCTTTTAATGGTCTCAGTTCCACTTACTCACCCTCTCACCGTAACCCTTAATTTCTTCACAGTTGAAAAAAAATCTACCTTAGCTTTAAAAACATTCAATGAGGAAGCCTCAACTACTTCACTGGGCAGGGAATTCCACAGATTCACAACCCTTTGGGTGACAAAATTCCTCCTCAATACAGTCCTAAATCTGGTTCCTCTAATTTGGAGGCTACGCCCTCTTGTTCTAGTTTCACCCACCAGTGGAAACAACCTCCCTGCTTCTGTCTTGTCTATTCCCTTCATAATTTCATATGTTTCTATGCACTCAGTATTCCAGGTGTGGCCTCACCAGCTCCTGACACAGCTTGTTGACATATATCGCTGAGTTGATGGGTTTGGTTGTAAATGTTTCATCTTCCTGTTAGGTAACATCGTCAGTGCACCTCCGGTGAAGCGTTGGTGTTCTGTCCCGCTTGTTATTTATATGCTTCAGTTTTTTGGGGTGTTTGGTACCACTTCCAGTTCTGTTTCTGAGTGGTATTTACACAGGGTCTAATTCAATGTGTTTGTTGATGGAGTTCCAGTTAGAATACCTGGCCTCCAGGAATTCCCTGGCGTGTCTCTGTTTGGCTTGCGCGATTATGGATGTGTTGTCCCAGTTGAATTCGTGTTCCTCGTTGTCTGTGAGCAGTGCGACAAATGAGAATTGGCCGTGTCTCTTGTGAACTAGTCAGTGTTTGTGTATCCGTATTGTCAGTTTTCTTCTGCTTTGACCTATGTAATGTTTCTCACAGTCTTTGCATGGTATTTTATATAGTACACCGGTTTTGCTGGTTTTGGGCTTGGGATCTGTTATAATTGTCAGTAGCTTCATAGGGTGGTTGTTGGTTTGCGGGCTATCCTGATACCTAAGGGGCTGAGTAGTCTTGTGGTCGTCTCTGAACTGTCCTTGATGTAAGGTAGGGTGATTAGTGAGACTGGTCATGTTGTGTCTTCCTGTTGTGGTCTGTCTCAGAGGTAACGGCGGATTGTGCTTTTCGGGTACCCATTCCTTTTGAAGATTCTGTATAGGTGCTCCTGTTCTGCTTTGCATAGTTCCAGGTTGTTGCAATGTGTAGTGGCTCATTTAAATAGTGTCCTGATGCAGCTCTGTTTGTGAGCGTCGGGGTGGTTGCTAGTGTAATTGAGTATCTGGTCGGTATGCGTGGTCTTTCTATGTACACCAGTCTGGAGTTCCCTGTTTTTGCGTTCTACCGTCATGCCCAGGAAGGGTAGTCTGTCGTTGTTATTTTTCTTCTTTTGTGAATTTTATCCCGATGAAGATGTTGTTTATGTGTTGTTGTGTTTCTTCTAGTTTTGTGCATTTGATAATCATGAAGGTGTCATTTTCGAGACATGAATTCGACTGGGACAGCATATCCATAATCGCACAAGCCAAACAGAGACACGCCAGGGAATTCCTGGAGGCCTGGTATTCCAATCGGAACTCCATCAACAAACACACTGAATTAGACCCTGTGTACAAACCACTGAAAAACAGAACTGGAAGTGGTACCAAACACTCCAGCAAACTGAGGCATATAAATAACAAGCAGATCAGAATGCCAACGCTTCACCAAAGGTGCAGTGACAATGTTACCTAGCAGGGTGAAGAAACATTTGCAACCAAACCCATCAGCTCAGCAAGTATGTCCACAACCTCATCCACAACCCAAGCTACAAATTTTCTTGAAAACCTTAAACCCTACACAGGTATCACATTACCTCCCTGCTTTTAAACTCAATCTCTCTAGCAATGATGGACAAAATTCCATTTGCCTTCTTAATTACCTGCTGCACCTGCAAATCAACCTTCTGCGATTCATGCACAAGGACACCCAGGCCCCTCTGCACAGCAGCATTCTGCAATTTTTTACTGTTCGAGTAATAGTCCTTTTTACTGTCATTCCTACCAAAATGGATGGCTTCACATTTAGCAACATTGTACTGGTGGCACAGTGGCTCAGTGGTTAGCACTGCAGCCTCACAGTGCCAGGGACCTGGGTTTGATTCCAGCCTCAGGTGACTGTCTGTGCAGAGTTTGCACATTCTCCCTGTGTCTGTGTGGGTTTCCTCTGGGTGCTCCAGTTTCCTCCCACAGTCCAAAGATGTGCAGGCTGTGTGGCTTGGCCATGCTAAATTGCCCAGAGTGTTCAGGGGTGTGTGGGTTATAGGGGGATGGGTCTGGGTGGGATGTTCCAAGGGTCGGTGTGGACTTGTTGGGCTGAAGGGCCTGTTCCCACACTATAGGGATTCTAATTCTAATACTCCATCTGCCAGACCTTTGCCCATTCACTTAAATTATCTGTATCCCTCCGCAAACATTCAGTGTCTTCTGGACACTTTGCCCTACATCTTACTGTCATCCGCAAACTTTGACACACTACACAGTCCCCAACTCCAAATCATCTATGTATTGAGAGGGATGGTGAGGAGGAGGAGATGGGGTTCAGGAGAGGGCTGATGGTTAGCACAGAAACAAACCAGTATTACCACCAGCTGGCGGGTGCTGTAATAAATGCTTTATGAACTTACAGACACGGAATACTCAGTGCGGATAAACAATGTTTCTGCTTGGAATGAGGCATGTCTGAGTCTCCCATTAATGTTGGAATAAGTTATGCAGCTTATTGGCTCTAGTCCTTGTGACAGATATGAATTCCTGTTATAAACTGCATTTTATTCTCTAGCAAACATCTGCAGCCATGACTATCAGGCAATATTCATGTAGACATGGAGATTATCTGAGTTGCCATGCTGTCCAATTTGTTTTAAGGGAAGACATATAGGCATTCTTAAACAAGCGCAACATTGTGGATGCTGGAAATCTGTAATAAAACGAGAAAATGCTGGAGGAACTTAGCGGGTCTGGCACTGTCTGTAGAGAGAGAACCAAAGTTATCTTTTTGAGTCTGATATGACTCTTCTTCAGAGATGCTGCCAGACCTGCTGCATTTCTCCAGCATTTTCTCTTTTTATGTGCAGATTTTCTCCTGTTGTTCAGCAGTTGAGAAACTGAAGTAGCTTGGGCACACCGGTTGCCAATTCTGTTTCGTCATATTCCTGGAGTTTTTATTGCATGCCCTCCCACCTCCAAGTGTCACTCACAGCCAGACAGCCTTCTCTCTCAACTGCAATCGTTTTGAAACTAATAAGCATAAATATTAAAAGATAATTGAAGAAAAAAAATGCATGATATTATTTAATTCCCCCATAAGATTAATTTCCTGGACGCTGTTTCCCCTAAACCTGAAGGGGAAATCAATCTCTGTTCTCTGGATAGTGCAGAGCATTTCTGAATGGTTAGCAACACTTGTTGGGAATGAGTGCTCACTGAAGGATTTCTCTGCTTTACCTCTTCCTCACTACCTCCCACAGCCCTCAATTGCATCATTTGCAGATAGTTATATCCCTTTGACATTGCTCTAGCTCTCAATATCAGAGTGAGACTCCATCATCACATGGCAGGCCAATCTCTGCAGAAGGCTGCCAGTTCCCAAGCACCCACAACCTGATAATTCTCCAAGTCTTAGACAGCAAAAGGAATAGACAATTCCCATTGATATTCCTCTGAGATGGAGGTGTCATGGTAATTTCCATGAATAGGATCATCATTTATTTTTGTAACAGCCCCACCAATCAAGTTGTGTTCACTCAGAGATGGTGGGGTTGACATTCCAGATGTTCTATCTTTGAGATACTTTGAGATTGTAAAGAAGTGCATTCAACCAGATGTGCACCAATAAATCAACATCCAGCACTGCCCTGAATATGTAGCTGAGAGCCCTACACATTGGCTACAACAGTGAAATTCTACACTTCAGATTTGGCAGGCTATTTGGCCAAGAAGGACATTCTCCCAATCCCAGTCGTGTTGTCTCCTAAGCTGTGTGACTCGGTAGATGGAATTTGAATTGATTTGATTTATTATTGTCACATGCACCAAAGTACAGTGAAAAGTTTTGTTTTACGTGTAAACAACAGACCATTACATACAAAGACACAAAACTCATAGGGCGATTGAACAGAGTGAGGAATACAAATTTATGGCTGCAAAGAAGGTGCACAAAAAGCAAGATCAACAATAGATTTGAAATTTGAGAGGTCCATTCAGAAGTCTAATAATAGCGGGGAAGAAGCTGTTCTTGAACCTTTTGGTGCATGTGTTTAAGCTTTTGTATCTTCTGCATGGTAGAGAGGTTGGAAGAGATTATAACTGGGTGGGAGGAGTGTTTGATGATGTTGGCTGCTTTCTGAGGCAATGGGAAGTGTAGATAGAGTCAATGGTTGGAAGGTTGGCTTCTGTGATGGTCAGGGCTGTGTTCACGACTTTCTGGAGTTTCTTAGGTGGCTGGGCAGAGCAGCTGCTGTACCAAGCCATGATACATCCAGATCATGTCGAAAATAAACTGGTCAATTAAAAATATTGTAACCAATATTTTTGTTAGACAGCATATTCCTGTTTGTGCAACCAAAGGTGACTTAGACGGAGTGTGATCTGATTATATAATAAATAAACTCGAGAGACTGACTGCTTTCCTCCTGTTCCTATGTTCCCACCTCAGCAGCAGGCTGACCATACTGTGAAAGCCAGTTCAATGCTATTTTAGACTTTCTTTCAAGTGTGATCATTAAAAACTGCTCACTGAAAGCAGTAATATGATTCTTTGAGAAGACAGAAGCTCGTTAAAAGGAACATTGCATCCATTTAATTCCCCCCTAGTTTTGAAACCAGCAGATGGAGATGGATTGCACTGAGCTAGCATTCATCCTGTGTGCAATCTGTGGGCAGTAATTAAAATTCCTCATTCCCCACATTCTCTGGACTTGCATCATTCTGTCCTGTGAGGAATGTCCCTTTGTGAAAACAAAGGGACTTCCCAGGAATGATGTTTACAAGGAGTTCTGTTATCGTTTAGTTAGCCACGGACTGAAAATTTTTCTGTAAAATGCAGGCAACTTAGAAAGAAAGAACTTACATTTATTCACCCCACTCACTACTTCTTGATGTCCCAAAGCTTCACAGCCAGTGAAGTACTTCATTGAAGAGTAGACACTATTTACAGTATAAACGTGACATTCAATTTACGCAGAACAATATCCCACAAACTGTGGATGTTTCAGTTTATTAATGTTGGTTGAGAGACAAATATTGGATGTAACACCAGGGAAAGTGTCTCTGCTCTTCTTTGAATGTTTCTGTTGAATTGCAAAGTTCATCACAAATGTGTTTGTTGAACACTTCCTGCAAATTCTTTTCAGTTTTGAGTTGCTATGGTTATTTTGCCAACAGCAACTCTGGCCAGAGTTGTCTGACTGTTGTGCCCTGTTTTCCAGTCACAATGCACCATTGACTAGGTTTTTGCTTTAATTCATTGTATAATTGTGTACTGACCACTGTTTCCACATGTGATTTCTACAAAACTCAGCTGACATGTGTAAATTCAGTGGCGCCACACCTAAATGTGTGCTCACACATCCTTTTTCAAACAGGGGCCAGTTTAAACACCTTGGTACCTAATATTTGCATTGATTCCTTACACGATTAGCTAATGATTAATGGAAACATTAACTGACTCAGTTTAAAAATTTAAACAGTAGCACGTTTCGTTTTCCCATTCTGGGTATTTGCTTTTCAACCTCAAATATGCAGGATACACAGTGTGCTCTTAGATGTGGTGTGGGAAAGAAATTGAACATCTCAGATGAATGACTTCAGAACTGCTATGACTTGTTTAGCCAAGTATGGCTACCATGAGAAACACGGGAAGATCCCACAACAAAATCTGTTGCGATGAGTTACTTTGTAGTTGATGCTGGTTAAAGGGAGAAATGTTGTTCATGAGACCGATTTTTGACCAGCTCATTGAATGGCTGAATGGGTTCCTCAGATCACTGATGGTTGACAGAGGAGTTGCCAACTCTGCTGAGAGTATTCCTGGAGATTTTATCAAAAAGGCATTCTGCTTCTAACGTTCCTGTCCTTCAACTATTTTGCCTTTGGTCACTCAACATAGCCATGTTCATGGCCAACTCCCACGTCCCAGCAAATGGAAAGCAACCAGGTATAATGTTACAGAGATAGTAGGAACTGCCAATGCTGGAGAATCTGAGATAACAAGGTGTAGAGCTGGATGAACACAGCAGGCCAAGCGGCATCAGAGGAGCAGGAAAGCTGATGTTTCGCGTCGAGACCCTTCTTCAGAAGAAAGAAAAAGTGTCTGAAGAAGGGACTAGAACCGAAACGTCAGCTTTCCTGCTCCTCTGATGCTGCTTGGCCTGCTGTGTTCATCCAGCTCTACACCTTGTTATTGCAGGTATAATGTTAGTCCATTGGATGATTGTTAATTGTCAGTATAAGTTCCTAATCGGCCTATCCTCCCTGTCGTAAAAGGAAATAGTTCTGAAGGAGTTAATGTTCATGTTACGTTGGTTTAACCCATTATACTGAGATCATACACAGTCTGGGCGGGGGTACAGAGTTTCTACTATCGCTTTTGGAGAGAACAATGTATCTGAATCAGTTCTTTAAAGTTCTAGTGATTACGTCTGACTAAATGTGGTTGTACTTATTGATGGTAATGAGCCTTATTTTTAAAGAACAGCTCTTGCTCTTTATCTACTCTGCAGTGGTGTACCCTTTGCTACTATTTGCTCGGTAGCTCAAGACAAAAGAGGATTGGTGTCCCTGGACTACCTCAAACAACTCTTGCCCAGTACCACATTCTGGTAGAGAAAGCAAATATCAAATACCACCAAGTACCAGGGTAGTCATCTTGGAAAACACCACATGGTTGCAGTGGTGCAGATCTTCATTATGAAGAGAAGAAATCCAAAAGGCCCAGAAGTAAGAAAAAAAATACTGTAGCAAGTGAGTTTACCATTTTAAAACCAAAGTTACAGTAAGAACCTCCCAGCAACTGTGGAAACATCAATGAGGCAAGCAGAGCACTCCAAAGGCAAAACCCCACTCATAAGCTGGTAAGAAAAGTTGGGAAAAGAGTGTGGCTAGAAAGCGAGAGAGAAGGTAGCCATGAGTAGAAAATACAGAGGCTTTACTGAAAAAGGCTCTGCAAAGGAGCATGTAAAGGATCCAGGAGAGATAGTTAAGAGATCAGTTAAAGATAAGGGAAGAACTGGACGGCATAAAGACCAAAAAGGGAAGGCAATCGATTGTAAAGGAGCTTTCTCATCTCTCACAATGAGCATCACCACCATTGGCTTTGGACTGTAGAGGTTCAACTGCAAAGAACAGTAAAAGGTGCAGAAAAGAAACTTTGATTAAGCCGACAGAATAGTGAAGACCTCAGAGATGAAAATTTGAGCTGAAAATGATCCAATTTAAAGAAATCTACTGAAAATGTTTGAAGAAGGAAAGTCAGGAAAAATGGAAGATTTGAAAGGACTAATAAGCTGCAATCAGGATAATCAGGGTAATAATCAGGAACTAAGCTGCAATTTTGGTAGGATGATTTATAAAGGTTCTGGTCACCGACTTTTATTCAAAAAATTGAGTGGAAGAAAGTATTTGATGTTTTAGACCTGAAGAGGTGAGACTACTTATTACATGTCATGGACGACGCATCTTGGCCTCCTCCAGTGGTCCTCAACATTACAGATACCAGTCTTCAGCCAATTCGACTCACTCCACGTGATATCAAGAAATGGTTTGAGACATTGGATACTGAAAAGGCTATGGATCCTGACAACATTGCAGCAGTCTTACTGAAGACTGGTGCTCCAGAACTTGCTGCTCCCCTATCCAAGCTCTTCCACAATTACAACGCTGGCATCTACCCACTAATGTGGAAAATTGCCCAGGCATGTCCTGTACACACAAAGCAGGACAAATCCAACCTGGCCAATTACTGCCCCATCAGTCTACTCTCGATTAGTAACGTGACGGAAGGTGTCATCAACCATGATATCAAGCAGCACCTGCTCAGAAGTAACCTGCTCAGTGACACCCAGTTTGGGTTCTGCCAGGGCCAGTCAGCTCCTGATCTCATTACAGCCTTGGTCTAAATGTGGACAAAAGAATTGAATTCCAGAGGTGAGGTGAGAGTGACAACCCTTGACATCAATGCTGCATTCAACCGAGTGTGGCATTAACGAGTCCTAGCAAAACTGGAATCACTGGGTATCAGGGAGCAAACTCTCTGCTTATTGGAGTCATACCTGGCACATAAAAAGATGGTTGTGGGTGTTGGAAGTCAGTCATCTCACCTCCAGGATATCTCTGCAGGAGTTCATCAGGGTAGTGTCCTAAGCCCTACCATCTTCAGCTGCTTCATCAATGACCTTCCCTCCATCATAAGGTCAGAAGTGGGGATGTTCACCGATAATTGCACAATGTTCAGCACCATTCGTGACTCTTCAGATACTGCTTCATTATCTGAGGAAAGGTCAGCTCTGAGGAAGGGTCACTGGATCCGAAACATTAACTGTGATTGTTCTTCACTGATGCTGACAGACCTGCTGAGCTTTTCCAGCAACTTCTGTTTTTGTTCCTGATTTACAGCATCCGCTGTTCTTTCCGTTTTTAGTTAGTATTTAACTGACTTCCAGAAACAAACTGTGTTCGACTAGTTCATCAAGAGGCAATCAGTGGAAGATTTAATTATAATAAAAGCAAAATGTTTAGGTTGCTGGAATTCTGAAATTAAAAAAAAAACAGAAATCCCAGCAGGCCTGGCAGTATCTGTGGAGAGAGAGAAACAGGAGTTAATGTTTTGAGTCTGGTCTGACTCATCATCAGAACTGAAAGGAGCTAGAAAATTATGGTTTTTGTGGTAGTGACGGAGGAGGAGGGAACAAGATTGAAACAGATTGTGAGCATACCCAGAGCAAAAGACAAAGTGAGTGATTATGGTAATAAAGGAGTGATAGAATTGTAAAATAGGTGTGAATGTAGCTGTGAAAAGGAGAAAATGGGTCTGCTCTGCTGAGATGCTTCTTACAGCAGAATCCTGGAGATTGGTCTTTAATTCTTGAAGATTTCAGAGAAATACTAGAAAGTTCACAATCCAAGTTGACATCTCTTGACGTTAACGCAATCCCGCAGTACTGCGATGCCCTCTCAGTCAAGAATATATCCTCACAGTTTGAAGTGGGGTTTGAATTCACTGTTGACTCAAAGGTCTAGCTAAATTAGTGCAAATCTCTGGCTTCTCGCTAGGCACTGACCGCTATCAACTGAGGTGAGTGGTGGAAGTGTAGGTGTTTCCTGATCCTGATCACGAGTCAGTGCGTATCTGCTGGGAAGTGTATCAATGAATATTGTGTGAGAACATAATCAGGCTTGGGTTCTGGAATAACTTTGCTGTCTGGGCCCTTCTGAATTGCAAATTGCAGGTGAGTAAATAAAGCTTGCTGCTCACTGAGCAAAACAATTACAGAATATCCTTAAGCTGGAACAACACATGGTGAAGTGTTCATGTAAGTAGACCCGTCGTGTGCCTCTTGTTAAACTGAGAAGGGAAATGGTGAACCATGATTATGTGCATCTATATTTGTCAATCATGCTGCTATATTGTAGCTAGAAACAATGAACTTACTATAAATGGACACCTGCGATGCATCACAGATTGAGGTGAAGTTTCCTGCCATTGAATGCCTTCACTAGCCAGTTCCTGTTGTGGTGTTTGTTCTATTGCTTTGGAGGTCACTCATTGATAATTCTGTTGCCCTATTGTGCTAAATTCTCAGTGAATGTGGATATGGTTTGTGGTCTTCATCTGATACCACAATCCTTTCTGCATTTTAAAGCAGCCAGCTGACCTTTGACCAATGCCATTTTCAATGCTGTTGCTTGGCAGTAGGGAGTATTACATGAGCATGGCATTGATCAATGAGTCTTCACCCTGAACCATTCCCCAGCTCCCTTCGATCCCCAGGATTTCAGTAAAGTGTAATGACAGTTGTGTGAAATTTCCAATAATAGGGTCCCACTAAAACAACACTCAATTGTTATCAATTCAGTTACTGATTCTGACCTCCCATGTATCATTGTGGCTGGAGGCAGTGTCATTAGAATAATGTGTTATTGGTGATGGGGCGAACATCTTTAGGTGGTGAATTAAGGATCTCTCACCATGTGTATTTGCTGAAGTGTGTTTATTCTTAAAGAAATAACTTGTATTTATATAGAATCAGTCAGGATCTTGAAATGTCCCAAAGTGCTTTACAGCCAGTTAATTACCTTCTGTAATGTAATCACTCACCCTTTGAGCTGCAGTTGACTCCAGTATCTGACTTGAAGCACTGCCCTTTTGTGGGCATGCCCCTCCCGTGTTTGGTTCATGTGTCTCCTGCTCCACAGAGTAATTCTGATGTTTCTGGTAAGTAGGAGAGACAATGGCACAAAGGACTTGGGATCACCAACACTCTCTGTGAAGGTCAACTGTATGCTGAATGCAGCGGAGCTGGAGCTGGAATTGCCTGGTAGTGATGCATTTGTGAATGATATGCTCTGCTACATGCTGTAATAGGATAATCTGTTTTACTTCTGTATTGACTTGTGTGTGTCATGGTTCTAATTGTATAATGTGGGTTAATTCAAAAAAATTATCTGCTCGGACACCCAAGAGCAGCTGATGTATTACTTTTTGAGGCTGGGTATTAACTTCTAATTCCAAAACTGTGCTGCTGTGTGTATACTCACTCTCATCCTATCCTGTTTAACCATTATCCCTCTGACCACTCACTCCGATTGGATCCCAGCTCAGCAATGTCAAAAATTTAGAATTCTTAACTTTGCATTCAAGTCCCTTCAAGGCTTGACCCTCCTGACCTCCCTTATCTTCTGAAGCTGTAAAGTCTCTGGGAATCTTTGCATTCTTCCATTTCTGGTTCTGTTGTGTGGCCCTGGTTTTTGTTACTCTGTTATAGAAGACCCTGCCTTCAGCCATACAGGCCCTCACCTCCGGAATTCCTTCCCTAAACCTTTCCACCTTTTCCTTTGTTAACTTACTTTTTTAATCAAGAACTTGTCCACTTGCTCTATTCTAATTTTATTTTTAAAATTCTCTTTTATATTTGCAGTTAGGATTTGGGTATTGTTGGTAAGGTTCCAGCCCTAATTGTCCTTGAGATGGTGTGGTGAGTTGCTGCTTTGAACTACTGCAATCCATGTGGGATAGAGCCACCCACAGTGTGGCAGGGAGGAAGCTCAGGAGTGACAGTGAAGGAATAGCAATGCAGTTCCAAATCTGAATGGTGAGTGACAGAGAGGGGATCTTGGAGCTGGTGGTGTTTCTATGCATCTTGTCCTTCTCAGTGGTAGATGTCATGGTTTTGGAAGGTGCTGTTGAAGGAGCCTTAGTGAGTTTCTGCAATGAATCTTATAGATGATAGTTTATTATTTGTAGATTAGGTGGGTTGTAGGGCATTGTGTCTGGGTGGGATACTCTGAGGATCGGTGTGGACTTGTTGGGCCAAAGGGCCTGTTTCCACACTGTAGGGATTCTATGAATTCTATGAAAAAAAATGTTCCCATTCTTCTGGTGGTGCTTCCAGTGAATGTTTAAGGTAGTGGATGGGTTCTGTTATCTACATTACTTAACAAATTGCTGGAGACTGAGTACAGGCTTTACAATTGTTTTATTCAAGTGACAAAGGGAGAGATTTGCCTTAAATAAACACTGAAGTGAACTCTGAATCATACAGAAAAGTTGAGTATCTTTATACCATAAGCATCTCATTGTCCAAATTCCAATCTTACTTCATACAGACAAAAGAACAGAAGTGTCCATTCCAGGTTATGGACACCTGTCAGGGAATAATTAATCTTTATCCTAGATGTTGCTGCCTCTCCCTTCCTTATCAATGTTACTTCTCTCTGTCTCTCTTTCTTTCTCTGTTTCTCCTTATCTCTCTCTGTCAGTATCTCTCTCTACTGTCTTTGTTTCTTTCTCTCTTTCTTTCGCTGTCTTTCTGTGTGTTTGTCTGTCTCTCTTTGTTTCTCTCCAAGGCCTTCTTAGAATGCTTTTATTAATATTACCTTCTATTTAAACGTGTGCCTACAGAATTCCTGCTAACTCTAGCCTGTGGGAGGTATTGTGACAAGTTGTCTTTCATGCTTTCCACAGTTTGGACATTGACAGTTCCTTTTTATGTATTACAACCAGCTCTACCTGCCCGTTGTTGCTGGCACCTATGTGTGTAAACATACTGAATAGTTATACATAGACATGATTGACTACTTGTATTGAAACTCTTTGCTCTACATGGTAATACAATATCTCCCATCACCCATGTATGTGATTTTCTCCTGCAATGAGACAAAGGGAAGAATTGAGTGAGATGGAATTGGCTGGCACATTGTTAGTATTGTTACAAGAGGTGGTGAGGTGTCCTGAGAGAGTGAGTAGGAAGCACAGAGGGTAGGAAGAGTTAGTAGTTTGGGGGGAATGGGGGGAGTGAGAGCCATTGATGAAAGATGCTGCATGCAATGGTGAGACTGTTAAAGTTTAGGCTTGGTGAGAGGTGGGGACAGCAACAGAGTTAGAGTAACATAAGGGAGCAGAGAGAAGATGGTGGCTGTTGCCGTTGTAGAACACAAACGCCATTGCACAGCCCAACATTCCTCCAGACTGTGGAGTTTTTTTTTCCCTTTTATTCATTTATGGGATGTGGGCATCGCTGGCTGGCAAATGGCAGTGACTGGGCTGGCAACATCAGACCAGGCTGGCAGGGTCTGGTGCCATGGTCTCCTTTGGTGGCCCTGAGGCAAGAGGACAGCCCTTCTCTTCACTACCCCGTCCATAGGACTCCCAGATTCCTGTCCATGAATTGGGATGCCTGTTTGCCTCTGCTGGCCGTGTCTAGTGGAAATCTTCACCCGCTCATTGTCAGTTGTTGGAAAAAAAAACCCACCTGGGTCATTAATGTCCTTTAGGGAAGGAAACTTCTGTCTTTACCTGGTCTGGCCTACATGTGTCTCCAGACCCAATGCAATGTGGTTGACTCTTAAATGTCCTCTGGGCAATTAGGGATGGGCAGACAATGCTGATCTAGCCAGTGTGCCCATATTCTATGAATGAATTTTTAAAAAACTCAAATTGTGAAAGGCAATTCCTGGTGCCAGTATTTGAATGGTGCACAGCTGAGATTTAAATATGGCACTGGTGGCACTAACGCTAGAGTGGCAAGCACTTATACTTCAGCTGAGCACGAGGTAGCGTGAGAGTGGCGCAGTAGAGTTGTGGTGCATGCCTAATAACGCGAGCACCATGGAACTGTAAAAGTAAACTCACGAGGGCTCACAGAGAGAAAGCTCCCATGAAACTCCCTGAAATTGGGGCTGAATTTTCCTGAATCGTGGTTATGTTTTTATTACCAATAGTAACTTGTTATCAGAGATAAAAGGTACTGCAGATGCTGGAGAATCCGAGATAACAAGCATGGGGCTGGATGAACACAGCAGGTCAAGCAGCATCATAGGAGCAGGAAAACTTGACGTTTCGGGCCTAAACCCTTCATCAGAAAAACCCTTCATCAG
>JAHRHZ010000022.1:23956586-23976261 GCA_024137785.1 Ginglymostoma cirratum | reverse complement strand
CTAGGCCCGAAACGTCAGCTTCCCTGCTCCTCTGATGCTGCTTGGCCTGCTGTGTTCATCCAACTCTACACCTTGTTATCACGGCCTATAGATCAATGAGTCATTGTTGGGATTAACACTGACTTCTGCCCAGCCCAAACCTAGGCTGATATGCTGCATTCATTTTCTTGAAGGACCACAATGTAGAGTTTTATGTTTGGATATGTAAAGAGGCCTGTGCCATACTTCATATATATTCTTCAACCATCCATCAATCCCTTTTCTTTCTGAAACCATCGTGTGGGTCTTCTCAAATGCACTATTTTGTCTTCATTCACTTCTCCAGAAACACACAGCACTTCAGTCACTTCAAAAACAATTTTAAAAAAGAGAAGCTTGTGTGTTACAAAGGACAAAAACAAGGAAGTTATGGTGAATCTTCACAAAACACTGGTTTGGATTCAACTGCAGTATTGTGACCTTGTGTTGGGTACTACACTTTAGGAAAAGGGCATGGAGATATTGGAGAGAGTGGAGAAAGGGTTTCTGAGAATTGTTCCATGGACTTGGGTAGATAGTGAAGCTGGGGCTGGTCTCTTTTGAGAACAGAAAGGAGACATAGGAGAGATGGTAAAAGTCATGACCGGTCAGGACAGAGAGAGCAACTATTTGGTGGAAGGATCAAGAATCAGAGGATATTGCTTGAAGGTGTCTGACAAAAGAACTATAAGTGACATGAACAAAATCTTTATGACACAGTGAGAGTTTAGATTTGGAAATGCACTGCCTCAGATTGTGGTGGGGGCCGAGTCAGTGTTATATATCAAAGGGATTTTAATAACTATCTAAAAAGAAAAAACTTTGTGAGTTGTAGGTAAAGGCAAATTGGGCTATTTGAATAATTCTTAGAGAGACCTGGCATGGACAAATGGATTAAATGGCCTTCTTGTACCGTTAGCATTTAAAAACTGTATGATGAGCTGAATTTGTATCAGACCATAATGTTACAAAAATGGGTATAGGTCCTTCTGGATTACAAAATTACAGCTTTCTTTTTAGCATTGGTAGTTGACAAAAACAAATGTCCAAAGAAAAATGGGAACTTTTCATTTATTAGATTGAAAAGCATGCTGGGAATATATGAAATTTGGTAAGTGATGAATTTTATACTTCCATAAATATTTGTTAAGTCTAAGCAGCATGATTGGCAAATGAAGTATTCTAACATCGTTATAAAAGCACCCTAGATAATCACAATATTAATTAAACTGCATATTAAAGTAAGTACAATTTTGTTATTAATTTTTTACTGTACGAGAGGTGACAATTACTCTGAGTTCGTCAGTGTGGAGTCAGGAGACACTTCAATGTGTACTGTCTGTCAGTGCGAAGGGAACACTTCTGGCAGAGTTCTGAATTGAGTTTTGTAAATCAATTACTTTTTTTTTTCCTATTTTTAAATAACTCACTTGGATTTAGAAATGAAATTTCACTCTGTAATCGTCAGTGGCCTCTTTGCCTCAGTCACTAGTTAAAATATAATAGGGAACATAAATTGGTATGAGTAAATATCGCTTGTCTTTGGCCAGTGAATCCTGGAGTGTGATGGTGCAGTGACTCAGGTGGAGAGTATGTTGCCTGCTGGGGACACTACAGAGCAGGAAGTAATGTCCCTGCCCCCAGGTCAGTTAGTTAACTGGCCATCAACTGGGACAGAGCGTGTACCCTGGGATACTGGGGAACAGGTGTAGGAACACACACAGCACTTCACCAGGGGTGCCAAGGGAGGGGCATTTCACTGCGTAGGGGTTGTTTTACTGTGGGTGCTGGGGAGCGGGTATTCCACTTGGTGAGTGGGTAGTTCATGAGGTGTGCTGGGGACAGGTGTAGCTTACAGGGAGTTGCTGGGAAGGGGGTAAACAGTGGGGGCTGCTGGGAAGATGATAGCTCACTGGGGTTTGCTGGGAAGGGGGTAGTTCACTGGGGGTTGCTGGAAAGTGGGTAGTTCACATGGGGTTGCTGGGAAGGGGGTAAACGGTGGGTTTGCTCAGGGAATGGGTGGTTCACTGGGAGGGAGGTTGCTGGGTGAAGTATTTTATTCCAGGGTGTTCTGGGGAAGGGATGCCAGAGTGCCAATCAAGGTTTTGCAGTGTCTAGTATTCCCTAGCCCTGTTATTTCTATTACAGTCCTCAGCAAGAGCCCAGTATTGGGACCATTTATATCCAATTACCAACATGGTCCCCTGCTCACTCAGCGGTGTAGCTGTGTCTGTGGTTGGTTGAAAACCTTTGCATTTCAAACTTTCCTGTACGCATGGCAGAGCTCTCTTACCTCTACTCTTCAAATGAGATTGGCAAAGGGAGGTAGTAATGGAAGAGGAATCTCCTCCTAAAGGTGACGGAAGAAAGCTGACCCCCGTTCTGATTGGAGAACTGGTATGATGCATTCTCTTCTTGTTCCTACCCAGCTGTTGACTGACTTGTTGTGCATTTCCAATATTTATTTCCCATAACTGACTGCAGCAACTGTGTTAGTGATTGGAAATCAGTGGCAATAATGTGTTCGAAACTACCTTTATCACTGGAATCCTTCAGCTTCATGTCTTCTTGAGCCAGGTAATTCGGTTCAAAGTAATGGAACATTCTGTTAATCTCTTAAAGTGGAAGCTGGTGCCTTTTTTTGTGCAATTGAAGAACATTACATTTTAACTTACTGTGTTTCCTTCCATTTTCAGCAGGACCTTAAATTATTCCAAAACAGTTTTCAGCTCATGGAGTATTTTTGAAGCTTAGTCAATTACTGTTGTAATGTAGGAGACCTGAGAACCAATTTGAATGCAGAAAGCTCCAACAACCAGAGTGTGATAATGGGCAGATAATCCTTCTAGTTGCATTGGTTGAGGGATAAATATTAGCCTGGATAACAGGAGAATATCACGGGCCTTTGTAAGAGGGACTCAGTTTTATAAAAGAATTACCATTGAACCTCAATTTTGGTACCTCTGACAGTGCAGCACCTCCCTCATGCTGCTTTAAAGCACCATTTTCCCAGAGGGTTTGGGATCTCACCATATGGTGTCCTGAATCTGCCCTTGCTGGGAGCCAGATCTGGGGAAGTTATTTTCCTGGAGACAGTCTCCTAATTGCTCCTTTCACGCTCACTGTTCAGTTAATGGTGAATGGCACACTGTTCTTGTAGTCCACCCATCTATAGATTCTAGGCAGCTCCACAACAGCAATGAGCACTGCTGAGGGAGGTAGGAAACTTGGAGGATATAATTAAAATTCAAGTTTACGGATGAGTCTCTCAGTGGAGGTGAACTCCTCCACCACCACCACCACTGCCCCCAACCCCGCTGTATCCCATCCTGGTGTCAGCATTTGCCTATTGCCTGTGACGGGGTTACGATTAGTTGCTGGCAGCTCCCTCTTTTGAGGATGAAGCCTCTTACTTTGTGGCTCCCTCAGAATTCAGTGAGACCTGCTCTGCCAGTGAACAGATGTGCCTCTAACTGGGAGCCCTAATTTCCAGTCCATCTCCATGCATTGGGCAGGAGGTCCACATCCTGCCTCTCTCTGAGAGACTTCCCAGACAGAGGAATACATCTGAAGGGTTCAAGGGATATGGAGGGAAGGCGGGATTAGGGAATGATCTGGATGATCAATCATGATCATAATGAATGGCAGAGCAGCCTCAAGGGGTCGAATGGCTTTCTGCTCATATTTTCATAATTACTGTGTTTCTTAGCACCACTGTCTTGCCAGCCCCACCTCCATGAGGCTGGGAAAATTCAACATCCACTCCCTTGTGTTTCTGACCCTGACAGGAGAATCCACTGTGTCACAGCTGACAGCTGAAGACTTTGGAAGAGAACTTGCTTCTCATTTCGTAAGAATTTCTTTCTCCCACCTCAACGTGCTTGAGTATATTTTGGATTTAAAGGTGTTTGCTGGGCAGCTTTATTTATTTATTTGCAACTGCCTTGCTGCTGAGGTTTCCAAAGGAAATAGTTTCGAAGGACCGAGCACTTTCTGTAGCTCTAAGCAATTCGGAGGCAGACTTTGCAAAAACTGTCTCCTGAACTTTTGTTCTCGGTTTCAGGCATTCCAGGTGGCAGAGGAGGAGCTGGGAATCCCAGCGTTGCTGGATGCAGAGGACATGGTGGCACTGAGAGTCCCAGACAGACTGAGCATCCTGACCTATGTCTCGCAGTATTACAATTACTTCACAGGCCGGTCACCAAGTGAGTAACCTCCTTTGTGATAGTACATCTGATGTGATTGATTGAAATTACTTAAACTGTGCTGTAGGTGGAGTGCCTCCAATCCAAGACCAAGTAAATCAGTTTGGGGTCACCAAAATAGGGTCATTTTGTTCATAGGAAGCCAGCTGATTTGATGGGGTTTAGGGGTGTTCCTTTTTAACTCTCTCCTGCCAAGCAAGAAACATTTGGGAAGATGGTTTCAGTCCCTTATGTCCCATTTCTCGTGTTTACTGACACTCATTGACTCCCTGTAACTGCAACAGCTCGATTTTACAATCTTTAATCTGTTCTTTAATTCACCATGGCTTCACCCCTCCCTCCCTGCTCCATCCCTATGACTCTCCAAGAACTTGACCTCAGCTGTTCCCTCTCTGGCATCTTGAGCACCCCTGGGTTTAATTGCTCTGCCATTCATGGTCATGCTTTCAGCTGCTTGGATCAAGCTCTCAATTCCATCTCTGTGCCCCTCCTCCTTCCATAATTTGATTTAGTGTCAGTTTTTACTCGATAACATTCCTGTGAAGCACCGTTGGGAGTTCTACTACTTTAAATATGATAACAGATGATAAAGTTCCCCAATACAGCCACACCAATTGACCTGAATGAAGGTTTTATGACATACGAGGCACCTCAATGGCATTTTAACCTATTCCTGAGTAAAATGCGCATGGAGAAGCCAGTGAATCTCTCTGAATGAAAACTTTTCCTCAGTGAGGTCAAAGCTCCTCTGGACACTTCCCGCAAAGCCTGGGAGTGTGCTGCTTTGAGTGTCCAACCCGAGCAGTTTCGCTTCCCAGTCCTGCTATAACCTGTCATCCTTCCCCGCTCCCTCTCCGTCTCCTCGGTTTGATTTGGTGTTGGGGGCTTTCTCAGTGATGGGGCCTTAACCAAAGTTGGCCTTCCCTGGAACTCATCTGACCGCGTCGCAATGGTTTTTTTTCTTGAATAAAAGACTTGTGTCATTAGAATTGAGTCCAATAGTTAAAATCTGTCAATTGTGCGATCAATGCTTCAGCATCAAATACCCATTGTTTTGAGAAGGACTTATAATTGGACTGTGTCTGTGGCTGTTTAGGCCAATTGACTCTTTTTTGTTTTATTCCAACTCTTCGAATGGGAAAAGTTTCAAACACAAGGGTGAATTGCTGTGACCCCTTTGCCCACGTTCTTTTCTGGCTATAATTTCTGTTCTTCCATCCACTCTTCACAGTCTTCCTGCCTCCTGTTAACAGACACTGACCACCTCATTCCTTAACAATTCTTCACATCGTCCAATGATTGCTAGATACCGGACAAAGCTTCCTCTTGCCCTTTTTGCACTCAAGTCCAATTCTCAGGAAGATAATGGCCACCTCAAAAACATATACTAAACTTACTAAACGAAAGGAATTGTATTTTTACAGTGCCTTTCAAATTGTCAGGACACCTGAAAGTACTTGACAACCAATGAAGTATATTTTTCAAATGTAGTATTCATTGGCTGCTATGTTTTCTACATTGGAATGTGTTTCAGCAAGTTGGCATCATTAACAAGGTGATAATGACCAGACAGTCTGGTTTTTGTAGTGTTGTTTGAGGGAAAAGTATTTTCCGGGAAACGAAAGAGAGCTCCCTTGCTCATCTTTAGATATTGATATGGCATCTTTTATACAGTCAGGTTCTGTTCAATCCTGTGTATCAGGAAGGAGGGGCTATGTTTCAGAGTGATCGCAGGCCTTCTGTTCATCCTTGCACTATCATTTTCTTCACACCGGCCTATTGTAAAGACAACTATAAAACCCAGCAGTGTTTCTCTCTGAAGTCATTTGGCCTTATTCTGTCTGCTGTCCTGGGCCACTGGCTTCCAATTTTTTTGTTTTGTTCGAATTAAATCAAACATAAAGATGTTCTAAATCCAGCACAAAGTTATGGCCTGTTTGGGGTGAGTGAAAGCTGGGGGTGAGGGAGACGGGGTTGGGGGGGGGGGGGAGCGTCTCCTCACTGTGTATCTATGGCAACATATGACTCATTGGGATATGAGTATTGCATGTCGGGACTTGTTTGGCTCAACATCCCATCAGTTTCAATGTCAAAGGGAACTGTTTGTTTCCAAGTATGTACACAGTTGTGCTGGGGTGCTGTGTTTGATGCAGACAGTGTTTGAATAGATTAGAGAGTTTAAAATTGCATGGGTTTTAGGGTTTCCAACAATAATCTCTTTAATGCCCTTTCCATTTGTAGTCCTGCTTGTTGCACTGAGTGGCCCCTTTGTGATTGCAGCATGGCCATACATTTACATCTCAAAGTGACTTATGTGTGGCTTATTTGTCCCTTGTGCTTCATAGCTGCACATCCACACGGTTTAGGGGCAACATTGATTGTCATTCACCCCGGAATTGGAGGCTAATCTCCAAGAGAGAACTGTCAATGAAATCAGGGAGAACATTCATTAATTTGTATGTGTTTGCCATTTTCTTTGAAAACCTGGTATAAAAAGAAATTAGGTTGAGAGGCAGTCTTAGATTAATTCAATTGAAAAATGATTTGTTTGCTTTCTAACCAGCCATGAGAAGGCAGTACGTTTGGAGGGTGGATAATGGCTAGAATGTGGGGGTGGGTTTGATGATTGCTTTGTGACAGATGGTCCAAAATGTCCAGAGGAACCCCAACCAGAGTTGGCAACTTGAATGGTTTTCCTGTCTGTGTCCTATTGTAGGTAGGAAGCAGAGGTAAGGGTGTGTGGGCTTGGATTGGTATCAGAAGTGTTCCTTATCTGGAAAATACACCTTCAAAGTGGTCATGTACAGCACCATAGGTTTTGGCACTTGCCTTGTTCAAGTGGCTATTCAATTTACATTTGGGATGTGGGCATAGATGCCAAGGCAGTCATTGCCTGCCTTTCACTCCTTTGAGAGGTGTTACTGAGCCATCTTCATGAATTATTGCAGTCTATGTGGTGAAAGTCCTCCCACAGTGTCGTTAGGAAGTCCTAAGATTCTGACTCTGTGACAATGAAGGACTGACACTGCAAAATAGTTGATGCTCATTGTAAAACCCCAGATGTTCAGTGTCAACAAAGAATGCAGTAATGAAGCAGCACCACCAAGTTCACATCATGTAGAGTTTTGATCAGCAACCACTGGCAAACAACTTGCCTAAAAGTAGCCTGATCTTTGCTCAAAAAACCAAAAGAAGTGGATGCTGGAAATCAGAAACTAAAACAAAAACAGATATTGCTGGAAAAACTCAGCAGGTCTGGTGGCATCAATGGAGAAAAAACAGAGTTGACGTTTCAGGTCCAGTGATCCTTCTTCAGAACTTTGCTCATTCACTTTAAGGGCCACATCCAGTGAGCATGCTACACTGCACTGAACTTGTTTCCCCAGCTTGTGAGGGCATGTTTCCCCAGCATAAGAGCTGTGTGGCATGTGAAAACCAGTTTGATGATTAGTATGAATAAGAATTGGGATGCAACAGTGAGATCATCCCACAGTGGGAACAGGGTAGACAGGCTGCTGCTATTCCCTTTTGCTGCTATTTTTCAAACACTTCTGTGTTTACCACCCTGTGCCATAACATTGCAGCGAGTCTACAGCCTTAGAACCGGTTGTGGCCAACTGGTGTGTATGCTCCACTGAGTTTCCTCTCAACCCTCTTTAACTATCCCTCTCCCTTGTGCAAAATGATGAATGTGTTTTTTTTTTAATCACGCATAGGATGTGGGCGACTCTGGCAAAGCTGCAGTTATTGCTTATCCCTCATTACTGTAAGAAGGTAGAATTGCTTCTGATTGTCTTTACAACTGTCTGGCTTGAAGAAAGAAAGAGTTAAGATTTTAAAAGTGCATTTGCATGTCCCAGTGTGCCCTTTGAACAATGCCGGACTTTTGAAGTATAATCGTTACTGTCATGTAGAAAAAATGCCATGGAGAGCAATGATTGTATAATCTTTTCAGCGATGTTAGTTAAGGAGTAAATATTGGCAAGAACACAATAGAAATCTCCCTTATCTCTTTCTCTTGCTCTTTTTAGTATGCAGGTAGAGCAAGTGATGACGAAGGCAAATGGAACATTATCACTTATTGCAAAGGGAATGAATACAAAAGTAGGGATGTTTTACGACCATTGTACAGGGTGGTCGTGAGATCACATCTGGAATATGATGTAGCAAGTTTTGGTTTCCTTATTTAAGGGAAAATATAAATAATTTCTAAATATAAATGAGGCAGCAGATTACTATTTCTTCCAAAAATTAGCACCTTGAGTAGGATCACCCTCCCTCAGCAAGACACTGGAACTTTGAGGATGGTACAGGGAGATAGCTGTTCTGCCGATTCTGCACTGAAAAGCCATCTGCAGCACAGCAGGTGTAAAGTTCCACACTTCCTGTGAAGAAGATTGTGGATCTTCTGTTTTAAATTCTGCTTTTTTTTATTATTCATTTGAAGGATGTGGGTGGCGGTGGCTGGCCAGCATTTATTGCCCATCCCTAGTTGCCCTTGAGGAGGTGGTGGTGAGCTGCCTTCTTGAACCACTACAGTCCACATGCTGTAGCTGGACCCACAATGCCATTGGGGAGGGAATTCCAGGATTTTGACACAGACACAGTGAAGGAACAGTGATATATTTCCAAGTCAGGATGTTTAGTGGCCTGGAGAGGAACTTGCAGGTGGTGATGTTCCCATGTATCTGCTACTCTTGTCCTTCTGGATGGAAGTGGTCATGAGTTTGGAAGGTGCAGTCTGAGGATCTTTGGTGAATTTCTGCACAGCGTCTTGTAGATGGTACACACTGCTGCTACTGAACATTGGTGGTGGAGGGAGTGAATGCTTGTGGATGTGGTGCCAATCAAGAGGGCTGCTTTGTCCTGGATGGTGTCAAGCTTCTTGAGTGTTGTTGGAGCTGCAATCATCCAGGGCAAGTGGGGAGTATTCCATCAGGCCATCTTAACATCATCTTTCTCTTTTGCAGTTGGTGGTATGGCTCACATCAAGAGATCAGCATCTGATTCGGGTGAGGAGCCTGTGCGGAAGAAGTCAACTCCTGAGACCAAACCTAAAGTGCCCAAGGACAAAGGGACTCCCACTGCTGTGCCAGCCTCTAAGGATGCACCAATGGTATGGTGTAGGCTCTGTTGTGGGATTAAACTGGTAGAATACATTTTCTTTCAACTAATTAAAAAAATCATATTGGAAACCCTCAGCAGTATTTTTGGAGTGAGAAAGTTAACATTGCTTTTCTTTAGAATTGGAAAAGTGTAGAGATGTGAGAAAAGTGAAGCAGATACAGAGACACAGAAAGTGGGGATGGGAGGATGATGTGAAAGGGAAGACCTGTGTCTATTTGGAGAACAGAAACTGGTGAAAATTCAACTATTCCCTTTCAACTTCTTCAGTTCTCTGCCAAAGGCAGAGATTATTCGCTGATCCACAGCACGGTACCATTATTATTTTTTCTTTATTCATTAATGGGATGAGGATGTTGCTGGCTAGGCAGCATTTATTGTCCATCCCTAATTGCCTGGAGGGAAGTTCAGAGTCAATCACACTGCTGTGGGTCTGGATCATATGTAGGCCAGACCAGATAAGGACATTAGTGAACCAGGTGGGTTTTTCCTGACAATGGATTCATGGTCATCATTAGACTTGTAATTCCAGATATTTTATTGAATTCACATTCCACCACCTGCCATGGCAGGATTTGAACCCGGGTCCCCAGAACATTACCTGGGTCTCTGGATTAACAGTCCAACAATAATACCACTAGGCTATTGCTTCCCATATGACTGAGTTTGAGTGAGTAAGTCAAACTGTGAATACTGAACCCCATGCTGCTGGTTTGATCTGATCGACAGGCAACCTTCTAGCCAACTGAACTAACTAGCTTCCCCACACTCATCCCCTTTACACTTCCTCCAGACCCATTTTTTCACTTATCCCATTACCATCTGTTTTTTTTTTTGCTATTGTACTATTATTCATTCCGCCAGGCTGTATTCCCCTCTACGCTATTACATTGTACTTGTGGGAGAGTGATGATCACGCACTGGGCGGCTCCATTCAAGGTCAACCAGATGCCTATCTCTGAGGTGTGCCACCTGAGGAATGATGATTGCATCCGGCCACTGTGGCAAGTTGGCGCAACGATTGTTGTAGGGCTTTTGTGACCCACTCTTGGTTAGATGGGGAAATGAGAGCAAAGTAATTGTACATTTTTCCCTCCTTCTTCCAGAATAAAGCTCCTGTCGCTAATGCTGGTGACAGATCCAATAAATCGGGGACTTTATCCAGTAGCTGCGCCATCTGCAAAAAAAACGTGCTGTTGGTTCAGCGGTACTTAGTAGATGGGAAACTCTATCACAGGAACTGTTTCAGGTGAGATACAGGACTGAATGTGTTGCCTTTGCCTTCAGCTGTTGAGGTCCGAAGCTCTGCAACTCTCTCCCTAAATCCCTCCACTTCCTGATCTTGCTATCCAAATTTAAGACACACTTTAAAATCTACCTTTATGACCAAACCTGTCAGCACTTGTCCTAGTGTCGCTTTACATAGATGCGTTTTGAATATTGCTCGTTAATTTAGTGGCCAAGGGGAGAACAGAGTGAGACTGGAAGAAGTATAAAGATCATCTAGTTGTGGTCACTATACTTCGGGAAAGATGTGAATGTCCTTGAGAGGGTGCAGAGGATATTTACCAGCATATTTCCACAGGTGTGCTTTTATTCCAATTGTTGGGTGGGAAAGGCTGGGGTCATGCTCTTGGCAAAGATGTTTGAGTGAAGATTTGATAGAAATATACAAGATTCTGAGTGGCTTAGATAAAGTAGCCGGTGAAAAACTGTTGCCATTGGCTCAATACACAAGGTCCAGGGGATACAGATTTAAGGTTTAGGGCAAGAGACAAAGGAGGACTGTGAGGAAGAGATTGTGTAAACAGCGAGTGATCTGCAAATTACTGCCTGCAATGTGGTAAATGTGGAAACAGAATCATAGAAGTCTTATGGCATGGAAGGTGACCTAGGCTGAAACTTTTGGTCCCAAGTTGGAAGCACAGATCCAGAAAAATCCTGGGGTCAGCAAACGCCATGCAGGAGGAGGTCCCTCAAATTTTCCCATTTTGATTCTGGGGGGTGGAGGGTGGAGCTGAACTGGATCTCGGCCTAGCACCCATGGGAAGAGTTCAGAGGCAGCCGCAAGGGCTGCCAAATGCCGTGGTACGTTGTTGTAAAGACTATGGAGGTACAGGACTTTGTTCCAGTAGTAAAAAGAAAGAAACAAAAAACAGCCCTCCCAGCCTTCCTCCATCCACACATTTCTCGTGCCCCTTCTGTGCCAACCATGTACCCACCCACAAAACCTTTTGCAGCTCTTAAATCAACTCTGCCAACTCATACAAAACTGTGTCTGCCAAGCACCACCCTTTTGATTTCCAGCTTGGTACCAACTTACACAGTAATTCCCCCCTGGGCACACATAGGCACCCATGAGGAATTGAAATAAAGTTCTAACTGACTGTTACAGAATTTCGTGAAACAAAAACTCATTCATCAAAATCCATTTACTATATTTGCATTCCTTCAAACTATATAAACACTTTTATAAGTAACCAATTGTGCTTGTAGGCCCATATCAAAGATTTTATAATACTTACAGAGTTATCATTCAAACTGCAAACTGACAGGTGTCCCGCTGTGATAATGATAACACGAATTGTATAATTATAGCCCTCAGGCTAATGCCAATGGTCAGAATGAAACCACAAGCACTGAATTTCTTTTCTAAACTGAAGAGTATTTTATTTTCAGTTTTAAAACCAGGAGATTTAAACGCCTTGATAGCTTCACTGTTCCAATGAATGTATTTGCTTTTTACCCACACCCATGTCTACTTTTAACAAGTTCAAAGGGAACCTAACCTTTCCCAAAGACACCTGACATCTCCCAAAAATGCCCTCAACCTACCGCACCTCTCCTGTGGCATAATTAGACTTTCTTCAGAAAAGGGTAAAGCCCACTAGACATGTTTTAAGTAACCCAGTACTGACCATTTGTTCTGTTTGAAGGCATTTTTACATATACGGCTGTGTCCGTAAATGGTGGATGTGCAGTTTATAACCCATGGGATAAAAGGTACTGCAGATGCTGGAGAATCCGAGATAACAAGCATGGGGCTGGATGAACACAGTAGGTCAAGCAGCATCATAGGAGCAGGAAAACTTGACGTTTCGGGCCTAGACCCTTCATCAGAAATGGGGGAGGGGAAGAGGGTTCTGAAAAAAATAGGGAGAGACGGGGAGGCGGATAGAGGATGGATAGAGGAGAGGATAGGTGGAGAGGAGGCAGACAAGTCGAAGAGGTGGGGATGGAGCCAGTAAAGATGAGTGTAGGTAGGGGGGTAGGGAGGAGATAGGTCAGTCCAGGGAGGACGGACAGGTCAAGGGGGTGGGATGATGTCAGTAGATAGGAGATGGGGGTGTGGCTTGAGGTGGGAGGAGGGGATAGGTGAGAGGAAAAACAGGTTAGGGAGGTGGAGATGAGCTGGGCTGGTTTTGGGATGCGGCTGGGGGAGGGGAGATTTTGAAGCTTGTGAAATCCACATTGATGCCATTGGGCTGCAGGGTTCCCAGGCTGAATATGATTTGCTGTTCCTGCAGCCTTCGGGTGGCATCACTGTGGCATTGCAGGAGGCCCAGGATGGACATGTCGTCTGAGGAGTGGGAGGGGGAGTTGAAATGGTTTGCGACTGGGAGGTGCAGTTGTTTGTTGCGAACTGAGCGCAGGTGTTCTGCAAAGCGGTCCCCAAGCCCAAGTTTATAACCCATGCCCATTATCCACCCAACAATGAAAGTGAGTGGCAGGTTCAGGGCAGGATATCTGGACTCAGGGCTTCAATGCCACTTGGCTTCACCAGACACCCTATTCTGTCTTTGCAAAACTTCGGATCCCGATAATGCAGTTGGCATTTTAATGTTATAAATTATTATTACTGTATTCCAATGTAGATCACATTCTTCATACTTGAAATAGGATCCACCTCTGTAAAAGGTGATTTTCCCCATGGCTCTACAAATCAGTATGGCTTACTTCAACTATAGATGTCGCCAAGAGGTTTTACAATGTTGGGAAGTTGACAGGAATTCTGCTTAGATCTAAAGTTGTAATGAAAAGTAGAAATTTACATAAGACCTTTGACATCCTCAAGACAGCTCAAAGTACTTTACAACCAATTGTTTGATTTTGTAGTACTGTCATTATTGTGTTTTCCTGAGGCCTAAGGATAACATTTCATGCTAGAAGCGGGTAGGGGAAGTTGGGCAATTTCCTGGCTTGCTTGCACATCTTCCTCAGGGGGAAATGCCAGCCAAGATAGGACTTTTGTTATGGGTGCGGTGCAGATGCTAACTAGAGTTCAGTAGCAGCTACAGGGCTGCTGGGTATAGAAGGTACCTTCTTCTAAAGGCCCACCTTGCGTTGTGGGAGCATGTCCCAGTTATTATAAACACAGTAAGGCCCTATAGAGGGTGCCTCTTGCACCCTCTCACCCAACACACTACACATTCCCCATCCATCAAACCTCATGCTGTCACCTGTCCCTCTATGGATTTTCATACCCTCTGTGTCAAGCTGTGACATTTTCATGCCCATTCAAACTGAACCAGGAAACCATATACTGACAATAGGCAAACAAGAAATGCTGGAGATCACAGCGCGTCAGACAGCATCCATGGGGAAAGAGCAAGCTAACGTTTTGAGTGTGTATGACTCTTCATTAGAGCTGATGATGAGTTATCTAGACTTGAAATGTTGGCCTGCTGTCTTTCCATAGATGCTGTCTGACCTGCTGTGATCTCCAGCATTTGTTGTTTTCAATACAGATTCCAGCATCTGCAGCGATTTACTGACAGCAGGATGTGTTTTAAAAAGAAGTTTAAAAATTAACTCCTTCCTTCAGAACATTCCATTTTCTTAAACAAATAAACCTTAATTCACTACAGGCAAATAAAAATACCAATTGTCCATACCCTTTAAAGTATCAATCACAGAAATTGCAAGCACCAAAATCTCTTTATCTTGTATAAATGCACTCGGCGCAGTTGCCAGATTTGATCAGAGATCTAGGGCAGTCAATCATTGTTTTTGCTGGGATGCAGCTACTTCCATACTTGAATGGGGGATGTCTGGGCTCTCCGGCAAGCCTCATTATGTACTGTTAATGTATTAATCAAGCTTTAACTGTTTATCATGCTCTTAGTTTAAGATGCATTCTTTTTTCACCCTTCTCACCTGCCACAGGTGTAAGCAGTGCTCCAATACCCTCATGGCTGGTGCATACAAGACAGGACCCATACCCGGGACTTTCATCTGCACCAACCACCAAGCCAATGTCGGTGAGAATAACAACAACAGCAGCAGCTACGTCACTCCCAAGTCACACAAGCCCAGCCCCAAAGCCGATGAGTCAGTGCCAACAGTCCACAAGCCGGTGGTGAGCCATGTGACCAGCCCCACCGCAGTGACAAATGCCCCCAGACAGGGCGAGGTCTCGTCAGCAGCTTTCAAACCAGGAGGCGGTCGTGCGGACACAATGCAGGCTGCAAGGCAAAAGTTTATGGGTTCAGGGGCGCCTGAGAAACTACCTTCATCTGATTCGGTGAGCTCACGGCGTTCCCCAGATCCTGCACGTGGCCAGCATTGTTCAGTGGAAACGATAACGCAGAGGCCTTGGTCGCCTGGAAACCAGGACCGCACCAACATGTTGAAGAGTCCGACTGCAATCACCAGGTCCACTTCTGACATGGACAAAGACAAGGCACGCTCGGTCCTGCAGAGGAATTTGCCCTTTGAGAAGAATAACAACACAAGCCAAGGTGTAGCCTCGTCTTCCCTGTTTCATATGGATAAACCTTCAGGAGCACAGCCCACGAGTCACCAGACCACCAAAACTGTAACTCTGGACGTAAGCAATCAGAAAAGTGTCCAGGCAGGAACCAGGCAATCTACATCACCAGAGCAAAGGGGTGAGACCAGCAATCCGCAGGACAAAGCCTCCAAATGGAGGCCAACGTCTGCCCTGGAACTACCGTCCCGTCCTCTGGTCACAAAAGGTGTTGCCAGCTCTGAGGCAGTGTTCACACCTTCAACAGGGAGTTCCTCAAGAGGCACATTAAACCGGGCTGCCAGCATGAATGAAGCAACAGGTCGTGGATCAACTTTGACCCAGCAGACAACCAGTAAAGGTTAGTTCTCTGGCTACACCAGCATACACACTCTCTAAGGTAGCTGCAGCCCCACAGGCTGACAACCAACCCAGTCTGAATGGGCTTAGCTATCCTCAATGTAGACATGGCACCCAGTCTCACAGTCAGAGAGGGCACTGAGGTACTGTCACAAAGTTAGCCTGCCATCTTTCAATGAGATGTAATGCTGAGATCTGCATGTTCAGGTTAACGTACAACAACTTGCATTTACATCGTGCCTTCAAATGTAATGAAACATCTGTATCCCAGAGAGCCATTTGAAGAAGAGCAGAGAAATACACTTCCCTTGTCCTGGGCAATGTCCATCTCTTAAACCACACACCTGTGAAAGGGTTAATCAACCATTTCTGCCATTGTTGTTTGTGGCACTTTACTCGTAACAGTTAGTTGCCATTTTATTCTAAATGACTGACTTATTTAATATTTAGTTGAATTTAATCTGATTTAAGTGGAGTGACTAGGGAAAACTTGCATTCTTCTCAATGGAGCAGAGTGGGAGATTTAGTAACGTCGCGTCAGAATTTTCAAGTACCAGCAATCTCACGCACATCGCCACAGCATCCTGTTTTATGCAATGTAAGAGTTCCACATTTCTGATAGGAGATTTGATCAAAGGGTCCTTCAGAAATGCACAGCCGTACTTCCACTCAGACTCCCATTCCATTCAGAACGTCGCAGGGAGTTAAACTGTGGCCCTCTTTCTCACAGCAGTCAGCTGCTGGATTCCAAAATGTAAAGGTCCAGAATCCCAGACAGCCACATTGACAGCTGGTGTCAGATCACCATTCGGTGCCAGGTGGCTGGGCATTGTAAGATGCCTGGTGGGTAGAAAATATAGTGTCAGGTGGATAGGATGCCAGACATTTGGCATGTCAGGGTGCAGGATGGCAAGGGGGCTAGGTAAGTACAGAGTTTAGGGTAGGCCAATGGGTGGGAGTATTGGGCCATACGAGGAGTAGGGAGCTTTTGGTCCTCAGGCTGTTGGGGGGGTAAGGTGCTGGAAGGGGGTAGGGTTGTCCAATCTGGAATGGGACGGATCAAGACCAGAGCTGTGGGAAGGGGGCATAAGTCCAGAACAAGAAGTAATAGGTTGGGGTCCAGTGTGGGGGTGGGGGTATGGGTGTTGGCTTTCAAGAATAGAGGAATTATATGGCGGGCAATATTGGCCCCTGGGGCATGGGGCAGTGCTTGGGTCTAGTGGAGGGGTGTTATACAGTCATTCTCATACAGCATGGAAACAGACCTTTCGGTCCGGCCAGTCCATGCCAACCATGTTCCCAAACTAAACTAGTTGCCTGTGTTTAGCCCAAATCCCTCCAAACCTTTCCTATTCATGCACTGATCCAAATGTCTTTTAAGTATTGTAACTGCATCAGCATCTACCACTTCCTCTGGCAATTCATTCCACATATGAACCACGCCCTGAGTAAAAAAAGTTGCCCGTTACATCCTTTTTAAAACATTCTCCTCTCTCCTAAAAATATGCCACTTAGTTTTGAATTCCGCCCCCTCCAGGGAAAAGACCTCTGCTATTCACCTTATCTGTGCCCCTCACGACTTTATAAACCTCTATAAGGTCACCCCTCAACTTCCTATGTGCCAGTGAAAACAGTCCCAGCCTATCCAGCCTATTTTTATAACCCAAACCCTCCATTCCCGGCAACATGCTGGTGAGTCTTTTTTGGACCCTCTCCAGTTTAATAACATCCTTCCTATAGCAGGGCGACCAGAACTGCACACAGTACTCCAGAAAAGGCCTCACCGACATCTTGTACAACTTCAACATAACATCTCAAATCCTAAACTCAAAGATCTGAGCGATGGAGGCAAGCGTGCTAAACACCTTCTTAACCACCCTGTCTATCTATGACGCAGCTTTCAAGGAACTATGTACCTGAACCCCTGGGTCTCTCTGTTCAACAACACTACACAGAGCCTTACCATTAATTGTATAAGTCCTGCCCTTGTTTGTTTTACCAAAATACAATACCTCGCATTTATCCAAATTAAATTCCATCTGCCACTCCTCAGCCCATTGACCCAATTAGTCAAGATCTCTTTGTAATCTTAGATAACCTTCTTCACTGTCCACTACACTGCCAATTTTGGTGTCATCTGCAAACTTACTAAGCATGCCTCCTATGTTCTCTTCCAAATAATTTATATAAATGACAAACAAAAGTGGACCTAGCACCAATCCCTGTGGAACACTGTTAGACAACCCTCCACTACCACCCTCTGTCTCTCCTATCGTCAAGCCAATTTTGTATCCGGTTGGCAAGCTCACCCTGAATCCCATGTGATCTAACTTTACTAATTAGTCAACTTGACAGAACCTTGTCAAAGGCTTTACTAAAATCCATGTAGACAACATCTATCGCTTTGCCCTCATCAGTCATTTTGGTTGCTTCTTCAAAAAGCTCAATCATGTTTGTGAGACACGATTTCCCTTGCATGAAACCGTGCTGACTATTCCTAATCAGTCCTTGCCTCTCCAAATGCATGTAAATCTTATCTTTCAGATTCACCTCCACCAACTTATCCACTATCGACTGTGTCTTGTGGGAAGGGATTGGGGTTGTGTCAGTTAGGGGTGAGAGCTGGTGGGGAGGTCAGCAGAGCTGTAATTTGGGATGTGTGAGGTAAGGTGAGGGTCAGTTTAACAGTTAGTCAGACGTTAGACTAGGCAATTAATATTCTAATTTCTCCTGAAAAATATGTACTTAGCTCAGCAGAACCCTCCAAATTCTCTGACTTAAATGGAGACTTCCAGAATGTACCAGGCACAGAGAATTTGTCCAATGGGATCTTCAATTTCCCAGATTATTCCTTCTGTGTGTGCTATGATGGGGATTTTGCATGGTCCCCATGCTCAATTCCCATCTACACTTCAGGAATAATTATCTAGCCATTGGAAAATCCGGGCCAATGATGAGGCATTTTGGTAGAAGGGTGAGGTGAAACTATTTCCACAGGCAGGGGGGTTGATAACAAAAAATTTACAATTTTAAGCTAATTGGCAATTAAACCGCAATGAAGCGCTATAACACATCATTATCACTCAAACGTGGACTCTAAAGAACAGATAAACGGGTTTGGATTTTCAGTTCCATGAAGGTGTTTTTTGTTTTAAGAGTCAGAACCTTTTTTTGCAGTAGGTCAAAGCAGCATTTCTGAGAAATCATGCAACTTAAGGTACCTGGTGAGATAATTATTGAAGCGCTAACTAAGGTGCGCTTTATGACCCACAGAAAGAAAGGCCAGAGCCAGAAGCAGGATCAGTTCAGAATGAAAAATCTATAGCAGCAGTGCTATGTGGCCGTTTAAAAGTGGTAAAAACCCAGATATTTTCTTTCTTAGAGTTCAATGAGAAACACAGTGAATTCACCTAAGTCTATGTGTCTTTGGAAATAGGGAGAATCACATAAGGTGATTGCACAAAATACACCAAAATGATGTGCTTGTGCCCTTTTTGGCGGAGTAAGAAATTTTAACATGAGGGTAGGAGTGATAGTTTACCGAAGTTGCGTGTTTGTAAAATAAAATTGCTGAGAAAAAGGGCTGATTATTTTTCTTCTTGCTATTTGTTATAAGTTGTTTCAAAATTATCTTATACAGCTTTGTTTTTTGTTTCTATATTTGTGTGTGGTATACTTATGTTTAGTTAGAAACATATTGGCAACCTCTTGACTGTTCAGCAACTTGCCCTCATGGTAGCCACACCGCAAAAGTAAAATTTATAATGTATCAAGCCAGGTTTCACTTTAGAATCTGACTTGTCCAGTACTACCAGTTGTTGGGATCATAAGAAGATGGGTGCTTTTGGTGGATTAGAAATCCATTGAATTTAAAAGGGATCTGTGGATCTTTAGAAGTGCATATGTGGAGGGTAATGGATATAAAGACAGGAGTTGTTGTGAACTATATTACACAGATTGGAAATTCAAAATAGCTTTAACTGTAGCGAAGACTTTTCTCTGAGTAGAAAATAATTATTTGAAACCCTTGACGAAGGCTACAGGGAGGGAACTCATGGAGTGTTTGAAGTTAGAAATAAAAACAGGATCTTGTAAGGGTGAGGAAAGATAGTAGGAACTGCCGATGCCGGAGAATCTGAGATAACAAGGTGTAGAGCTGGATTAACACAGCAGGCCAAGCAACATCAGAGGAGCAGGAAAGCTGACGTTTCGGGTCTGG
>JAHRHZ010000022.1:23897572-23941786 GCA_024137785.1 Ginglymostoma cirratum | reverse complement strand
CCTCTTCCCCTCCCCCATTTCTGATGAAGGGTTTAGGCCCGAAACGTCAAGTTTTCCTGCTCCTATGATGCTGCTTGACCTGCTGTGTTCATCCAACCCCATGCTTGTTATCTAAGTGCCTCAATGAGTATTGGAACACAAGTCATAGAGTCATAGTATTTTAACAGCATGGGAAGAGGTCCCAGGTCCATGCCTATTGTCAAACATCCATTTGTTCTAATCCCATTTTCTAGCTTTCGGTCCATAGCCTTGTATGCTATGGAGTTTCAAGTGACCATCCAAATAATTCTTAAATGTCTTGAGGGTTCCCATCTCTACCAGTCCTTTTGGCAGTGAGTTCTAGATGCCCATAACCTTTGGGTGAAAAAAAAAGCACTCCTCCTTATGCGAAAACTATTCTACCTGGTTATTGACCATTTCACTGGTAAGAAACATTTCTTCCTATCCAGCCTAAGCCCTTTACAATTTTGTTTACCTTAATCAGGTCCTCCTCTCTGCTCTCAGGAAAACAACCCCAGCCTATCTAATCTCTCTTCATAGCTGGATCATTTTGGCCCCTGAATTTCCTCTCCAGTGCAATCACATCTTTCCTGTAGTGTAGTGACCAGAACTACACACACTACTCCATCTGTAAGCCAACTAACATTATGCACAGCTCAGTTGTAACCTCCTTGTTCTTGTAATCAATACCTGATTAATAAAGGCAAGTCTCCCTTATGTTTTCTTAACCACCTTCTTTAACCTCTTCTGCTGCCTGCAATGATCTATGGATATTCATGTCGATGTCCCTCTGATCCTCTGTACTTCATAGGGTCCTACCATGTCTCTTGCCTCATTAGTCATCCTTAAATGCGTCACCTTACACTTTTCAGGATTAATTCTATTTGCAACAGTTCAGCCCATCTGACCAGCCCATTTTTGTGTCATTTGTAAATGTACTGATCATGCCTCCTATATTCATGACTAGATCATTGATGTACACAACAAACAACAAGGGACCCAGCACTGAGCTCTGTGGTACATCACTGCTGAAAGGCTTCCAATTACAAAAACACCCTTTGACTATCACCCCCTGCTTCCTGCCACTTATTTTTGGCAATGTTAGATCCAACTTGCCAAATTGTCCCTGATCCCCTGGGCTCTTACTCACTCAAACAGTCTGCCTTACGAGATATTGTCAAAAGTCTTACTGAGGTCGTTGTAGACTACCTCAACTGCATTAACCTCATCTACACACCCAATCACTTCCTGGAACAATTCATTTAGATATGTTTGACATGATGTCCCCTGTCGAAGCTATGTTGACTATCCTTGATTAATCCTAAGTGGACATTAATTCTGTCTCTGAGAATTTTTTCCAGATTCTCTGTTGGTGATGTTAAACTCACTGGCCCGTAGTTTCCTGGTTTATTCCTAGCACTGTTCTTGAATAATGGTTCTATCTTGCTGTCATGTAGTCCTGTGACACCTCTCTTGTGGCCAGAGAGGATTTGAAAATTGGTGTCAGAGCCCCTGCAATCTCCTCACTTGCCTCCCAAGGCAGCCTGGGATACGTCTCTTCTAGGCCTGGGGATTTATCTACTAGCAAGCCACTAGAACTATACTGCTTCCTCCTTCTCAATGCTAATTTGTTCAAGTATTTCACAGCCCCCTGTCTGAATTCTATACCTACATTGTCCTTCCCTGTCTGTGAATACAGGTGCAAAGTGCTCATTTAAAACCTTGATTGTGTCTTCTGGCTCCATACACAGATTGTCACTTTTTGTCCCTAATGTGTCCTACTCTTTCCATGATTAGTCTTTTGTCTCCAAAATACTTATAAAAAGCCTTTGAATTTTCCATAATGTTACCTATCAGTGTCTTTTCATGTCCCTTCTTCAACCTTCTAATAATTTTTAAGAAATCCCCTGCACTTTCTATATGCCTTTAGGGCATCTGTTGTTTTGAGGTGTCAGTGTCTACCATAACTTCCTCTCTTTTTTAAACCTCTTAATCAATTCTGTACATTCCCTGACATCCAGGGTTCTTTTGACCTGTTGGTCCCACCCACTCACCTTTACAGGAACATATTGGCCCTACATTCTCACTGTTACTTTTGCAAATGTCTCCCTTCTCTCTAATGTGGATTTTTCTGGAAGTAGCTGCTCTCGGTCCATTTTGGCCAAATCTTGTCTTGTCTTATAAAAATTGGCTTTCCCCCAGTTCACAACCTTTATTTCTAATCCATCTTTATTCCTATCCATACTTACCTTATATCTTACTGAATTATGGTCACTATTACTTCCATGCTTCCCTACTGCCACTCAAAATTAGTTGCAGCACTATCTCCACACTTTCTACATGCTGGTTTAAAAAGCTGTCCTGGGCATATTTTAAGAATTCTGCTCCCTCTAAGCCTTTCACACTTTGTCTATCACAATTAATATTGGGGAAGTTGAATACATGACTAATATTGTCATATTATTTTAACATTTCTCTGAAATTTACCTACATGTCTGTCCATATGTCTGCCCTTACCAAAATCCCATCGCCCCCACCATGTCTCTGACTTCAGAAAAGCAGGTGGTTTGAATGCTTCACAATTCATCCAGAATGTACTCTTTCAGACTTGGAAGAAGGTTGGCCTCTTGCTTCAGGATGATTGACTTGATTCTGATGTTTGGATCATTTCTCTCAAATATCCTTCACAAAGAAAGTCCTTCCTAGTAGACCTAGTCATGGATCAACTACCTTACTTGGAGGACCTTTATTCTCCTGAAATACCTTTGCAGAGGAATTCTTCTCTGCTAATTTCAGAGTTCCTCCATGGCATCATCTGAAGAACCGTTAACCTCAATAATATCCATCATGGAAGAATGCTGCTGTGTTGAAACAATACTTTCCTATTTGCAACATCCTGGATTTCTGGACCATGCAATGTCTTTTTTTTTATTAGGAGAGATACTCTCTCTTTTTTTTTGCTGTGTATTGGATTCTTACAGCAGGCCAAGTTGTTTTTGACTGTGTCCTTAATCTGTGCATGTTGATTTGGGTTTGACTGAGTCACTCATCTCCAGTTTGTTGAAGCATCTTTAGTCTCAACCTGCAGAAATATCTGGGTTAAAGTGTACAAACCTTTCTGTTCAGTTTTGTTTATTGATTAATTTGTATAATATCAGTTACCTTCTGTGATTATTTGACTGATAAACTAGATTATTTCACATCCTCCAATGGAAGTGTTGGCTTTGTCAGAGACATTGACTGTTCTATATTATCTACATCTGTTCACCAGATTGTTCTGCTGTTATCAATATCCTAGATTCCCGGATGAGCTGAAATGGCTTGTCCTGCTCATCCTTGTTGGCAGTATTTGCTTCTTCCTGCTAACTTTGCTGAGTGTTGCCTTCTGATTTACATTTAATGGTGACAAGTGTGTTTGCTTGATTGGGCAATCCTGTAGGATAGCAGATTTCACAAGAAGTTATGAAAACTTCAATTTCTTTTTGAGGTCTCTGGCTATGACATTGTTGACTGAGTCCTGGCTTTACTCCTGAGAATGCCTAAGTGTCCCTGGCATATTCTCTTGAAGCACATCTTGTGTTGTTGACCAATTCGCTGAATCTTTGGTCTGACCATTCTACCACAGCATTCTTATGAATAGTAGCATGTTCTTGGTCACTCTTTTGTTCTTGTCAAATTTGGTTGAGCCTCTCTTGACTTGCTGGCCTTTGTTTCTCCTCATTGATATGAAATGCTTCTTTATACCATCGTATTCTGTTTTGGGCTCCTGAGGGGATGGCACCATTATAGAGCTGAAGTTTGCAGCCTCTGGTTTTTACGTCTCTTCTGTACCGTCGTGGCTTCAGAGAGAAAGCATAGAGTGCCTGCACGTCACTGTAACACTTTAAATAAGGTAGCCCTCACAAAAAGTGGAATATACCAGAGAGCTAATTTGTCATATTACTGAACAATATAATTTATTCTTCTTGAAATTGTACCTTTTGTTTGAATCTTGTGGTCGTGCTTCCTTTTTAACAAAGAGTGGAAGTGGATTCGGCACTGGTAGGGGGAAGGTGATGTGGAGAAGATGGGTTTTCACTGACAACACGGTGGCAATCCTTATTAAACCTTTATTTGAAAGAATGTTAGCTTGAATTCCCAAAAAGTGCAATGTGAATCCAATGTTCAGGGAATGAGCTAAAAGGCTATCATCTCAATCTGTAGATAGATTAATTTTATGCTATAATGCTGGCAAAGTAATCTGACAGCTATGTACTTGCTTTATCTCCTGCATTTGTAGTACATGTGCTTTAATCATCACTTTACTTTAATACTAAGCTATTGAGTCAGGTCCTTATGAAAGGTTGATGCCTTACTGTTCTCCTGTCAGCAGTCAGATTATGCCAGCCATTGTAGAAGTTTGCTTGCTCAGTTATAATTCCTTGCTTTAGATCTGGAAAATATCCAGAGTTATTTTATTCCCAGATATTTGAATATGGAATCAAAGAATCACATAGCACATAAGGAGTTTGCAGCCCATTGTGTCTGTGAAAGCTTTTGGAAAGGGAGATCCAAATGTTCACACTCCCATGATCATTCCTTACATCCCTGTTTATATTTTCCCTTCAGATTTGTTTTAGAAGTTACTGTTGAATCAGGCAGTGATTTCCAGGTCCTAACTCAATACGTTAAGAAAAAAATACAAAACTGAGGGACAGAGAAAGACCAGCTGGAAGGCCTACTCAAAAAATGGCTTGGTTGGCCTACTCAAAAAATGGGTTGGATGGCCATGTAAACTATATAACCGACTCAGTAGTTGGAATTGCATTTAATTAATCTAAAATTGACAGAATGAAGGAGAATCTCACTACTCTGTAGAAATGTCTCCTTCTCTCTCTCACACGGTCCATATGAGGCAAACATCACATGTTACAGAGTAAGACTCCATTAACTGCACTTTTTAACACTTCATATGAACATGCTAAAAATGAGGAATAAAAGTTATTTCACTAGTAATATTAATTCAATTGAACCTGCACCCTCAGTACTGCAGTGACAATGCTCATCTAGATCTTGTGCTCAACTCTTTGGCGAAGGGCATCAGCGTTCAGCTGAGAGTGAGCCACAGTTTAACGTTTAGTGTTTTCATTAACTTGAACAGGACCCAAGAGTTCACTGTAACTGGATCATTCCTAAATCTGAAGGGATGATTGAATAGCATTTGCTAGATTGGAATTTGCTTTCTTACCATTCTTTTAACATTGATCTGTAACTTGGTGTTATTGAAATGGAGTGGTACTGTGTAATGTACTGACAGCTTCTGTTCGAGCAGTGGATACTGTTTGAATTCCTAATCCAAACCTTGTTTCAAATTCCTGGGTCAGTTATATAAAAAAGGACAGATTGATTCATCTCCTTCTCAGCATACCTATTAAATCTATGTAGGTTTTGTTAAAGAACTTCTCCCAACAGACTCGTCAGTCCTTTCAGGTTGACTTCAAGGGTGGAGGTGGAGGTGTGAGGTGGGGTGGTTCCAGGTGGAAGATCATGTGACTAAAGCTCCAGGATGACTCTAACCAGAACTGGAGACTCTTTCCTAAGGTAGTTAGACACATTCTGAGACACAGAACATGATGGATGGCACTATTAGTATGAAGGTCACTGGTCCAGAATTTTCTGTGAGTGTTTGTGTGTGTGGAATACTCAATTCCAGGCATGTTGTAAATCTCTGAGGAAACTTAGGGGTTAATTGTAGCTATTTGTAAGTTGCTGGCTCCAGGTCAGAAGAACTGAGCTTTAAATTACGAAGGCTGGGATTTTCCATTGTTCCGGTATGGATAGGTGTTACTCATGGGATCCTGGGGAATCCCATTGTCGCCAGATTTCTGAAGGAAGTGTCCTGGAAATTTAAGAATCCACCGGTCAGTTCCTCTATGCCTAGAATTCTCCAGAAGTCTCCATTTAAATTGGATGAAATTAAGTAAATAGTTACTCAGGAAAAGTTGGACCATTAAACATGTAGTCTAACTGTTGAGGAACAATTCAATAGGGCCCATACTAACTCACACCTCCCCAACTACTCCTTGCCCAGACCATTTACATCTCCAGATCCTGATCTGATAGCCTCTTCTCTCCTCCATGAACTCTACACCCATTCCCTTCTCAATCCTTTCACGTGCTGCCCACCTTCTCCCACTGCAGATGTAAGTCCCTTCTCATCCTCAAGACACAACACCCTTACACTCTAGACCTGATACTCCCCCCTCTCCTTCCCTCCATCCCTCCAGACTGACCCTCCCTCTGAGCAGTCTGGGTTGACACTCCCTTCTCTTGCTTGCGCCCCTCTTTCTAGCCACTGGACCTGATTCGATTTCCCCTCCCCCAGGAAGCTGACCCCATCTTCCACTGCACTGCATCCACTTTACCCTTCCTCTGTCCTCCACACCTTCCCCTACACCCAATCTGGAATGCCCTCTGTAACAGCATTTTAGATCTACCTGCAGAAAATGGGCTGGAAAGGGTCAAGAAAGAAGCTCATCACCACCTTCTCAAGGGCAACTAGGGATGGCCTAGCCAGTGATGCCCACATCCCATCGTGAATAAAGAAAAAAGAATTGCCTACCCACCTGGCACCCTACCAATTAGTATCCTATTTCCCTGGCACCCTGACACCCTATTCAAGTGGCACCCTACAGACCTGGCACTTTAGCCCACTACCCTCCTGGCAGCCTAATCTCGCACTTACCTTATGCGCTTAACCTTTGATAGCAGCTAACAAAGAGCCTGTCTGTGATTCTGGACTTTTATAGAACATAGAACATAGAACTGTACAGCACAGTACAGGCCCTTTGGCCCACGATGTTGTGCCAAACTTTTACCCTAAACCTAAGGTGTATCTAACCTCCATCCCTACCTTATACTATCATTCAAATGCATATCTAATAGCAGCTTACATGACCCTAACGAGGCTGGCCGACTCCACTACCCTCTCCGGCAATGCATTCCATGCCCCTACAACTCTCTGAGTAAAGAACCTACCTCTGACGTCTCCCCGATATCTACCTCCACTCACTTTAAAACTATGCCCCCTTGTAATAGCTACCTCCACCCTAGAAAAAAGTCTCTAGCTGTCCACTCTATCTATACCTCTGATCATTTTGTACGCCTCCATCAAGTCACCTCTCATCCTTCGTCGTTCTAATGTTTTGGAATACAGAAGCTGACTACTGTGAAAAGGGAGTTTGGTTTGCTTTCCAGTTCTGCGCAACTGTCAGAACGGAAATAGAACTATGTGTTTCTGATGCAGTCCTGATTGGAATCTTCTCTCAGAAAGGCAGAGCTTTCTCCAGTAAAACAGTAAGGGGGAAAGTTGCAACTCCTAGGAAAATCCAGCACTAGTTTTCTTTTCTGTTTTTGATCAGAATGTGTAGAAGCAAGGTAATGGAAATCTGGAACTCTTCCCCAAAAAGCTGCTGAGCTCAGGGGTTATTTGACATATTTTAAACTAGAACAAACTGGATTTTGTGAGGCTTGCAGTTTCAGGGTTATGGAACGAAAAGGTGATGGGAGTTAATGTCGAGATGGAATGGTGAGACAGATTTCAGGCTGAATGGTGTTCTTTTGCATCTAGATTCCTATAGCGAGCTGAGATGTGTGCAGTGTGATTTGACACCAGATGTGTGAGTTATTAGAATTTACATAACCATGTTAATTGAATATTTTTGTTTTCAGCTTTGGATCGACGGACATCAAACAAATGCAGAGTTCATCCATTAACGTGGACATTAAAAAACCAAGTGCATTTGGCAACACAGGTGACACTCCCTCTACAACCAAGACAGCTGCAGGTAGCAATTGGACTCCAAGTTCAACCATCACAGGCAACGGGAAACAGGTAGAGGTAACATTCTCTCTCCATAATCCCAGAAACACTACAGTCTCCACCTCTTCTGTTTCCCTTGCCAAAGAGGTATCCGGTACCGAAGCGAAAACATTCCACTCCACACAGCAGAAGAGGGTGCTCAAACCGGGCACAGAACTGTTGGCAGGAGTAAAGGACGGCCTCCAGTCTCCAATAGATAAGAGCCCTGCCGCAGTGACTCCCTTTGAGAAGGACACGAGGAGTCCTCAGGGTTTTGGGACCAGCTATCAACCTGCATTAGACCGGGTCACAGAGGAATCACCAGGGAGACAGAGCTGGGTCCAGGGCAAATCAGCCACTGAGACAGGTCAGTATGTCCCTGCACAAATTCTATTGCCAGAAGCTCCACCTCAGCTAATACTGCTTTGCATTCATTACTTTCATTACGCCACAAGTACAGATTATAACAGAAAGTCAATTTGATGATGGAGCTAATCTGCACATGAAAATTGGCATATTTTGGTAATATTCCTTAAAGCACAATGTCGACACCTTTGATCTGCAACAAGAGAATCATTGGGGAAGCTATTTATTAACGAATCTAATTTTCACACTTAAACCTCTCTCTTTCAATGAGTGCAGTTCAGATTTTATAAGGTATGCCTGACGTTTACTGTATAATTAAGCAGTGATAATTATGCTACACATTTCACTCAAAGCGATGCTATGTCACAGGATTAAAGGAGAGATCAGAGAGCCTTGATTGCTTTTGTGTTATTACCCTTGCTGAAAGAAGATCATGTTGGTTACTAAGGAAACCTCAGGACCAGTAAAAAGCTCAACAACAACATTGCATTTATAGAGCACTTTAACATAGCAGAAATCTCCCGAGGAGCGATTGTCAAACAAAATTGGACATCAAGCCACAAGAGGTGCTGCAACAAATGAGGAAGCATCTGAGGTGTGTCTTGAAGTAGAAAAGCATAGCAGTGATTCAAGGTGAGAAGTTAGGTCAAGGGGGTTTAAGGCATGAACATCAATGGTGGCACGACTAAAATTAAGGAGATGAAGAGGACAGAATTGGAAGGTAGTAGAGACCTTGGGAAGACTGTTCGACTGGGAGAGATTACAGAGATAAGTGGGGACGGTGGTGTGCAAGGCCAAGAAAAATGGGTCAAATTATAAAGCTTTGTTGACCTATCCTGTTCCAATCGGGCAGGATTCACTGGAACAGGAAGAGGCCATTCCGCAGCTTGATCTTGTTCTGCTGTTCAGTGACATAATGGTTGCTGTGTACCTTGATTCCTTTACCCTACCTTGGTTCCTTTATTCCTAAAAAAAACAGCTAAGATGAGGGCAGTTGCCCTCGGCATCAAGGCAGCATTTGACCAAGTATTACATTAGGGACTCCAGCAAAACTGAATTTGATGGGAGTCATGAGAAAACTCTCCACTAGTGGAAGTCCTGCTGAGCACAAGGGAAGATGGTTGTTGATGTTGGAAGTCAATCAAAGATCATGCAATGGTTACAGCAAAGAAGGAGATCATGCAGCCCAATTTGGTCATGCTGACCCTCTGCAAGAGCATCGCAGTATGTCCTACTCCCCTGCCATTTTGCCACAGCCCTGCAATGTTTTTTCTCTTCAGATAATTATCCTATTCTGTTTTCAAAACCTCATCTCACTAACAGAACTAGGTTCTCAGTGTATTCCAGATCTTAACCACATGCCGTGCAACAACATTTTTGTTCATGTCATGAATTATCTCAGCTCCAGTTCCTCAGGGTAGTGTCCTGAGCCTCACCATCTTCAGCTGCTTCACCAATCACTCCATCGCAAGATCGGGAGCGGGGATGCTCATGGCCCAACGTTCAGCACCATTCGCAACACCTCAGAGGCTGAAGCAATCCATGTCCTAATGCAACAATATCTGGTCAATATCCTGGCATGGGCTGATGAGTGATAAATAACATGCATGCCATACAAGTGCCAAGTCATGATCATCTCCAACAAGAGAGATCTCAACCAAATACTTTTAACCTATAGTGCATTAACATCAGTGATTTCCCCCCACCATCAACATGCAAGGGTTACGATTGATCTGAAACTTAACTGAGCCAACCATATAAACACTGGCTCCAGAGCAAGTCAAAACTTTCTGAAGAAGGGTCCTGACCTGAAACATCAACTTTCCTACTCCTCTGATGCTGCCTGGCCTGCTGTGTTCCTCCAGCTCCACACTGTGTTATCTCTGACTCCACCAGCGGCAGTTCTTACTATCTCTCAAAACTTTTACTTCTGTGGTGAGTAATTCACCTACTTACTTCTCAAAACCTGTCAAACATCCACAAAGTACTCTCACTTGCTTGAATGAGTGTATCTCCAACAACATTCAAGACATTTGACATTATCCAGGACAAAGAAACCTACTTGATATGCATACCGAGCCATTGCCTTCAACATTTACTCCCTCCTCCACTGACTCACAGCTGTAGCAGCTTACCACCTATAGATGCAATAAGGTGACTCACCAAGCTTCCTTCAGCTGCCCTTTCCAAACCTGTGAGCTCTACCACCCTTGAAAGACAAGGCAGTAAAAGCAAGACAACATCGCCAACTGCAATTTCCCTTTCAAGCCACATATCATCCTGATTTGTACCGCTGTTCCTTCACTGTCACTGGGTCAGTATCCTGGAACTCCCTTCCTTACACCACTGCGGACATACCTATACCTCCTGGACTGTAGCAGTTCATTAAGGAGGCTGACCATCACCCCTTGAAGGTAACAAGAGATTTGAGGTAAATGGCATGGGCTGATGAGTGATAAATAACATGCATGCCATACAAGTGCCAAGTCATGATCATCTCCAACAAGAGAGATCTCAACCATATACTTTTAACCTATAGTGCATTAACATCAGTGATTTTCCCCCCACCATCAACATACAAGGGTTACGATTGATCTGAAACTTAACTGAGCCAACCATATAAACACTGGCTACAGAGCAAGTCAAAACTTTCTGAAGAAGGGTCCTGACCTGAGACGTCAACTTTCCTACTCCTCTGATGCTGCCTGGCCTGCTGTGTTCCTCCAGCTCCACACTGTGTTATCCCTGACTCCACCAGCGGCAGTTCTTACTATCTCTCAAAACTTTTACTTCTGTGGTGAGTAATTCACCTACTTACTTCTCAAAACCTGTCAAACATCCACAAAGTACTCTCACTTGCTTGAATGCTTGCCCATGCTGCTCACATTTCAAAAACATATTAAAAAATAAGCAACACATTTCGATCACTTTCAGTTTTGAAATGTTCAATTGGCCCTAGCCCTAGGTTTTGGGGTGAGAAGAGTGATGCAGTTTTCCAGTACCCTTATATAGAATAAATGATCCCCGATAGCATCCTGGAATTGTGGATTTTGAAGTTTTGTACAATCATCAATGCTTGATGGAATATGAGACTTGTCATCCCACCTGACTTCATTATTTAACTCTTTAGTCCCAGTATCAATATATGCTTGGATTATTGTGTTCAATTCTGATTGACACATTACAGGAAGGATGAGGAGGGTTTGGAGAGGATGCAGAAGAGGATGCTGCTTGGATTCAAGGATTTGAGCTATAAGGAGAGGCTAGAAAAATTTGAGTTGCTTTCTCTGGTGTAGTGGAGGGTGAGGGGAGACTTAATAGAAGTCTATAAAATTATGAGATGCATGGATCGGGTTGACAGTCAGAATCTTTTTCCCAAAGTTGAAATGTCTAAAAGTAGGGGGCATGCTTTTAAAGTGAGAGGGGGAAAGTTCAAAGAAGATGTGAGGGGCTAGAGTTTTACACAGTCGTAGGAGTCTGGAATGTGCTGACAGGGGTAGCGGTGGAGGCAGATACATTAGGGGTGTTGAAGGGACTTTTAGATAAGAACATGAATACGCAAGGAGTGAAGGGATATGGAACAAGGGCAGGCAGAAGGGATTAGCTTAATTTGGCGTCATGTTCGGCACAACAGAATGGGTCAAAGGGCTCATTCCTGTGCTGTACAATTATATGTTCAACGACAGGTGAATCTGGGCTGTATCCATTCCAAGGCAGATGAATCCTGCCCTGAGGTGCTGTACCCCAGCTAAAAGCTATCAGCCAAATGAGATGTGAACAGAGGTTTATATAACTCATCACTTTGTGTTCCTTCTACTTTGAGATTTGCGTGATGTTATCGGATGGGATTTGATGGGATGATTTCTGATTACACCAGTTCTGAAGTAGCGTTGGTTTAATTTTACAGCAAAGTCAGCAAGAGCAAAATTTTTTGAAAGCAACTACATTCCAGAAGATTCCAAGAAAAGCCAAGGTCATGGTGACTCTACCACTACTCCTGAGAAGGTGAGAGTGAGTGAATGCGGAGGGAAGTTCACTCCATAACAACATGAATAATGTTTTAAAAATTAGTTCATGGATTATGGGCCTCACTGGCTAGGCAAGCATTTATTGCCCATTCCTAATTGCTGTTTCAGGGGGCATTTAAGAGTCCACCACATTGCTGTGGGTCTGGAGTCACACGTAAGCCAGACCTGATAGGGATGGCAAATATTTTTCTCAAAAGGGCATTAGTGAGCCAGATGGGTTTTTGCAACAATTGATAGTGGTTACATGGTCACCCTTAGGCTGGCTTTAATTCGAGATTTTTATTGAATATACATATCACTGTCTGTCAAGGTGGAATTCAAACTGTGTCCCCATAAAGAAGAACATTATTAGTAGAATAGGGTGAGGTTGAGGATGGGAGGGAAGGGGAGAGGGTAGTGCTGGGGTGAAGGGTGCCTGTGTTAGTACATGTGTACATGGGTCACTGTATTTAATCTTGTCATCCCATTAACAGCCCTTCGCATGTGATCTCAGTGTTCACTCGGTCTTATCCACAGTCATTGTATGCTGTGTGCATTCACAGGTTGACTTGTATCTTGTGGTGTGCTTATCACCTTTCCTTCCCATTGAGGTAGTGTTAGCGAGACTGTCTGAGGGCTTTCACTTTATCCCGATGACACACGGCTTGTTATAGTGTGTTCCTTTCACTGGCCTTGGTCTTTTTGAAATTGAAGCAAGACATTAGCCACGTGGGTCAGTGCATGTCACAAATGATCAAGCAGCCATGTCTGATCCGTAGACAACTGACCAGGGTGGAAGCAATAGAGATGGGAAGAGAAATGTTTTTCTGAGTTTAAGTTTCTTAATCCCTCCCTGAGAAGGCCAATCTTAGTTGCCCTTGAGAAGATGCCATTGAGTTTTTATTCACAGAGAGAGCTAGCTGACTGTGGGAACAAATTTGTCCATTTGTCAGTCTTCTTGTCTGCATTTCATTTGAACTCTGAATTTCACGTTGCAGAGCACCTCCAGTCAGCGAATATCAGAAGAGGACATTCGGAATGAATTACAAGATATCGGGAAGAAGTTGGACGCACTCGAACAGAAGGGGGTCGAGCTGGAACCTCAGCTTCGGAGCTGTGAGGGAGGTGGGTGTCTGAGGCAAAGCAGGACCTGGGCAGGGCACCTATGCCCAAGGTTGGAAACGGAGGTTGATTGGATTTTTTTGTGCAAGAGTGTTAAGAGTTAAGGTACAGATCAACAATAATAGTTATGTGAGGCTTTAATGAATACTTCGCATGAAAATTATTCTGGGAGTGGTAGAGAACTGAAGGTCAAATGCAAATGAGAAACTGGGGATATTGTCATCAATCAAGAAATAGTACTGAAGTAATGAATGTGTATTAATGACATCAAATGCTCTGCATCCGGTTAGCCAAATGCTAAAGTTTAAGAGAAGTAGCTAGAGAGATATTGGATGCATCGCCTTGATCTTCCCTAGATTCTAGAACACTCCCCATCAACTTGAAGGTAACACATGTAATTCCATTATTCAGTAAAAGAGAGAAAGACAGATAAAACTGGGGCCTATGGCCTAGCATTAATCCTGAAGTTGGGCAGCACTGTATAGAAGCAGTGAAAGCTATAGTGGCGGGAGGATGTTTAAGAAAAGCTTTAAAGATTCATTCATTGATAACTTACCACAATGCTTAAAAAAAAAATGCCTTTCACTGTTGCCTAATAAGCTGTAATGAATTTCCTGACCATTGAAAATACCAATAGCTGTAACTGTAAGCACTCAATTCCTCTTGAGCTTGTGTAAATAAATGTTGTGAAATTGACTTAGATAAGAGGGCCATGGTTGTCCATCAAGCAGGGGCTCAGGTGTTTTTAACCGAGCAATAGATGCCTCAGCTCTCAGCCTCTTTCCTAGCAATTGTTGCGTGAAGCCAATGATTAGAGAGCTGGAAACAGGTTAGAGAGCCTTTGGGCCTATAGCTTGACCTGGCCTTCCTTGGTAGTTGCCAACCTCTCCATGGAGGAAGCCATGTGCTTAAGTGTCGGAAACCTGGCAGAACCTAACGCATGTATGCATCCTCTATAGTCTATGCAAAGCTGCTCATACCCCAGTATATCTGCCATGGGTTTTTCTAATCTTTGCCACATGCCCAGCAGACAACTTGCAATCATGACCTGATGCCCACTAATACTTAGTATCAGGAACTTTAGCCATCACAGCTTCCTTCAGCTGCTGTGATGTGTTTATGCTATACTCACAAAACGGTGTCCACTTTTCTCAATGCACGCCCTCACCACCGCCTGGGTGGATACAGCTGAGCTGGTGAGTGAGGAAGAGATGGGGCATGGTGCATCCTCTGCAATCTGAATTGCAGGCACCCGTAAAGGAGAACTAAAATAAGCATGTTGTCATTGCAGAGTCTGTGAGTGCAGCACTGTTGCTCCTGTGGTCCTGAGTGCCCATTGTAGCAACACCACTCATTGTAGCTGCCTTATTACTCCAGCTTCACCTCCCTCTTCCCCAGCAGTCTGGAAGGATCTTCCTCAGTCAGTGTGAGGGCCTTGACATTGGGAATCCCTCTGCCCATCATCACCCATATCTTCAGGTTATCTGTCTGATTGTCCTGTAGGAGAATGTGGCAGTTTAGTGAGTTGACAAATTCCATCTGAGACCTTTGTCTACATGCGTCCCCCTTCATTCATACAGGAGCACCGGTGTGTTTGGTTGTATCCATTCATTCATTCTGCCATACAGTCTTGACATTCAACAGTCTGCCTCCCCCATTTCCCTGGATGAATTGAAGGAGGTCATTGATGCGTTTACAACACTGGATGCAGCATCTTTAGTGGACCTTACAATTCTCAACCTTCCCTGTGATCTCCATCCAATCTGCTTTGAAATAACCCTATCGCAGGAAGAGTGTCATTTAACACCACTAATTAAGGGCACCTCCCCATCCTCTGAAATTGGGAAATGTATTAACACAGGTATTAAACTGAAGTACCTGCACATGCTTTTATAAAAATCTCAGAAATCCAGAATGCAGCTTCAGCTCACAATTCGGAAAGTCAAAAATATGTCTGCCTTTGTCACAATGATTTGGAATGTAATATTAAAGAAGTCTTAACATAGTTATACAGAGCTGTGCTATATAGAGTCCTGAAAGCAGTTCAGATCTCCTAAGGAAGGATAAAACAAACTTGAAAAGACCAAACATGAGGCCAATTCCTGAAATGTGGGGATTGTCCAAAAGGGAGACATTGAGTAGATTAGGCTTCTATTTCTTGAAATTTAGAAGAATATGAGGTGATCTCACTGAAACATAGAACATTCTTAAAGCGTTTGAAGGGATGGATGCTGAAAGAATGTTTCCCCTAGCTGGGAAGTCTAAAAGGAAGAGTCACTTCACTATCATTTGGATCCTGAGGGAATTCAATGATATGGAGATTGTACAACAGTCAAGTTGAAATTGGTGATTAACCATGTATATGCTGAATGGCAGAACAAGCTTGCAAGGCTGAATGGCCTACGTTTATTCCTATCCAAACCAACCATGGAAAATGGAAGAGCAAGCTAGTGGAAGTGAGGTATCATTGAGTCTGAGTTTTGCCGATTGGGAATCTGAAAATGAATTGTTGGAAAGTTGAAGGTCACCACGTCAAAAAATACCAGCTATAAAAAGTGAGACTGCTTGGCCCAAGTCCTAAGTCATTTCCTACCCTCACAGGCCCTGCTTTGAAGGCTATACTATCAAACTCAAGTCAGTTATACATCCTCCTTGTCACCCTGCCTTTCTGAAATTATGCTGTTATGTTAAGCAGGTTGGTAAGACACCTACAGGAAAATAACTAGAATTGTTCTTAAATACAGAGATTAAGTACTGGATTTGAGGGGTAGTGGGAAACATGAATTGCTTCCTCGTTCATGAGGCCAGTCATTTTGGGAGGGAATCGGGACCATCAAGGGCCCCAGGCTTGAATGTTCTACTTTATTTGTGGGCTAGATGGGTTTTCTTTGAGTCTCACCAGAAACTTAGGGCCTCCCTTGACTCTGAGTCTTCCTCATTCCTGATCTTAAATACTCCTTTCCGCCTATTGCCAGTTACATGACTCTGGATATGTGTTGCATGGGCCCCCTTGCCACCCAAATTCCCAGTCTCACCCCCTACTGGCCACCAGGCAACCAGGGTTCTGATGGTTCACCTGGTTCAAGAGTGAAGGGATCATAGTCTCAGGATCAGGGGTTGGCTATAAAGGACAGAGACGAGGAGAAATTTCTTTACTCTGACAGATGTGAATCTTTGGAATTTGCTCCCCATGAGGTTTGTAGTTGCTCAGTCGACAAATATATTCAAGACAGGGATCAGTAATTCTTTGGGCATTAAGGGAAACTTGGGATATTAAGATTGGGTGCAATTGAATTAGGAGATCTCCCATGATTTAATTAAATGGTGCCGCAGGTTAGAGATACTGAGGCCAAATGTCATATTTCTACTTCCATTTTGTATGTGTCTTCGCTAGTGGCACCTTGAAGGTGGGCCAGGCTTTCTGAACCAATCAGTGTTTCCCACTGACCAGTGTGTAGTTGATATCCTTTGTCATATCATGTGCAGATTCCCAGTGAACAGCCTGGTGTGAGCCGTGAACAAACACAGCTTGTGTGATTTGACTACAGCGTGCTTGCGGATTTCTGTTGATTGTCAGTTCACCTGTTTTTAGAAATTCTGGATTTTTTTCCCTTTTATTGAACACAAACAGATGAAAATGAGGACGAGTTGATGGTGGAGTGGTTCAAACTAATCCATGAGAAACAGTTGCTGATGAGACGGGAATCTGAGCTCGTTTACATGTGAGTAGTAAGTGGATGGGAGCAAGGGGGACACTGGACTCGGGCAATTTCAATGCTACACATTGTAATGGGTACCCTGCTTACCCACCCCTCCCTTTCTTCTGGCAAAACTCTCTTTTCCTCCCTTTCCAAGCCTTCTCACCCTACCTTCTTGACTTTACAACCCTCCTTCCTTTTGACACTTGGAAAAGTCAGGTCTCTTCTTTTGCAATTAAGCAAATTGTAAGAGCAAGGATGCAACAAATTGGATTGAAACCGACATTGCAGTGATTAATAGAACAGGGGTGTATAGAAGATGAAAGAAAAGACAGGGATGGAGAATAGGAGAAACCTTCCTGTACTGAGGATTGTGAGGAAATGAAGTGTATAGTTAGTGTTTGGAGTGAGGTCCAAAGCATTATTTAAAAGCAGCTTTGATAATTGGTTGAAGGAAAGGGTAGACACCGAGCAGACACATGGGGCTAGGGTACTGGACAAGTGGAAGATAAGTTCCACCATGGACTGTATAGGCTGAATGTCCTGTTTCCATGGTTCAATTCTGTATAATTGTCAAAGGAAATCCCTGCCTTCCCAAAGTGGTTCCCTGAATGCTTCTGTTTTTCCCTTCTGTGGAAACTACTTGGTTACTTCTTGGCTGTCCATACAATAGTGCTCAGTTCAGCTAGTTTCTGTATTACCCTTTGTGTGAAATAGCAACTGCAAGATTTCTTGCTTATTCGTAATAAATATTTATGATGCTACATAGAGTGCACAGCCAACAGACCAACGAGTTTCTGCTGGTATTTATGGAGGCTGAGGGGTGACCTTTTAGAGGTTTATAAATCATGAGGGGCAGGGTGAATAGCCAAGGTCTTTTTCCCCAAGGTGGGGAGAGTTTAAAACTAGAGGGGCATAGGTTTAAGGTGAGAGGGGAAAGATTTAAAAGGGGCCTGAGGGGCAATTTTTTCACACAGAGGGTAGTGCATGCATGGGACAAGCTGCTAGAGGAGGTGGTGGGGATAGGTACAATTACGACATTTAAAAGTCAACTAGATGGGTACATGAATAGGAAGGGTTTCGAGGGATTTGGGCCAAATGCTAGCAAACGGGATTAGATCAGGTTGGGATATCCAGTTGGCACTGATGAATTGGACCGAAGGGTCTGTTTCCATGCTGTATGACTCTGACTCCACACAAGCTTGCTTCCAGCATAATTTGTCTAATCTAATCGTCATATCCTTCTTGTCCTTCCCCCCCCCCAACTCCTATATTTAGCTAGCTTTCCTGTAACTGCATTCAGTTCTTCCCCTATTGAATGTATTCAAGAGGCGGCTAGATATAGCACTTAGGGCGAATGGGATCAAAGGTCATTGGGAGAAAGCAGGATTAGGCTATTGAGTAGGACGATCAACCATGATCATGATGAACGGCTGGGCAGGCACGAAGGGTCAAATGGCCTCCTTCTGCTCCTACCTTCTATGTTTTTATACTTCTGTGTTAATGAACAATTTCATCAGTGTGAACAGCTTGCTGGATCCATCACACCATTGACCATGCCCATGTCCCCCAAGACTCACCTCCACTGGGAATATATGCCTGTTGCCTTTGAATTTCCTTTCAGCTTTTGCTCCTGAATCCAGGTATGAATTGGCACAAACACTATACCTTTGTTTTCGTTGACAGATCAAAGCAGCAGCACCTGGAGGACCGTCAGGGTCAGATCCTACAGGAGTTACGAGTGTTGATGGAAAAAGCAGGTCAGTTAGAAACCATTGTTGGAAAGAATACGATATCTAAATTAAAGCAGATTCAGAATACTTATGAGAATTATACTGCCCTTGACTTCCTGCATAGCTCAAGGATCAGGGCCTTGTCTTTCAATTAGACACGTCACAGTCTTCCAGACTCAACATTGAGTTCAGTGATTTCAGATCAAAACCACTGCTTCTCCCAGGCAGCAGATACTGCTATTGTTCTGCTGTTGCCAGTTATACTTCCTTCAGACCCACCATTTATTTATTTTTATCCCTTGGGCCTTGCGCCGTCCATCCTCTTGCTATTTAAACCCTCCAGCCTTTCATCCTAACACTGAGCTTCCCTTCTGTTCTGTTCTGTAACCAACCCCGCTGAACTCACCCCTAGAGTGACCAATACCAGAGGTCACCAAAACTGGACATCTCCAGCAACGTTGCAAATGGGGATGGTGTCAACACTTACAACCGCGATATCAGCGTGTGTGGATGTTTCCATGGCAAGGAGAGACAACAGGCTGGGGTGTGGGGCAAGGGTGGGAGGAGGGTTATGAAAAGACATCCATACAAAGTTGACTTTTGCATCCCTTTTGAATCAAGACTGCTGCTGCTGGAAAGGAACGAACACAGACCTGTGTTGGCACTTTAACAATGTATGCGCTAAGAATCAAAACACTGGATGTTAGACCATTTGAGTAATGGACAGTGGGCCAGACCAGCTTAAAAAACCGGACTGTCCTGTGCAAAACTGGATGTTTGGTCACATTAACTGCACAGCAGCAGCAGCCCCCTTCTCCTGACCCCCAATGCTTTTTCCCTCTACTTTGTCATAAACTGTCAAATTTCTAAATTTTTTCCGGTTCTGCTGAACGATCATTGATTTGAAATGTCCTCTGCTTCATCCTGCGCAGGTGGTCTCTGACTTATTGAATGTTTCTCCATTTTATTTGTAAGAAACTGTCTGTGTTGACAACTGTTCTAACCTGCTGAACCTGCCCAACAGCAGAGTGCTGGGAGCTCTCTCAGCCTGCCCAAGACCCATTTACCCAGCCTAGCTAGATCGTAGGCTGTTGTCAGAGAAAAGGCATGCAATAGTCCAAGGAAGCTTTTGAAGGAAATTCTTAAGGAGCTGTGACTTCAAATAAACCTCCCACTTGTCTGCCTCCTGTTCAAATGACCTATGCTATTTAAGAAATAATGCTGTGAATTAAACTGTTCCCAGAGACTAAAATAGAAATCAAACAATAATTAACAGCAACTTTATATATACAAGATCTGTTAATATAATAAAATGGCCCAAGGCCTTTCACAGGAGTGTGACTGAAGTAAAATTGGTCCCAAGGCATGTAAGAATTTATTAGGACAGCTGACCAAAAGTTTTCTCTTTCTGATCTGTTGTCGTTGCAGAGGACAGTAAAACTGAGGGAGATCATCTTCGTGAAAAGGAGCTGATGGAAGAGCTATTGAGAACAGTGGAGGGCAGGAATGAAATCGTCGATGGACTGGATGAGGACAGAGTGAGGTATGAGATGTGCAATCCAGGTTCCAGTGTAGGTGTCCGACTTCCGGTGGAGATGTTGTTTAGTGAGGGGTGGGTGCTGGGGAATATCCAACTTTTCCTGCAGTGCCAGAATTGGGAAGAGCAGAAATATTAGCATCAGGAATAAGGTCAGTTGCTGTGATGAATCTGCCCCTTTGTAATTGATAACAATGCCACAACATCCCCAATATATTCTAGCTCAAGAATTGTATCTGATGGTATATTGATCCTACCTGGACTATTTAATTCAACAACCTTTTCTATTAATTATCAGGTAGCTCTTATTACCTTTTTTGGTCAAAAAATTTCCAACTTCCTCATTTTGTCTTCTAAACTTTGTGTTTTGACCCTTCACTGTGATGTGGATTTTAGGGGATTCCTGATCACAGTTACCTAATATAGGCAATTGATGATTTGTAGCAATTTCCTTATAGTTTATTGAGTTTGTTAAGAAACAGAGGTTCGGATATGATGTATTAGTTAATGAGATTAGGAAAGCGTACAACTGTGACAATTGGGGATGGTTCACTGAGAGCAGAGGATAAGCAGGCTATCGGTGCAGAATGTTTCGGTCTCGTTAAAGTCTTCCTTCTCTTCTTCTGGTCTGTCTTTCATCTGGAGAAGACACCTCTCTCAGGACAGCCCAATGAGAACTCCTCAATGAGAGCTCCCTGAAGACACTGCTCCTCTGCCCCGAGACTTATTGTTATATTTCTAGGCCCAGTTAGTCTATGTTGTGCCAATCAATTGTCTGAACATTTGTGGCCTATGGGATTGGGACAGCTACTCATGACATTGGATGACCATTGTTCCTTTGCCCATCTCCATTTATCCACCAGGTAAAATGTTGACGCTAGTTCAATGCACACTGTGACCTCTGTTTCTTGTAATTCTCCCATTTTGTTTTCCTATGCTGGGAGTTTGGAAAGTTAATTGCTGCTGTAATAGCTGTTACATGAAATCTCATGCTACACCAGTAGACACTAATAATATTCAGTTTTTAAGTGCCTCTAATTTACAACAACAAGCAATTTGCATTCAACTTTTTCAAACCCTCTCATAATCAGCAAAACAGACGCAAGGAACAGGTGGAAATCTGCTAGTTACAACTGAAGAGCAAGTATAATCTGAATGGTAGTCTGAATGGCCTCCACTCTCATTGGAACGTCTATGATTTCAGCCAACCTTAGAGTCTTTCTTTCCTATTCCTCCCTCCCCACAAAGAATTAGCGTGTCTTGAATCATCTCACAAGTCTGTGTATCAATACCAAGGCCAGGTTTATAAAGAGTGTACTGGATTATAGGTCTTTGTCCCTCTTCACGATGAGAATTGACTGCTTAGTGCCAATATTGAGCTTATTTGAACTCCTCTTAATTCATGTGTTCAAATGAATATTGACCAGGAAAAACAACTCTGAACTGACTTTACTGGGGATCCTCCGAGAAGCTGTCAGAGGAGAATTTCAGTGCTTCAGTCTGCCAACTCAGAGACAATAGGCTTTAATTGTCAATGATCAAACCACCTTAAACCTTTATTGAAGATTTGGAGTTGTCCAACAGTTTTAATTTTAACTTACCCATTCATGGCGTAGTATTTTGCACTGCACTCTACTGTCCAATCACAGCAAACAGAGGAATAGTTAAGTGTGTGCCATCTGTCACCCTGTCTCAGCCATGTGGATGAATGCCATCCTGGCAATCTGTCGTACTGCCACTCACTGCTGCCTGCAAGTGCACAGCTGATCTAAAGAGAAATTCCCATGTGAAATAAACTTAGCAAATGCCCCCTTTTTAAATCTGTGGAAACTTCATTGTATTGTCCATCTGCCTTGTATCTGGTTCCTGCTCTCACCAGTTTCTTGCTAACATCACCGAGAAGCAACATATAAGGCTTTGCATTGTCCAGAAGACGTGGTGCCAGGAAATTTAAGTGGCTGCTTCCCTAACAACAACAACAACTTGCTTTATCTAGCAACTTTAACGCAATAACATGTACTTCCCAGGAATAAATTCAGGCAGAAATTGATATCAAGGAGCTATCAAAAGGGGTAATTAAAAGAGATAGGCTTAATAGAAGGAGGAAAGAGGCAGAGAAGTTTAGGAACGAAACTCCAGAGTTTAGGGCCTGCACATCTGGAAGCAGTGAAATAGTAGTGGTGAATTGGTGGCGAAAGGGATATGCAAGATGTGAATAATCACAGAGTGCAGAGATCCTGAATGCTGTAGGGAGTTACAGAAATAGGGAGGAGCCAGACTATGCAAAGTCAACTTATACACCTAGATGAGAATTTTAAAATAGAGAGTGTTGTCAAGTTTGAGGCCACTATAGATCATTGAGTAAAGGAGTGGCGATGAACAGGACATGAGCTGTGTTATAGGAGAGGCACCAGAACTTTGGAAAAATAAAATTTGCAGGTAAGAAACCATTGCAATACAGGCAATTCCCAATGGTATCGCAGGTCACTTCCTTTCAAGTTGAATAATTTATTTGGTCACCCATACATGAATAAAATAAAAGGTACCTCTGGTCATTACTGGTCGTTACTCTTGGTGGCTATGGAAGGTACCTGAGAGTAAGAGAGGAAAAAGTACTTGAAAACCTTATTAATCACTATCAGGGGCTTGGATGTTCATGGCTGCCACCTTCAGCAGTGCTGCGGTTGAGATTCAGTCTCGGGAATACTGCAGTGCATCACACCATGAGGAATGAGAGCTTGGGCTGTGCCCAGTGTTTTCTAGATTGTGAACTTCTGCTTTCTAATGTGAAGTTTGCGTTCTTTTTAACTTGGTAGACAGCGACAGTCTGTGAGCAGTGAGATTTAATCTTGACAGCTGAGGAGTTGAAAACCCACTGCACTGGGCAACAGTTTTACAGCCTAACTTCATCCAAAAGCTGCATAGTTAATATTTCGCTGTTGACTTGTGGGAGGAATTAAGCCACACAACTTAAATATAAACATGCTGAACAATCAGTTGAAGGTGCAAGAATCTTTTGAACGGGGTTGCTAGTTTTACAAGCCAGTGTAAATTTATTTTAGGAGCTGCTTATTTAGCTATCAAATCGGTCTGGAGCTTTTAGAGAGACCAGCTCATGTTGATTGACTGCTGCAATTGATTTGACTAAAAAGCAGACTATTAAATAGATTACTGTCAAATTAATGTAGAAATTGTGACAAATTGTTATTTACTTTTTAAGTAATCTGTATAGAATATTGACACCTGCAATTATAATACACGACTGTAATCCATTTGCTTGTTCAGATTCAATAAATTTGTTTGTCACTTAAAGCATAAGATGAGATCTGATAAAGGACACAGATGTAAGGTAATCGGGTGAGAGAACCAGGGGTGACATAAGGATTTTATTTTCTTTACCTAGTTTGTTGTGATCTGGAAAACACTGCCTAAAAGGATGGTGGAGGCAGATTTAATAACTTTTAGAAGGAAATTATATATATAGTGCATATGCAAGGGATAAGTTTATGGGGCTATGGAAAAAGAAAAGTGAAGTGGGCTGAATTGGATAATTCATTCTTGCCTTTTTCGTGTGCTGTGAGAGTCTATGAAAAGGATCCAGTGGTAGCATTAGTTAAGTCTAGTAACAAAATGGAATACAAAAAATAAGTTGCTGTCTAATCATTATCCTAGGATGGCAATTAAACTGAATGGGAGTAAAGATAGTCACAAAACTCTATGGAAACATAGAAGCTAGGAGCAGGAGTAGGCCATTCAGTCCTTCCAGCCTGCTCCACCATTGATCAAAATCATGGCTGAGCCTCTATCTCAATGGAAATATTCCCACTTACTCCCCATAGCCCTTGATGCCTTTAGAATCTCAAAATTTATCTGTATCCTTCTTGAATATATTCAGTGACTTGGCCTCCACAGCCTTTTGCCATAGAGAATTCCATAGGTACACTACCCTTTCAGTGAAGAAATCTTTCCTCATCTCAGTCCTAAATGGTCTACCTCATATCCTGAGACTTTGCCCCCAGCCAGGGAAAATGTCTCCTGTGCATCTAGTCTGTCCAGCCCTGTTAGAATTTTATATGTTCCGACAAGATCCCCTCTCATCCTTCCAAACTCCAGTGCATACAGGCCCAGTTGAACCAATCTCTCCTCCTATGACAGTGCCCTACATCGCTCTATAACAAGTATACCCTTTCTTAGGCAGGGAGACCAAAACTACACATAGTCCTCCAGTAATGGTCTCACCAAGGCACCGTATAACTGCAGTAAGACAATGCTGCTTCTGAACTCCAATCCTTTTACTGTGGAGGCCAGTATACCGTTTGCTTTCTTAATTGCTTGCTGCACCTGCTCTACTTTCATTAACGGGTTTACAAGGATAGCCAGATCCCTTTGTACATCTACATTTTCCAATTTATCATTTTTAAATTATTCTCCGTCTTTCTGTTTTCTACACCTAACTCTGTAGGTTCACATTTAGCCATGTTGTACTATACCTGCCATGTGTTTACCCACTCACTCAACTTGTCTAAATCATCTCGAAGCCTCCTTGCATCCTCCGCATAACTCACAATCCTGCCTAGTTCTGTGTCATCAGCAAACTAAGAATAGTTACATTGGTTCCATCATCCAGGTCATTTATAATAGATAAGCCCCAAGCACCGATCCTGTGGTGCCCCATTAGTCACTGCCTGCCACTTTGAAAAAGACCCATAAATAGTGCTACAAGTCACCCGAGTGTGAAGGTGCACCCAAGGATGACAAGACTGATCTGAGAATAATCCACAAAACTGGAGGGGCAAAAAGAGGGTGCTGACATAACCTGTCTCGCAATAAGAGAGATAAAATCTGACAAAACTGGTAGTTAGAGCTCCTGCAGCTCTTATTAGAATTCTTTATCATCTCCATGAAATCTGGGGTAGCCCTGTCTCCTGCGAGCATTCCATGGTTTTGATGCTCAGCCAGCAGGATGAAGAGGAGAATGGCAGTGATTTATAACTCTACCATGATCAGAGCCACATGGGGTGTAGGTCTGCTGATGACCATGAGGATCCCAGGCTGGGATCCTCATGGACTGTAGTCTGTCCCATCTATAATAGAAGTCTCAAACATGCTGGGAACTATGATTCAGAAAAGGGTAACTTGTGGAGGCCATAAGTAACTCTCAGGATAACTGGATTATCTGATTGATAAGGACATGTTACAACTTGTGAGGTGCTAAGAACAGGCCTTCCGACCCCTCGTCTGAGCTTGGGGAATCAGATAAATACTTTATAATAAGAGATGTAGACGCTCAATTCAGCCCCTGTACAAGACATGTGAGCATGCGCCTATAAATGTATCTGGACATGTGTGTCTGTGCATGTCAGTATGTGCTGAGGCATAGAAAGGATGCATCTGATCAGAAACCAAGTCCCTACTTACAGGATTTTGGGGAGGGTCTCCATTTGGCCATATTACCGAGCAATCATTGAGGTTCTGAATAGAGGACACTGGCAGCCGGGCCATATTTGTTAACATTGCCAAGGAAGATGCATAGATCTGGAGGGGAAATGCTATGTTTTTTAATACAGTAACTCTGTGATGTATTCTCCCATTACAGAGAAATGGAAGAAGACCAGATGATGGAAGCCATGATTAAAAGAATGGGTAGGAAAAAAAACTTTTTAATCATTTTTTTAAAATGTAGAAGGACCATTTTTCAAAACTCTTCTGCTTTCCATCTCATTTTCTCCTTTCCATATTTTCACTAATGTCCTTTAGGGAAGGAAACTGCCATCCCTTAACCTGGTCCGGCCTACATGTGACTCCAGACCCACAGCGATGTGGTTGACTCTTAGCTGCCCTCTGGGCAATTCTGGATAGAAAATAAATGCTGCCTAGTCAGCAATGCCCTCATCCTGTGAATGAATTTCAAAGAAAAATCTCTTCTTCCCCACATTCCTAGCCTCCTCCTTCTTATTCCTAACCTTTTTCCCTTTCACCCTTGCCCTCTCTCCTTCGTACTGTTTTTACCCCTCCCTTCTTGCCTCTGGAAACCATCTCTCTTTGGTTTCTCATCCCCTTTTCTCTTTGCCCCTTTTCTCCCCCTCTCCTCTTCATCTTGCCCCTCCCTGTCCCTCCACCTCTCACTCTGTCTGCCTCTTTTCTCTTTGACAGACGTGAGCAAGGAGACAGAACACGACTTGAAGAAGAGGAACAAATTCAGTCCATTAAAGTTTCTGAAGGGACTTGCTGCCAAACCAAAGGGAAAATAATGTGAGCTGGCGTCTTCAGAAATCGCCATGTACTTTTCTCAGTGCCAAGCTGCTATTGACTGAGCTGCTACTGTCGCAAACTTGTTGTAATCAAAAGCAACGCTCTTAAACGCTTATGTGGCATTAACCTTGTTCTCTGAATAAAGGAAGCTGTTTGTGCTGGGCTTTGCAGCAGGATATTTCCTGTTGCTATGGAACTCTGTGGCAAAAAGAACTAAGAGTAACAAAATCCTGTACTTTGCTGATTTGCTTGGGAAAATGAGGAGTGAACCAATGTTGGATGCTGTCAGCCTCCTCTAAGCTCCAAGGGTTTGGACATAAGATTTGCTTTTTAAAGGGAGATGTGATCATGTCATTGGACGATGTCTACAACAACAAAAAGTTTCAGTTATATAGCATCTACCACACAGCAGAGCTTTCCAACAGTGCTTCACAGGAACATTGTCAGGCAAACATTGACACAGAGCCAAGTAAGGAGAAGCCATGGCAGGCGACCAAAATGTGGGTCAAAGTATTAGGTTTTAAGGAAGAGCCAGACGTGCAGAGATTTAGGAAGTCAATTCCAGAGCTTAGAGCCAAGGCAGCTGCAGTCACAACCATGTTGCAGTTGAAGGAGGACCATGTTAATGTTCAGACACCTGAATATTCTGCCTCAATACAAAGAGTTGACAAAGAAAGCCCAAGAACACTGATGTTGTAAGAATGAATGGATATAATGCCCAGTAATATACTTAAATGAGTGGGATCTATGTTTCCTTGGTTAAAGCCATTCCTGCAATGTTTTTCACGAACTTACTCTATTTCTAATCATCTGTAGTATGTACTGTCACCAGTCAAATGAGCAGATTTGAGATGTACTCTATGACCTCTACCAATGGCAATCCATAATTGACTGGTAGGTATGGCTGCTCATTCATTTTCTCATCCATTGTCCTCTGTATCTGTATAGTCCTTCTCTCTCTCTCTCAACCCCTTTGGATCTGCTTAATTTCTGTTCTGAGTGTTGCCATTGATGAGATAAACTCAGAACAGCCATTGCCCTACACTTCCTTTGATGGGAATACTGGTTAAGGAGTGGGTAGTATCCTGTTTGTTGTGGAGGGGTGGGGATTAATTGGAGGATCAAACGGCTGAGCTTCAGGATGCTCTGCATGAAGGCATTTTTTTTTAAAGTGGCTTATTCTTTGGTAATGTTATTTTATCCAAAAAGCAAGTTGTAACTGAGCTGACAGCTCTGCATCGCAGCCACGACTGTTTGGAAAATTCATCTTCAAAAACACTGCTTCTGATAATGGGTTGTGATCTCCCCAGGCTTCAATCTTCACAGTTCTGCACTATTGGGCACATATCTGGGGAAGAAAAAAGGGAGATGATTTTGGATTTAATTGGTAAAATATTTGGGGTGAACCATGTCCTTCATTCTGTAGAATTTTATTAATAGTTTTCAGCTTTCTTTGAGTTGTGTTGCATTACTTCCTACACCATTTCATCATGTTGTACTGTTCTGTAAGGCTGGTTCTTTTGAGAAAGAAAGACTTGGATTTGCATACCGTCTTTCACAATCTCTAGAAGTCCCAAAGGGCTTTACAGCCAGTGAAGAATGTTTTGAGGTTTAGTCATCTTCTTTAATGTGGGAAATACAGCAAATTTCCACGAACAACAATTAAAAAAAAGATAATCTGCTTCAGTGATGTTGGATGAGGGACAAGGTTTGGACAGAACCATACTGTTGCAGTTTTTGAATAGATCTTTTATATCAAAGGACAAAGAGGACCTCTGTGTAATATCTCATCTGAAAGACTGCACCTCTGATAGTCCTCACTATTGGACAAAAAGTTAACACTCAGCTAAAGGAGATAAGAGGACAGGTAGGAGCAGGTTTTGCCAGAAAGAAAGATTTTAAGCAACATTCCTAAAAGAGGAGAGAGAGGCAGAAGGGCTTCAGGAGGGACTTCTGAGCTTGGATGGCCAAAGACACAACTGCAATAATGGACAAAGAAAGTGGTTTGCGATGAAGGAACACTGAAAAAACAGTGTAGGACTGAGGAAGATCACAGAAATGGGGAGAGGGCAGGGCCTTGGAAGGAATTAAACCTTTGCAGACCTCAAGTTGCTAACCCCCTGTTGTGGTCCAGAATGAAGGACTTTTGGAATAGGTAGTGGGTGGCTGGGGAGAACGGAGTTGTGGAATGGAGTAACTAGGACCAAGGTATTGGTGACAAACTTCAATTTAATGATAGAAAGCTACCTCTGGAGAACATTGGTAGTTTGTAACTGAGATGTGAATTTCTATATTGGAGCAGTACAAATATAACAGATGATATGATTTAAAGCAAGTTCCAATGGTACTGACTACTCTTGAGGCTTGACCAGTATTATGGTAGCTGATTCTTACCCATCACAGACTAGGTACTAATGTCAAAGTAGTAAAAAATTGTGGGATATTAAATGCAATAGACTTCATTATCAGGGTGGGGGGAAATTAAAGCACGTGTTTCATAAAAACAAACTGTACTGAAAATAAAGATAAATTTCAAACCTGTGACATAATTTTCATTGGAATAAATATTGGTATATCAAACATAAGAAAAAATGAAAAAGATGTTTGTCTAAATTGTCACTGAAGTTTTCACTGAAATCATCTTGCTATCACTAACAAATGGGCTATTTCTGTTGTACTTATGTTTACACTTGAATTCAGTCCAAATTCCGCTCTCCATATATTCATAAATATGTGACATTTCCAAGGAATCCAGATCCATGTTTACAAACACTATCATTTTTCCTCACAGTCATTCCAACTGAATTCCTCTCAACCAATGCTAATAGCAACTTTTGTTTATCTGCCTTTTAGCCAACTTGGAGTTATTCAAAATGAATCTGTTTGGGAATTATGCTTCAACCAGTCTGCTATGCATTATATGCAGTTTTAAGACAAATTCTCTCAGGTTATATTTCAGGCACATTGTGAGATTTTGGATGAGATTATTGAAGCATTATTTCAGAAGGACATTAGACACATATAACACAACTCATGTCCCAAATCAATCTGAGAGAGACTAAACTGTATTTATAGGAACCAGTTAACAAGCAACAGCTTTTGGTTTAAAAGGTCATATTGCTTAATTGTGGTGTCAACGGCAAGAGTTTGTGTAACAGCGAGCCAAACTGTACAGCAAAATCTCCCTTTACTTTCCAGGAAGACCACCTCCTGTTTTCTCTTCTATTCGCATGAAGGTGCAGACCACCCAACCTTCCTTTCTGATTCCTGTTTTAGCTAATACTGTTCATATGCTCCCTCTTCAAATCTGCCATCATCATTTGTTTTAAAAAGAAATCAACCCTCAATTCCACAGTCTTTCCAAACTCCAGCCCCTCCTCTTACCTAGCTTGCCTTTCAAGTGCTTGAACGTTTTGCCATCTTTCAAATCTAGCACCATCTAACCCACGTTCAGGCCCCTTCTACTGAGATTCTGTCCCTGCCACTGGATTGAAACCACTCTTAAAGTCATAAATTAAGTCTTCTGACAAAAGTAAACTTTCAACCCTATGCTACTCGACATGTCTGCCATCTTTGACACAGTTGACAATGCCATTTCACTGTTGTCCAGCTGGGTCAGACTGCTCTCACATGATTCCATTCTAATAGAATCACTGCAAGGTTTTCTCTTCCTGTTCTCTCACTATTACGTCCAGGAGCGGTTGAGGACTCTGGATCAATGGAGTTTAGAAGGATGAGGGCGGATCTGACTGAAACTTACAGAATACCGAGAGGCCTGGATAGCGAGGGCGTGGAGAAGACGTTTCCACTGGTAGGAGAGACTAGGACCCGAGGGCACAGCCTCAGAATGAAGGAATGACCCTTTGGAACTGAGATGAGGAATTTCTTCAGCCAGAAGGTGGTGAGTCTTTTGAACTCATTGTCACAGAAGGCTGTGGAGAAAAGTCAATGGGTGTATTTAAGACAGAGATAGATAGATTCTTGATTAGTAAGGGGATCAAAGGTTATGGGGAGAAGGCAGGAGAATGGGATTGAGAAACCTGTCAACTATGATCGAAAGTCAGAGCAGATTTGATGAGCTGAATGGCCTAATTCTGCTCATACATCTTATATCCAATGGTCTGCATGTGTCCAAGTATATGTCATTGGCTGCCACCTCTTGTAACATCACCTGAAAGCACAGTTAGTTTTCACATGGGAACTAATAATATCCACTTGCACACTTGCCCCAATTTCTCTACTCTTCTATTAATAGTAAATATTCAGAAGGATTTTCTGATAACCAGTACTAGAATCACAGAAATTTCCTTCTATTAAATATCAAGAAGATAGAAGACAATGTTTTTAGACCCTATTGAAAGCTTTGAATGCTAGCTACTGACTTCACTGGGAACAGTCTGAATCTAAACCAGTCTGTTTGCAGGCTTAGTGTTATATTTGACTCTGGGGTGTGATTCCAACATATTTGTGCCATCACTATGATCACTGATTTTCTCCTCCATTTCTTTGCCTCTGTCTCAGCCGATATGCTGCTCAAACCTTCATTCCAAACTAGGACCTATGCACTGCTGGCCAGCTTCCCACATTCTACCTTCCATGAACTCCAATATGTGTGTCCTTTTGTGCACTCAGTCCTGTTCACGTATCAGCCCCATGTTTGCTGACTTACATTAGTCTTCCAGTTGAGCACGCCCAGATTTTGAAACTTTCATTGCTGTTTTTAAATCTTCCCTAATTTTGCCCTCTCCTACCCATGTAATCACCTCCAGGCCCATTACCCTACAAGATACTTGTGCCCATCCAACTCTGCCCTCTTAAGCATCCTCAATTTTAATCACTTCACCATTGATGGCTGTGCCCTCAACTTCATAGGCCTCAAGCTCTGCAATTTTCTCCCTAACCCTCTCCGTTTCTGCAACTCTCTTTCTCTCTTTAAGACACCCCTCTAAACCTACCTTTTTGGTCAACCTTTTGGCCATCTGCTCTAATGTTTCCTTTTTGTGGCACCATATCTAATTTAGTTTCATAGCACAATTATATGATGTTAAGGAAGATATAAAAATATAAATTTTTTATTGAAAAGAAGAACTTGCAATTATATAACATCTTTTATGACTTCAGAATGGTTTACAGCCATTTTTGAAGTTTAGTCATTGTTCTGATGCCAATTTGCATAAAGCAAGATCCCAAAAAGATGTGATAATGATCAGACAATCTTTTTCAGTGGTATTGGTTGGGCACTATATATTGACCGCAAATGTAGATGAACATCTTCAAATTAGTTTTATAGAATCTCTGATGGCTACTGTGGAGGGAAGGTAGGATCTTGGTTTAGACCGTATCCAAAAAGCAGAAGCTGCAAGCTGCAACATTCCCTCAGTACTGTATCAGAGTATCAGCCTGGATTAAACCCATAAGCTTTTTTTTGAGTCATTCACAGGATTTGGGTGTCACTGTCTGGGCAAGTCCAGCATTTATTGCCCATCTCTAATTGCCCAGAAGTTAAGAGTTAAGAGACAACCACATTGCTGTGCGACTGGAGTCACACGTGGGCAAGACCACGCAAAGGTAAGCAATTTCTTTCTGTAAGGGACATGAGTCAACCAGATGGGTGTTTCACCCCGAAAATTGGCAACAGTTTCACAGTAAACATCAGACTCTTAATTCCAGATTTATATTGAATTCAAATTGCACCATCTGCCATGGCAGGATTCAAACCCGAGTCCCCGGGTTGCTGGCTTAATAGAGTAGTGATAATTCCCTTTCTGATTCAGAGCTGATACTGTTAAAGCACTAATAGTAATCCCTCAGAAATCTAAGGCTTGCACCTAACTAATTGCCCAGTGGTATTATCACTAGACTATTAGTCCAAAGACCCAAGTAAAGTTCTGGGGAACTGGGTCAAATCTTGCCATGGCAAGCGGTGGAATTTGAATTCAATAATAATCAGGAATTAAGAGTTTAGTGATGACCACAAATCCATTACCAAATGTCAGGAAAAACCCATTTGGTTCACTCATGCCCTTTAGGGAAGGAAATCTTCTTTCAATACCTGGTCTGGCCTACATGTGACACCAGACTCACAGCAATGTGGTTGACTCCTAACTGCCCTCTGGATAATTAGGGATGGGCAATAAATGCTGGCCTAGCCAGTGACACCCACATCCATGAACGAATAAAAAAAAACTTTAAGTTATATAAGGGCTGGCAAAACTGCTCAATTGTTTAGAGACAAAAAGCTACAGATGCTGGAATCCAAGGTTGACAAACAGGAGGCTGGAAGAACACAGCAAGCCAGGCAGCATCTGGAGGAAAGGAGAAGTCAACATTTCGGGTATTACCCTGCTTCAGCAAAATTATTTGATTCCTGTCAGCTATGAGACTATCTGCCTCTATCTCCCTCTCATATTTTGATTCAATACTGCAGCTTTTCTGAGATTGAGTTGGACGATTGTTCTCAATTGACCCTCCCTTCAACTCTCCCCTCCTCGTTCCTCAGCATTTGCTCATCTCTTTCATTCTTCTTCCTTCCATTCAACCCAAGCACTCCCTCTCTCTTCCTGTCACCCTTACTCTCTCTCTCCCCCCCTCCTCCTGCTACCCCTTCTCTCTCTCTCTCCTCCTGCCACCCCTACTCTCTCTCTCTCCTCCCTCTCCTCCTGCCATCCCCAAACTCTCTCCACCCTCTTTTCCTTCCCCGCCTAGTGTCTCTCTCTCTCTTCTCTTCCACCTCCCTGCACTCCCCTTCCCTCCCTACAACCCCCCCTCCCCCCAACCGGATCTCCTTTCTCCTACTCCCACCCTCCCCTGGTGAAGTAAACCCCAGTTATGGTCAAACACATGCTGACCACAGGATTCAGCAGTGGAATTTTACAGGCTGACTCCGTGATGAATTAATTCATTCCCTTTGCTCATTAAACAGAGAACTTTTTTTGTTGAGAGTATAATACATTTTGATCCCCACTTCTTTATGGCCTGGAGATCATCATTGCTGGTTGCTGTGACACTGATGGTATGGCAACAGTGTAAGTTAGGAACACCCCTGTTGAGAGGCTAAAAGGGGAAACTAATATTAACAACCTGTTATATCAGAGACAGCTGGGCTTGTAGAATTGGAAAGGAGGTGAGAGGCCCCTCTGGGCATCCAGAGGAGGGATTGACTTCTTTAGTCAATGAGCTGAAGGATCTGTTGGGATTGACGAAGTCCTCAGGGAGCAAGGGAACTGAACGGTATGAAAGCAATATTTCAATAGCCCACATCTGCTTTCATTTCTTAAAACCTCAGACTCTGTTGAAGCAAAGTACCACCAGCAGATGGAGACAGTACCTACACCTGCCATCCCCACTGAATTGGGGCTTGCCAGATGGAAATTTAATGAACATTTTTGATGCTGTACAGGAGACAGGAGACATACGTCATCGGCTGAGTTTCCAGGTCACGTGGCCAGGACAGTGTTTGGTGTGGGTAGTGAATGTCATGCTATAGGATGCTTCCTGCCCTCTTGCGGACAACATCCCGGATGCTGCAGGGGCTCAGAAAATTCTCATTGAGAAACCCACAATCATGGATTTTCAGGGATGAGATGCAACTTTTGTCCATTCAATTTTTCTTGATCCTGCAGTCTTGGCTTTTTTGAAGGTTCCAATATTTAATTCATCTGCATGAAATAACGTGATTAAAGACTAATACAGTGAGAGCTGACGAAATAGTAGTGTCACGGGACTAGCACTCTAAAGACCCAGGCTAGTGCTTGGCCAACATTGGTTCAAATTTTGCCACAGCAGCTGGTGGAATTTAGATTCAGCTAATAAACCTGGAATTAAAACCTGCTGTCTGTAATGTCCATTGTTGATAGTCCATCTAGTTCACTAATGCCCTTCAGAGAAAGAGCACAATGCTCTGGCCTGGTCTGTGATTCCAGCCCCACAATAATATGACTCTGAAATAACCTGACAAGCTGGTCAGTTGTATCAAACTGCTGTAAATTCTAAAAGAAATGAATCAGATGAGCCGCCCAACATTGACCAAGACATTGAAAATGACAACAATAAAACCCAGCCCTCCCTGCTGATCCTGCAAAGTTCTACTTACTAACATCTGGGAGCTCATGCCAAAATTTGGAGGGCTGTCCTACAAGACTAGTCAAGTAACAGGCTAACCTAGTCATACTCCTGTAATCAGCCCTTATAGACAATGTCAGCTTGGGGGGGAGGCAATGGACTAGTGGTATTATTGCTAGACTATTAATCCAGTGACCCTGGTAACCCTCTGGAGACTCAGGTCCTCCTTCTCCTCCTCAACCCCTCAATCCCGCATGTGAATTCAATAACAAATCTAGAGTTAAGAGTCTAACGATAACCACAAAACCATTGCCAATTGTCAGAAAAACCCATCTGGTTCACCAATGTCTTTTAGAGAAAGAAACTGCCATCCTCACCTGGCCTACATGCGACTCCAGACCCACAGCAATGTGGTGGACTCTTCCTGCCCTCAAGGTAATTAGGGATGGGCAATAAAATGTTGGCTTAGCCAGTGATGCCTCCATCCTATGAATGAATGAATAAAAAATCGACCCAGATACCATTGGGTGTGAGACTGGATATACCCAATAAGGTGGCAGCACTGTGGTATACAGTCAAGAGGAAGAAGACCTGGGAGCCCTTCACATTAACATTGGACAACATGAAGTCTCATGACATAAAGTCACATGGGCAAGGAAACCTCCAGCCACCATCCTGAGGTGAAGAATCAGTTCTCCTTGTTGAACAACACTTGCAACAAGCACTATAGTGTTAAGGGCACAGAACGTACTCTGGGTGACTACTTCAATATCTGTCAATATACTCATCACCATTACTAGTTGAGTTGGTAGAATCCTAAAGGACACAGCTACTAGGCTGGGATAACAAGGTGTAGAGCTGGATGAACACAGCAGGCCAGGCAGCATCAGAAGAGCAGGGAAGCTGACATTTCGGGTCTGGACCCTTCTTCAGAAATGGGGGAGGCGAAAGGTACTCTGAAATAAATAGAGAGTGAGGGAGGCGATGATGGAAAGTGGATAAAGGAGCAGATAGTTGGAGAGAAGACGGACAGGTCAAGGAGGCAGGGATGGAGCCAGTAAAGGTGAGTGTAGGTAGGGAGTTGGGATGGGGGATGGTCAGTTGAGGGAAGACGGACAGGTCAAGGAGGTGGGAATGAGGCTAGTAGGTAGGAAGTGGGGGTGGGGTTTGATCAGTGAGGTGGGGAGAGCAGATAGGCAGGAGAAAAGATGGACAGATCAAGGAGGCGGGGATGAGCTGGGCTGGTCTTGGGATGAGGTTGGGGGTGGGGAGATTTTGAAACATCTGAAGGCCACATTGAGACCATTGGGCTGCAGGGTTCCCAAGCAAAATATGAGGTGCTGTTGCTGCAACCTTTGGGTGGCATCTTCGTGGCACTGGAGGAGGCCTAGAATGGACATGTCGTCCAAGGAGTGGGAGGGGGAGCTTAAGCGGATCACAACTGGGAGATGCAGATGTTTGTCATGAACCGAGCGTAGGTGTTCCACAAAGTGGTCTCCAAGCTTCCGCTTGGTTTCCCCGATGTAGAGGAGGCCACATCGGGAACAGTGGATACAATACACCACATTAGCAGATGTGCAGGTGAACATCTGTTTGATGTGGAAGGTTTTCTTGGGGCCTGGGATGGGGGTGAGGGGGCAGGTGTAGGGGCAGGTGTAGCACTTCCTGCAGTTGCAGGGACAAGTGCCAGAGGTCATGGAGCCAGTAAGGAGTGTGGAGCGGACGAGGGAGTCAGGGAGAGAACGGTCCCTCCGGAAGGCAGATAAGGATGGGGAGGGAAAAATGTCCTTGGTAGTGGGGTCAGACTGGACTGGGCATGTGGCAGGTGGTGAGGGAATCAATAAAAGGGAGAAATCAACTACACCACATCCTCTTTGATCTAGCTGCTCACTCACACTCATTTTCAGCTTTGCCACAACAATGATGCCATGACAGCCTGGGTCCAAACACGGACAAAAGAGCTAAACACAAGCAGTTATGTGAGAGTAACTGCCCTTGACATCAAGGCAGCATGTAACCGAGTGTGGATCAAGGAGCCCTAGCAAAGCTGGAGTTAATGGGAATCAAGGAGGAGCTCTCTACTGTCACAAAGAAAGTTGCTTGTGATTACTGGAGGTCAAACATCCCAGGAAGTTACTGCAGATGTCCTCAGGGTTGTATTCTCGGTGCTTCTGTCTGTCAAAAGATTGGATGTGGGGATGTTTGTGAATGATTGCACAATGATCAGCATCCTTGCAACTTCTGAAATACTGAAGTAGTCTTTGTCCAAACGTAGCAAGGCGTGGACAACATTCAAGCTTGGGCTGATAAGTGATAAGTTACATTCATGTCACACAAGAGCCAGACATTGGCCATCTCCACCAAGAGAAAATCTGACAATTTGGCTTGATATTCGATGGCATTACCATCAATGAATCTCCACTATTAAACATCATAGGGTGACAGCTGACCAGAAACTGAACTGGACCAGCCATATAACTGCAGTGGCTGCAAGAGCAGGTCAGAACCTGGAGATTCTGCAGTGAGTGACTCACATCCTAACACCTCATAGCCTGTCCAGCATCTACAAGGCAAAAGTCAGGAGTGTAATGGAACATTTTCCACTAGCCTCGAGCGCAGTCCCAACAACACTCAAGAACTTTGACACCATCCAGAACAATGCAGTCTGTTTGATTGGCACTTCATCTATCTTCAACATTCATCCCCATCACTACCAATGCACAGTAGCAGCACTGTATACCATCTATAAGATCCCCTGCCAAAACTCACCAAGGCTCCTTTGACAGCACCCTCCAAATCCACAAACTCTACCCTCTAGAAAGGCAATGGTAGCAAGTGCATGGGAGCACCATCACCTGCAAGGTGGTCTCCAAGCCACTCACCATCCTGCCTTGGAACCGTGTCACTGTTTTATCACTGTCACTGGGTCCAAAACCAGGAATTCCTTTCCTAACAGCATGGTCGATATATTTACATCTAATTACAGTGTGCTGTCAACAAAATTGGCCACAACTAATAAGAGGAGCTGACCTATGATGGTCAGGCCCGGTACTGATGGTGCAGAGCACATGTCACATCTGATTAGCATTGTAACACACATGAGAGTATTCAGTGTTGCTATTAAGTGTCTAACGGTGGAAAAGGAAAAACAGAAAATCCACCAGTCGGATACTCACTAACCATCATCAGTCCTGTTCTCACTCTTGGTACATGATGCCAGTTAACTGTAGGGATGTTAATGTTTGTTCAGCTGGATAAAGGATAATCACTTGTCACATCAGTTATAGGAGTAATGATACCTAGTTCCTGTTTATTTAGTAAGATTAGTGTTAGAAGTTCTCCCAACATCTGTGTTGGTAACTGTCAGTACTTCCTGTTTATTCAGCAAGACCAAACTTGAAAGAGGTTTTGATGCTTCAAAGATACAATTAAGTTTGAACTTGTTACCAGGACTGAAGAGAGGGAGATCATTACATATCCTGTGCAAAAGCTCCAGCACTGGTAATGGAGACTGTCTGAACTGCTCCAGATTAGGGAAGGGAAGACTTCGCTCCTCCTCAAATCATTCTGTGGGTCCTATTCGTCCTACTAGAAGGTATTCCAGCCATTAGCTAGAAGGGGAGAGTATTATTTCTATGATACTTCCCCATGGTTGGTTGACTTGTAGTTGTTTGTTGCGCAGGACCACCTATGTTGAATAGCTGCTCCAGAAGTGATGCCTGTGAAGGTATTGTCCAGTGAGGAATCTGAGGAGGCGGGGTGAAGCAATGGCAAATGGACAGGGACTTGGATGGAGAGCACTGTGGTGAGAGGAAAGTGAAAAGGCAATGTTACTCTGAAGGCAATGGCTTCTTAATTCAAGTGTTTGCTCGAACGTAAATATTAATACAAACAGGGGTGTGTTTGAACTTTGAATGGAGGATGTAGCAGGGATGGTTTTGCTAAAGGTGAGAAGTCTGCATTGGGCTCATCAGACCCTGTGTAATGAGCAGCCCATCAGTATTGTTATGGCAGCCATTTCATTCACTCCTATGGTGCCTTTAAACAGCCTAATTGGCTGCTCTGATTGTCGGTCAGTGTAAGCCCACTGTGGTTACTTCAAAACAATTGCAGTCTAAAGTCACTATTTATAAGAAAAGATTTTGGTTAGAGATCGGGACAGTTTGTTGTTCCGTTCTAAATTAAAGTGCTAATTAATTTCTCAGTTCTCAAAGGTTTTAAATAGGTTAGAAATTAATTGTCAATATTAAGGGAAAAAAATCCCAAACCCTTGGGAATTAAAATACTTGCATTTGCCTGTGTAAGACATACAGATTGTAGCAGGCACCTGCTAAAAAACATTACTAAAATAATTAAATATTGAAGATTGATTATTGACTTACCAATTATGACAACAGAGGAACAAATGTATACCATTCAGCCTTTCAAGCTTGCTGTGCTCTCTTATAGCTAGCCTGTACCTGAACTTTAGTAATCCCCTTTGTTTTCATACCTCATCGTATCTTTATCTAAAACAAGATGTAGCAAGGTCAGTTGACCTCCAGCAATCTTGTTGGGGATGGATCAAGGAGTTCCCAACCAATACCATAGGAATTTCTCCACGAATTACCTCTTATCCCCTTAACCCTGGCTTTCCTGTCATCATTTCCTCGCTTCATCAACTGGAGAAATGTTCTATAGGTGTTTCCATCCCCCATGCCTCCAGCCTTTATGTTTTGTATTCTATTGGGCTGTTTCTCAACAGACTGCATCACAACCAAGCCTTTTCCTTTCCTCGCCTGGTCAATGAGGGAATGAAGCGGCAGTCCTATGGTTATGAGGTGGGACGACCATGATAATATAACTGATTTATTTCCTAAGGACCTTTCGTCTCACATTGCCTGGGGTACTGAGACCAATAGTGACGGCACAAGTTGCTGTTTTGGCTGGGATCATGGAAAGCAACATAGAACTTGCTGATTTAATTCATATATAAAAGGGTAGGTCGTACACAGAACAAGCTGTAATATTTGTCACTTTTATTGAGGCTTGGGTGCTGTGTAACAAACTGACAATTGGTATGGAAACCCTTTCCTTCCCTTTATTCCTAACTGTCCTCCAACAATCCCAACTCTAAGACCAATTTCCCACCTTTCGCAGGCCTCAATTACTTTTAACACTGCAAGTAAATCACTGGATAACCCTGAGAGATTATTTTCCTGTTAAAGGGGCATTTCAGTGACTCATAAAAATTAAAGAGTTAGCCCAGCTGGAGGCAGTGAAAGCAGACTCACCCACCCCCATCCCTTTAAGCTAACTATCTGCAGCAGCTAATTAACACTGAAATTAAATTTGCAATGTTAACCCTCCCATGGTCACTAATTGCCCTCCCCCATCTGCCTGCCAACATTACACATCCCTGATTCTCTCTGTGCAAATTAATAACAAAAGGGACAATGGAGTAATATTTGAGTTGCAAACACAGATTAATATCATGTTCCAGTTTTTCTTCTAATGTTAAGAAAGATCGATTGATTACTAAATATTCAAATCCCAACCGTGTTCACTAATTTACTTAAAGAGATGTTGTTTTCCTTCAAAACAAAGTGGGAAACCTTATTATGGAATTCCATAGCACAGAAACAGGCCATTCTGCCCATTGGGACTGTACCTGCTCCATGAAAGAATGATTCAATTTCTGTACATCATGATGTACAAGTTAACTCTGCTTATAAGATTACTCCATTTCTTGGATCAAAAATCACACTTTTTAATATATCTTGATATATTGACACCCCTTTAGAGTCACAAATTGCTATGCAGCTGGTCTTTATGTTTCACCTCTGGAAGTCAGTGCATGGGATCAAGCAAGTGATATGGGCTGTGCTGCAAAAATGCACTAAAGAATTTAAAACTTGCTCACACAAAGGAGATTTACCATATGACAAACATAACAGAATTGCCACCAGCAAAAAGAATGAAATATGGGAGCTGCTTTCAAGCTAAAAGTCACAACATTTGCTAACTTGTCCAATAGCTGCTGCAACAAGAAGTGTGAGAATGAAAGGAGAATGGAATCTGCGCTGAGGAAAATGCCCAGGACCAAATACACCAGGAGGACAAGGACAGGAGACGCCGAATTGGTCTTTAGAAACATGAGTTGGAGCGGTTATATTTGCAATGTGAATATAGACACAGCAAATCAAACCCTGAGTCCAGCAAAGATTTCACAGCACTAACTAGCTGGTGGAATCTAGAATGGAATAGTTTGGTGTTGCAGCACAAGTACACTATTTCTCAGAGGCTATTGGGAGAAAATATTTGGTCTAACCTCTGTTTTAAATAGGTGACACCTGGTTTTTGAACTGTGACCACTCCAATATCCCTGCCAAAGATCTAATCATAGCATGGAAACAGACCCTTCAGTCCAACCAGTCAACGTCAATCATAATCCCAACTAAACTAGTCCCCCCGCCTCCACGTGGACCATATCCCTCCAAACATTTCTTACTCATGCACTTATCTAAATGTCTTTTAAACGTTGTAACGTTTACGTTATAACGTTACAACGTTACGTTGTAACGTTGTACCTGCATCATGACAAGTTCTGTCATTAGAGGAAACATTCTCTTTACATCTACCCTGTTAAGGCTTCTTAGGACTTTATATGTTTCAATCAAGTGGTCTCTTACTCTTCCAAATACCAGCAGATGTGTCTGACCCTTCCTCATAAAACAACCTTCCCATTCCAGGTATTAGTCTTATAAATCTTCCCTGAACTGCCTCCAACACATTTACTTCCTTTCTTAAATAAGGCGAACAATACTGCACATGGTACTCTAGATGCTGTCTCACCAGCACCCAATATAATTGAAGCATAACCTCCCTACTTTTGTATTCAGTTCCCCTCACAATAAATGATAACATTTGATTAGCTATCCTAATTACTTCCTCTACCTTCATACTAACCTTTTTGTGATTCATGCACCAGGACACCCAGATCTCTTCACATCTCAGAGCTCCCTAATCCTCGTCATTGAGATACTACGCTATTCTTACTAAAATGGACAATATCACATTTCCAAATTGTATGCTGTTTGCCTAGTCATTTAACTTACCAGTGTGTTTTTTGTAACCTTCTTGTATCCTCTTCATAACTTACATCCCTATCTTTGCGCTGTCACCAAAATTGGCTGCTATACCTTCTGTCCTTACAGCTATGTCATTTATATAAATTGTAAACGATTAAGTTCCTAGCATCCCCTGTGGCACACCATTTTTTTACATTTTGCCAACCTGAAGAAGACTTATTTACAACTACTCTCTGCTTTCTGTTAGGCAGTCAATCTTCTATCCATAACATTATGATACCCCCTGTCATGACCTTTTTTTTTACCACAACCTTCGATGTGGTACCTTATCAAATGCTGTCTGGAAATCCCAATACAGCTGATTCCCCTTTATCCACCATTTCAAATGACACCTTAAATGCAATAAAACTTCTCTCAGTGCTTCACAGGAGTAATTAACAGTCAAGACTTAATTACAGACCGCATAAACAGATATTATTCCACATGGCCAAAAGGTTGGTGAAGAGGTTTAGACTTAAGGAGCATGTATAAGAAAGAATGAGAGTGGAAGAAAGGGGAGGGGAGGGATTTCAGAGGTTAGAGTCTCAGTGGCTAAGGTGTATCATAGAATCATAGAACCAGTGTGGCCCCTCATTGTGGAATGATAAAATTTGTTGGAGCATGGAGTTCCATAGGATCAGAAATGGAGGAGTGCAGAGTTCTTGGAGGGCTATAGGATTAAAGGAGGTTGCACAGAGAAATAAAGTAGGGAAATGCCCCACCAAAGAATTTCATAGTCACTCTCTGACCCTTCCTTCTCCACCCCTGGATGACTTCAGTACCAAACATTAAACTATTGTTTCCTGAACAGTTACTGGCCTCATCTCTGATAGTAATCTTCCCTCCACAGCTTTCCAGTTTAGGAGGGAAGGGAAAGGATGAGAGCGGAAATGTGGCTGATAATTTCTCAACTCCATACAGTTTGTTTCTACCTCCTTCTCAAGATCCATAAACAAGACAGCCCAGGTAGTCTAGTCATTTCATCCTGTTTCTGACCCATTGAACTGGTTGCTTCCTACCTCTACTCCATTATTTTCTTCCCTTGTCTTGTTTCTTATCTTCTGACATCCTCTGTCTCTTCAGAGGTTCTAATTTCTTGGCCCTGCCTGTCTCTTCTTCACCAGGGGGAGTTAATCCCTTTGCACTTTCATCCCCATCAGGGCAGATTGTTTTTTATAGAATCCCTCACAGTGTGGAAACAGGCCCTTTGGCCCAACAAGTCCACACCGAACCTCAGAGCATCCCACCCAGACCCACCCCCCCAACAACCCACCTAACCTACACCTCCCTGAACACTACAGGCAATTTAGCATGGCCAATCCACCTAACCTGCACATCTTTGGACTGTGGGAGGAAACCGGAGCACCCGGAGGAAACCCACACAGATACGGGGAGAATGTGCAAACTCCATACAGACAGACACCCAAGGCTGGAATCAAACCCAGGCTGTGAGGCAGCAAGGCTAACCACTGAGCCACCGTGCCGCCCTAACCCACTGTGCCTGTGGGTTTACTACTTTTTTCTTTATTGGTGATCAACCAGCTTCCATTTGCAACCACCCTCCACTGCCTCACTGAACTTAATTTCTTATTGCAATTTTTTCTTTAATTCAAATGGTCTTTGTTATTAACAATGTGGAAAATTCCTTGCTCCAGTCCTGCCAGAGGCTCCCTCCCTCAACTGTTAACCATACCTTGTAGCAGTGCCACATCCTGAATTAGAAAACTTTATCAGCTTGGCTTTCAATTATGACTTTCCTCTTCGTTTCACTTGGTTCATCTTAAATCCTCTTCTTTTTCTATATCCATTACTTATGGCTTAGTATTCATTGGAAATCCACTGACTATACTTCCTGGCCCCCTGCTTCTTGTAAATGCCCTGTATCATTTTCCCAGTTTCTCCATTTTTGTCATCTTTGTTCCAATGAGACAACCTTTCACAACAGTCGTTCTGAAATGTCATATGTTTTCCTCAATGGAGGATTTCCTCTCTGCCCAGCCCACCATCCCCGTATTCTCCAAACACACATTTCCCCCACCACAACCCCCAACAACTCTCCACAACAAGAAATGATCGATAAGGCTCTCAACCATATCCGGCCCCTGCTTTTCTCGCCCCTTCCTTCTCTCCTAGAACCATGATAGAGTTATCCATGTCCTCACTGTTTCACCCCCACCAGTCTCCATGTTCAAGCCATCATTTTCCACCACTTCTGTCACCTCCAGCATGATGCCACTGTTAAATACATCTTCTGAAAAGACCAATACTTCCATAATGCACTGGTTCACTCCTCAAACATACCCAATACCTTTGCCCCTTCCCACAGCACCTTTCCATTGACATACACAAGATGTGACGCTCACCCTTTTGCCTCTTCCCTTGTCTCACCTGCGATAGGGCTAGGGCTAGGGTTAGGGCTAGGGTTAGGGTTAGGGTTAGGGCTAGGGTTAGGGTTAGGGTTAGGGTTAGGGTTAGGGTTAGGGTTAGGG
>JAHRHZ010000022.1:23856864-23897562 GCA_024137785.1 Ginglymostoma cirratum | reverse complement strand
AGGGTTAGGGTTAGGGTTAGGGTTAGGGTTAGGGTTAGGGTTAGGGTCCCTTGCCTAAGACCCCAAACATGCTTTACCAGTGAAACAGCAAATTACATTTATTTCTCACAATTTCATCGAACAGACACACTGCTCAATGCAGTTTCCTTTTCACGGGGGAGATCAAGCACAGATTGGGTGACCATTTCTGCTCATCCCTGTTCAGTGCACAAACGTGAGCCTGACCTTCAGTGGCCTAGCATTTTAAACCTCCAACTTACTCCCACACTGACACTTTGACCTGCTGCACTGTTCCAATGAAGCTTGAACAGCAGCCCCATTTATTGCTTACAGTCTTCTGCACTGAACATTGAGTGAATCGATTTCAGAATATAATCTCCAGGCCCACATTTTGTTTACTTGTCTTGACGTGTTTTGGTTTTTCTCTTATTTTCAACTCAGGACAGTAGTCACCTTTTCTAGCCGCATCTATTGTTTGCAAACATCATTATCTTCTTACGTTATTCAAACTATCCACCCTATCCCAGATGTTTCTTTGTCCTTGTTTCGCTGACTCTTTGCTCAAATCCTCCGATCTCTCAAACTTTTCCCAGTGTATTAGCTAAAAACATTTAGCCCAAATCTTACATGGAGTGCCAATCATTGTAGAATTGTTACTTCACTCATGGCGTTTCTCTGACTGGACATCCTCCACATTTCTGATTGGGTCCTCTGCAACTGGCTGCTCCATAAGTGCAAAGCATACAGTCTATTGATAGTTGAAGTGGGTGGCAGAAGGTGGGTGTTGTAAGTAGCCGGGGGGCAGATAGGCAGATTGTTAAGTTGGTGCCCATTGAGGGTGGCAGGTGGATGAGGTGGGTAGCTTGGGTGAATTTGGGAGATGTTATCAGATCAGGCAGATAGCTGGGTCACATTTTGGGTTGTTTGGCCTCCAATAAGCCAGAGACCAGAAGACATGGGCAATAACTGTATTCCTTCTTTCCACAGATGCTGCCTGACCTGCTGAGAATTTCCATAATTTTCTGAGATAACAAGCATGGGGCTGGATGAACACAGCAGGTCAAGCAGCATCATAGGAGCAGGAAAACTTGACGTTTCGGGCCTAAACCCTTCATCAGAAAAATACAGAGCTCTGATCTTAACAAGATATGCAGGCATAGAATGCATTCAGCTGAGATATATCATGGGCAAACACACACAACACTGAGGTTGTTTGAGGTACAACGCTGTATGGAGGAGCATGCAATGAATTGAGTTATAACACCATATACAGGCAAACATACAAGTTACATACAAACATACATCATTTCTGATGAAGGGTTTAGGCCCGAAACGTCAAGTTTTCCTGCTCCTATGATGCTGCTTGACCTGCTGTGTTCATCCAGCCCCATGCTTGTTATCTCGGATTCTCCAGCATCTGCAGTACCTTTTATCTCTCTCCATAATTTTCTGTTTGTCTTTGAGATTTTCAGCATCCGCAATTTTCTGCTTTTCAGCTTCAAAACCTTGTTTGTATCACAATTCCAAAATTATGGTATCAATTAGTAAGCATGGATTTTATTTGCGGAATTCCTATCTCAATCTTTGAAAAGTACCTGGATGAGTACTTGAAAGTCATTATAATGAAGGCTGTGGACCCTAAGTACTGGTAAGTGGGACTGGTGTAGATTTAGAGTAGTTTTTGTCAATGCAGATCTGATGGGCCAAAGGGTCTATTCTGCATTGTTTGATTCTATCCTTTAAGATGAATACTCAGGAATGCTATTCCCTTCAGTTCTGAGGAAGGGTCACATCACCTGAAACATTTCTCTCCACAGATGCTGCCAGACCAGCTGAGTTTTTCCAGAAATTTCTGTTTTTGTTTCTGATTTACAGCGTCCGCAGTTCTTTCAGTTTTTACTCAGGAATGATTGTTTTGAAGCACTTGATTTTGAAGGGTCTGTTCCAACAAAAGAGTACTGGGCAATCACCAATTCGGTCTTGGGCACTTCCTTGGAGTGTCACTGGGATCTCTTCAAAGCGAAGCATTGATTTGTCAACACTAGAGGGAGCCAAAGCCTTGAAACTGTATGAAGCAGTCTAGGGCTAATGATAAGCTCAGTGACAAGGTTATGTGCAAGACAAGGCGTGTTTGACAAGTTCGTTTTAAATTGAGCTGATTTCTAAAAACAGTCTGGTTGAGGTTCCCTTTTAAAATACTTACATATAGGGTGAAACATGAAGCAAAGATATTGAGCAGGTGGAGAGAGAGGGGTTACATATCTCCTGTTGAATGGGATGCAGAGGATAAACAGCAGAAGATCTGTCTTTACTGAATATGCTGCAGCATGTTCTCTCAATGCCACACCATGTGTGAAACTCTGATATAGGCTATAAAATAACTAGCCTTTAATTTATCTTTTTGATTTTGCCTTCTTTAATGCTTATTTTAATGTCAGTGGTTTTATCCTGGGCTGTGAGGTAAATGGGCAGGAATGACCTCAGTTTCTAGTCCGAATGTCGAACAACTGTGACAGTCACTTACTGTAATTATGATCCCAGTAGTAATTCTGTACGCTCATTAACACCTGTCTGGTAAACAAGCTGCCTGTTTTTAATTATTGACTAGCCAGGCATAAGATGCAGTACTCGAATAATCTACAGCTTCATGTTGTGCAAGGTATTGGTAGGGGGTGGGGGGTGAATGAAATTGGTGTCAACAGGAGTCTGCCAGGGAAAGAAAACAATATTTTAAAAAAGCCACAGCACAAAAAATAATGAAGATTAAATATTTCAATTTTGAAATGCCTGCTGAAAGGAGCAGTCCATGGGATTCTGGTGCACAGCTCCCCTGTGTGCTGCTTCTAACACTTGAGCTGTAAACGCCACATTGCAAACTGTTCTGTGATGGATGCAGAGTTTTGTAGTGTACAGAGCACAAAAATACAGAGCTCTGATCTTAACAAGATATGCAGGCATAGAATGCATTCAGCTGAGATATATCATGGGCAAACACATACAACACTGAGGTTGTTTGAGGTACAACGCTGTATGGAGGAGCATGCAATGAATTGAGTTATAACACCATATACAGGCAAACATACACAAGACAGTAGTGTAACACTCCTGTTCAAAACCCTGTCTTTTCATTCCCAGTTATGATCCTTATGAATGAACCCATTTTTCATTACCTTAATTAATCGAAGCCAACCCATTCACTCCCATCAGGCAAAATCTAGAGTTATCTAGCTTAACCCTAACACTATTGCATAAATATTAGGAGCGTAGCAACAGGAGTAGTCCATTCAGCTCATCATGCCTGCTGTGCCATTTAATACAATCATAGCCGGTTGAATATTTCAATGTCTCCAGCCCCCCAACCTCAAATGCTATTGGGCTTCAGAAAACTTGGTCGAATTACAGCTTTCTGAATGTTGAACATAACAAATCAAAGCCCACTTTATGACAGCACCATTGTCTCCTCTCAACAGCTCAGGCATCATCTGCCAATGAGTGTATGATTATTGCATTTATACATATTCTCATAACCTTTAGACTTGATCCTAAACAGGTATTTTTACAGCTTAAAATATGTTAGATTTCGGCAGAATATAGAACTACAATCAGTTTTGCGTGCAGCGGGGTAGAAATTGATTACTACGTGTATATTTGAAGCAAGGAAAACTTTCTAACTATTCTAACTGTAGGATCTTCTCCACAATGCCTTTCCCCACGACTCAATTTCTCACCCGCTTCCTAGTTCTATGCCAGACTTGTGGGCACTTGGTGCTGTAACCAGATGCATCAAAAAGTAACTGTTGGCTATTTAAAGACATTGCTAATCTTCAGAAATCAGAAGTTTTTTTTAAAGTAGATCGCTTCCCAATGAATGACACTGAGATAATAATATTTCATTATGGATTACTGAAAACCAATTTGCAGCTCTTAATTATTCCATTAAGTTGACTGGATTTGAATAGTAGAGGTTTTAGAGTCAACTGCTGTTCACTGGCTGACCTGTTTGCTGTACACTGCTATGTATCAGAGTTTCATATAAAATAATAGAAATTGTCCCTTGTTGTGCTCAGAATGAGTTTGGAATGCTGGGATAACAGATAATCAATTTTCTGGAACAAACACGGAGGACGCTAGAGAAACTCAGCAGGTCTGGCAGCATCAGAAATAGATTTAATTCTTTTCAGTACAGTCTTCCTCTGAAAAACAGACATAGCAAATTCGAAACATTAACTCAATTTGCCTCCGCTGATGCTGCCGTACCAGCTGAGTTGCTTCAGCATTCTGTGTTTGTTTCAGATTTCCAGCGTCTGCAGTATTTAACTTTTAATCAAATTTCCTGGAGCTCTGCTCTGCAAACTGAGAACATCCAGGATATGTCTGAAGGCACATTGCTTGTGGACAACTCCTGGAGTTGCAAGTGACCTCCTTAGGCAGACATCAGGCCCCTTGCGTTTCTTGATTAATTCACAGGATGTGTTCATCACTGCAAAGCCAGCATACTGCAAAGGCTAAGGACCTTCACACATTCCAACAATAGTACTGAAGACTTGTGCTCCAGAACTTGTTGCTCTCCCAGCTAAGCTCCTCCGGTACAGTTACAGCTCTGGCATCTACCCGAAAATGTGGAAAGATATCCAGGTATGTCCTGTGCACAAAAAGCAGAACAAATCTAGCCCAGCCAATTGCTTCTCCATCACTCTATTCTTGATCATCAGTTAAGTGATGAAAGTTGTCATCAACAGCGCTATCAAGTGGCATCTGCTTAGCGATAACTTGCTCAGTGATGCCCAGTTTGGGTTCTGCCAGGGCCACTCAGCCTCTGACCTCATTACAGCCTTGATTCAAACATGGACAAAAGAGCCGAATTCCAGAGGTAAGGTGAGAGTGACAGTCCTTGACATCAAGACTGCATTCGACCGAGTGTGGCATCGAGGAGCTCTAGCAAAACTGGAATCAATGCGTATCAGGAGGCAACCAGCAGAAGGTTCAGAGTCACACAGGCCACATAGGAAGATGATCATGGTTATTCATCTCAGCTCCAGGACATCTCTGCAGGAGTTGTTCAACGTAGTGTCCTTGGCCCAATCATCTTCAGTTGCTTCATCGATGACCTTCCCTCCATCATAAGGTCAGAAGTTGGGGTGTTCACCAATGGTTGCACAATGTTCACACCATTCACGACTCCTCAGATATTGAAGCAGTCCATTTTCAAATGGAACAAGATCCAGACAATATCCAGGCTTGTGGTAGCAAGTGGCAAGTAACATTCACACCACACAAATACCAGACAATGACCATCTCCAAAAAGAAACTATCTAACCAGCGCCCCTTGACGTTTAATGATGATACCATCACTGAATTCCCCCACTATTAAATCCTGGAGGTTACCATTAACCAGAAACTCAACTGGACTAGGAGACCAGGAAAAAACTGAAAGAACTGCTGATGCTAGAAATCAGGAACAAAAGCAGAAATTGCTGGAAAAACTCAGCAAGTCTAGCAGTGCCTGTGGATAAAAATCAGAGTTAACATTTCAGGTTCAGTGAACTGTTCTGAAGAAGGTTCACTGGACCCAAAATGTTAACTCTGATTTCTCTCCACAGATGCTGCCAGACCTGCTGAGTTTTACAGCAATTTTTGTTTTTGTTTCAGAGGTTAGGAATACTGCAGCAAGTAATTCACCTCCTGACTCCTCAAGTACTGTCCGTCATCTACAAGGCACAAGTCAGGAGTGTGATGGAATACTCCCCACTTGCCTGGATGGGTGCAGTTCCAACAATACTCAAGAAGCTTGACACCATCCAGGTATAAAGCAGCTCGCTTGATTGACACCACATCCACAAGCATGCACTCCCTCCACCACTGATGATCAGTAGCAGGAATGTGTACCATCTATAAGATGCACTGCAGAAATTCACCCAAGATCCTCAGATAGCACCTTCCAAGCACATAGTCACTAACATGGAGAAAGACAAAGGCACAAGCGCCATGGGAACACCACCACCTGCAAGTTCTCCAAGTGTTTTAGTGTTGCTGGGTCCAGTTCTTGAAATTCCCTCCCTAAGGGCACTATTGGTCACCCAAAGCACATGGACTGCAGCAGTTCAGTTGGCACCTCACCAGCACCTTCTCAAGGGTAACTAGTGATGGGCAATAAATGGTAACTCAGCCACTGTTGCCCATGACCCGCAAGTAAAAAAAATACAACTGACTTTCTTTGTGGTAGCGAAAACTCCAACCAATGGAGAGTTTTGCCCTTGATCACTATTGTTTTTAATTTTATTTGGGCTCCTTGGTGCCAGATTTGGTCAATACTACCTTGATCGAAAGATCAGGTGTCATAAATGCTGCAAGCTGCATTAAGCTCCATCCAGTCTGATGAAACCATATCATCTTGGGAGAAGAATGAGGAATCTAGCTTGAAATCCTGATGGGGACATATGTGTCACATTGATAGTCTTAATAATTATGTGTAACTTAGTGATATAATTTGTGCCTATTGCTATCGTGCAATAAACTACATTTTATTGTTAAGACAAGGACCTCTTGCTGTTAAGACTTACTAGTGGTTCATTCTCTACCACTGTTAACCAAATGTGACCCAATATAGAAATTAAGATTGGCAACAGCAGTCTACCACCAACCATTTTCCTGCTCCTATGATGCTGCTTGACCTGCTGTGTTCATCCAGCCCCATGCTTGTTATCTCGGATTCTCCAGCATCTGCAGTACCTTTTATCTCTCTCCATTACCTGGTAGTGTTTGGTTCTGCAGCTCATATAACATGGTGATCAGAAGTGAGATCATTACCTAAATACTGGCAGTGACAATTGTGGAAAACATCCAGTCATTCCAGGAGAAAAAGGTTTCAGATTGCAAATTAGTTTATCAGTTTATTTTGAAAACACTCAGTCTGTCAGTCTGTAGCTGCAAATGATTAAACAAACTAGCAGCCAACAAAACCTGGGAGGGAACTGCACAACAAAAGCAGTACTCCAAGTTGAAACCATCACCTCAGAGCTAATAGCTCAGTAGAAACTCTGTGGGCTGGTAAGAGAATGAGAAAACTAGTCATGTTTGGCGTTTACAGAGTCTTTAGTGCAGAAGGATCTGTAAGGACAATACTGATTCAAGGTTTGGCTGGGAAGCAACTTATTCAGAGCTCTGAGAATAAACATAAAAGCCCCTGTTAGGCAAAGAGGAAAGGGTTAAATTAACAGCAGAAAGTACCAGGCTGGGAAGTGAAGAAGTAAAAAGTGTCTCACTGCCATTGTCAGTATGGCCACAGTAGTGAAATCAAGAGCTGTTAAATTTACCAATACTGAGGCTGTGGCATCAGGTGTGTCTTGGAGCAGTCTTACGGCAATAAAAGGGGAATTTAAAAGATTTAGAAGACGGAGTTTGACAGAAGAAGGAAGAAGAATTTTAATATTGTGATAAAATTGGGAGGCACATAAATTAAACCGCAGATTTGGTGGGAAAATTTAATCAAGCTGCAGTCACAGAAGTAAATTTGAAGAACAGGGAAGAGGATTTGCATTGCATAATATGCTGGGAAGGTGAAAAAGCTTCCATTTTGCATGCAAAGAAGTCAGAAACCTCTATTTTGACTGCATAGGATGGAAGAACCTCTACTTTCCCCCTGGGAACCAAGAAGCCGTTATTTTAATCACAGGTTGGAAACCCCACATCAAGCAGTATAGAGATACTGTCTTGCTATTCAACAGAATTTAAAGCTTTAAAAGAGGTATATTACGACAGCATTGCCATGCTACCGAATCATCTCGCTACAATAAAGTTTAGAAGTATGTACAACAAGGATTAGGATACAGCATTTAAAAGTATAGAGATCAAATTTTGTGGGCACAGATACACAGCAAGATCGTTTCATGCTTCTGTTTTGCAACAAATCAATCGGGTTACAAACAGCATTTACACGCTATGGATTTAAATTGCTTTGGAGACAGATGAGTAAAAATCATAGAAAAAAGACATAGCAGCAGAAATAATACTGCTTTGTTGATTTAATGTCAGAGATGGGCCAAACAGAACTTAGGATTGGACATCGTAGACAAAATACTTCTTAAGGTATATATTTGCTTCAGAATTAGATGTTAAATGTGAAGGTGTACAAGTATTCAATGGGAGCTACAGCAGATGATGTTATAAATCGCCAAAACGTAAAGAAGATACAAATACTTTTGAAAGTGATATGCAAGCTTTGAACAATTACTTTAATCTGAGAACAATCAAGACTTTTGAAAAGGCAGGTTTTAACAGAATGGTTTAAATGACCCGCACCTCCACCGCATTCTGAGGCAGAGTTCCAAAGTCTTACAATCCCTCAAGAGAAAAAAGTGAAGATTGCTGCAAAAGCTTTAGCCTTATCTTTTGCACTGATGTGCTGGGCTCTTCCATCATTGAGGATGGGGATATTCGTGGAGCCTCCTCCTCCAGTGAGTTAATTGTCCACTACCATTCAAGACTGGATGTGGCAGGACTGCAGAGCTTAGCTCTGATACGACAGTTGTGGGATCGCTTAGCTCTGTCTATCACTTGTTGCTTATGCCATTTGGCATTCATGTAGCTCTGTTTGGTGACTTCATCAGGTTGACACCTCTTTAGATATGCCTGCTGCTGCTCCTGGCATGCCCTCCTGCATTCTCCATTGAACCAGGGTTGATCCCCTGGCTTGAGTAGGGGTTATGCTGGGCCATGAGGTTCCAAATTGTACTGGAGTAAAATTCTGCTACTGTTGATGGCCCACAGTGCTTCATGGATGGCCAATCTTGAGTTGCTAGATTTGTTCTAAGTCTGTTCCCATTTAGCAGTGTGATAGTGCCACACAACACAATGGAGATTATTTTCAATGTGTAGGTGGGACTTTGTCTCCATAAGGACTGTGTTGTGGTTTCTCTTACTGGTACTGTCATTGACAGAATAATCTGCAGCTGGCAGATTGGTAAGGATGAAATCAAGTATGCTTTTCCCTATGGTTGGTTTCCTCACTACCTGCTGCAGAACTATTCTAGCAGCCACGTCCTTTAGGACCCGACCAGCTTGATCAGTAGTACTGCTGCTGAGCCACACTTGGTGGACATTGAAATCCCCCACCCAGAATACATTTTGTGCTCTTGCCATCTTCAGTGCTTCTTCCAAGAGTTGTTCAACACAGAGGAGTACCTATTTGTCAGCTGAGGAGGACAGTACTTGGTAATCAGCAGGATGTTTCCTTGCCCATGTTTAACCTAAAGCCGTGAGTCTGTAAGCAATGTTGAGGACTACCAGGGAAACTCCCTCCCAACTGTATACTACTGTGCCACCACTTCTACTGGGTCTGTCCTGTGGTGGGACTGGACATATCCAGGGATGGTGTTGGTGGCATCTGGGATGTTGTCTGTAAGGTATGATTCCATGAGAATGACTATGTCATGCTCTTGTTTGACAAGTCTGTGAGACAGCTCTCCCAATTTTGGCACTAGCCCCCAGATGTTAGTGAGGAGGACTTTGCAGGGTCGATAGGGTGGTTTCTGCCGTTGGATTTTCCAGTGCCTAGGTTGATGCCAGGTGATCCGTCCGGTTTCATTTGGTGGGTAGTTTGGAGAGGATAAAGTCAAGTATGTTTATTGCTCAACTGGTTCTTTCACCTCCTTCTGCAGGCCCAGTCCAGCAGATACATTCTTTAGTATTTAGCCAACTTGGTAAGTACTCTCTGCCAACACATGCGGCAGCATGTTTTGCTCTGGCCCACCCTCAATGCTTTTTCAGAGCGATCTTCAGTGTGGAAGAGTAGGGATGCATGATCTGTAAATCTCATGGACTATGTGTGGTCTGGAGTCAATTATGAGGAATCCAGGAGGCCATTCCTCCTGACTATATACCACTGTATCACCGCCTTTCGTGGGTCTAATGCCCAGGGAGGTGATGATGGCATCTGTGACATTGTCTACAAGTTATGATTCTGAGTCTAACTAGGTTCAGCCCATAGCTTGACCAGTCTGTGGGACCTCTCTCTCAATTTTGGCCCTATTCCCTACAATGTATTAGTAAAGATGATTTTGCTGGGGAGAGAGAGAGAGAGAGACTGTGTGTGTGTGTGCGCGCGCGCGCGCGTGAGCATGCGAGTGTGCGCGTGTGCATGAGCGTGCGTGAATGTGCATGAGCATGCGTGTGTGTCCAGTAGTTTCCTTATTACCCATGATTAAGACTATTTATTTTATTCCATTATCAATTAAATTCAAGTTCGATCAGTTTCCATGGGTTAATTTGAACTCTTGTCTCCAAGGGGTTAGTCTGATCCCCTGAATACTACTCCAGTAACATCAATATGTTATTGTTCCTATATGCTAACTAGAGACCTAAAATCTGTTTCAGTAGAAAGGATTTACATTTATAGAGCACCTTTCTCATACCATCTCTCTTCGTATTTGGGGAACAATTTTAAAGTTTGAGGACGTTACAAACTTGGAACCATTGCAAACTGTAAGGAGGACAGTGTGGAACTTCAGAAGGACATTGACAAGTCGGCGTGGGTAGTTAGGTGGCAGATGAAGTTCAATGTGTAGAAATATAAGGCAATATATTTAATGCAAAGTGCATGGAGAAACAGTATAAAATAAAGATTACTATTCTAACGCGTGTGCAGAAGCAAAGAGACCTGGATGCATGTATGTATTAACTCATTAAAAGTGGCAGCACAACTAGAGCTGATAAAGTACACAGTATTCCAGACTTTATTAATAGGGGCACAGGGTATACGAGTGGGCAGTTTATGCTGAAGTTATTCATGAGACTAGTTAGACCTCAATTATAATATTATGTGTAATTTGGGAGGCACAATTTAGGATGGATATGAACACAGTGGAGAAAGTGCAGAACAGGTTTATGTGAATGGTTCCAGGGATAGGAAACATAAGTTATGAAGATAAGTTAGGACTATTTTCCTTGGAGAAGTGCAGGCTAAGGGAAGATCAAAAACTTCCAGAAATTTTTGAAATCATAAGGTATATGGATAGAATAGATAGGAAGAAACTTTCCCCTCATAAAAGAATCAAAAGTCGGAGGGCACAAATTTTAAAGGTTTTGCAAAAGAAACAAATGTGAGGCAAGGAAAAATCTTCACACAGAGTGGTTTGGATTTGGAATGTACTGCCTGGACGTTTAGTGGAAATAGTTCTAATTGAAGCATTCAAGAGGGTATTGGATGATTATTTAAATAGAAACATGCGCAGGGTTGCAGGGAAAAGGCGAGAGATTAGCACTAAGTCAAAATGCTCAGGGAACTAATGGAGATATGATGGGCCAAATGGCCTAATTATGCACCGTAACAACCGAGTTTCATAACTTCAGGATATCCCAAAGGACTTTACAGCCAATGAAACACTTTTGAAGTGCAATCACTATTGTAATGCATCAGTGAATGTCTTGCAATGAGCATCCAAAAGCAACAATTCTGGGTCATCTGTTTTGTATGCTATTGGTTGATGGATAACATTGGACAAAGCACTGGGGAGAATTCTCCTGCTTTCTTTTTAATGTGCAATTTTGCTGGCATCAGAATTGTAGCACCCACAACAGAGCTGCACTCCCTCGGTACTGCTTTGGAGCATCGGTCTAGATTATTGGCACAAGTCGCTGGAAGTTTAAGGCTCCTCAGCACTGAGCAGAGCATTGGGATTTACTGTTACAGGTGTAGGCTAGCAAGGTGTCAACATTAACTAGTACTGTTTAACGTCCCTTTCTCTAATCCTGTCAACTTCACAATATACCTGTGGACTTCAAATAGTTCCCAACCCAACACCACACCCCCACACATCTGTTATTATTCTTCCTTAAATAGTGGTGTTGAACTGGCTTACCTCCCCAGAACCACTGTTGGTGGGATCATCCCATTGGTGTTATTTGACAGTGAGACCCTTGACCAGTTGGAAATGACCCAGGATAGTTACTACTTCTGAGATATCAGCTGAGACTCCTCCCATCCTGAATGAATTCTTTTATTGGCCAATCTGATATTAATGTGCCCTTATCCCAGAGTCTTTAATTATTACTTAATTCTTTGAGCTAGTCACCCAAAGACCACCACCATTTTTTCTCATCCCTGACACCAAATATTCTCCTGACATTGAGTTTCCTGTATAAACCTAAGATTGACCATAAGATACATTCCAAAACAATTTACTTTTCAGAATGTTCAGATATGAGGTCAACACCAATGGAATCTTTCCCAACATCTCAAACGTATTACCTCCATAGATAGCATCGGTCCTGTGTTTGCATATTCTCACCTATCTTCTCTAACTCACCTGAGATGGAAATTTATATCAATGACTTGGATGTGGGTAGCAGAGGCGTGATTGCTAAATTTGTAGATACAAAGGTAGCTAGGAAATTATGTTGTGAAAAGTTCACATGGATTATGAAAAGGGATATAGATTGGTTAAGTGAGTGGACAAAAATTTGGCAGATAGAAAATGAAATAAGAAAATGTGATCCTGACCATTTTGCAAGAAGAACAGAAAAAGACGGTATACTGTTTGAATGGAAAGAGATTGCACTGTTCTGAGGAGCAGAGGGATCTGGCTCCCCAGTACATGATCACAGCAAGTTACTATGAAGATGAAGCAAGTCATTAGGAAGAGAAATGGAATGTTGTTGTTTATTGCGAGGGGAATGGAGTGTAACAGTAGGGATGAATTACTATGTGTTGCTCAGTAAGACCAATCTGGAGTATGGTGAGAATTCAGAGAAGGTTCACTTAACGGATACGGGGATAGTGGAGGAGTTTATCTTATGAGGAAAGGATAGTCAGGCTGAGCCTGTATTCATTGGCATTTAGAAAAATACTGAGACATAAGATCATATGAGAACTTGCCAGGTTACATAAATGATGTTTTCTCTTTATGGAAGAAATAAGAACCAAAGGAGACAGTTTAAATATAAGGGGTCTTCCATATACGATGCAGATGAGGAAAATTTTCTTCATTCAGAGGGTTGTGTGTCATTGGAATTCTCATCCCAGACAACGGTGGGATAGCGTCATTAAATATATTTAAAGCAGAAGTGGATAGAATTGTAACTAACAGGGGACCCTAAAGATATTGGGGGTGGGTGGGAATGTGGAGGTGAGGCCAGAATCAGGTGATTAATGACCTTATTAAAGGTGCAGCAGCTCAAGGACTGACTGGTTCACTCCTGTTGCCAATTCATTTGTTCTGATGTCCGTATGAAACATTCAAATCTCAACATCAATTGGGTGATAGGATTCTAAAGAGACACATGGTGAGAAATTTCTTTGTGCAGTGAGTTAATGGAATCTAAAATGCACCAATTTAAAGGATCGTGGAAGAGGATTAAATACTATCTTTCAAAAGGAAGCTGGATACATACTTGATGTGGGGAGAAAGGTTGCAGCACTTTGTGAAAAGGACAAGGGAGTGGGACTAATTGGATAGCTCTCTCAAAGAATTGACACAGGTAGATGGGCCAATGGCTTTCTTCTGTGTTGTATAATTCTATACTCTGTCCCTCCTTAAAACTGGTCTTTGCATATAATGGCTAAATTCTGACTCAACATTGCCCAAGCTGACCCACTGCTTTCCCTCAAATCTCAGCCAATTATGCTCACCAGAGCATCCACAGGATTTAACTTTTTGTGTTAAATCTACTTGATCACCAAAAACAGCAGAAACAAGAGAAGATACTCAAGTAGGGCGACCATGTATTACAATCCTACCAATGTAAGGCAGTCAATATTGGCAATTATAATCCAAGTGTTATGAGGTTAATTCATATATAATTTAGGGGTTTAAACCTTGCAGATGCTAGCAAGAGTATTTAGTACTGTTTTACGAAATACTTCTTGTGAGACAATTCTAAAATGCATGAAATTTATTCCAGTTATGTCTTATAAAAGCAGGAATGATTTATCTCATTCCTCCTCCATTTCTCATTTAAGATCCTGTAGGAAGGATTTGGTTCTTCCTCTGAGCACCTCTGGAATTGAACCATAGAGTGGCACAATATATTATTTAGCACTTATCCATTTGAGTATTTGCTTTCTCTGTCAGGGTAATTAGGCCAAAATTTGTCAATATCATTAACTCCAAATCATTAACTCCATAAACTACCTTGGGGTAATGGAGCAGATGAGGCATTAATGATTGGTAATGGAGTTAACATGATCAAACTTATTTATCTACAATGCTTTGACTAATACAGACCTCTTGGGTCCCATTTTAGTCAATGTGAAAATATTGAAATTCCTCTTGGGTGCAACTTTGAAACTGAGATCAACAAACACAACAGTTGGTGCATGAGGTACATAAACTAAAGACACTGAAATTACACAACAGGTTAGGCAGCGTCTGTTGAGAGACAACAGCTAACATTTCTGATCCATGGCCTTTCATCAAAACATTGAAAGAAAGCATTGGAAATGTAACAGGTATTAAGCATGGAAGCAAGGAAAGGGTGTAAGGCAAAAAAGTACAAAAGAGTAACTGTGATGATGTGGAGGGCAAGAGTTATTTATTGGCAAAGGAGGTGATGTTGGAAGACCATAGAGGGTTGCAATGAGACAAGAAAGGGAACAATGATGGGGAGTTTAAAATGATAAAAGCAGAATGATTACCAGCAGCTGCTTTCTGAAAAATGGGAGCAATGTTTACGGTCTGGAATCATAAACTCAGAAGTAAAAATCTAAGCAAAAGATGGGTAGGAATTAAAGACCTATGCCAGAGATTTCAGTATATAATCCAGGCTGAACCCTCAATAGATGTTCTAACGGAATTCCATACAATTAGCATACAGTCCTTCGAATAAAATGTTAGACTGAAGTGCCATCTGCCCTCTCAGTTTCCTGTCAAGAAACTCATGGCATCACTTTAACAGAGAACAGGGGAGTTCTTCCTTCCATTTGAAAAATATTCCTCAACCAACATCACTAAAAGCTGATTATCTGCTCATTATGACATTGCTGTGTTTGGGAAAGTGCTCTATGCAAATTGGTTACCACTTTTCCTATGACAGCAATGACCCTTCAAAAATACTTAGTTGGCTGTAAAGTCTTGAGGTTCTGAAAGATGCAATAGAAATATTAGCTCCTTCTCAGCTGAGAAAATTTTCTTGTGTGAAGAGATGTGAAAGAGGATTGCAATGGTGGTTTTTTATGAGGAGCTGGAATATAACGGAGATCTTATTTGTTTTTGACATTCCATTGCCTTGCTATACTTTTGGGTTACTGCATTGTTTAGAACAAGATGTTTCTTAGTGAGATGAGGATCCTAACTACCCCTTTTGTCATCAGAGAATAGGGGTATGGAAAGGCGGGGATGGTGGGGGTTGGGGGGTGGCGAGGTGGGGAATAGGGTTGTTTACTAATTATAACTGGGGGGTCTTTACAATTAAGCTGCACTATCATTATCATTTTCCTTCCCATAAGGAGAGACAACATTTATGGCTCAGGTAGTCCAGAACTGCAGTATTATTAAAAATTCTACTTGACTGAATGGCTGGTGTTAAGGTACTGTACTGTGAGTACTGTACCTTCTGCACCAAGTATATTTCCCTGGAGTGCTGTACCAGTGAAATAATTGTAACGTTCTATCAATGTTACCAATTTAGAACATCGTCCCACTTGTCTGTTGTCCGGCTGCCTATGCATTAGGGAGAAATTATTTTTAATTAACACTTAAATTGTCACAGGCAAAGATGAGTAAGAGACAGGATCACTGACTGGGGGGCCTGGGTGGCATGCTTGGTTAGCAACCTGTCTCCTTTTCTTCCACCCCCACCCCCATGCTGCCCCGGCTCATTGTTGGGTTTGATCAACTCAGATTGACGGAGACGAGTACTGTTTCTTTCTGATGACCAACTGCAGTGCTGTTCAGCCGAATGAACGTTACCTTGCCTGTAAATGTGATAATAAATTGGCAAGGTCAGGAGGACAGAACTGATGTTATGAAGACTGGCAGGGAGAAGGGCTCGCGAGAGGAGAGGTGATTGAGCAGAAGTGGGGGGGGGGGCAGGGGTATAATCAGGTGGCAAAAGCCCGTTGGCAGTAGGATGCATTCAGGTAGGAAGGCAGCAGGCAGGAACCCTACAACCTTTTCACATCCACCCCAATTCAATTGGGCAACTTGTCCACTTTAAGAATCTCTCTGTGATAGTAGCCCAGTGATGGGCAGGGACACAATATGCTGGGAGCGCAACAAACAAATGTAAGTAGGCTCCCAAAGGAGGAGTCTGGGAGGCGCTCACTGGCTGATGGAGGGGACATGACATTCCCAAGGCACACTTCTCATCATTATTCATCTATGCCTGGGGCCTTCCTTGATCCAAAGCCTCAATCAGGTGTCACACCTATGTCTGATCCTGCCTCCTCAGTGGACAAATGTGACATGTTTAATTCCTCAATGTTCCAAAATCCTGGAATGGAACAGAATAGCTTCCTCCTGCCTTTGAGTGTTAAGATTGACAAAGGTTAACTGTTCCAGATAGAGGTGATACAGGGTAGGTACTGTCATACTTGGTCTATCAATGAATGACCTGGGGATGGATCTAACCTACAGTTTTGCTTAGAATCTTCACTCATGAACTGGAATTAAGCCAATAGTGATAAGTAATCCAGGTGTGAAATATTAGATTCTAGTATCAATGAGCAATCAAACAGTGCAATGAAAGCTTGTCCCAGTTCATGGGTTTCTCTTGGGCTAAGGCTGCCCCAGGATGACATGCCTGGAGATGGATGATTAGCTCCAAATCAATCCCTTCTGGCAGACTGGGCAATCTGATACTGGAGCCAAGTTGGCACATCAGGGCATTGTTGATCATTAACAAGCCAACTTTGCTTATTAGTGGAGTTAAAGGAGCAGCTCAGTCTTGAAGAGTTGGGATTCTGGGACAGAAAAGTCTTGGCTGAAGGAGGATTGGGATTCTTGACAGTGCTGCTTGTTAATAATCTGTATCACGTTAACCACAGCAATAAGCTTATATCCACCTGTTCTCATTTAGTGTTCAGTTCAGACTAGGTTTGGGAAGTGGGAGAGTATGGAAGACTTCACAACACATACTTCCAGATTCAAGGGTGACTCAATCATCATTCAGTTCATACATTAAACCAAGGCCTCTTCAAATGGAGGAAAAGATTCTGCAAGCAGGGACATTCTTGCCAGTATCCATGGCCAATATTTAGCCCTCAAGCAACATTAGGTTATCTAGTTATTATTGCACGATTTGTTTTTGTGGAACCATGTCATTTGTAATTTGGTTGCTGTATTTATTCATTCCAAAAGTCTCCACACTTCTATAGTGCTTCATTGGGTGTAAAGTACTTTGGGATGAAATTGTGATGATTGCTATACAAATGAAACATTTTCTTTTTCTCTGGTTTTCAATTAGATGCTTCGTCGTGAATGTGCTACGTACCTTCAACGCACTGGGGGTCAAGCGCTTCAGTTAAAGGTGAACTGCAGTTAAGTTCACCTGCATTGAAATTTTAACCAACTCTAAGTCTTGAGAATAGATCAGATGAAAATCATTAACTGGTCAAACACATGGTCACTGTTAGCCAAATGCAGTGGCTAATGTTCAGACAAGAAAATTCACACCCAGCAGCAAGTAAGCTGAATTAAAGTTAATCTGGTCATTCGTTTTCCCTGCTGTTGTTTGATGGAGGAATATCATCCTGGACTTTTTTGGGGGAGGTGGGGGGTACAAAGTGTAGCGTAGATCTGAGTAAGATTCCACCTGTTTGGAGTTGAAGAGTCTGTTGTAGGCTGGTTCAGGCTGTTTGGAGGGGAGTTAATTGTGTATCCAGAGAACTCCTGACTCTTTGCTCAGAGTGCTGCTGTCTAACAAAAACACAGAAAAAGGTCTGAATTTCTCTGACAGAAGTGCACAAAGCCAGCAGTGGCCCCAGTGGAACAATTTACCTTTTGAACAGGTCCAAGATATTAATTAAGATAAATCTACCTCAATTTTGAGAGGCTCCCATCATGTAATTTATCAAAATTATGATAATTATTTCTGTAGGGCAGCAAAATTATTACCTCGTTCTTGTCTGATTTGTATTAGTCTTCATAATTTAATAATTCAGTATCTGAGTCCATCTGGTGAGGGAGCACTTATACCTTCCACATCTCACCCTTTCTTTGGAGCCTGCTTTAGATCCTGCATGCATCTCATCCCAGGTGAGATCAGGCCTGGTCTGTTCTGTGAAACCTTTCCTGCCCTTGCTCCATCAGTTTCATTTAGTCAGCAAGTGCTCTCGCTACAGGTAACAAGATTTCCCCCTCTCCCCCACTTCTCCACAACGTTTACTTACCGTAAATAGAATGGTTATTTCTTATTCCTCAGGTTTTTTTTATTTGTTACGTCACCACCTGCACTCTGCAGGTGAACACAGCTGAATTGACATTTTCCACACTTCATGATTTTTACACTGTAATTTGACATAATTAATGCCTACATTACTGCTGATAATTTAGCTAGTTAATTAAACTCTAAGGAGATAATTAAGAAGAGGCTACTGCTTGGATTGCTAATTGTTTTTGTCATTATTTTTGGGACTGGCAGCTGCAGGCTGAGTCATATCGTTCATCAGGTGACAGGTCACATGACAGGGAGACAGATGGGGGAAGGGAATGTTAGTTCAGAATATATTCTCAACCCTTCCAAGTTAACATGCAAATGGAATTAATCATTCTCCTGAACTGGGGATAGACCACACTACTTCATGCAGTTGTGGTTGATGTCAGTACTTTGCAGAAGCAGTTTAGGTCTGATCTTTACTGTTGGAACCTGATCCTTTAGATCTGTTGGCTTTGAACTTTATACCCTGTTCTATGTCCAGTATTGGGCAGAAACGGGGGATATGAAGGGGTTGTGAGATTCAAGTGTGATGTCAGTAAAAGGTGTCCACAGTTGCTCCAAGGATCCGTGTGCAACAACTAGCATTGACACGCTGATCATGGTATTGACTTCTGGTTCCAGAGATCACTGCCACACGCAGACCTCGAAGGTCTGCTGGAAAGAATATTTTAGGGAATGCTGCTAGTGGCATGCATTGCCTTCCACCTGGAAAAACACACATTTATTCCTTACCTACCCCACCCCACCCCTCCCCCCACCCCCACCCAGTTTCCACAGGGTCATAGAGATGTACAGCACGGAAATAGACCCTTCAGTCCAACTCATCCATGCCAACCAGATATCCTAAATTAATTTAGTCCCATTTGCCAATATTTGGCCCATATCCCTCTAAAACCTTTCTATTCATTTACCCATCCAGATGCCTATTAAATGTTGTAATTGTACCAGCCTCCACCACTTCCTCTGGCAGCTCATTCCATACACGCCCCACCCTCTGCGTGAAAAGGTTGCCCCTTAGGTCCCTTTTAACTCTTTTCCCCTCACCTCAAACCTTTGCTCTCTAATGTTAGACTCCTCCATCCCTGGGAAGAGATCTTGCTTATTCACCCTATCCATGCCCGTCATGATTTTACAAACCTCTATAAGGTCACCTATCAGCCTCTGATGCTCCAGGAAAATAGCCCCATGTCAATTCAGCCTCTCCCTATAGCTCAAACCCTCCAAACCTGGCAACATCCTTGTAAATCTTTTCCGAACCCTTTCAAGTTCCACAACATCCTTCCTATAGAAGGGAGACCAGAACTGCGTGCAGTATTCCAGTAGTGGCCTAACCAATGTCCTGTAAAGCTGCAACATGACCTCCCAACTTCTATACTCAATGTACTGACCAATAAAGGCAAATATACCAAACACCTTCCTCATTATCCTATCTACCTGGGACTCCTGCACTCCAAGGTCTCTTTGTTCAGCAACTCTCCCCAGGAATTTACCATTAAGTGTATAAGTACTGCCCTGATTTGCCTTTCCAAAATGCAGCACCTTATATTTATCTAAATTAAACTCCATCCACTCCTTGGCCCATTGGCTCATCTGATCAAGGTGCTGTTGTATTCTGAGGTCACCTTCTTCACTCACCACTACACCTCCAATTTTGATGTCATCTGCAAACTTACTAACCATACCCCTTGTGTTCACATCCAAATCATTTAAATAAATGATGAAAAGCAGTGGACCAGCACGGATCCTTGTGGCACACCGCTGGTCACAGGCCTCCGGTCTGAAATGCAACCATCCACCTCCAGGTCTTCTACATTAACCAGTATGTGGGAGTGGGAGCTGTAACACATTGTTAGAAATTATTTTCTCCTCTCCACATGACTCTTGAAGCCTGGTCATGGTGGAGACTGAGTTAGTGGCTATGGGCATGGCATGGAGAGTATGAGTGGCCATGGGGGTGAGGGATGTGCTAGCATTGAGGGTATAAGAGGTCATGGGTTGGATGGGGATAAGATGTGGGAGCATGAGTTGCCGTGGTGGAATGAGGGGCCATGCAGGTTTGCATGGGGGGATGAGGGTGAGATGTTCCCATGACTTCTAAATTAACTGGCTGCTCCCTTGACTATTCATCCCCTGCTTCCAGCGTCAGCAAGCAGAACTGTTTAGAATTGACACCTAAAAATCAACTTCAGATGCTCCCACAGTAACTCCAGTTCAGAAGTATTTCACAGGATTGGGATGTCCTCTAATCTAAAATTTCATTTGTTAGCTCTATTCTTCCTTCTGTTGTTCCTTATTTCATGCTGTTTTTGCCTTGCCTCTCTCCCTTCATTTTCAAATGCCCAAATATAACATTTCGAAAAGATTTTGTTCTCTGAATGTGAACATCGCTGGTAACTATATAGATGGAATCTCGATCAGTCAGGGAATTGAGGACAACGGGGAAAGGGCAGGAAAGTGGACATGAGGAGTGTTGGTTCCTATTGAGTGGCATAGCAGGCCTGGGAGGGCCAATTGGCCTACTCCTGTTCTGATTTCTTGTAGTCTAATGTTTTTGTTGCCCTTCAAATGATAGCAGGAGGCCTTTTTCTTAGACCTGGTGCCGGGCGATTGCAAGGTATTGCCCTGTGGGTGATTTCTTCCTATTTTTCCTTGCCCATATCACCCTGTAGCAAACTTCAGTAAATCTCAGCTCTAGGGTCTGAAGTCTTTGTAGCTCAAAATCTCCCACAAACATCACCTTAATGTGTGAACCTCTCCAACCCAAGGCTTTGCTCAGCTCTACTGGCTCACCCAGGCCCTAATCCTTTTCCCCAATGCTCCAATGCTTCCCCTGTGCTATCAGACATCCTCTCACCAATTCATAGTTTCCACCCCTCTTCCTGTCTCAGATACCTGTCTCTGCAGCAATACGTACAGTCCCTTGCTCACTTCAGCATTCTGCCTCCTGATATACATTGTTTATCTTCTCCTCCTCCTTCTGTCAAAGCTCTGTGAGGACTGTTATAGCACTGTCGATAATCAATGGGTTTCTTGAGTTGTTTAATGTTGGACAAGTAGTCTATTGGTTGATGTTTGTGGGATGCCAGCTCCTTAAACTGCAATGTGTGTCTGTGTCTGCATCTATGTGCACGTAGTTGTATGTAACAGTGGAATGCCTGGGCTAAGATTGTCTAAAACAATTGGAACTTTACCCATAAAAGAATTAAACATGTGGGCATGGTGGGGTCTTGAGAAAGAAAGACTAGGATTTCTATTCTACTTTTTGTAACCTCAGGATGTCTCAATGACAATAAAAGTTACTGTTAAAATGTAAGGACTGCAGCTGCTATTTGGCCCACAGTGAGCTCCAGTCAGTATCACAGTGATAATGATCGGGTAATTTGTTTTAAGTGTTGGTTGCGGGATAAATGCTGGTCAGGGAGAACTCCTGCTGCTCTTGGAAAAGGTGCTGTGGCATTTTTCAGGTCCACTGACAGGGCAAGTACAGGCTGGTTTTAAAGGGGGGTGCAGTTTAACATCATCCCTTCCCCTCCCACAAACATAGTTTGAAGGCCAGGAGCGCCACATAGAATTAAATGGGTAGAAACCCACCTGCTTTCTGCTGAGGACTGAGATGGCTCCAATATTATGGAATGTGGGTGAGGTGCCAGCCAGCATGCTCATCCTTAGATCTTTTGATGCCCTATAGTAGCCAACTAAGGCAACTTAAGTGCCTGTTTCTGCTGCAGAATACAGTGGGCAGTGGAAGGTGGAAGGCAGGTAGCCAGCCTTCAATTTTCCTAACTCATGGTACAAGTTGATACAAAGAGTGTTGAACATCCTTTTTCTAGATGGTTAGCCCCTTCTTTTTATGTCTTTTCTGACTGGCTGCTCAAACCAGATTCCATTCCCTCTCCCCATCCTTGCTTGGCTCCCCAGTCCCTCCCCAAACAAATGCCCTGCACTTCTCTGTAAGTCCAACATCCCTGGATCTTCTTCTTCGGACTCCCTTGCAGTTCCAGCAGTGCCCACTAACATGTTCTGGCACTGCTGGAACTATTCAGCTGCTAGCCAATCAGAATGGCCCCAGCTCTTGAAGACAGGGCTTCCAGGGCCTGAGGTCACACTCTCACCTCCTGCAGGGCAGTTTTATTTAAAGTCAGAAGGCTCAAGACCAACTTTTCACTGGCAAATATGATAAATCACAGGCCCTACCATGGGTAAAATACACCACCCCACCCGCCAACATCTCAAAGTCTGTCTCTTATAACATTGTAAAAACACTATGATAATCCCGATCCCATGTGAACGATCTACGTATCTAGCTGCAAATTTCATTTCTGGTCCAGAGATAGTAGGAACTTCCGATGCTGGAGAATCTGAGATAACAAGGTGTAGAGCTGAATGAACACAGCAGGCCAGGCAGCATCAGACGAGCAGGAAGGCTGACGTTTCAGGTCTGGACCCTTCATCAGAAATGGGCATTTCTGAATTTCTGAAGAAAGGTCCAGACCTGAAACGTCAGCTTGCCTGCTCCTCTGATGCTGCCGGGCCTGCTGTGTTCATTCAGCTCTACACCTTGTTATCTCACTTCTGGTCCTATTCTTTCCCAAGCCGACCTGCACATACTGCATCTCTGACTGTAATAGGCAGGTCAATTGAGACACTTCCTCCTTTGAAAGTAAAAGACAAACTCTAACGGGTCAGTGTTATTCCAACTCCTACTCTCCAAATTGAAAAATGAATTTCCTCTGATTAAGTCACAGTTAGGCATAATTTACTTATACAGTCATAGAGACGTGCAGCAAAGAAACAGACTCTTCAGTCCCACTTGTCCATGTTGACCAGATATCCTAAACTGATCTAATCCTATTTGCCAGCATCTGGCCCATATGTTCATCCAGATGCCTTTTAAATGTTGTTGTTGTACCAGCCTCCACAACTTCCTCTGGTAGTTCATTCCATACACATGCCACCCTCTGTGTGAAAATGTTGCCCCTTAGATCCCTTTTAAGTCTTTCCCCCTCAACTTAAAACTATGCCCTTTAGTTTTGGACTCCCTTCCCCGGGATAACAGACCTTAGCGATTCACCCTATCCATGCCCCTCATGATTGTAGATTAAAGTCACGCTGCCACTTAATTTGGAAAAAGTTTGGCCATTCTTTCATTGTAATTAAACTAAAATCCTGGAACTCTCTCCCTAACAGCATTGTTGAGTACCTTCACAAACTGTGCTGGTTCAAGAAAGCACCTTACTGTCACTGTTAGCGCAATTGGGAATGAGTAATAAATGTGAGAGAATAATTTTTTAAAATATATTTTTAAGGTAGGAGATTTGCAACTTCCCTCCATTACCTCACGAATGGTATCTTTAGATCTGTCAGCCAGTGGGGTCAAGTTTGAGGGAAGTTGTTCATGTGCCCCTTGGCTGTGCCAGTTGAATAGCTTCCTAACCTTTCCCTGACTGGAATGTGATTAATTGAGCTTTGAGGCAGCTGGGACTGTGTTAATAATTGCAGGTTCTTCCTTTTAAAGATTTTTAATTAATTTATCTATTACAAAATATATTTTAACATTCTTAATTGATGGGCATAGGCGATTTGCTGGCTGTTAACTGCAGGAAACTGAACTGACGAGTTTTGTTCACTTTTTTTTCTTTGCTTGTTTCACTTTGGGTCAAATTCAAATTTAATTATCCTTATGAAATGAGGTGAACTTGCATTTGCACAGCAACTTTTACAACAACAGAATATCCCACAACTTGACATAGTCAATTAAGTACATTTCTGTCATGTAGCCAAGGCTGTAATGTAGGAAATGCAAGTGCACTTCTGCACAGCAGGATCCCATTAACAGCAATGTTCTAATCAACAGATCTTCTGCTTTTTTGGGGGGTATGTAGGCTGAGGGATAGATATTATCCCAGAAAACTGGGAAGAACTTTCCTTGTCACTTTTGTTGTTCTTTAACATTGTACATGGAAAGTTGAGTTTCGGTGACAGTGATGGAATGGCAATGTATTTCCAAGTCAGGATGGCGAGTGGTTTGGAATGGAACTTGGTGGTGGTGTTACTGTGTGTCTACTGCCCTCGTCCTTCTTTGTAAGTGATCATGGATTTGGAAGGTGTGGCCTAAGGAGCACCGGTGAATTTCTGCAGTGAATCACTGTTTGTAATTGTGTGTCAGTGGTGGAGAGAGCGAATGTTGTGGACGTGGTGCCAGTTAATCAGGCTACTTTCACGATATGCTGTTAAGCTTCCTAAGTGTTGTTGCATCTGCACTTATACAGGCAAATGGGGTGTATTCCATCACACTCCTGACTTGTGACTTATGGATGGAGGACAAGCTTTGGGGAGTCAGGACGTGAGCTGCTCACTGCAGGATTCCTAGTTTCTGACTTTCTTTTGTAGCTGCAGAACTTGTATGACTAGTCCAGTTCAGTTTCTGGTTAATGGTAATTCTCAGGATGGTGATGATGGGGGATACAGGTGATGGTGATGCCACTGAATGTCAAGGGCTGACGATTAGATTCTTTTTTGGTGGAGATGGTCATTGCACATACGCGGTGCAAGTGCAGCTTGCCAGTTGTCAGCCCAAACCTGAATATTGTCCAGATCTTATTGCATTTGAACATGGACTGCTTCAGTATCTGGGAAGTTGTGAATGTTACTAAACATTGTGCAATAAATCAATGAACAGCCCCACTTCTGACCTTATGGTGGAGGGAAGCTGAAGTTTTTTGGGCCTAGGGTACTACCCTGAGGAACTGCTGTGTGGATGTCGGGGAGCCGAGATGACTGATCTCCAACAACTACGACCATTTCCTACGTGCAAGGTATGGTTCAAACCAATGGAGATATTTCTCCTGATTCCCATTGCAATAGTTATGCCACACTTGGTCGATTGCAGCCTTGATATCAAGGGCTGTCACTCTCACCTCACTTTGGGAATTCAGCCCTTATTGTTCAAGTTTTAACTAAGGCTGTAATGAGATCAGGAGCTGAGTGGCCCCGGTGGAACCCAAACTGGGCGTCACTGAGCAGGTTATTGCTGATTACGTGCTGCTTGATAGCGCTGTTGATGACACCTTCCATCATTTTACTGATGATCAAATATAGACCGTTGGGGCAGTAACTGACCAGGTTGGATTTGGCCTGCTTTTTGTGCGCAGGACATACCGAGACATGTTTCCACATAATCCAGCAGATACCATTGTTGTAACTGCATGCTGGAAGCACTTGGCTAAGGGCATGGCATATTCAGGAACACAAGTTTTCAGAACTATTCCTGGAATGTTGTTAAGGTCAATAGCCTTTGCAGTATCAAATGCCTTCAGCCATTTCTTATAATCACTTGAAGTAAATAGGATTGGTTGAAGACTAGTCAATGATGCTGGGGCTTTCTGGGTGAGGCTAAGAAGGATCACTCACTCATTACTTCTGGCTGAAGATTCTTGAAAATGATTCTAGGTGGCACAATGGCTCAGTAGTTAGCACTACTGCCTCACAGTACCAGGGACCCAGGTTTGAGGGGAGGCGATGGCCTAGTGGCATTATCGCTGGACTGTTAATCCAGTGACCCAGGTTCAAATCCTGCCACAGCAGATGGCAGAATTTGAATCCAATAAATATCTGGAATTAAGAGTCTAACGATGACCGTGAACCCATTGCTGATTGTCGGGAAGAACCCATCTGGTTCATAATTGTCCTTTAGGGAAGGAAACTGCCATCCTTACCTGGTCTATCCTATATGTGACTCCAAACCCACAGCTATGTGGTTGACTCTCAACTACCCTCTGGGCAATTAGGGATGGGCAATAAATGCTGCCCAGCCAGCAACACACTTATCCCACAAATGAATAAAAATAAATTCCATCCTTGGGTGACTGTTTGTATGGAGTTTGCACATTTTCCCTGTGCCTGTGAGTTTCCTATGGGTGCTTCTTTTTTCTCCCACAACCCAAAAATGTACAGATTAGTGGATTGGCCATGCTAAATTGCCCATAGTGTCCAGGGATGTGCAGGCTAGGTGGATTAGCCATGGGAAATGCATGGTCACAGGGAAAGAGTGCATGGGTGTGGTACGGATTCTCTTCAAAGGGTCTGTGCAGACTCAACAGGCTGAATGACCTCTATCTATACCGTAAGAATTCAATGATTCTTTACATTTTGCACTGATGGGGCTCCCACATCACTGAGACAGGGGATATATGTGGACCCTCCTCCTCTAGTGAATTTTTTAAATAGTCCACCAACATTCATAGCTGAATGTGACAGGACTGCAGAGGTTAGATCTGATCCATTGTTTGCAGAATCAATTAGCTCCATCTGTCACTTGCTGCTCATGTTGTTGTTGTACTTTTACCACATTGAGAATTCATTTTCAGGTATGCCTGGTGCTGCTCCTGGAGTGTGGGTAAGTGCACTCTCCACTGAGTTAGAATTTGTTGACTGGGTGATATACTGGGCCATGAGGTTGCAGATTATGCTGGAGTACAATTCTGCTGCTATTGATGGCCCACAGTGTCTCATGGACTCCCAGTCTTGAGTTGCTAGATTTGTGCAGAGTCTACCCCATTTAATACAGTGACCGTGGTGCACAATACAATATTATTAAAGAAGTAGCTGAGAAGATTTGTTCCTTTTGGTCATACATGGATGAACTCAGCATATCACAACAATTCATTTTCAAATCCCAACAGTGGAAGTTTTACTCCAAAGTATCATATCCATGTTCCATTAGGGATATGACGGTATTGAATGCACAAGATAGCTAACAAGTGAATCTGTATACTGGTCAGGAGAAAGTCAGGATACTCAATGATTTGTGATTACATCTGTGACCAGCCCCAGCAGCAGAGGAAGCCTTTACCTCCAATGATGTTCCATCCATGCCATGGATGAAAGTAGCAACAGATAAATTCACAATGCACATGGGAGATTACATTCTTGTGATGTATTATTTTGGTGTTTCCCACTTTTGAAATGACTTAGCAACACATTGAGTGCGACCTTTGTTGACATCGTCAAGCTATTCTGATTTTGATCGGTATCCTGGATTAGATCCTGACCAGCAATGGGCCACAGTTCAAATCACTTCAGGGCATATGTAATAAGTGGGGAATAACCCATATCTCATTGTCACCCTACAATCCATGCCCAAATAGTCTAGTAGAACAAATAGTACATGCCATTAAATCAGCGATCATTAAATGTTGAGCAATTGAGAAGACATTGCAACCTTCAGCACAATCTGTGGTCTGAAAGTAAGTGCAAATTACCTTGCCCAGTAATCAAACATCTAATCATTTGGAAACACAAGACATGTTTCTTCATACAAACATACAAACAAGGAACAAGAGTAGGCCAATCAGCCCTTCGAGCCTGCTCCACCATTCAATAAGATCATGGCTGATCAGATTTTAACTTCAATTTTACATTGCTGCATTTCCCTCAATATACTTTCATTCCTTTTGGTAATCAGGAATCTATCTCCCTTTGCCTTAAAAGTATTTAAAGTTTCTGGATTCACTGCCTTTTGAGGAAAGGTATTCCAAAGACTTTCAATCCCCTGAGAGAAACCATGTTTCTGCATCTCTGTTTTAAATGGTTGCCCCCTTTATTTTTAAACTATGACCCCAATTCTAGATTCTCCCTCAAGAGGAAGCACCCTTTTGACATTGACCTGGTCACATCCTCTCATGATTTTCTATGTTTCAATTAACTCACCTTTAACCTTTCTCTCCAGAGGATACAGGCTTGGCATTTCTAGCCTTTTCTCATAGGACAATCTGCTCATTCCAGATATTAGTCTCGTAAACGATCTCTGAGCTGCTTCCAACTCATTAACATCCTTCCATTAAGTCCAGTGACCAGCACTGTGCACAGTATTCCAAATGTGGTCTCACCAATGCCCCATCTAACTGAAATATAACCTCTGTATGCTTGCATTCAATTCCCTTCACAATAAAATCCAAGACAATAGGAACTGCAGATGCTGGAGAATCCGAGATAACAAGGTGTGGAGCTGGATGAGCACAGCAGGCCAAGCAGCATCATAGGAGCAGGAAAGCTGGATGTTTCAGGCCTAAACCCTTCATCAGAAATGGGGGAGTCGCAGGGAGAAACGCTTCTGAAGGGTCTCAAAGTTCTGAATGTAGATATTGTCACGGTTGGGGCCAAATTGGGAAGGCTTGAATGAGGACTGTAGTCCATTGGGGATGATCTGGTTCCGTAGGCAGGTACTAAGAAAGGTGATGTGGCTGTAGTACCTGGTTTGCTTCAGGACATGGTCCAGCAGTTTCAAGGCCGAAGAGATTATGAGAGAGTTGCAGTGGGAAAGAGATCTCCTGAGGTTTGTCCGGAGGGAGGAGGGTAACTTCTTCGGGGTAGGCATCCTTAGAAGAGGCCCGAAACATCAAGCTTTCCTGCTCCTATGATGCTACTTGGCCTGCTGTGCTCATCCAGCTCCACACCTTGTTATCTCACAATAAAATCCAATATTATTTTAGCCTTCCTAATTACCTGCTGTACCTTTTATGCTAACCTTCAGTGAGTCATGCACTAGGATGCCCAGGTCTCTCTGCATCTCCCAGCTCTGCAACCTCTCATCATTTAGATAATGCTTTCTTAAAATATTCTTTCTGCCAAGTGGACATAACGCTTTTCCTGTTATACTCTTTTACCAGGTCTTTGCCCACTCACTTTAACCTTTGTAGGGTCCATATGTCCTCTTCCTAACTCGCTTCCCTACCTATCTTTAGCTGCCATACCTTTGGATCCTTCATCCAAATCATTTGTATATGTTATTAAGAGTTAAGGCCCCAGCACAGCCTCCTGTGGCACACCACTTGTGTCATCCTGCATAAGACCCATTTATGCTTACTCTCTGCTTCTTTCAGCCAGACAATTATTCATGCCAATGTGCTACCCCTTACACTGTGAACTTTTGTTTCCTGCAAGAACCTTTCTGGCACTGTATCAGATGACTTCTGGAAATTCAAGTGTGTATTTCAAGTTCAAATTGTTCCCTTATTACACCATTTTGAATAACACAAACATATTGACTTTTCTTGTTTAGTTTATTGGTTCCCACTTTCTTCTCTGTCCCTTTTTGAATGAAGGGGTTGTGATAGCTATTTTCCAATCTAAACAAATCCTCCCTAAATCTAATGAGTTTTCAAAAATTACAAACCACAATGCATCAACTCTCTCACTAGTTACATCTTTTAAAACCCTAGGATCAAATCCATCAGAACCTGGAGACTTAATTTGCAGTTCCAACAAAAGTAGAAGAGAATGAAAGAACTACATGATGAGCGAGCATGTAAAAAACTGCCAAAACTATGCACTGAGCAGAGAGTGTGAGTTAGAAACACAAACACAAATACCTAATAGCAGCAAAGAATTGCAACCATCTCAAATCAGAGGAAGTCATTATTGATTATGGTGTTACCTTGTAGAGGAACAGAAGCCAGAGCAGATCAATATAGGACATACCATTCATGTATGAAGAGAGGAAGGAATAATACTTTGATAGTGATGTTTGTGCAGTGATGTTGCGTAACAACAACCAGGAGCAAGACAACCAAGTTGTCAAACATGTGCAACAGAGAACAACATAGTACCATGGATGACTATGTACAATTATGTACAATCTGTTGTGGATATGCTTTTACCTTCAGAAAAAAGGGTAATATTGTGTGTGTTTCATGGCCAGAAAGAGACATTCACATGATATCATTATTTAGCATGTGACCTAAGGGTATAAAGATTCCACACTCCATCTTCTCTCTAATCACCTGAAGTATCACATTCTACTGGAATCATGGTCATAGAGTCATAGACTCTACAACTCTATGACCACGATTCCAGTAGAGTGTCATGCTTCAAATGATCTTCTCTGTTTTAAACTAATAGCTTCATGTTAGTCCAGACATTTATATATACCTGTGGAATGTAATGTTTGTACAAAATAGTTATTGGTTATATATGTCTGGTGGATTCTTCAATTCTGGAAAGCCCACGTCCAGTCTCTACTGTTACGAGAGGTAATGTAAGCATTGTTGCATCAGGTAAAATACCCAGGATCCCCTCACAAGTAGATGCAACCAATGGTCTTTAGGACACAGAATACCAATATTGAAGCCTCTGGTAGGCTGAGCAACATGCTGAAGATCACCAGAGTGCTCTTAACAATCAGTGAGGAAGGTAAGTCAGTCAATATCTAATGCATATCCCCCACACTTAGGCCCATATAAAGGGAAAATGATAGGCAGAATAAACACCCTCTAGGCTGCCCACTAAAGCTCTTCCAACACAGATTACATACATTAGTAAAGCACTCTTCCAGGTCAGGTACAAGACAAGATAGACACAACATGGATTAGAACCAGAGTAAGACTACCTTTACACTATCTCATCAAACATCCCAGGTTGGATCGAAAGTCAAGCTCCTGCTAAACCAGCTTTGTCTAATACATCAGCCACTAGCCACATGGGGCTAATTGAGAAGTCAAATGTTGCTAATTGCATTTCTGACTTTTAAAAAACAAAATGATTAATAGGCACTATTTTTGGGCCTGTGAACTGAATACTCACATTCATGCAGCATATACATGTGAATTTGAACATTGTTGAGAGTTTGTTGGTAAATTGATAAGATGAAAAACGAAGTGCGTGCTGGTATTTTCATCACTGTCTGTGGTTCGCCTTCTTTGCTCCCAATGGTAATAGATGCAGTTGCTAAGAATTAATGCATTTGTTAAAATATTTATTTTGTCAAGGATGAAAGAGGTGATGGAGAGTATGCATGAACCTGGATATCCAATGACCAGTGAGGCTGCTAACAAGTTGGTGTTCCTCGAGCAGAAACATGTATAAACTCAGGTAGCTAGGGTTAAGCATTAAATACTGATATTGTTAACAGCACTCATATCCCAAAAATGACTAATACAAATGGTTAAAGCCAAGACGTAACACTATGAATGATAGAAATCAGGAATAAGCATTTGTCATTCACTATTGGAGAAAAGTGGATGAATATTGTAGCTCGATGGGCCACAGAAGCTGCTTTATCAAAATAAAATCAGAGAAATGCCAAAGGAAGTGAAGGAGGTGGAGAGAGGCGAAAGCTGTTGCTGTGTAAACCCAGATAACAAGCATGGGGCTGGATGAACACAGCAGGTCAAGCAGCATCATAGGAGCAGGAAAACTTGACGTTTCGGGCCTAAACCCTTCATCTGTAAACCCAGGCCTTTCTTTTCTGTTGATCAAACAAAAATGATACTAATGATTTTGAAAGGTTACCTGCCAGATTGGAATGTGGGGTTGGGGTTACGTAAAAAAAAAATTCATTTTTATATTATGTTGAAACAACTGAGGTTTTTTTTAATCCATCTCAGTGAAAGGTGATCAACATATGAACTATAGCGGGGGTTGAATCTAAAATCTTCCGGCCCTGTGTGGTTTAATCATGGTGCGCAGTATGTTTACCCATGTCAGTCATGGCTCCAATGCAAAATGGCACCCTCACCTCAAGTCAAAAATTCCTAAGTTCAAATTCCATTCCAGAGACCTGAACACATAACTGAGGCTCTGAATCCAGCGCCAGTACTGGGAGGGTGCTTCAATATTGGAGGTACCACCTTTTCAATTAGATGTTAAAGCTAGGCTCCAGCCCCAGATGGATGTGAAAGATTCTATGGTATTATTTTGAAAAGAAGGGAAAGTTTCCAAATGGTATTGTTCCCTCAGCCAACACGGCTAAAATAGTCTTACCTGACTATTAACACATTGTTGTTCGCCAGAGCTTGCCTGTGCACAAATTGACTCCCTTACAACAGGGACTACACTTCAAAACAAATACTTTACTGTATGTAAAGCGCTTCAGGAAATCCTACAGATGTGAAATGTGCTATATAAATAAAATTATGTCTTTTAACAAGAGATGGGGGAGATATTAAACATGGAGAAGGACATGGAAGATAGAGAACAGGGGAAATAAATAGCAACATCTTGAAAAATGTCCACATTACAGAGGAGGTGGTACTGGATGGCTTAAAATGCATAAAAGTGGACAAATCCCCAGGACCTGATCAGGTATACACTAGAACTCTGTGGGAAGCTAGGGAAGTGATTGCTGGGCCTCTTGCTGAGATATTTATAACATTGATAACCATGTGAGGTGTTGGAAGACTGAAGATTAGCTAACGTTATGTCACTATTTAAGAAAGGTGGTAAGGACAAGCCAGGAACTATAGACCGGTGAGCCTGATATCAGTGGTGTGCAAGTTGTTGGATGGAATCCTGAGGGACAGGATTTATATTTATTTGGAAAGGAAGGTACAGATTAGAGATAATTAACACGGCTTCATGCATGGGAAAGTATGTCTCACTAACTTGATTGAGTTTGTGAAGACATAACAAAGAGGATTGATGAGGGCAGAGCTGTGGACGTGATTTATATGTAAGATGTTCAACAAGGTTCTTCATGGTAAATTGTGCAGCAAGGTTAGATCACTTGGAATACAATGAGAACTAGCCATTAAATGCAGAACTAGTTCAAAGGATGAATACAGAGGGTGATGGTGGAGGGTTGCTTTTCAGACTGGAGACCTATGATCAGTAGTGTGCCATAAGGATCGGTGCTGGGTCCACTGTTTTTTGTCATTTATATAAATGATTTGGATGTGAACATAGGAGGTATAGTTAGTAAGCTTGCAGATGACAAGAAAATTTGAGGTGCAGTGGACAGTGAAGAAGGTTACCACAGAGTACAACGGGAACTTGATCTAATGGGCCAATGGGCCAAGGAGTGGTAGATGGCATTTAATTTAGATAAGTGTAAGGTGCTGCATCTTGGAAAGGAAAATCAGGACAAGACTTATACACTTAATGGTAAGGTCCTGGGGAGTTTCATGAACAAAGAGACCATGGATTGTAGGTTCATTGTTCCTTGAAAGTGGAATTCCCAAGTAGATAGGATGGTGAAGAAGGCATTCGGTTTGCTTGCCTTTATTGGTCAGTGCATTGAGTATAGGAGTTGGAAGGTGTTGCAGCTGTACAGGACATTGGTTAGGCCATTTTCAGAATACTGCATGCAATTCTGGTCTTCCTCCTGTTGAAAGGATGTTGTGAAACCAGAAAGGGTTCAGAAAAGATTTACGAGGATGTTGCCAGGGTTGGGGGATTTGAGCTACAGGGAGAGACTGAATAGGATGGGGCTATTTTCCCTGGAGTGTTGGAGGCTGAGAGGTGACCTTATAGAGGTTTATAAAATCATGAGGACATGGGTAGGGTGAATAGCAAAGGACTTTTTCCCAGAGCGGGGGAGTCCAAAATTAGAGGGCATAGGTTTAAGATGAGAGGGAAAAGATTTAAAAGGGACCTAAGGGGCAACGTTTTAACACAGAGGATGTTCTTTGTATAGAATGAGCTGCAAGATCAAGTGGTGAAGGCTGATATGATTACAACATTTAAAAGGCATCTGGATGGGTATATGAACAGGAAGGGTTTAGAGGGATACGGGCCAAATGCTGGCAAATGGGATTAACTTAATTTAGAATTTTTGGCCAACAGGGATGAGTTGAACTAAAGGGTCTGTCTCCATGCTGTGCAGCTGTATGATTCCAATTGGGTAGGTACTAGTCAGCATTATATAACCTTATTGCCTTAAATTTATAAAAAATCAAAGGCACAAAGGGTTGTTATAAGACAAAATCTGACATTGGACAATGTAGAAGATGGTAGGTCTGGTGACCAAAGCATTCTAGATGTGGTAGATTTAAGGGACTGTCTTGAAGGAGGAGAGAGGTAGAGAGATGTCGGGAGGGAATGTGAAAAATAGGGAAGCTGGGAGATGGGGAAAGGAGTCTTGCCTAATTGGAACACCATAAATAGACAATGATTTGCGGTGTACCCTCTTAGACCACTGTGGTATTATTACTTTCTGTTTCCTGCATTCTAAGTTCTGAGACAAGCCATCATTAAAGTCAGGTTGAATCTCTCCGAAACAATTAACTTTACCCTTGACTATCCAAAACCCACAAAAAAAGGCAACAATTTGATTAATGAGGGGGAGGGGATGTGCTCCCAGTCTAATTTCTTCCTCCAGCATTGCAATCTCTTTAAGGCTTTCACATTCTCTTTTCACTCAAGACATAAATTACGTGAAGATCTTCTTTGGCTGTGTTCTTTTTGCAAGCTGTGCATCTGATAATTCATGATTATCATTTGCGCAGAGAGAAAAACATTTCAGCTGTCATTATAGCATCTGGAGCTGTTCTCTCTCCTAAAGGACGTACTCATCAGTTTCCAGCAATGACTGCTTTGTACATTGGGATTCACCATCAGATTGATTTTAACAGAAGCTCAATCTAATAAAGCTCTAATATTAATATTGGTCTGGAAGCATTACCCATGGAAATTAAAAGAGTATAAATCAGGGAGAGGCAATGCAGATTGAAGAGTGAAATACATTATTAGTATGCACTATTGAGCAAGTGGCGAAAGGTGAATTGTAGGCCAGAAGCCTTGTTTTCACTGCTGCCTGCTGAGTTACATCCGTGTCTGTGGAGGTGCAGTATAATATATGGTCAGCATTCTTGGTTGCCCGCTATTTCAGAAGGGAATGAATGTCACACTGTCAGATGACCCTCTAATGTTGGCACCTTGTGATTTTGGGGGCGCTGATGTACATCTTCATTGTCAGGTGAGAAAACACTCTGATGAAAGGATGTCACTACATGCTGAATGGGAGTTTGAAAGCCTGACACAGATATTTAAAAAGTGACACAGCAGCATTTTAAAGAGGCCACCACTGGAGGTAAGTAGAGGGAAATGGAGCTGAAAATAGCATGATGTCGTTGCACAACAGAGGGCTCTAAGGAAAGGGTAGGCACATCCATGGGTAGTACCTGTGTCAAGCTGCATGCAGGAATGCAAAGAAGGATTTCCTGGACTCACACTCCCACTACCTCAAAAGGTCAGTTCGAAATGTTTGACAGGGGACAGGTGACAAGATGATTTCTCTCCATAGCTGTAGCGCAGTAGTAAGCTCTCTTCCTCTGATTCAGAAGGTTGTAAGCACAGTTCCCACACTGGTGGCTTGAGCACAAAATCTAGGCTGACACTACAGTTCAGTGCTGAGGGAGAGCTGCTCAGCTGGAGATGTGATCTGTCCAGGCCAATATGAATACCTCAATCAACATCACACAAACAAATTACCTACTTATTATTGTGTTGTTTGTGTAGTATTTTTGTGTATAGTTGGCTGCTCTGTTTTCTACGTTCAGAGACTGAACTGTAGAAATTGTCTGTAAAACGTATTGGGGAGTATGCAAAATGCTGTTGAATGGCATGTCTTCCTTAATACCCTTCAGATTTTGTTACAAACATGGGATTAATAGCAACTCCAAGGAATGGTTTTATCTAGAAGATTCTTTGAGTATATTTGCATACTGTGTTCATGCTGATGCACCCTCCAAAGCAATCATACAATGTCACCATCCTATACAAGCCACAGTGCACAGCAGCCTGATGTACATACAGACACGTGTGATAATACCATGGTTTTAAGAGGTGTATTTTGTCCTGTCATTTTTCCCAAAGAGAGGTTTTAAGACAGAGGCAACAAACTGTCTATTTGAAGCCAATTAAGTGAACAGTTTGTGAGGCCTTGGGTTTTTTTAAAAATGTTGGAACAATAGAAGCAGCCTGAATGGGTGGGGTCAAGCTCCCACTGAACCAGAAATTTCAGTTTTAGGTTTCAGTAGCAGCTTCTGGGGTCTTAAAACTGGGTTTGGAAGCTGCTTCCACATTTCTCCCTGCTACTCTCTTTCTCTCTTTCTCTCTCTCTCTCTCTCTCTGAGTTTTCTCTTGATGCTTTTTTCCTCCTGGACTGGAAAATTGCCTGCAAGACAATCTATTTTTGCTGAATTTGCCTTTGCCGGGGGTGTGTTTGTGGATTGTTACTAAATTGGAGCAGTTACGGTTTAGCAGTTAAATCTATTATTCTGTTAAGTTTTCTAAATGAGTTAAGTTATTCCAACTTATTCTTTCTTTTAGAGAGATAGTAGGAACTGCTGATGCTGGAGAATCTGAGATAATGTTTTATTCTTTCTTTTGTTGTACTTTAACAATCGTGTATGAATAAAGTGTGTTTTGCTTCACATCTGGCAGTTTGACCAATCGAATTGCATTTGGAACACAATGCCTGGCAGTAGACTTTAAAATAAGAAAAGGTTAGGGTCTAGGCTACATTCTTAATATATTTTCAGAGGGTTTGCTCTGGTCCATAACACACTGGAAACAGTCATCACACTGAACCATTACAGTGGTTTCACACAATGAATCCTTTCATCCTGTACATCAGGCAAGGGCCAGTTGCTGATATAAAGATAGACTGCAAGGAGGGGATTGTATGAACTCTTCAATTGACCCCTGATGTATCTTCAGTGCTCACAGGAGAGGTGGCTTATATTAAAAAAGGAAGATAGCTGAACTGACAGAACCATTAGAATTATTCCTGTCAGGAGGTAATCCTGGATATCAATGAAATCATTTGGCCAATCCTTTGGTCATTCCATTGATTGATAATGACCTTCAATCACACAAATGGCCCTGTCCATCAGAGATCCTTCTCTTCGTTCCTCTTTTTTTTGTTTGGCTCTGTGTTTATTTTTCCAGTAAACTCTTCAGTCTCAGGCTTCTCCCAGTTCTCACACAAGGTCATCAACATGAAATGTGAATTTTGGTCCCTTCTATACAGATGCTGCCTGATCCGCAGAGTATTCCCATCATTTTCTATTTTAATTTTGGATTTTCAGCATGTGCAGTATTTTACTTCTCTTTGTTAGAAAGTTTAGTGTGTCTGGGGAGGTAAAAATGGAGACACACTCAGCTCAGGACAGATGATATTCTGATCTTGCCATGACTCAGTGAGGTAAAGCACAGGTATTAAGCTGCCTGTATCCTAAATTATCACCAGATGCTTTCACACATCACCCTTATGCTTACTGACCTACACTGGCAAGAGCCCTGGCGATGCATCGATTTTAAAATTTCATCCTTGGTTGTGGTGTTATGTGCCTACATTCTGGACCATTTACAGTTTTCTGTAATTTCAGCAGAAGGTGGATGAAAATGTTATATGATGGTTAGTTCTTAGGAGAAACCCTTGATGTGAAATTAATTCAAGGCAAACTCAATCAATTTCCTAGAGGACACAAAAAATTGTTCAACCCTTAGGCCTAAACACTTCACTCAGAGATTTCAACAGAACCTAGGTCTAATGATCCAGAACAGAAAGTCTAATGCAGGAGTGAAGTATACAGTAAGTGGCAGAACCCTCAGTAGCATCAACATACAGAGGGATCAAGGCATACAAGTCCAAAGTTCCCTGAAAGTAGAAACACAACTGGATAAGGCGGTCAAAAAAGCAAATAGCATGCTTGCCTTTACTGGTCGGGGTGCAGAATATAAAAATTGGCATGTCTTGTTGCAGAATTTTAGTTAGACAACGTTTGGGGTATTGTGTCCAGATCTGATTGCTACACTACCAGAAGGATGTAGAGACTTTGGACATAATGCAGAAAAGGCTTATCAGGATGTTGCCTGGTTGTAGGGATTTAGTTATGAGGAGACATTGGACGGATATGGTTTGTTTTCACTTGAACATCAAAGGATGAGGGCCAACCTGATAGAAGTTTGCAAAATTATGAGAGGTATGGATAGAATGGATAGTCAGAGTCTTTCACAGGGTAGAAATGACAATTACTAGTGGGCATAGGTTTAAGATAAATGGAATGAGGTTAAAAGAGATGTGAGAGGTAAACCTTTTAGAGGGTGAGAGGGTGGAAAGTGCCTGGAATACGCTGCCAGAGGTGGTGGAGGAGATGGATACAGTGGCAACATTTAAGAGGATCATGTATTGGTGCAGTCTTGGTGGGACAAAGGGCATATTCCTGTGCTGTTTTGTTCTTTGTTCTTAATCAAACACAAAAGAACTTTCAAGAAATTATCTAGCGATATGGCTAAACTGTTTTGTGTTTTCGATGTAGATCCATTGTATTCTATTTAGTGAGAGAGGGTACCCCTGCTAAGATCGAGTCAATATGAGTGTCTTGTCAATGACAGATCAGACAATGATGCTATATTTAGGCAACATTGATGGGATACAGTCACACGCTGTCATTTTGATAACTATGGTTGGATAGAGTCAATGCAACTGTTCAATCATTGATATGCTAGTATATTGAGTCAGTATATTGGTATGCTCAGTCATTGGTATGCTAGCATACTCAGTCAGTATATTGGTATAGTGAGAACTTCTCTTTTCATTTTGGAGAAACAGGTGAGTCATAATAAAATAATTGCCTGGGACGCACAAGAGGAGTGAATCCTCTCTTACTCTGTTCTTTATGATGAGGTGGAACGAATACATCATCCAGTCTTCAACACCAACCACCATGTGAACTTATATAGCACCTCTCAGCTAATAAAATATTTGCAAGATCTTAGTGAGATGCAAAATTTAGCACAGAACCACACAAAAAGATATAATGGGACAAGTGACAAAGAGCTTAACCGAACAAACAGGTTTCTTGGAGTGACATAAAGGAGGAAGGAAACACGAAGAGGTTTCAGGTTTGGATTCTGTAGCTGACAGCCCAGGCAGCCGAATGCACTGATTTGACAATGCACATCGGGGAGGAGCACGAGATAACAGAAAAAGTGAGTTGCATCCAGTCCCAGAACACAAAGATGTAGATTTAATACTGTCACATCTCCCTTTGAAGAATCAATTTATTCGAAATGTATAAGATTTGATAAGATATTCAAAAGGTGCACAAAGGCCTTTTAGTTCAATGTTACAAACAGTAGTTTAACAATGATTGCAAAATGTCAACTTAAAGAAAGAGATGAAACAAGTCATTTTTAAGAAAAGCTCTCAACCTGTCCTGCACCCCTCCCACACTGCTGCCAGTCTGCATCTCACCATCTTCATATTTTTCTTCGTTTTCACTCTCTTGAATTCAAGACATATTGCACCATATCTTATTCTAATCAATTCTTTCTCCACCTCCCTAAATGGCGATTTACCATCTCCCTCCCTCAATCTGCCAATCTGCATTCCTCTGGCAATATATTGATTCTTGCCCCTGAAACTTGTGTTCTCTATTCATTATTACAACCAGTCCCTGGATCAGTTTGCCCAATGCATTCCCGTTCCATTCATCCAACTTTAAGTCATTAAACCCTGAGCTGAGGAAGTTTGAATGGGATCCCTCATTTTACTCACTCCCACCCCTCCCCCTATCATTGGTCAAGGATCCCTTCTTTGGATATCTTTCCCCAGGCCAAATTAATTTGTCTTTTATTATGAGCCAATTCAACCAGGTTTTCTGGAGTTAAGAGATTATTCATTCTAAACGTAAGAAAAATAATAATGTAACCCGAAACACAAAGATTTGGAAGAAGATGTGAGTCCAAAAAGAGGGCTAAGCTTTATCTCCCCTTCCCTGACCGCATCCCAAAACCAGCCCAGCTCGTCCCTGCTTCCCTAGCCTGTCCTTCCTCCCACCTATCCATTCCTCCCACCTCAAGCCCCACCCCCATCTCCTAACTACTAGCCTCATCCCGGCTCCCGGCCCGTACCTACACTGGCCCTAAACCCCACCTCTTCCTCCGTTACATTGATGACTGTATCGGCGCCGCCTCGTGCTCCCACGAGGAGCTCGAACAGTTCATCCACTTCACCAACACCTTCCACCCCAACCTGAAGTTCACCTGGACTATCTCCAATACTTCTCTCTCCTTCCTGGACCTCTCTGTCTCCATCTCGGGCAACCACCTAGAAACCGATGTCCATTTCAAGCCCACTGACTCCCACAGCTACCTGGAATACACCTCCTCCCACCCACCCTCCTGCAAAAGTGCCATCCCCTATTCCCAATTCCTTCGCCTCCGCCGCATCTGCTCCCAGGATGAGACATTCCAATCCCGCACGCCCCGTCCCCGCAACAATAACCAAAAAAGAATCCCCCTCGTCCTCACATACCACCCCACCAACCTCCGGATCCAACGCATCATCCTCTGACACTTCCGCCATCTGCAATCAGACACCACCACCAAAGACATTTTTCCCTCCACACCCTTATCTGCCTTCCGGAGGGACCACTCCCTCCGCGACTCCCTTGGCCGCTCCACACTCCCCTCCAGCCCCACCACACCCGGCACTTTTCCCTGTAACCGCAGGAAGTGCTACACCTGCCCCCACACCTCCTCCCTCACCCCAATCCCAGGCCCCAAGAAGACTTTCCACATCAGGCAGATGTTCACCTGCACATC
>JAHRHZ010000022.1:23833522-23851231 GCA_024137785.1 Ginglymostoma cirratum | reverse complement strand
ATGCTGCTTGACCTGCTGTGTTCATCCAGCCCCATGCTTTTTATCTCGGATTCTCCAGCATCTGCAGTACCTTTTATCTCTGATACAATAATCATGAGGAGACTGTTTTCATACAGAATGGTAAAATCAGGTGGCTAAAGATAGTCTTGATGAAGAGTTTGCAGAAAACTAGAATGAAAGTTCAGGAGACAATAAGGAAGACGATTGGAATTTGGTATTTATTGTTAAAGCAATAGAATATGAACGCAGGGAAGTATCACAGCAATTGTACGAGGCATTAGTAAAACTGCAGCTGGAGTGCGGCGGACATTTCTAGTCACCTTGAGGAGGGATGTAGTTGCATTGGATGCAGTTCAGAGGAGGTTCACTAGATCAATTCCAGAGGTGAGTGGATTGTTTTGGGAAGAATGATTGAGCAGATTAGGCATACACTCTTTGGAGCATGGTAGAATGAGAGGAGATCTAATTGAGGTATATAAGACATTAAAGGGGATTGACAAAGTAGATGAACAGTAGATGTTTCTGCTGTGGGGCAATCTAAAATGAAAGGTCATACTTTCAGCATAACGGGTAGTAGATTTTAAACAGGGTAAATGACTTCCTTCAAAGGATTGTTAATCTGTGGAATTCACCACCCAACTCTGCAGTGGATGCCGGGACACTGAATAAATTTAAGAGGGAGATAGACAGTTTTTTTTATTAGAATGGGCTGAAGAGTTAGGGCAAGCAGGCTGGAAAGTGGAGTTGAGGCTGAGATGAGATCAGCCATGATTTCCAAACTTTTCCAGATTTGGGGAAGGTTCCATTAGATTGGAAAATAGCAAATGTTATTCAAAAAGGGAGGGAGCTAGAAAGCAGGAAACTATAGGTCAGTTAGCTCAATAACCTTCATAGAGAAAAAGTTAGAAGCTGTGTTAAAACTGTGATGGCAGGGCACTTAGAAAAGTTCAAGATAAATCAGCCACAATCAACAGAACATATGTTGTGGATAAAGGGGAAACCAGTCTATGTACTGTGTCTAGATTCCCATAGACATTTTAAAAGGTGATAAATCAAAGAGTGTTGTAGAAAATAAAAGCTCATGGTGGAGGGGGTAGTATGTTGTCATAGATGGAATGATGTACCAGCTAATGGGAAACAGAGGAGGTGTAAATGGATTTTTTTTTGGTTGACAAGATGTAATAAACTGTGTGTCACAGGGATCGGTGCTGGAATCTCCTCAACTTTTACTTGGACGTGAGGACAGCAAGTATGGTTGTCGAATTTGTTGACAACATTAAGACTGATAGGAAAGTAAAAGCTGGCTCAGTGGTTAATATTACCGCCTCAGTGCCAGGGACCTGGGTTCAATTCCAGCCTCAGGTGACTATATGGAATTTGTACATTCTCCCTGTGCCTGTGTGGGTTTCCTCCAGGCGCTCCAGTTTCCTCCCACAGTCCAAAAATGTGCAGATTAGGTAGATTGTCTATGTTAAATTGCCCGTAGTTATGTAGGTTAGATAGATTAGCCATGGAAAATGCAGGGTTACAGAGACAGGGCAAAGGGGCAAGTCTGGGTGGGGTGCTCTTCAGAGAGTTAGTGTAGACTTGTTGGGCCAAATGGCCTGTTTCCAAACTATAGGGATTCTATAATAAAATACATAAAGAGCTCACAAAGAGGCAATGATGGGAAATAAATTAATTAAATGAGTGGACAAAGATCTGTCAAATGTGAAATTGTCCATTTTAGCAAGAAGAATTTTTTCATAAAAAGCAGATTATCCAAATGATGAGAGATCGCAGAGTTTGGAGATGCCAAGGGATCTGTTTTCCCCAGAGCACGAATCACAAAAGTTAGGATGTAGCTACTGCAAGTAATTAGGAAAACAAACAGAATGTTATTGTTTATGGTGAGGTGAGTTAAAAACAAAAGTGGAGAATGCTTCAGATGCGCAGGGCACTGTTCAGACCTTGTCGAGAGTATTGTGTAGAATATTAGTCTCCCAAACAATTGGCTTGATGGTAGGAAGCAGAGAGTAATAGTGGAAGGATGCTTGTTGGGCTGGAGGCCTGAGATTAGTGGAATGCCTCAGGGGTTGGTGCTGGGCCCATTGCAGTTTGTTATTAATATCAATGATTTGGATGAGAATATATAAAGCATGATTAGTAAGTTTGCAGATGACACTAAAATAGATGGTATTATGAACAGTGAGGAAAAAGGTTATCAGAAATTGAAGCAGGATCTTGATCAGCTGGGAAAGTGGGCTGAGAAATGGCAAATGGAGTTTAATATAGACAAGTGTGAGGTGTTGCATTTTGGAAAGTTAAATCAACGTAGGAGTTTCACGGCAAATGGTAGGGCCTCGAGGAGTGTAGTGGAATAGAGGGACTTTGGAGTTCAGGTGCATGGTTCTCTGAAAGTGGAGGCACAGGTAGACAGGGCAGTGAAGAAGGCTTTTGGCACACTGGCCTTCATCAGTCAGGGTACTGAGTATAGAAGCAGGGAAGTTATGTTACAGATGTACAGGACATTGGTGAGGTCGCACTTGGAGTATTGTGTTCAGTTTTGGTCACCTTGCTATGCGAAGGACGTTATTAAACTGGAAAGAGTGCAGAAGAATTTACAAGAATGTTGCCAGGACTCAAGGGACTGAGTTATAGGGAGAGGTTGGACCAGCTGGGACATTTTGGTTTAGAGTGTAGGAGACTCAGGGGCGATCTTATAGAAGTGTATAAGATCATGAGAGGCACGGATAGGATGATTGCAATCGGTCTTTTTCCCCGGGCTGAGAAATGAGGACTACAGGGCATCAGTTTAAGGTAACAGAAGAAAGAATAAATGGGAACCTGAGGGCCAACTGTTTTACACAGAAGGTGGTACACATATGGAATGAGCTACCAGTGGAAGTGGTTGAAGTGGGTACATTAACAACATTTAAAAGGCATTTGGATGAATACATGGACAGGAAAGGTTTAGAAGGATGTGGGCTAAGTTCAGGGAAATGGGGTTAGGATGGATGGATATTTTGGGTAGCATCAACCAGTTTGGGCTGAAGGGCCAGTCTCCGTGCTGTGGGTCTCTATGACTCTATGTGTGTTTTTCTGGTTGGAGGTCCGTTACCAGTAGTGTTCTACAAGGATCAGTGCTGGGACCTCTGCTATTTGTAACATGTAAAAACGATTTGGATAAAAATGTAGGCGGTTTGACTAACAAGTTTGCAAATGACACAAAAATTGGTGGAGATATGGATAGTGAGGAAGGTTATCGAGGGATACAGCAGGATAAAAATTAGTTGGAAAGTTGGACTGAGAAATGGCAGAGGGAATTTAATCCAGACAAATGTGAGCTGATGTATTTTGGGAGTTGCTGGGTCATCATGTTGAGGTTGTACAGGAAGTTGGTGAAGCCATTTTTGGAGTACTGTGTACAGTTCTGGTCACCCTGCTATAGGAAGGATATTATTAAATTGGAGAGGATTCAGAAAAGGTTTACCAGATGCTGCTAGGACTGGAGGGTTTGAGTTACAAGGAGAGACTGGATAGGTTGGGACTTTCTTTAATGGTGCGTAGGAAACTGAGGTATGACCTTATGGCGGTTAATAAAACCATGAGAGGCATGGATAGGGTAAATAGCAAAGATCTTTTCCCTAGGGTAGGAAAGTTCAAAACTAGGGGGCATATTTTTAAGGTGTGAGGAGAAAGATTTAAAAGGAACTTGAGGGGCAACTTTTTTCACACAGAGGGTGGTTTGTCTGTGGAATGAGCTGCCAGAGGTAGATGCAGTCCAGCTACAACATTTAAAAGGCATTTGATAGGTACGTGAATAGGAAAGATTTAGAGGGATAGGGGCCACACACAAGCAGGTGGGACTAGTTTAGTTTGGGAAACTTGGTCAGCATGGATGGGTTGGATCGAAGGGTCTATTTCTGAGCTGTATCAGTCTATGACTCTATTTAATGGATATAAATGTGTTGGAAGCAGTTCAGAGCAGCAGTTCATCCCACTCATCGGTCTCTTCAAACATCACCATCCCCACTGCGGCAGGGTGTGTGAATACAGCTTTGGACTGTTTATTCACCTCAAGACCCACAACTGGGAGTAAGCCATCCTCAGTCTTGAAGGATTGCATATGAAGTAGGAAACTATACTGGGACCTGGAAGGGTGGTTTGCCTTTTGAGGACAAGCCAAACAGGCAAGGCTTGTACCTGCTGGAGCTTAGAAGAATAAAATGTGATTTGGTTAAAACACATAATATCTTGAAAGGTTTTGACAGATGGAGATGGAAAGGATGTTTCATCTTTTGGAAGAATCTACATCTAGTGGTCACTGTTTAATAGTAAGGAGTTACCCATTTAAGACAAAGATGAAGAGAAACCTTTTCTCACAAAAAGTTAAGAGTTTTTAGAACTCTCTTTCTGAAAAGGCATTGGAGGAAGAGTCTTTGATTATTTTTAGGGCAGAGGTAGATAGATTCTTGATAAGTAAGAGGGTTAAAGATTAGTTGGAGCGTTGGCTGAACTGGGGAGTAATCAGATCGGTGATAATCTATTGAATGACAGAACAGGCTCAAGGGCTTGGGTGGCTATTCCTGCTCCTAATTTGTATATTTATAGACCATTTGCAACTTTTTTCCTAATTCCCCTGGCCCTTTTGGCTCATCTACTACTAAAGTCCTCATCCATGCCAATGTGACCTCTAGACTTCACTACTTCAATGCCCACCCAGCCAGCCATGTTCTACCGTCTGTAAACTTAAGCCATTCAAAGTTCTGCTGCCTGTTTTTACTTGCACTACATCTCATTGAAGTGTTGCCCTGTTGAGCACTGAATGAAATTGGCTCCCAGTCAATTGCCAACTTCATTGTAACATTATCATTTTTATTATCAGATCCCTCCTTCCGCATCACCCTCCTTTAGTTCTGTTATCTCCTCCAGCCCCACAATTCTCCAATATACCTACACGTCATTAATTTGATGATTTTAGTCATTCTATCATTGGTCACCTTGTCTGCTGCTGCCTACATCCAATGCATTGAAATTCCTTCTCTCTTTGCTTCCTTTCTTTAAATAGCTCTTTAAAACTGACCTCTTTGTCTATGCATTTGGTCATCTGGCTTATTACATTATATTGTCTCATTACATTGGTTGGTATCTAGTTACGTCTTATAATCTTCCCAAGAAGTGTTTTGGGAGCTTTATTATTTTAAAGGTACTATATAAATGTAAGTTTTTTTTGTTGTTGATTTTAATGGGGGTGGGAATAGGCAGCCTTGGCGATGGAGTTAATACATGATTTTGAACAGGCGTAACTAAGGAAGCGGTGAGTGAAGGAATTGAATATAAACCCAAGAAGGGTCTAGGCCTGAAACGTCAGCTTTCCTACTCCTCTGATGCTGCTTGGCCTGCTGTGTTTGTCCTTGTTGTCTCCTACTATCCCAGGGACAATTAGTTGCATCTCTGAGGAATTGAGGGGCAGGTGAAAACGTGAGGTGGCATCAATGACAAAGTGGGGATTGTTCGGCCCATGTTCTCCTGTTCCGTAAACTGAATGTCATTGTTTACTGTCTGTGTGCCATGGAAGTGCTGCTCTGGGAGGTTAATCTCCCTAGTGGCCTACTAACAACTCAAATTCAACACCCACTGTCAGAACACACAATATAAAAAATACACAGCTTTTTCAGAAATAGATGAGAAGAGATTGAAATAAATGATGACATATTTATTGAATTTAGAACAGTTGAATTATTAAGTATTGTACTGAGTGACATTGTTATAGTGACAGATTTTAATCACAAGCCAGGGTTAGAGATTAACATAATATTTTTAAGTAGGACAGCAATGCAATATTATTCTTTTTTAAAATCCTCTTCCTTTCTCTCTGCTATTTCTCATTTCAGGAACCCCGCTGGTGGTAATGCTGCTTTTTGGAAGATTTGCTGTAAAATGTTGCCTTTTCTGGGGTGGGCGGCTGATTCCTTCTCTTTTGAATTTTGTCCATTAGAAACAGGTGCCATCGGAAAAACAGGGGCAAAGAGAGAGACAGAGAGAGATTGAGGGCTCGCACAGAATAATCCGAGGCCTTATCGAGAAGAATTTCTATTGTTTGTTGTTGTCTCTGATGGTCAAACATATCTGCCTCTGCGGAGACAGAGTTGAGGAGTACCAGGTGGGGTGATGAGGTGGCAGATGTTGTTTGTGACGGCACATGGACTCAGCTGAGTCAGGGTGAAGATACAGCACAACCCACATTGCAATCAAACCCCACTGATCTCTGTGGCATATGTTCAACTCCAACATCCACCTGCTGCTGGGTAAAAGTTTGCCTGCCAATCCTAAAGGACACATTTTTTGAGTGCAGTTCATCTCAGCCGTGTTAGCTATAACACAAGAATTATTCATGGCTCAGTGGACAGTCCTCTCAACACTGCTTCGGAGGGTTGTGGGCTCCAGTGCTTACATCCTCAGACCTGAGAGCAATGTGTAAGCCCGGTCTGTCCTGTCAGGCAGACAGGAAGGATCTTGGTGCATTATTTCAGGTAAGAGCAACTGAGTTCTCTTTGATTTCCCCCACATTTTTCTGACCCCTCTCACACCCACATAACTTCCCAAAACACTTCATCATCATTTGAAATGTTGCCACTGTTGTAATATCGCAGCTAATCACAGCAAATTCCGACAGAGTAATGTGGTAATGACTAGATAATCTATTGTCATGATATTGATTAATTGTCCAACAGACTGAGGAACTTTCATTTTCTTCAAACTAGTGTTTAGTGCGTCCCCCAGTATGTCCTGGACCATGGAATGTGCCAGTCTGCCACACTCGTTCGAGGTCAACTCCTTGCTCTGGAAGAGCAACATATCTTGGGCAGACCAAACAGCGTCTTTCACTGAGCTGATGGTCCTCCAGGCGCAGTCAATGTTTGTCTTGGTGTGCATCCCGGGGAGCAGACTGTAGAGCCTGTGTCATGGAGTTGCTCGGGATGACCCTCAACAAAAACCACTGCAACTTTCTCCAGACTTCCTTTGTAAAGACACATTTCAGAAAGAGATGTGTGACAGTCTCAATGCCCCAGCAGTCGCTTCGAGGGCAGCGTGCGGTGGAGCAGATAGTCCAGGCGTACAAGAAGGATCTCGCAGGTGGTGCCTTTCTCACCACCAGCCAAGTCATGTCTTGGTGCTTGTTTACAACCTACTCTGTAATGCCCTTTCCAGGGAGCAGTGTTGGGTTAAATCAACGTGACACCCATTCCCAATTGCTTTTCAGTTGGGCTTGTTTGGCTAAAAGTTATTACCTCAGTGTCTCAGCTTGCACGAGAGCAGTATGTTTTGCATAAAATACGAGAGGGAGAACAGCACGTCAGAGAAGCAGCAGCTTCAGGTAATGAAATGAAAACCCATCAAACTCAAAAGCAAAACTTTAAAACAGACTGTTTTTGCATTTTCAATAAGGTAGACAGCATGATCCGTACAGTACATTGACCTCAATAACACGGATGGCAAAAATAGTAGGCACTGCACACTCGTTAGAAGGCTTGCCCTTGAGAGCCAAGGCATATCTGTGTCTAGTAATGAGATTCGTGCTGTGGTGAGTGGCCCACAACTGTTGCAAACAAGGTAACCTGAGAAAAGATGGGAGACAATGCCACATACTCTTAAAGTGTTAGTGTGGAGATCCTTATAATAAGGAAGGGTGTAGTGTTGAGAGGAATCCAGCGACTGTGGCTCATTACACCCTTTCTGTGTTATGTGCAGACACAGAATACAGTGCAACGACCTCGATGCTAAGGACAGCAAGGCTGATACTTAACTGTCGAAGGGGAAACATCACCAATTGCTCATTAAGACCAGAGCCTGAGCCACTAAATGAAGACACCCAGTAACAGCATGTGTGCCCCCACTGCTCTGAATCGCACTATCCTCATTACAACCAATATTAGCTCCTGGCTTTGTCTATCTGGCTTGGGGGAGAGTGGGGGATGGGGGTGGGTGGTGGAGTATGCGGGAGGGGAAGTGCTGCTATAATTGCAATTAGCCAGCTTAAACTCCACGATAGGAACCAGCAAATGCCAGATTTCCCTAGCAAATAGCTGCTAATTGAAAATGGCATATTAATTTTCGAGGCATTTTTAGAAGCCTGAGCGAATTTTATTTTTGTCTGACATATCATCACCAGTCCAAAAACGTTAGCAGGAAATCAGAAAGGAAGTGTTGCATCATCGGAGGTGCTGCCTTTTGAGTGGGCCATTGCACCTTCTACTGCTGCCCATTTACTCAGCTGTGTGCATAAGATCTTCTCAAGAGTATTTCAAAAAACAATGGGAAAGTTGTTTCAGGTTTGCTGGCCATTATTTATCCCTCAATCAACATCACTAAAAACAGGTTATCAGGTTATTATAGTGTTTCTGTTTGTGGGAGCTTCCTGTCCTCAAGTTGGGTGCTGCATTCCTTAAACTGGCTCACTGACAACACCACACTGATATTTCACTGGCTGTAAGAACTCTCGGACATCCCAACGTTACGAAAGCCAGTTGAGAAATGTATATTGTTGGTAAATAAATGTGATTTATTTCTGCGTTTCTTTTACTCCTAGTCTAATTTATGTTGCCATGTGATGAACAGAGTTAATGTTTTAGGTTGATCAGGATCCATTCTGTTTATCTCTCCACAATGCTGCCAGACCTTTTAAGTATTTACAACGCTTTCTGTTTTATTTTCCACTCTTCATCCAACGTTCAAAAGCTTCTCCGAAATATTTTGTGATCCTCAACACGTGTCAATGAAAGAAATGGTTTCAAATGTGGTTCTGAACGACATTGGACTATTTAATCTTGCCTTCTATAGGTACCATGTTTGATTGAATGTAGTATGAATATAAGAAATAAAAGCAAACTATGAATGGATAACAAATGCTGGCCTAGTCAGTGATGTGCATATCCTGTAAATGAATGAATTTTTTTTAAAAAGTAAATTTTTGTAATATCAAATGGCTGACACTTTTTACTTTAAAAATATCAATGTAAATGTCCTAATATTTACTCCCATGTACTTTAAACCTTTTCAGACATGTGACAAAACACCATTTAACTGGTCTTGAACCAGTCCTCCCATTCCACAGGATCATGTTTCCTCTTCAACTTCGCTCCTGCAAAATCTCTATTTTCCTCAATTCCTTGAATACACATGAAGCTACTCATCTCAACCCGGAATATTCTTAATAACTGTGCATCCATGTTCTCTGTGGTGAAGATCTCCAAAGATTCACAAATCTCTAAAAGAAGATTTTTTTCCTCACCATCAACTTTTATCCAGATACTTCAACAAATTCAGTCAAATTGAACTAAACTGACTGTTCGAGGACATTCTGGGGACTAGCCACACTGGGAAAGTCTTATTCAGCAGACCTCCAGAATATTAAAGATAATACAGTTTTGAGGTCTTAATGAGCTGTGCAAAGTTGTACATTAATGTTTTAGTATAAACTTCTTACAAATTGTAGGTAAAGGATGATGCATTCTTTTTACTAATAAGATTGGTATGAAATGTGCCTAAGTTTGAGGAAATAGTCTATAAAGCAGAGTTCAGAAGCTGATCAGATACAGACCAGATACTGACCAAAAATACATGAGAAACTGTCTATGAGGAGATTACAAAGACGAATCACAGCAGTATGATATTCGGCAGCAACTCCTTGAGGCACCTTTGACTGCACTTTCCAAATCTGTGAACTCAGCACCTTGAAAGTCAAAGGCTGTAGATGCATAGGAACACCACCAACCGCAAATACCCAACAAGGTACGCACCATCTTGACTTGAAACTATATCACCTTTCCTTCATTGTTGCCAGGTCAAAATCCTAAAACTCTCTTTGTAACAATGTTGTGGATGTTCCTACAGCCCAAGAACTGCAATGGTTCAAGAACTCACCACCACCTTCTCCCCAGCAATTAGGAATGAGCAATGTATGGGGCCTAGATAGTTATGCATGTGTCCTATGATAGATTTTTAAAACATTGATGGAGTACTAACCTCTCAGTCTTCCGTAGCTAATAAATTGGCCATTCTGCATTTCCACTTGTACAACAAAATTTGACATTGTATGAATCTCCGTTCATGAAACTGCCTATCTTTTAATACTGTCAAAACTAATAATTAAGGAAGTTTAAAGGCATGGTTAACTTTACCTGTGTTTACCCTGAAAAGTAACAGAGGTTACACTGCCTGCTATACTGAAGAAACTAATAATACATCCTTAACAAAATCATATACGGACAGAGATCATTTGAATGATACCAAAGGTCTCTTAAGATGTGGAATTGCATCCAGATTCAGGAAATATATGCCTGTAGGAGTCAAAACTGCCAAAGGATGGGGAGAAAACCTGTACAATAATCACTTCTAACAGATAAAAAATCAATTTTGCTTCAATCTTTTACATCTGCTTCGGTCTTTTCATTCTGCTTTTTTTGTGATGTTTCACATGTATTAGTGAGGCGTTCACCAAAGAACTCCTTTACTCAGCTCACCATTGATAGCAATGTCTTGAACTGCCAAGGCACTAGGCTCTGCAGTTCACTCTTTAACTTTCTCTGCCTGTCTTGCCTCCTTTCTGACATTTCTTAACACCCGTTCCTTTCACTAAGCTTTTGCCCATCGGCCCTCAAGTCCTCTCAGGTGACTCGGTGTCACATTTATTTTGGTAACACTCCTGTGAAATGCCTTAAAAATTTCACCTTTGCTAAAGATACTTTCTAAATGCAAGTTGCTGTTCTGTATCAGTTGAATTGAAAATGTAACCTTGATAACTTGCCCATTGTATCTGTGAATCTCAAAGATCGACTGCTATTGTTGCATACCTGAGATTTATATGACTGTAATATTATGGGACATGGTCTTTAATTTAGTTTGCCTGACAACTGGAAAGGTGTTGAGAACGTCCAGTTGTAATCAGATATATTTTAACAAAGACTGAAAGTCTCAGTGGCTCATGACATTTACACATGGATTGAAAAGACTAAGCTTGTGAGGAGTTAAACAGAGGAGAGAGAATTCACATAGGTTTCAATAAAAAGAGAATCTCTGGCAAGACTTTCATTGTTCTAGGGTTTAATGTCTCAAGACCAAGAAAGGAAAACAATTAAAGTAAACCCTGAAGAATTAAGAATCACTTCAGATAATTCTGGAATTGTTAACTGAAGGACTTTGTGACTAACACCTGTAAAGTGGGTTTTTCAATTATTATAAAAGTAAAAGGGAACATTCTGTTCTGTAGTTCAAAGTACAATTTGCATATAAAGAAGTGCTTAGTCAATGGTGTTTTAAGTCTGTTTTGTTACAATAAATGTCTTAAAATGTGAAAGCTTCTTGTGTCATCACTTTTGAACCATTGATTGGAAGTTTTATTTTCGAAAGTTGCCGGTCTGTATGTGGATTATAACAATATGCATGCATATTCCATTAACAAGCAGGTGCTAAATCCATCAGTTAGATCCCATAATGTTGCTAGGAGAAGCATGTTATAGAATGTGTCCTCCTAGGTGGATGGTAAAGAGGAATTGAAGGGAAGAAGAGCTCGTAAATAACGAAAATGGGAAATCAGTCAAGTCCTTATCTGCCTAGAAAATACTTGGAACTGTTTGGCAGGTCAACCAGCCTCAGGTAATGAAAAGTTTGGTTATAATGTCAAATGATGTAGTACCTTGGATGCACTGTGTCCACGTCACATATCCCACACCCATCCACCATTGCTCACAATAGTTCTCAGATCAAGGGCAATATGACTAATTTGGGATAGCCCTCTCAGTGGTCTGAAACTGGGAACCTCGGCTGAGTGGGGGTCATTCTACAGCGTAAAATTCTGTGGTCTGTCATGTTACCTCATCATGTTTTGTTTTTGTTGCACATTGACAGTTGATTTTGTGAAGTGTTTTTATTTTAAGTTGAGGTGTAAGAGGCTGGTGGGTTACAACGACTTTACAATGGGAATGAGATGTGTGTCTATACAGAAGTGGTGGGGGAAGGGACAGAGAGAGCAGCATGATGGCAGCAAGCCGACACAGTTCAAATCATTTATAGAAATTAAGGCAATTTCACTGTCTGTGCTTATTACGGCAATAATTTAATTTGGATTGCTTTTAGCTAATTAACACTTCTAATTAATTCGTTGACATCACAATTAAGATGTCTGTTTGAAATTGGCGTCTCCTGATAATCAGGATGAGGAGGCTGACACTCGCGAGCAGATCAGGCGCGAAAGAGACTGGGAAAAAAAATAGAATAATAAAAAAAAGCAGTTAATGAATTTCCTGTCAGTTGCAGTGATGAGATGAGATTGTCACATCGTGATGTTTATGTACAGCAAGTGGCTTCGTTGTAAGATCCCTGATTAATGTTTGTGGCGATTATAATACAGTGAAGCTGGTTCACAATGTAAGTGCACACTGTTCAACAATTTTTGTTTCCCTGTTCAGAGACATTGTTAGGAATTTGTTATTCTGTGTTGGTCAAAGCAGTCTTAGTACTACAACTTTTATACTGTAGTCATTAGCACTTTAACTTTCCCTTTTAAAATCACAAGGGAAAAATAAAGCGATTCACTGGAGAAGCTCAGTATGTGTGATGCTTTTGCTTTCAGATTGAAGTGAAACATTGGGAGAAGTAAAAGTAGTGAATGTTGATTCTGCTTTCTTCCTACAGATGCTGCCAGACCTGCCGAGTTTCTCCAGCACTTTTCTGGTTTTGTTAGAGAATGTGGGTCATCCGTTGGTGAAGACACTCTATGAATCTGGAGTTGATACCCTTGGAACACAGAAAATGTGAGGATGAGATTTAACAGAGGTGATCAAAACATTGAGGGCGTTTGATAAAGTGGATACGGCCATGGAAAGGCTGATGACCAGAGGATGAAAATGGTAAAAGAGCAAGAAAGGAGATGAAAATAATTTATTGTGTTATGCAGCGAGATAATTTGATCTGGAATGTGCTGTCTGGAAGAATGGTGGATGCAGATTCAATTGTACCTTTCAATGAGGAACTGAATGTACACTTGAAACAAAAGGGCTATGGGTAAAAGAAGGGGAAAGTATTTGTTTAATTTTTTTGTACTGTACACAGCCTGGTTGACCTATTCTGCCATACCATTTCAACTCATTTACCAAGATATCACCTGCGGCATCTATGGGCATATTTCAGAAAAAAACAAACCTCTCTGCTTTGGCCCTTCTGATTTATCATCTGCTCTAGCTTCAAAAACTCTAATTCTGTTGATTAACAGAATATAGAACAGTACAGCACAGGCCTTCCAGCCCACAGTGTTGTGCCAAACATGATACCAAATTAAGCTAATCTCTTCTGCCTGCCCTTGGTCCATATCCCTCCATTCCTTGCACGTGTTTATCCAAAAGCCCCTTAAATGCCCCTATCATATCTGCCTCCACTACCTAACCTGGCTGTGTGTTCCAGACTCCTACCACTGTGTAAAAAACTTGCCCCTCACATCTCCTTTGAACCATCCCCCTCTCACCTTAAATGCATGCCCCCTAGTATTAGACATTTCAACTCTGGGAAAAAGATTCTGACCGTCAAACCTACCCACACATCTCATAATTTTATAGACTTGTATCAAGTCTCCCCTCAGCCTCCACTGCTCCAGAGAAATCAATGTAGCACATTTCCATGTGATCCTAGACACATGAGCACTGTCAGCAAACAGGAAATTAGTTTCTCACCGTGAATCTTCACTTTCTCTCCCCCCAAATTTTTCTCACTGAAAAAGTACAATTCCTCCCCAAACAGTTTTCTTTTCTTCCTCCTTAAATCGCCATCATATTTTGTCCCCTGCTGCCTGAATTCTTACTGCACTGGAATTAAAATTCTGTCCCAGGAGCAGGTTAAAATTTGCTGAATTGTTGAAGGCGCTGTCTTTCAAAAGAAATCCTAAACTGAGGATCTGTCTGCCTTCATGGATGTAAAGGATGCCAAGGTATTATGTTGAATAAGAGTAGGGGAGATCTCTTTCATGTTCTGATCAATACTTATGTCTCATCGCAAAACAGATAATTTGGTCATTATCGCATTTCTTTTGACAGGAACTTACTGGACACAAACTATACCGGTGTTTCCTGTGTTTACATTTTTGATAACATTTCAAAAGTATTTCGTTATTGTAAATTGATATCCTGAGGTTGTGAAATGCTAATCTGTCTTTCTTTCCATCATTCTACTTTAAATATTCTGGAATATGAAATAACCAGAATTAGAAACAGGGCAGTTTCTGGAAGGATAACTGATCCACAATCCCAAATCCATGATCAAGTGGAGGGATGAAAATCTACCTCAGTCTCCTTGCTCATGATATTGTAAGTTGAATATATTATAAGTTGACTGTTAAAAAACTACTTTGGAAGAGAAAGCCAATAACTTCTTGTGAGATTTCCTGACCTGTGTTTTATGTTTGAGGAAACAAGCCATTATCAACATAGAGCACCTTCCAACATCAACGACAATTAGGAATACAAAAACTATCGATGAACAGAAGACTGAGGTCTCTTTAGTTTACCTCCTATTATCCCAATGGTTTTAAGATCCAACAATAATGGAATTGTTGACTAATCATTTCAATCAATTACCATAGAAACACAGAGAAAAATAGAAAAGTAGGAACTGGAGTAGGCACTCGGCCCTTCGAGCCTGCTCACCATTCAATAGGATAATTTATCCAATTCACTAATCTGTTCCAGCTTTTCCCTTTGATCCCTTTAGCCTTAAAAACCACATCTAACTCCTTCCTGAAAACATTCAATATTTTGGCCTGAACCACTCTCTGTGCCAGAGAACTGCACAGGGTAATCACTCTCTGGGTGAAGAAATTTCTCCTCATCTCAGTCCTAAATGGCCTACCCATACCCTTAGACTATGATCCCTGGTTCTGGATCACTGGGAACATCCTTCCTGCGTGTACCCTTTCTAGTCCTGTTATAATTTTACAGGTTTCTATGAGATGCCACCCCACCCCTCACCTACTTTATTCTTCTAAATCGAATTAATATAGTTCTAAGCAATCAAGTCCCTCTTCATATATCAGTCCTGCCTTCCCAAGAGTAAGTCTGGTAAACTTTAGGTGTGTTCCTTCCATAACCAGAACATTCTTCCTCAGAAAAGAAGATCAAACATGCACACAATATTCCAGGTGTGGTTTCACCAAGGCTTTGTATGAGACATCCCTGCCTCTGTACTCAAATCCTCTCGCTATGAGGCCCAACATGCCATTTGTCTTCTTCACCACCTAGTTGCACCTACATGCTTACTTTCAATGACGTGTGTACAAAGACACCAAGGTCTCACTGCACCTCTCCCTCTCCCAGTCTATTGCTGAACAGGTAACAATTTGCCTTCCTGTTTTTGATACCAAAGTAGGTAACCTTAAATTTATCCACATTAAACCTCTGCTGTATGCACTTATCCACTCACTCATCTTGTCCAAATCACACTGAAGCATCTATGCACCTTCCTTACAGTTCATGCTTCCACCCAGCTTCGTGTCATCTGCAAATTTGGAAATATTACATTTAGATCCCTTATTTAAATCATAACTATTTACAACATTTATTAATCAATTAATCTGCATTCAAAACCTAGTGATAGCTTTGGGAAACTTTGGTTCAAAGTCATCTTTTCTCCTAAGTATGCTATACTCATCCATGTGTCCCACCTCAAATTGCTTGTAAACCTTGATAGAAGAATACTATACATGTGCTTTTATTATCAAGGTCAGAAGTCAGACGACACCAGGTTACAGGTTTATTTGGAATCACAAACTTTCGGACCCCTGCTCCTTTTTCAGGTGAAGTCACTCCTTCGTCAGGTGAAAACAAAGGAGCAGCGCTATGAAAGCTTGTGATTTCAAATAAACCTGTTGGACTATAACATGGTGTCGTACGACTTCTACCCTTGTCCATCCCAGTGCAACACTGCACTTCCACATCACTTTTATTATCAGAAATAGTTTCTAGTTCTTGAGGGATGATATCATTAAAATCGGGGCTAGGCCATTCAGTGAGATGTCAGAAAGCATTCCATCAAACAAAGGTGAATGGGAATATAAAAAAATCCAGTTAAGAGACAGACCAACCACGGTCGTATTGAATGATGGTGTAAGTTTGAGGGACAGAGTGGCCTATAGGATCAGCTTGTTTAGAATATGTTTCCCAAAGGGGTTATTTGATCAGTGGTCTTAAGATAACAGCCTGCAAAACAGCCCAACAGCACACATGTGCTCCAAACCACATATGTCTTATGGGTAACACCACTGGGAGTTCTGTCAGTTATTAATATCACAGAATGCGAGCTCCTCTCTCTGTCTGGGTTATTACTACGGTATTCAGAAATTCTTAAAGCTTTAAGTGTGGAAGCTGAAGAAAATACTGACTATCCCAGCATTCCATGCTGGCACCATAAACAATTTGGGTCTGGGTATCTGATAAACAAGAGAATGTGGTGTGGAGAAGGTTATTTGCATGTGGTTGCACATCTGGTGATGATTATATGCTGTTGCATGAGTTGTCTTGTGTTAAGAGTATAATCATATTTTTGTTACGTTAATGGATCCTATTCAGTTATAATGGTCTGCCCCATATGTCCTTAGCATGCTTGGATTAGCAGTGCAGAAAGGAAAATCAGAAACATTCCTTCAAGTTAAACCCTGGCAGTGGTTTACAGAAGCACTGATGAAAGGTAAGTGCAAGACTGATCTTTTCTTCAATTAGCTGGCTGTCAGTCCCATGCTGCAAGAAAGTGCCACTAGAGTCAGATCTCCAACTTTTGTAAGATCTAGTGATGCTGCGTATGACCTGTCCAGGTGGAGAAACATCTGGGAGATGTAATGATTCACCTGGGCCACTATGCAAATCAAGACTGGAGGGCAAGAGAATTTGAAACTATCACAACATCAAAAAAAAACTTTACCAGGCTAGCAAAGGGACAGAATTCTGATCAACATTCCTTTGGCACTGTACTCATAGTACCAAGCGGCCACAGCTTCTCTTGTTCGGTGACATTATGCAACCCAGTCAGGTCTCTGTTCTCCTTCTCAAAACTACTACCCCATGCTCCACTCTCTCCCTTCTTCTCCTGTGCTTTCCTAAAAGCTGTCACCTTTATAATGGGAGATAACAAGCATGGGGCTGGATGAACACAGCAGGTCAAGCAGCATCATAGGAGCAGGAAAACTTGACGTTTCGGGCCTAAACCCTTCACCAGAAATGGGGGAGGGGAAGAGGGTTCTGAAATAAATAGGGAGAGAGGGGGAGGTGGACAGAAGATGGATAGAGGAGAGGATAGGTGGAGTGGAGGCAGACAAGTCAAAGAGGCGGGGATGGAGCCAGTAAAGGTGAGTGTAGGTAGGGGGGTAGGGAGGAGATAGGTCAGTCCAGGGAGGACAGACAGGTCAAGGGGGCGGGATGATGTTAGTAGATAGGAGATGGGGGTGTGGCTTGAGGTGAGAGGAAAAACAGGTTAGGGAGATGGAGATGAGCTGGGCTGGTTTTGGGATGCGGTTGGGGGAGGGGAGATTTTGAAGCTTGTGAAATCCACATTGATGCCGTTGGGCTGCAGGGTTCCCAGGCTGAATATGATTTGCTGTTCCTGCAGCCTTCGGGTGGCATCACTGTGGCATTGCAGGAGGCCCAGGATGGACATGTCATCTGAGGAATGGGAGGGGGAGTTGAAATGGTT
>JAHRHZ010000022.1:23813492-23833122 GCA_024137785.1 Ginglymostoma cirratum | reverse complement strand
GAAGGAGAGAGAAGTGTTGGAGATGGTCCAGGTGAACTTCAGGTTGGGGTGGAAGGTGTTGGTGAAGTGGATGAACTGTTCGAGCTCCTCGTGGGAGGCACAGGATTAGACAAAGTGACCATGCAATTCAAGACCACCTTATCTGAAATATCTATGATCTATTTATCATTCTACCATGCCTTCTTTCGTAACAATGTGCCTCATATATGTTTAATAAAATGCAGAAACAATGGATATTCATCCAATGCTGGTCAGTTCTGACTCATGTAGCTAAAACCCATTTGCTGATCTAATGCTTCTTGACGTTTACTTTGACACCACTACAAGCAGTGGCCAAAATGACACAATGACCTGAAGGGTCTCTTTCTCTATTGTATCATTCTACAAGTTACTGATGGACTGACCCCTCTCAGCTGGTGCTTAGATTTTATGATTTTATATTGGTGCTTAGACTTTGTGCTTTAACATGTTCAATGAAGACTATTTATGCTTTCCATTTGCTTTCTATAAATTGTCAAATTAGTAGTATTTCTATTTGGACCTCTGACTGCAAAATTCCTACTGGGAAACAGGGCCTAGTGAAAAGAGCCTTGTTTGATCTGATAAGCTCAGTCAAACACCAGTATCCCCTAAGAGACATAAACCCTTCCTACGTAACTGTGAGACACAGTTTCACATATACATGGTATCTTCCAAAATGTGTCACGTTGACCACATTCAGGCCTAGTTCTCTCCCTGTTCAAAGCCAACAAACAAGGTAGGATTAAGAGAAGGAACCTTGACTGAATTTATTTTACCCATGTTTACTGGTGCCACTCATTCCCACCGCACCACCCCCTTTGCAACCATCCCCACCCCCACCCCACACACTTAATTGTTGACACAAATTAAATAAGCAAATTCAGCAGTCATTTGGGAGAAAACAAAATTGCTGGAGGAACTCAGCAGGTGTGAAGAAGGACCTGAAATGCTCGCTCTGTTTTCTCTCCACAGATGCTGCTGGACCTGCTGAGTTTCTCCAGCAATTTCTGCTTTCAGTTTAGATTTCCAGCATCTGCAGTTCTTCGTTTCTTTTTTGATTAGTCGTTTGGGAGCTCTTAACCGAATGGCTCAAGCCCAGGCCGGACAGGGCACCTACACATTATCTAACTAATACCATACCCCCACAGTTCCCTCACCTGAAACCATAAAGGGACCTTGCTAGGTATCTGTATCACATCATTTCCCAAACTGACAGAGTGCCAAGAGTATGATATACACTTTTACCACTCCACTAGGCAATCAGATAATTAGACATCAGTGGTTAAGAATATAATTACATTATGCAGTACACAAATAAACAGCTCACGTTGCCTCAGGCACTGATTCTGCACATATCCTAGGTATTCTCCAGTTGTTCTGGAGCTGCCATAACTAAGAAAAATCATAACTGTTTCTGGTTATGCTCATAACTGTAATTGTATTTCTTCCATAATGTGTTGATAACTTGGATCCTCAACTCAAAGGAATGAAATTGGAGAGAAAGGGAGGTGCTCAAATTGAACTGTGACAGACTGAGAATATAGAGGCAATATTTGAATATTTGAACTGTAACCCAATGCCAAGGGTTTATACACTGTTGACTAGCTATCAGCCTGGTGGGGGTACAGTTTCCGCCTCAATCTGTATGCTGTTGTATTGCCGTTCTGCAATAACGTCCAAACCCATTTCAGTTTCACACAAAGGTGGGACAGGTACTGTTGCCATGGAAACCGTTGTAACCACAGGCAGTCAGGTAGAAAGCAGTTATGCAGGTTAACTGTACCCAGCTACAAAAGAGACAGAAAGCAGGAGTCCTGGCACTCTTCAGCTAGTGCTTTCATTGTCTGACAAGAAACTTTTTAACATTAAACAGGAATGGAACTGTGAGGTGAATGAAATATGTAGGCAAACAGTAAGTGCCTATTGAACTTTTCTGTGAAAATAACCCATGCTGTATTTGTCCTACGACAGTTTAGTGTTGGGGGTGGGGGCAATGGAGAGGGAGATTGACTCTGTATCTGAGTCTGGTTTAGGAGCATTTCATGAGAAATTGGAGAGGGAGGCTGGTATTTAATGCCCTCCGCCACAGTTGGCTTGCTGGTGGGGTCATTTAATCAAGTAGGAGAGTGACAGCTCTACCCTTGTCAAGTCTATGGTAAGATGCCAAGCGTACTGCCTTCCTTCCCCTCTACAATTGAGGTCCTTAATGCCCACTTAAGGATGTCATCATTCCACTGGTATTCACCAAGTGGTGTGTGGGACACCTGCCATGGAGGGGACCTAGAAAGCTACCCACATCTCAGTTGCCCCTGGGCTACAAAGGAGAGGTCCTCATTCAAAAGACACACAGTCCCCAGCTGAGGAATGTGGAATTAGGAAGCGGGTGGCTTGCTGAGAATCATTCCCCTACCTTTGATGTTGTTTCCACCCACTGCCTCCCCCTCCCACATCCCCCTCAATCTCCTCCTGTCTACTTCACTCCCCTGTGGCCTGGGTGCATCAAGGATCTTGACTTGTGGGTGGATGCCATGCTGGCAGCAGCACTGCCTCTCAGGTGGCAATGAACAGATCCCAGCCTCTGGTTAGCTGACAGCTCTTGGCAGGTGGCACCTCAGACCCCAAGATTCTTGATCCTATGGAATGGCCTACCCCTGCCCAATTAAATAGGCTTTCCCAAAAAAAAACAACGGCAATGTGGAGCTCTCATTGGCTCCCCAGAAAGCCGGCAGAATCCCTCTCACCCACGTGGATCTCAACTTCTGACTTAGGAGAGTTTGCTACTGATACTGGGTGTCTGCAATACAAAATATTTGACAGCACTGACATCTGTTGCTAATTTCTAGTTTAACATCACACCAATTTGCATTTGGTGTCCTAATGATCACTGGTGATCATTAAAATGGTCATTGCAGCCTGTGGGATCCTGCTGTGCACCAACCAGCACCTTCTTCTGCTTATATTGCAACACTTAATAAAGTTCTTCATTGACTTGTGAATTACCTTGTCAAGGTTTCTACATAAATTGCAGCATTTAAATTTTTTAAAAATTTGTTGAAATACAAAGCACAGATTCAGAACAGAAGCAAGAAAGCTGAGGAAGTCAAGATGTGGAGGTGTAATTACACTCGGCAAGAGGTCTGAAATCTCATAGACATGCAGCAGGAAGTTAAGAGCAGTTGCTGGGGGAATGAGCAGACAATTTGAAAGGACAAGGCAAAGGGAGAATGACTGGAAACAAGTTCAAAGAATACCTCTTCTGAGTATCAGTGGACATCTGTCTTCCTTCTTATTGATAAATTTATTGAAAGACTGATGCTAGTTTAAAAAAAAAGCTTCTCATGTATTTCCACATGAAGGAATATGTAAATATTTAAATATGTAAATGTACATCAAATCTAAATTAATCAAACCTGACTAGGTTAATTGCATGTTTACATTTTAAGTTTTTAAATTTTAATTACCACTATAACTGGCAGAATTTAAATACACGGTGCGATGTGAGTTCTGAGTACTGGAATTAAGTAACACCTATTAAAATATCATTTCCAACTTGAGGCATCTCATTACTATCTCTGATGCTGAGAACATTTCTGTTATCAAGCGCCCTGACTCCAGTACTCTGCTGTTAATCTCACTGACACAAGGTCAGATGATAGGTTCCCTGCTGTTTCCATTTAACGGTGCACAGAGTTCTCCGGATCCTAAATGAGGGCGAAACGTGGCACCATTTACTGGTTATAGAGTAGACTTGATTGCATGACGGCCCACTCTTCAGGGGGGACGGTAAAGCAGGTTGAAAATCACCCCAATTTTCGGGTCCATATTTTAGGTCAGGCTATATTTTCAGACGTTTATAAACTAGAAATGGCATCTGACCCTTGTGCAAGCTAATGAGAATCTCTAGCCTTCTTCTTAAAATCCCTCTACCCAGTTGGGTTACCTTGCACAGAGTCAATATTGGACATGCTCCTCTCAGGTTTTCTGCTCATGAATGTGACCTATAGCCAGATTGTGCTGTTACAAGGTGAGTGCAAGTGACAAATAGGCTTGCACTTAACACACAACTCTGCTATAGTACACAATGCACTTGTAGATATTTTTAATTTGGCCTGTTCTGAGATGTTATTACACGCACCTCTGGAGCAGATGGGATTCCAACCCGAGTCTCTGGGCTCAAAGATAGGGACACTACCATTGCGCCACAAGAGCTCTTCAAATCAAGTAATTCACCATCAAGGTTCACACTTGTGGATAATTTTAACTAACCTTTTCAGAGCTGTTCTTGGACAACTCTGGGCTTCCTAGCTCAGAGATGGGGACACTACCACTGCACCACACGAGCCCCAATATTTTTTAATCAACTATTTCGGAGACAGTATTACACTCTTCTGGGTACTTGAACCCAGTTCTCCTGCCTCAGAGATAGGGACACTGTTGCCACACCACAAGAACTCCTTACAACACACTTGTACTATTTTCTAATCAGCCAGTTCAGAGTGTTACTATACACCTCTGCAGCAGGTGGGACTTGAACCTGGGCCTTCCAGTCCAGTGGTAGAGACACTACCACTGCACCACAATAAACACCACACCACACTTGCATCTCTTTATTACTGGTATGCAACACATGTTCCAGAAACGTTTAACTAATCATTTCCAAAGTTACATCCACAAGTTATGAATATGAAACAGGTTCCCAACTCCCTAAAGCAAACCATAATCCTAGATATCTGTAACTCATAAGAAACACACTCCCAGCTACTTGGCACTCCATAAGGAACACAATTCTAGCTGTCAGTCATTGATAAAGATATCTTCCTTATCTGGATAACTGTGAGTGTTATCTTTACCACACTCCCAGCTATCAGTTACTGATAAGGTATATTAAGCTATCTAGCTAGCCCAAGGTATGGAACACACTATCAGCTTGCTATCACTGATAAAGAACACACTTTGCTGATATCTGTCATTAAAGAGGAATACGTTCCCAACTTCAATTATTAATAAAGAACACACTTCCAGCTATCTGAAATTAACAAGGAACACATGCCCAGATACCCATCACTGATAAAGGATGCAGCATAATTACTTGTCAATAATACAGAACATAGTCTCAGCTATGTGCTGTTGATAAGAAACACACTCCCAGCACATATGTTACTGATATGGAAGATGCTATCAAAATTCTGGAACTAATAATGAACACATAACAGCTATCTGTTACAGATGAGAATTACAGGCCCAGGTATCTGTCTCTGGTATGGAACACACCCAGCTACCTATCATTGATAAGGATACACTCCCTGCTATCTGTGAGTGATATGCAACACACTCACAGATACTGAAAAAGTATATACTCCAAGCTATATGTAATTGCAAAAGAACACATTTCCAGACGTCCTTTACTGATAACAAATGCACACCCAGCTATGTGTCACTGATAAGGAATACAGTTTCAGCCAAGTGTTACTGAAATGGAGCCAAAGTCCATCACTTGTAACCGATAAGGAACACAGTCCCAAACACAATAAAACAAACTCCCAGATACTGATACTGATGTACACCAGCTATTTGTCATTGATAAGGAAAACCCTCCCAGATATCTATAATTCATTAGGAAATCACTTGCATTTATCAGTTACTAAAAGAAGACACTCAGTTGACTGCCACTAATAAGGGATCTTCTCTTAGGTGTCACTGATTCAGAACATACTTCAAATAATCTGTCATTGATAAAGGAACACACTCCTAGCTATATGTTATTGATAAGAAGTACACGCCCAGTTGTTATCTGCCAATGATAAGGAATACAATACTGGCTATCTGTCATGAATAAAGAACAGAGTCACACACAGCTATATGTTACTGATGACGAAAACACTCCCAGTTATCTTTAATTGATAAGGAATACTGTCACTGCTATCTGTCATTGATTAAGAACAAACTCCATCTATATGATATTGGAAAGGAATACTCTCTCGCCTATCTGCCACTGATTAAAAATCCCAGTTATCTGTGAGTCAGAGTGACTAGTGTTCTGTTGCTAATAGAAAAATCACACTCAGATTTATGTCACTGCTAAAGAATGCACTCTCAGCTATCTGTGACAAACAGCAGTATAATGCCACCTTTCTATCACTGAAAACAAAAGTGTGTCCATCGACATGTTTCTGACGAGGAACAGAGTCCAGTTATGTATAAATGATATAGATACTCAGCAGCTTTCCGTTGTCCATAAGGAATACTCTTACAGCTTTCGATAATTATTAAGGAAACTTAACAGTAACAGCTATCTATTATTGATAAGAAACACACTCCCAGCTAACTATCACTGATAAAGAACACAATCTCAACTATCGGATTCTGAAAAAGAACACACTCACAGCCCTCTGTCACTGAGAAAGAACACACTCACAGCTTACTGTCACTAAGAAGGACACACTTGCAGCTCTCTTTACTGATAAGGAACACACTTCCAGCTCTCTGCCACTGTCAAAGAACACATTTCCAGCTCCTTGTCACTGGTACAGAACACACTCCCAGCTCTCTGTCAACCGGACCAAAAACATTAACTATGTTTTTTTTTTTCCTCTACAGATGCTGCCCGACCTGCTGAGTGTTTCCAGCAACTTATGTTTTTGTTCCTGATTTACGCATTCCCAACTATCTGTGCCTGGAACAGAACACTCTCCCAGCTCTCTGTCACTGGTATAGAACAGACTCCCAACTTTCTGTCGCTGGAACAGAACACCGTCCCAGCTCCCTGCCATTGGTATAGAACACTGCCAGCTCTATGTCACCGGTACAGAATACACACAGTCCCAGTTACCAGAAACTGATAAAGAACTTACTCCCAGCTCTCTTTCACTGGTGAAATAACACATTCCCAGGTCTCTGTCACTGAGAAAGAACACAATCCCAGCTCACTATTACTGAGAAAGAACACAAACACGGCTCTCTTTCATGATAAAGAAAATGCTCCCTGCTCTCTCTCACCAATAAAAAATACAGTCCCAGCTCTCTGTAACTGACAAAAGAACACACTCACAGCTCACTGTCACTGATAAAGGACATTGTCCCAGTTATCAGAAACCCATAAAAACACACTCTCAGCTCCATCTCACTGACAAAGAACACACTCCCATATCTCCGTCACTGATAAAGATCACACTCCCAGTTATCAGAAACTGATAAATAACACACACCTAGTTCTCTGTCATTGATAAAAGTACAGACTCAGAATCATCAGAACGTGATAAAGAACACAATCTGAGGTCTCTGTTACTGACAAAGAACACACTCCCAGCTCTCTGTCACTGAGAAAGAACACACTCCCAGTTTTCCATCACTGATAAATAACACACTGCCAGTTCCCTGTTACTGACAAAGAACACACTCCCAGCTCTCTGTCACTGCGAAACAACACAGTCCCACTTATCAGAAAACGATAAATAACACATTCCCAGCGTTCTGTCACTGATGAAGAAAACAGTCCCTGGTCTCTCTGGCTGATAAAAAAAACACTCCCAGCTCCTTGTCACAGACAAAGAACACACTCCCACCTCTCTGTCACTGACAAAGAACACACTCCCAGCTCTCTGTCACTGATAAGGAACAAACTCCCAGCTCTCTGTCACTGATAAAGAACACAGTCCCAGCTCTCTGTCACTGACAAAAGAACACGCTTGCAGCTCACTGTCACTGATAGAAAACCCTGTCACAGTTATCAGAGACTGATAAAGAACACATTCCCAGTTATCAGAAACTCATAAAGAACACACTCGCAGCTCTCAGTCACTGGTAAAGCAGACACTCCCAACTAACTGTCGGCGATGAAAGAACACAATCCTAGCTCTCTGTCACTGAAAAAGAATACGCACAGTCATAGGTAACAGAAATTTATAAATAACACACTCCCAACACACTTTTACTGGCAAAGGACACATTCTCAGTTCTCTGTTACTGATAAAGAACACAGTCCCTGCTCTCTGTCACAGATAAAAGAACATACTCCCAGTCATCAGAAACTGATAAAGAACACAATCTGAGGTCTCGATCACTGATAAAAGAACACACTCCCAGCACTGTGTCACTGGTAAAAGAACAGACTCCCAGCACTGTGTCACTGACAAAGGACACACTCCCAGCTCCCTGCCACTGGTACAGAACACACTCCCAGCTCCTTGTCACTAACAAAGAACACACTCCCAGCTCTCTGCAACTGACAAAGAACACACTCCAAACTCTGTGTCACTGAGAAAGAACATGCTCCCAGTTCTCTGTCACTCAGAAAGAACACACTACCAGCTAATGGTCACTGATAAAGAAAACAGTCTCATTTAACAGAAACTGATAAAAAAAAACACACGTGCAGCTCTCTGGCACTGATGCACTTTGTCATTGATAAAAGAACACACTTTCAGCTATTTGTCATAGGTAAAGAACACAATTCGAATTATCAGAAACTGATGATGAACACACTCCTATCTCTCCATCACTCAAAGAACACACTCCCAGCTCCCTGTCACTGATAAAAAACACACTCCCAGCTCCCTGTCACTGACAAACAACACACTCTCTGCTCTCTGTCACTGATATGGAACACACTCCCAGTTATCAAAAATTAATAAATAACACACTCCTAACTCTCTGTCACTGAGAAACAACATACTGCCAGCTCTCTGTCACTGATAAAAACACACACCCAGCTCTCTGTCACTGATAAAAACACACACCCAGCTCTCTGTCACTGATAAAAAAACTTACTCCCAGCTCTCTGTCACTGGTAAAAAAAAAACACACTCCCAGCTCTCTATTATTGATAACGAATACACTCCCAGTTATCAGAAAACGATAAGGAACACATTCCCACTGCTCTGTCACCGATGAAGAACATACTCCCTGCTCTCTCTGACTGATAAACAACCCTCTTGCAGTTATCAGGGACTGATAAAAAAACACTGTCCCAGCGATCAGATACTGATGAAGAACACACTCCTAGTTATCAGAAACCCATATAGAATACATTCCCTGTCACTGATGAAAGCACACAGTCATCAGAAACAGATAAACAACTCACTCCCAGCTCTATGTCAATGAGAAAGAACACACTCTCAGCTCTCTGTCACTGAGAAAGAACCAGTCCCAGTTATCAGAAACTGATAAAGAACTCAGTCCCAGCTGTTGGGCACTGAAAAAGAACACTCTCCCACCTCTCTGTTGCTGAAAAAGGATGCAACCCCAGCTATCTGTCACAGGTAAAGAACACAGTTTGAATTACCAGAAATTGATGAAGAACACACTCCCATTTCTGTCACTCAAAGAGCACACTCCCAACTCTCTGTTGCTGAAAAGGGACACACTCCCAGCTATTTGTCACTGACAAAGAACACACTCCCACCTCACTGTCACTGGCAAAGAACACACTCCCACCTCACTGTCACTGGCAAAGAACACACTCCCAGCTCGCTGTCATTAATGCGGAAGACACTAGTTGTCAGAAACTAATAAATAACACACTTCCAGCTCTCTGTTATTGAGAAAACACACTCCCAACTCTCTGTCTCTGACAGGGAACACAGTCCCAGTTGACAGACACTGATAAAGAACACACTCCCAGCTCTCTGTCGCTGAAAAAGAACACACTCTCAGTTATCTGTCATGGGTAAAGAACACAGATCAAATTATCAGAAACAGATGATGAACACACTCTCATCTCTCTGTCATTCAAAGAGAACACTCCCAGCTCTGTCACTGATAAAGAACACAATCCCAGCTACCTGTCATTGACACAGAACACACTCCCAGTTCACTATCACTGGCAAAGAACACACTCTCAGCCGTCAGACACTGATAAAGAACACACACGCAGCTGCCTGTCACTGACAAAGAACACAATTCCACCTCATTGTCACTGACAAAGAACACACTCTCTGCTCTCTGTCACCGATGAAAGAACACATTCCCAGCTCTCCGTCACTGACAAAGAACACACTCCCAGCTCTCCGTCACTGATAAAGAACACAGTCCCAGTTATCAGAAACTGATAAAGAACATACACCCTACTCTCTGTCTCGGACAAAGAACACAGTCCCAGTTGACAGTCACTGATAAAGAACTCAGTCCCAGCTGTCAGACACCGAAAAAGAACACACACCCACCTATCTGTTGCTGAAAAGGGACACACTCCCAGCTATCTGTCATTGACAAAGTACACATTCCCACCTCACTGTCATTGACAAAGAACACATTCCCACCTCGCTATCACTGGCAAAGAACACACCCCCAACTCTCTATCACTATTGCGGAAGACACTCCCAGTTATCAGAAACTAATAAATGACACACTCCCAGCTCTCTCTCACTGAGAAAGAACACACTCCCAGTTCTCTGTCACTCAGACAGAACACACTCCCAGCTAATGGTCACTGATAAAGAAAACAGTCTCATTTATCAGAAACTGAATAAAAAAACACACTTGCAGCTCTCTGGCACTGATAAAGAACACATTCCATGCACTCTGTCACTGAAAAAGAACACACTCTCAGCTATCTGTCATAGGTAAAGAACACAATTCGAATTATCAGAAATTGATGATGAACACACTCCTATCTCTCCATCACTCAAAGAACACACTCGCAGCTCCCCGTCACTGATAAAAAACACACTCCCAGCTCAGAGATAGTCGGAACTGCCGATGCTAGAGTCCAAGATAACAAGATGTGGAGCTGGTGGCACACAGCAGACCGGGCAGCATTAAAGGAGCAGGTATGCTGGCGTTTCGGGTTGGGACCCTTCTTCAGAAAATGAAGAAGGGTCCCGACCCGAAATGTCAGCATTCTTGCTGCTCTGATGCTGCCTGGCCTGCTGTGTCCCTCTAGCTCCACACTCCCAGCTCCCTGTCATTGACAAACAACACATTCTCTGCTCTCTGTCACTGATATGGAACACACTCCCAGTTATCAGAAACTAATAAGTAACACACTTCCAGCTGTCTATCACTGAGAAAGAACACATTCCCAGCTCTATGTAACTGATAAAGAACACACTCCCAGCTCTCTGCCTCTGACAAAGAACACAGTCCCAGTTGCCAGAGGTTGACAAAGAATTCACTTCCAGCTGTCAGACACTGAAAAAGAACACACACCCAGCTTTCTCTTACAGGCATAGAACACATTTCGAATTACCAGAAACTGATGAAGACCATACTCCCATCTCTCCGTTATTCAAACAGCAGAGTCCTAGCTCACTGTCACTGGCAAAGAACATAGTCCCAGCTCCCTTTCACTGACAAAGAACACAAGCCCAGCTCACTGTCACATGCAAAGAACACACTTGCAGCGCTCTATCACTGACAAAGAACACACTCCCAGGTCTCTGTCACTTATAGAGAATAGAGACCCCACTCTCTGTCACTGATAAAGGGCACCCTCTGAGCTCTCTTTGACAGATAAAGAACACTCCCAGGTCTCTGTCACTGAGAAAGAACACACTCCCAGCTGTCAGGCACTGAGTAAGAACACACTCCCAGTTCGCTGTTACTGATAATGAACACACACCAGCTATGTGACAGTGGAAAGGAATACTAGCCCACCTACCTGCCACCGATTAAAAATCCCAGCTATCTCTAAATGAGAGTGACCACAAGTGTTCTGTCACTGCTAAAGAACACACTCCCAGCTATCTGTTAATGAACAGTAACATAATGCCAACTACCCACTACAATCATTAACATAATGCCAGCTATCTCGTACTGAAAATGAACATATGTCCACCAACATGTTTCTGATCAGGAATACAGTCCAGATATATATAAGTGATGTAGGTACACACCAGCTTTCTGTCGTTGATGACTCTTTGTTTTCAATAATTATTAAGGAAACTTAACTTTTACAGGTATCAATTATTGAGAAGAAACACACTCCCATCTATCAGACACTGACAAGAAACACACTCCCAACAATTGGACAGTGATAATGAACACACTCCCTGATCTCTGTCACTGACAAAGAACACACTCCCAGCCGTCAGACACTGACAAAAGAACATACTCGCAGCTCTCTGTCACAGAAGAAGAACATACTGCCAGCTCTCTGTCACTGATAAAGAACACAGTCCCAGCTCTCTGTCACTGATAAAAGAACACACTCTCGGTTATCAGAAACAGATAAAGAACACTCTCACAGCAAGCTGTCACTGCTAAAAAAAATCACACTCGCAGCTCTCAGTCACTGATAAAGAGCACACTCCCAGCTCTCTGTCACTGAGAAAGAACACACTCCCAGCTCTCTGTCACTGATAAAGAACACAGTCCCCACTATTGTACACTGATAAAAACACACTCCCAGTTATTGGTCACTGATAAAAGAACACACTCTCAGATATTGGACACAGATAAAGAATACACTCCCTGCTCACTGTCACTGAGAAAGAACACACTCCCAGCTCTCTGTCCATGATAATGAACTCACTCCCATATACCTGTAACTCCCAGGTATCTGAAGTGATATGGACACACTCCTAGCTATCTGTATTCGAAAAGAAATTCATTCCAGCTGTCTTTGTTAAGGAATGCATCCCTAGCTATCTGTAACTGATAAAGAAAGCTTGTTGGGTCTTCTTTATGGCACAAGCAACACAATTCTAGCTATTCACCGCTGTTAAGAAACACAGTCCCATTTATCTGTCACTGATAAGTGAAAGACTCCCAGCTGTATGTAACAGATAAAAACACAAACCAGCTAGCTGTTACCGATAAGGAACACAATTGAGCTATCACTGGTAAAGAATACACTTCCATCTATTGTTACTACTAAAGAACACAAACCCAGCTGTCTGTTACTGATAAGCAACATATCCTATCTATCTCTTAATGATAAACAACACACTCTCCCATTCTCTGCTACTGATCAATTGAACTGTGTTCTCTGTCACTCATAAGCAAAACAGTTCCAGCATCTGTCATTGCTAAGAACACAGGTCCAGCTATCTGCTACTGATTAGCAAAATATTTCTAACTACCTGCGACTGATAAGGAACACATACCCAGTTATGAACGCTGTTGCAACTATGTGTTTCTTAATGGGAACTTGCTCCAACATATTTGTTATTGATAAACATATTCCTAGCGCTCTGTCAGTGATAACAAACACACTTCTAGCTATCTGTTACTGAAATGGGACACCCCCTCCAATTATCTATTGCCGATAAAGAACAGGTTGCTGGCTATCTGTTACTGATAAGAAACATACTCCAACTATCTGTCACTGATAATGAACACAATCACAGGTCTCCATTATAGATAAAGAACACATCACTGTGCCATCTGCTACTAAGAATGAACACACTCCCAGCTATCTGTAACTGTTACCAAACACAGCCCCAACTATCTGTGACTGTGAATGAACACACTTCCAGCTATCTGTCATTGATACAAAACACATTGCCAACTGTCACTGATAATGAATCCACTCCCAGCTATATGCCAGTGTTCCCATGTATCATTAACTGAACCCACTCCCAGCTATCTGTAACCATTAGCAAGCACAGGCCAAGCTAACTGTAACTGTTAGTGAACGCAGTCCTAACTCTTTTTTACTGATAACAATCACATTTCCAGCAATTTATCACTGACAAGCGACACACTCCCAGCTACCTGAAACTGAAAACTAACACTACCAATTCTCTGTTACTGAAGAAGGACACTCTCCCAACTATTTCCACAAAGCCTTTGAAAAGGTGCTGCTCGGGAGGCTGCTAAATAAGATAGGAGCCCATGGTGTTAGGATAAGGTACTGTTACGGATAGAAGATTGGCTAAATGGGAGAAGTCAAAGAACGGGGATAAAGGGGTCTTTTCCAGAGCCTATTGGAGGTCCACAGGGGTCAGTATTGGGACAACAACTATTAACATGTTTTACATTAATGATCTGGGCGAAGGAACTGAGGGCGTTGTCGATAAGTTAGCAGATGACATAAAAATAGGTGGATGGGCAGGTAGTGTTGAGGAAGCAGGGAGGCTGCAGGAGGATTTGGAGACTCTAAAAGAGCAGGCAAAAAAGTGGCAGATGGAATACAATGTGGGAAAATGTGAGGTTGTTTTTATTCATGTGTGGGACTTGGGTGTCGGTGGCTGGCCAGCATTTATAGCCTGTTCCCAGTTGCCTTTGAACTAAATGGCTCGCTAGCTCATTTCAGAGGCCATTTGAGAGTCAACCACATTGCTGTGGGTCTGGAGTCACATGTAGGTCAGACCAGGTGAGAACGGCAGATTTCCTTCCCTGAAGGACATTAGCGAGTTAGGTGGGGTTTTTCCAACAATCAACAATGGTTTCATGGTCGTCAGTAGATTCTTAATTCCAGGTTATTATTGAATTCAAATTCCATCATTTACCATGGCAGGTTTCAAACCCAGGGCCCCAGAACATTACCTGAGTTTCTGGATTAATAGTCTAGCAATAATAACACTAGGCCATTGCCTACCAGTTATGCAAAGTGGTAGGAAATAATAGAGGCATAGACTATGTTCTAAATGGGGTAAGTCTTCAGAAATCTGAAGCTCAAAGGGACTCAGAGTCCTCGTTCAGGATTCTCTTAAAGTTAGCATGCAGGTTCAGCTGGCAGTTAGGAAGGCAAATGCAATGTTAGCATTCAGAAGATGAGAATTGACGAGCAGGAATGTACTGCTGAGGCTGTGTAAGGCTCTTGTTAGACCACATTTGGAATATTGGAAGCAGTCTTGGACACTGTATCCAAGGAAGGATGTGCTGGCCTTGGAGGGTGTCCAGAGGAGATTTACAAGAATGATATCAGGGATGAAGGGTTTGCCATAAAATACTGAGGGATCTGGATAGAGCGGACGTAGAGATGTCTCCTCTAGTAAGAGAGACCAGTACTTGAGGGCACAGCCTCTGAATGAAGGTGTAACTCTTTAGAACTGAAATTAGGAGGTATGTCTTCAGCCAGAGGGTTGCAAATCTGTGGAACTCATCACACAGAAGGCTGTGGAGGCCGAGTCATTGAGTGTATTTAAGACAGAGATAGATAGGCTCTTGATTTTTAAGGGATCAAGGGTTATGGGAAGAAGGCAGGAGAATGGGGTTGAGAAACACACCAGCCATGATCGGCTGAATAGCCTAATTCTGTTCTGATATCTTATGGTCTAATGTCTTGTTAATGAAAAGGAACATACTCTTTGCACTCTTGTTACTCATAAAGAACACACCGTCATTTATGTGTTCTTGTCCAGGCGTGCAATTAAAATTCTCGATTATTCGCTTTAATACAATACTACATGTTGCCGATGGCTAATATTCTGCGACCACTGATAAGGAACACCATTCCAGGTATCTGTCACTCATAAGGAATGTATGTCCATGTATTTGTCATTTATTAGGAATAGTCTCCCAGTGATGTTGCTGATAATGAACACATTCCCAGCTACCTGTCACTGATAAGGAACACACTCCTACTCATCTGTCATTGACAGGGAAAACACTCTCAATTCTCTGTTACTAAAAAAGAACACACTCTCGGACACCTACAACTCATAAGGGACATGGACATAACAATCTATTTCTGCAAAGGAACACACTCACAACTGTCTGTACCTCCGGGTATCGAGAGGAGGTAAAGACACAATCATATCTATCTGTCTCAGAAAAGGAATACATTCCCAGTTCTTTGTCAATGACCAGAAATTCACTCTTAGCTATCTGCAACTGTTAAGGAACAGAATCTGTTACTGATAGGACCACAACCCCAGCTATTTGGATGTGATACAGAACATGCTTTCAGCTGTGGATACCCAATAAGCACCACACTCCAAGCCATCACTGACAAGGAATAAAGTCCCAGCTACCTGTTACTGATAATTAATACAGATCCAGCTATCTATTATAGAATCATAGAGATGTACAGCATGGAAACAGGCCCTTCAGTCCAACTCGTCCAGATATTCTAAATTAATCTAGTCCCATATCCCTCTAAACCCTTCCTATTCATATACCCATCCGGGTGCCTTTTAAATGTTGTAATTGTACCATCTTCCACCACCTCCTCTGGCAGCTCATTCCATTCATGCACTACCCTCTGCGTGAAAAAGTTGCCCCTCAGGGTCCTTTTAAATCTTTCCCCTCTCACTTTAAACCTATGCCCTCTCGTTTTGGATTCCCCTATTCTGTGGAAAAGATCTTGACTATTTACCCTTTCCATGCCCCTCATGATTTTATAAACCTCTATAAGGTCACACCCCTCAGCCTCCGATACTCCAGGGAAAATGGCCCCTGACTATTCAGCCTCTCCCTATAGTTCAAACCTCCATCTCTGGCAACATCCTCGTAAATTTTTTCTACACCCTTTCATGCTTCATTACATTGTAAACAGTTGGCAGTGGTGGGGTAGCAGAATTTGTGCCCGGGTTTTGAGCCCAGGGCCCATCCGCTTCTGTCACCCTTTTTTTTCTCTCTCTTTTCCCTTTATCGACAGCACTGGTCCCTTCTCCGGTGCCTTGGCAGCGGTTCCTTCCAAGAGTAATGGCAGCGGTGGGAGTGGGTTCTTCCTGGAGTAACGGCAGCAGTGGAAGTGGATCTTTCCTGGAGTAGCGGCAGCGGTGGGAGTGGGTAGTTCCTGGAGTAATGGCAGCAGTGGGAATGGATCTTTCCTGGAGTAACGGCAGCGGTGGGAGTGGGTAGTTCCTGGAGTAATGGCAGCAGTGGGAATGGATCTTTCCTGGAGTAACGGCAGTGGTGGGAGTGGGTCCTTCCAGGAGTATCGGCAGAGGAGGGAGTGGGTCCTTCCTGGAGTATCGGCATGAGGTGGGAGCGGGTCTTTCCTGGAGTAACAGCAGCGCTAGGAGTGGGTCCTTCCTGGAGTATCAGCAGAGGAGGGAGTGGGTCCTTCCTGGAGTATCGGCATGAGGTGGGAGTGGGTCCTTCCTGGAGTAACAGCAGCAGTAGGAGTGGGTCCTTCCTGGACTAACGGCAGCAGTAGGAGTGGGTCCTTCCTGGAGTAACGGCAGTGGTGGGAGTGGGTCATTCTTGGAGTAACAGCAGTGGTAGGAGTGGATCCTTCCCGGACTGACGGCAGCAGTGGGAGTGGATCCGTCCTGGAGTATTGGCAGCAGTAGGAGTGGGTCCTTCCTGGAGTATTAGCAGCAGTGGGGGCAGGTCTTTCGTGGAGTAACAGCAGCGGTAGGAGTGAGTCCTTCCTGGAGTAATGGCAGCGGTGGGAGTGGGTCCTTCCTGGAGTAACGGCAGCAGTGGGTGTGGATCCTTGCTGGAGTAATGGCAGCAGTGGGAGTGGGTCCTTCCTGGAGTATCGGCGGAGGTGGGAGTGGGTCATTCCTGGGGAGGGGGATCAGCAGTAGCACGTTTCTTCGCTGAAATGGCAGACCCAGAAGGCAGTAGCGGCAGCAACGTGAGCCAGGATGGAGCCACCAGCTGTTTCAGGGCAATGGGCCCAATGTCGAGTTTGAGGTCAGTTTGGGAGTTGGCAGCTTCAGTGGGGGCTGCATTGCTGAGATCGGCCCAGCATGGCCTCATGGCAGCAACACCATCGGTGGAGGCAGGATGGTGCCTCGGTTCCAGCAGCAATGGCAGCACAGCTCCAGGCCATGGCTGGGTGCAGGTCCCTAACGGTGGAGGCAGTGGTGTATGGGTACTCAGGGCACCTGCGTGTTCACAGACTGAGGGATGGACTCTGTGGATTTGTCTTTCTGCAGCGAGGACTCATGGTGGAGGTGGCTGAGTGATCTAGACATTTCCTTTTCTTCCGGCTGCTTCTTTTATTTCTGCTTTTTTTTCAGTCATGTCTTTTGTATACTAAGATGGTGCCAGATAATTGTGACTTTGTATGCTTTTCACTGTACTCGAATACATGTGACAATAATATCCAGACCTAAAAAAAATCCATATCTGAACAATTTAACAACATCTTTCCTATAGCACTGTCACTGACAAGAAACTTGTCCCAGAAGCTTCTTGCGTGTTGTTGGAGCTGCACCCATCCAGGCAAGTTGGGAGTATTCTGTCACACTCCTAACTTGTGCCTTATAGATGATGGACAGGCTTTGGGGAGTCAGGAGGTGACCTACTCACTGCAGTATTCCCAGCCTCTGGTCTGCTCATGTAGCTGCAAGAGTTGTGTGACTCGTCCATTTGAGTTTCTTGTCAATGGTAACCCCCAGGATGCTGATAGTGGAGGATTCAGTGATGGTAAGACCATTGAGTGCCAAGGGCTGATGATTAGGTTCTCTCTTGGTGGATGGGGTCATTACCTGGCATTTGTGTGGCATGAATGTTACTTGCCACTTGTCATCCCAAGACTGGATATTGTCCAGGACTTGCTACATTCGAGGACAGACTGCTTCAGTATCTGAGGAGTTGCGAATGGTGCTGAACATAGTGCAACCATCGGTGAACATCCCCACTTCTGGCCTTATGATGGAGGGAAGGCCATTGATGAAACAGCTGAAGATGGTTGGACCTAGGACACTACCCTGAGGAAAACCCACAGATATGTCCTGAAGCTGAGATGACTGACCTCCAATAATCATGACCATCTTCCTATGTGTCAGGTATAACTCCAGCCCGCAAAAGGTTTCACCTTGATTCTCATTGATTCCATCTTTACTAGGGCTCCTTTGGCCACACATGGTCAAATGTCAAGCCTAGATGTCAAGGGCCATCATTGTCACCTCACCTCTAGAATTCAGTTCTTCCATCCATATACGGAGCAAGACTATAATGGGGTCAGGAGTTGATCGGCCCTGATAGTACTCAAAGTGGGAGTCACAGAGCAGCTTATTGCTGAGCAAGTGCTGCTTAATTGCACTGTTGATTACATCTTCCATCACTTTACTGATGTCAAGAGTAGATTTGTGGGGCAGTAACTGGCTGGGCTGGATGTGTCCTGATTTGCTATACGGGGAAGTTTTCCTGGGAAATTTTCAACATGTTTGGGAAGACGTCAGAGTTGCACCAGTACTGAACACTTTGGCTAGGAATGCAACAAGTTCCAGAGCACCAGGTCTTCAGTACTATGGCCAGAATTTTGTCAGGGCACGTAGCAATATGGAGTGAACCAAATTGGCTGAAGACCTGGAGAAGGCTGAAATGGATCATCAGTTTTCATCAAAGATTGATGTGAATGTTTCAGCCTTACCTTTGGCACTGATCTACCCTATTATTGCGGATGGGATGTTTGTGGAGCCTCCTTCTCCTCCAGTGTGGCTCCACTGGAAGAGAAGGGTCCACAAACACCTGACAATTAAAACACTCTGAGCTAGCTGTAACTGTTAACAAACACACTCCCAGCTATCTGTCATTGTTAGGGAACATACACCCAGCTGTTTGTCACTGATAAAGAACACACTCTCAAGCTTTCTGTTACTGATAAAGAACACAGTCCCAACTATCAGTCACTGATAAATCACACAGTCCCAGCTATTGGACACTGATAAAGAACACAGTCCCAGTTATATGTAACAAACATAATACACTTCCCAGTTATTTGTTAATGAAAAAAAGCAAAGTTAGCTGGAAGTGTGTTCTTTCTGAGTGGCAGTGAGCTGGGACGGTGTTCTTTCTGAGTGGCAGAGAGCTGGGACGGTGT
>JAHRHZ010000022.1:23781322-23813482 GCA_024137785.1 Ginglymostoma cirratum | reverse complement strand
GGCAGAGAGCTGGGACGGTGTTCTTTCTGAGTGGCAGAGAGCTGGGATGCTGTTCTTTATTGGTGACAGATGACTAGGAGTGTGTTCTATACTGGCATCAGGGAGCTGGGGCTTAGTTGGCAACTGATAGATGTGAGTGTTATTTATTGCTGAAGTATAGCTGAGTGTAATATTTACAAGCAACTGATAGATGACTGTATTTTTTTTGTAAGTGACTGATAGCTGGGAGTGTGTTCTTCGTCAGTGACTAATTGGTGGGAGTGTATTGTTTACAGGTGATGGATAGTTAGGAGTGTGTTCTGTATTAGTCGCAGACAGCTGTGAGTGTGTTTTTTTGTCAGTGACAAGAGAGCTGGGAGTGTGTACTTATCAGGGACAGGTAGCTGCGTTTGTCCTCCTTATCATTAACAAATAACTGGGAGTGTGTTCCTCACCAGTGACTGGTAACTGTGAATGTGTTCTTTCTCAGTGACCAATAGCTTGGAGTGAATTCTTTATCAGGAACAGACAACTGAGTTTCTGCTTTTCAATACTGAAAAAAAGATGGGAGTGTGATCTTTAACATGGACAGATAGCTAGGTGTGTTTTTATTTCTGCTAATGGATTAACTGGGGTTTGTGTTTTTTATGATTAACAAAAAACTGGGAGTGTGTTACTTTTCAGTGACAGAGTGCTGGGAGTGTGTTCTTCATCAGGGATACTATCAGCTACATGTCACCAATAAAGCATGCACTCTGAATTAGCTGTCACTCTCAATGTCACTGATACAGGACACACTCCCAGCTCCCTGTCCCCGATGCAGGACACACTCCCAGCTCCCTGATCTCGATGCAGGACACACTCCCAGCTCCCTGTCCCTGATGCAGGACACACTCCCAGCTCCCTGTCCCCGATGCACGACACACTCCCAGCTCCCTGTCCCCAATTCACGACACACTCCCAGCTCCCTGTCACTGGTATAGAACATACTCCCAGCTCTCTGTCACTGGTATAGAACACACTCTCAGCTCTCTGTCACTGGTATAGAACACACTCCAAGCTCCCTGTCGAGTACAGAACATACTGCCAGCACTCTGTCACTGATAAAGAACACACTCCCAGCACTCTGTCACTGATAAAGAACACACTCCCAGCTCCCTGTCACTGATAAAGAACACACTCCCAGCTCCCTGTCACTGAAAAAGAACACACTCCCAGCTCTCTGTCACTGATAAAGAACACACTCCCAGCTCTCTGTCACTGAAAAAGAACGCTGTGCCAGCTGCCTGTCTCTAATAAAGAACGCAATCCTATCTCTCTGTCAATGATAAAGAGCACATTCTGAGCCATCTCTCACTGATAACGTAGGCTCCCAGTTATCTGTCACAGATAAAGAAATTGCTCCTACCTACCTTTCACTGATAAAGAACACACTCTTAGCTACCTGTCACTGACAGGGAAAATACTCCCAGCAAATGCCACTGATAAGTAACATGCTCCCACCTATCTGTCACTAAAAAGTAACAAGCTTGCAGTGTGTTTAGGCTCACAATTGCAGATCGCCATTGTTACTTTTAATATAATTTCACATGTTTACAATCATTCATATATTATGATCCACTATTAAAATTAAAAAAACTCTTAGACGTATGCGCTCAATAATTATGCATATCCATCAACTCGTATTTGGATAACAGCTGATGCCAGCATCAGCATATTTTCTGCATAACCATAAGAATACCAGGTTTGGCACAACTTGCTGCTCTGTTGCCCCTTCAGGTTTTGAGTTTGAAAATCAAGACTGACCATCTAGAGTGATTCTGAATGTGTGCTGCTTTATTGAAAGTGCAGCTATGTGGACGGTACTTCAAGCCGAGGCTCCTTCAGGTGGATGTAAAAGATCGCCTCACACCACATTTATTTTTTAAAAAATCAGACAGGGCACTCCCTGCTGTCGAGTCAAAATCTAAACCACAATCAAGAGTATAATAAATGAAATTATCTGGTTATTATCATTTTGGTATCCGTGGGAGCTTACTTGCTGTAAATTGGCTGCTATATTTTCTACACTACAACACTGAATACACTTGAAAGGAATGTAATTACAGTAGCTGCAAAACTATTTTGGATGTCCTATACTCATGAAAGGCACAATTAAAACCCAAGTCTTTGTCTTCTAACAACAACTCTTCATGCAACTGGAGAGGCAATGTCCTAGTGGTATTATTGTTGGACTATTAATCCAGAGACCCAGATAATGTTCTGATGAAGGGTTTAGGCCCGAAACGTCAAGTTTTCCTGCTCCTATGATGCTGCTTGACCTGCTGTGTTCATCCAGCCCCATGCTTGTTATCTCCAATGTTCTGGCGACCCAGGTTCAAATCCTGCCATGGTAGATGGTGGAATTTGAATTCAATAAAATATCCGGAATTAAGAATTTAATGATGACTGTGAGCCCACTGCCAATTGTCAGTAGGAAAACCGATCTGGTTAACTTACATCCTTTCAAGAAGGAAACTGCCATTCTTACCTGGTCTGGCCTACATGTGACTCCAGACCCACAGCAATGTGGTTGATTCTTAACTGCCCAATGGGCAATAAATGCTGCCTAGCCAGCAACACCCTCATCCTGTGAATGTTTTTTTTTTAAAAATCATGCTTTCAATGCAGGAAATGTCATCATGGACATCACGAGAATATTATTGACAAAATTTGACAGTGAGTGAGCTAATTGGAAACTATTCAGCAGATGACTGAAGTTTTGCTTAAAGAGATTCGTTTGGCGCATTCTTAAAGGAAGTAAGAGCTTTTGGCAGGAAATTCCAGAGCTCAAAGTTTTGATAGTTTAAAGCACCAATTCTTTTCACTAAGATGGGAATACCTGAAAGGTTGACTGTTTCTTTCCTCCAGATGCTGCCTGGCCTGCTGTGTTCTTCCAGCCTCCTGTTTGTCTTTTTAGTTGTACTTGGGATGCTGGCTAGGCCATCATTTATTGCCCATCCCTAATTGCCCAAAGGGCAGCTGAGAGTCAAGCAGAATGCTGTGGATCTGGAGTCACCTGGAGGTCAGACCAGGTAAGGACAGCAAACACAAAACATATGGTTATATGGGTCTAACACATTTTCTTTCAAATTTATATTGAATTCATACTTCACCATTTACCATGGTGGGATTTTAACGTATGTCCCCAGAACATTAGCCTGGAGTTCTGGATTACTAGTCCAGGAACATTACCACTACCCCTGGAGTAATTAAAATCAGGGATGCTCAAGAGAGCAGAATTAGAGGAGTGCAGATTTCTTGTTGGATTGTGAGTAAGGACTTACACGCCTTCCAGCCTTGCTGCGCACTGTATCAACTTGCCGTGTGTCTTTCAACACTACTTTTCTAACCTCTTCTGTGTCGAAGAAGTGTAGCAGGCACATGGGAACAACATTACCTGCAATCGCTCTCTCTGAGGCACACCATACCACTGCCAAACAATACAGCACCCTTACTATCAGTATCTGAAAGTCCAGGATATCCCAATCCAGTAACATTTGGGTGCTACTGTACCACAACAGTTCAAGAGGCCAGCTCACCGCTATCTTCTCAAGGGAAATCAGATAAGACCTATAACTGTTGGCCTTCCCAGTGATGCCCACATGATATGAAAGAATTGAGATCACGGAGGGATTTGAAAATAAGGGTGAGAATTTTAATATCAAGACGTCGGTCAGCCAATATCAAACAGCATGGACAATGAGATAGGTGAATAGAACTTAGGTAATGGAGAGCGGAGTTCTGGAAGAATTTAAGTTTATGAAGGGTACAACATTGGAAGCTGACCAGGAGTACATTGGAATGGTCAAGTATTGAGATGACGAAGTCAGAAATCACACGACTCCAGGTTATAGTCCAACAGGTTTATTTGAAAACACAAGCTTTTGGAGTTTCTCTCCTTCTTCAGCTCTGAAAGCTTGTGTTTTCAAATAAACCTGTTGGACTATAACCTGGTGTTGTGTGATTCCTGACCTGTCCACCCAAGTCCAACACCGGCACCTCCACTTCATGAGTTGACACAGACATGGATGAGGGTTTTGGCTGCAGCTGAGCTGATGCAGGAACAGAGTCAGAAGGTGTTAGAGAGTTGAAGGTATGTAGTCTACATATGGTGCGATAATGTGGTGGTGTGCCCATCTCAAGTCAAACACAACACCAAATTTGCCAATACTCTAGTTTAATCACTGAAAGTTGCCAAGGAGAGGGATCAACTTAGTGGAAATTTTTGTTCATTCTTTGCTGGAAGTTGGAAAAACAGTCTAACAGGTTAGGGACACTGAAGGAGTGAAGTGAGGAGCTGGTCAGGACAATCTGCATGTTGTTAGTTTGTGAAATCAGACTTTGCATTTTCAAATGATGTCTCTGAGGGGCAGCATGTAGATGAGAGATAGGAGGGGCTAGGGATAAGGATACCAGATGTAATGGTGTAGGATCAGGAAGAGAATCCATTGCAGGTATTTGGCTGGCTCTGATTGGCCTCATAAGAATGGAATCAGGATGGCACAGTGCCCCCAGCTGGACAACAGAAGAGAAGCATTGGAGCAAGATGGTGCAATCAAGCATGTTAAAGATTGTGGACATGTCAAGGAGGATGAAGAAGGAAAGCCTATCTGTGATAAAAGGTACTGCAGATGCTGGATAATGTTCTGATGAAGGGTTTAGGCCCGAAACGTCAAGTTTTCCTGCTCCTATGATGCTGCTTGACCTGCTGTGTTCATCCAGCCCCATGCTTGTTATCTCGAAAGCCTATCTGTGTTAGTTTGTGATTTTGACAAGAGCTGTACTGATTCTGTAAACGGAAGGATTGAAACACTGAGTTCCAGACATAGATTTTGGATGTGACGGCACATTCATGGATGTTGAAGAAAGGAAAATTAGAGATGCAATGGTTATCTGCAAGGACAGAATTGGTTTTTGAGGAAATGGGTGATATTGGCATATTTGAAGTAAAGGAATACTGTACCTGAAGCAAGAGAGCTGCTAAATATCTTTACCAAAGGCATGGGAAGGAAGCTGGTGGTCAGCCTTTTAAGGGAATAGCTTAGAGAGGACAGGCAAGTCTTCCCTGGACAAGACAAGTTCAAAGAGGGTGTGAGGAGAGATTGGAGAGAAATTAGAGAAAGCTACAAGTTCAGGGCCAAGCAGGAGGGATCCTTCACTATAATTGACTCAGTGGGTTTGCAGGAGGGTAGCAGCTGAGGCAGCTGATCAGATTATCTCGATCCTAATGATGAAGAAGTTAATGAACATCCCACAAATGTTGTGGAGATCATTGCAGAAGAGTTTAAGAAAATGGTTTTCAGTACAGAAAAGAATCCAAGATTATGTTTGCATTCCAGAAATGTTCCTAGAATAGTGTGCAATGTTAGCAAACGAGCAGGACATGTCAACATGTTATTTACACAGCAAAATCTGACAGTGAATGGTTAAATTAGTTATCCACTATTTCTTTTCAAGTCCATGTCCTTGAGGGACTGGGATGATGGGAACATAATAAGGAATGGCCAAAGTTAGAGAGTGTGATGGCTTTACTGGGGACTGGGGCATCAAAAGTCAAGGTAAGAGGAGGGCAGTTGAGCAAATCAATAGCTGCTGAACTGTGGGTTGTGAATGCAAGGCCAATGCTAGAACATTGAAATGTTAAAAGTGTAGTTGTAAGTGAACGTGGGAGAGTTTCTTTCAGAGCTGGACGGAGCAAGGAGAGCTGAACAATGTAGGAGGATATGGATGGAACGTGTTTCAAGGTGATCGGAGACGATCATATGCATTGATCCACATTGAGCTCTTGGTATTTTCATGTGAGGAAAATTATTTATCATATTTTAATCTTTTCAAAATGATTCTGTGTCCTCTGTAGCAGAAACTCCCGGACATATTATCTCCTTGACCAAAAACGTCAAATGCAGCAAAAACATGCGAACACAACCAGTTTTTCCCCTTCAAGTCACACACTATTCTAATTTGGAAAAATGTTGTCTGGTCCAGGAATGTCCTAACAGTGCATACTGATCGCATGAACTGCAAAAGTTCAGGAAGACAGGTCACCACCACTGTCTGAGGAAGAACTTAGGATGGATGTGAAATGTCAGTTTTGCCAGCAATTTCCACATTCCAAGAATGAATAAATCTAATGTTAAAAACTTAACTCCACTTAAGAAGGAAGTCTTTTTTTAAGGTTTTCATCATTGCTCCTGTGAAGTACCTTCAGAAGTTTTACAATATTAAACATGCTATATAAATGTAAGTTCCTATTGTAATTTGGGTGTTTAAAATCTCTGGTCTCCACTCTGCACTGCATCGACTTACAAATGTCTCCATTGTTTCTCAGTGCCTAAAATTGAACATAGTGCTCAACGTTGGATCTGACCATAGCTGAGTGCGTTTTTCTTGTGAGATGTTGTGATTTATGATCTTATATTTCAATTATATGGCTTCCAGTATTCCACTGACTTGGTCAATTACTAGTCAATATAAAACACACTCTCGGGTACCATATATGTCATTGACATAATGCATTATGTTTCATCTAATTTGAAAATGTCATACAGACTTGGTAAACAGATCAGGAGAATAGTTCTGGGTCTTGAAAGGGACAGATGTGTACTCAATGTCCCCCATTAGCCTTAGTAATAACGTTTTACTCACTAATGTAGCTTGCACCTAATGTCATCATGTATCATGTAATAAACTACATATTTTTAAAGTAAGAGCTTCTTCTTGTTAAGGCTCACTAGCATTCTTCCTTCATCATTATCATCCAAATAGGCCTGTAGACCCTATCAAAAAAGTCTGGTGGCAGTATTCTTCTCCTCACAAATGTCATATAGTGGATACTGTTGCGAAACACCACTATGTAAAAAGGTGAAAAATTTCCAGTAGACCAATCAAGTTTACAGCTTAAAAACTTAACTGCTTTCAAACCCACTCATGCAGTCAACAGCTGCAAGCACTTCTTGAACAAAGAAGCAACCAGCAGGAAAGCCCAACAAGGGACGTGCAGAACTCCAGGTGAAAGCTTTTACATTAGAACATGAAGGAAGAACAGAAGAAGCAACATGAGCTAGAAACAAACTTAAAGTCAAGTTTGACAGTTACACATTCTATCAAGAAGCTGAGATCCAGAGCAGCATTTGCAGTTAAATATTTGGCAGGGAATCAAATGGATCGCAGCTCCATGAGTAAAGTTAAAACTCCGTGTTGGGCAAGGAGAAATATTTCAATTAACAGCATTAAAAATACAGGCTGCAAAGGTAGAATTACTGTATCTTCAAGATATGCGTGATGATAAAATCATTCATTCTTTCAGAATTAAGAAAAGGAGTACTTTCAGTTCATAATGAGCATTGCTGCCAAAGTCAGTGGATACCATGATACATGTCAGGAAAGGTTGGGAAATAAAAGGTCACTGATGTACTTTGTACTGATGTTGCAGCAACAGGAATGTCTGAAAGCGGAATTAAGGTGACTAAAGAGACAATTTAAAAACTAAAGCATATACAGAGCCTTACAGGAGAAGATAGTTAGACTTTTCAGGCTGCGGCAAAGTGCAGGAGATCCATAAACTAAAACATAATTCCATGGTGAAAATTTATTCAGGCCACAGACACAAGATTTTATTCGGGAAACTCGTGGAAAAGAACACGCAATTGTTCACGAGGCAATGAAAGGTGGAGAACCATCCATGTTGTCTGCAGGAAAATGGGAAAATCCCATTTTGCTGCATTTGGTGGAAAACCTCAATTTTGACTGCATAAAAATGCCAAATAATCCCCAAAACGCAGTACAAATATACAGCATTGCTGATTAACAGACTTTCCAGCTTTAAGAGAAGGAAAAGAAAGCATCTTCACTGTGATGCACTATTTAAAAGGTTCAAGTCAAGGAAAGTAAAACAGAAGTAAAGAGGTCACAGCAGCACTGAGATACAGCAGAATTTAAAAGCTTTAAAGCAGGGTTTTCCATTCTTTCCCAAATTTCAATTTGGTTAATTAATTGAACCTTTTTTCCACCACCCTTTTCGCTTTAGCACTTGGCTCCGAGTCACCAGGGAAGTAGAAGGAACTGGGTCTGAGCTAAGGAGTTGGGAGCTTAGCTCATTCCTGGAAAGGACCGGACTCCAAGCTGCCCTCAGCAGGATCACTGGGAAGTAGAGATCAGAAGTGGGCTGCCTTCCAACCAGAAGTTTTCACCTCATCAGCCTACCTTTTGGATTGATTCTCCAGGGGCAGGAGAAGAGGAAGATCTAGAATGGACAGATGAGTGTTTGTGTGTGTGGATGATTCAATCTCATTCCTTTACTCCTCATCCACATACGGCCCCAGTCACTCACTCACCACCCACCCCTCCATTGATTCACCTATCTAATCCCTCAAACACCCATTCCTCAAGTCACTCATTCAACCACTTACCAGCTCAACCACTCATTGCCACACCCATCCAGTCATGTGTGCATTTATACACTTCCCGCCCCCAACAAACCCCTATCTCCCACCAACTTATTCACGTATCCACCTCCTCAAGTCACTCTTCCATCAGTCGCCATAAGGTACTCACTCACCTAACACTCACTCGTTCCCAAGTCACTCAGTCACCCTCCCCTAAAATCACTCGTTCTCTCAAACACTTCCTCAGCCCCGCTCATTTCCCCACACTGACTGTTGCTGACCCACTCAACAACAAGCAGCTCCAGTCAAATCCACTCGCCCACTCATTCTCCCAACATTCCCATCGCTCAATCATACACCCACACCCTGCAGTTACTCACCCACTCACTTATCCATTTGCCTTATCCCTCCATTCACCCAATCACTCAACCACCTTCCCAGTCACCCACAGTTTCACCACTGCCACCTCTACTAATGGCCTGCTCCCCTCTCTCACCCTCCACTCCCTGCTGCCTCACTTCCAGATGATGCGCTGACATAAGACACATTTTCAGAGCAGGAATAAGTCAAGCCCTTTCTCATTCAAAGAAGTCACTGAGATACAGTCACCAGTATTAAAAAAAGAGCCTAATGCATTCCTAATGGAAATTGGTGATTCAAAAAACTCCAGTTAGATAGAACCTGTTTATATCAATGGACATCTCATTAAATCTACAATTGATGCAGGAATGAGTGCAATTGTTTTTATCAGATTGAATAGTATGACTGAAGAAATAGTTACAGTTGTTAGAGATGAAACTACATGAACCAGATGGCATAACTCAGGTATGCTACAAACAACTCTGCATCACAAAGACAGCTGAGAATGTTCACATGATTTAGAATCAATATTTCTCATTCTTGAGCCTGCACAATGTCTCGATCTCAACAACTGCGTGACAGCAGGAGGTGTTCAATTTGCTCCAAGAGATATGAACAGGTCAAGAGACACCCATATTTGTCCAGTCCATTTAAAGAGAAGCCAGTCAAAGAACAACTGGTCCAGGAACAAATTGTTGTCTTTCAACCTGTGAAGAGGCAAATGGTAAAAGGTTTCATTGGGTTTCCTAGACTCATTGTGAAACTCAAAAGGGAAGAACAAATCTACTGAGATCATCTAAGATGATTTATGAGAATTGGATCCTACCATTAACAGGAATGAAATCTGTAGCTATACAGAAGTGGTGGAAATGTTCTCCATTTATATCCTCACTGATGAACCTTTGGAATGCAGAAATCAGCAAAGTTTGTCATTATTTACTGCCGTACACAAAGGGAATGAGCAGTACAACCCACTTGAGAACATTGAGGAATATTTAACTGAAGTTGTTCAGGGAGCAAAACTGTCTGTAGAACAAATTGTTACAGCAAATTTGGATTTAATATCAGATGATAAACAAACACATGTTCAAGGGAAACATTTCAACTTTTCGTCTCCAAAAGCAGGATTACCAGCATCAGTGCTGAGAAGCCAACATTTCTTCAGTCCCACACCTGGAGGTGGGAAAATGTCTGTGCATTAGTACAATAAGCATGGAGGGTGGGCAAAGACATCCAACTCAAACAATGACTTCAGAGAAAGTGTTTATATTCTTCAACACAGATCTTCCAGCAGATTGAGGCCTGAGATTTGCTAACACAAAATGAAGATCAGTTGTATACAACTTCATGGAAGCTCGACCAACATGAGCTGCTTCAGAACAAAATGAAGGAATTACCTAGTTCAAAAATCCATGATATTGCACAGAAAAACAGTACCTGATTCCACAGATCAGAGGACTTCCATGAAGAAAGTTCATGAATGTTCTTCTTGTTGATGAAAGTTCCACCAATGATGTTATGGAGCAGCTATCTGATTCAACAGGCAAGAGTTACTCAGTAAGGGACATCCAGAAGTTTAATGGCTTTCTAAATAAGAATAATATACCAACCACACCTGGGCTAACAAGAACAACCTCCATCACAGATATCCAAGAGATAAAAATTCATCTAGCAGAGAAACAGTTTATAGACCACACAAAGTCAAGATCAGAATGAAAGTCAACAGCCGTCAGGCCAAATACCTACCAATCTTCAAAGTTGAAAGAGAACAAGTTCTTAAAGATTTGTGAAACAACCAAAGCTCTTGAATTTGTAAAGTCAGAGACTTGAGGGATGATGGAGTAACTCTCCATCATGATGGAGTACATGTAACTATGTACATGAATGTTCAAATATTAAGAATGGGAAGAAACCTTGGTCAGGATGTTGTGTAAGGTAATGGTTCTGAAAAGGTTAATGTTGGAGACTGCAATAAGCTTTGATGATGGGTGGTGAAATTGGAAGAATAGCTCTGGAACTTGTGGGGAATGATGTATCATCCATGTCATCCAATTGTCTTAGTAACTATGTCTAATTAGGTAATGTAACTTGTGTGTATTTTCATGTAATGCACTAATCTTATAGCTTAAGAGAATTTTCTTGTTAAGACACACTCGTGGTTGTTCCTCTACCAACGTAAGCCAAATAGGATCTCAGACCCAACCAATGAGAGAGGAATGGTGGCAGTATTCTTGTACACTCAGACACCACACTAACTACTAGCTATCAATGTGTAATCCACTCCCTACTACACTTGGTATGATGCACAGCATGATACTTGTCACTGATATTAATGAACCTCAGTCGGTTAGCTAACAGGGAACAGTAAGTAGGCGGAAACAAGTCATTTCTGAATTCGCAAGATCTGATGATTTAAGTTCCAGAGGAAGCAGTGCCGAGATGTCAAATGTTTACAATTCGAAGCAATGAGTTAGATAAAGGGACCAAAGTTTTTCGTTACTTAACTTGTTGATGACATAAAAGATCAGTAGGAAAGTATGTTGGGAAGATGACAAAAGGAGTTTACAAGGCGATATTTATAGGTTAAGCATGTGGGCAGAAATGTAGCATAATATAATAAAGGGTGAACTTATCCACTTCAACATGAGGAATATAAAAGCAGTATATTATTTAAATTCAGAGAAATTACAGAACTCTGAGTTACAGAGGGATCTGAGTGTCCTTGTACATGAATCCAAAAATGCTGGTATGTGGGTACGGCAAGGGATTAGCAAGGTGAATGGAAAGTTGTCCGTTATTGCAAAGGGAATGTAATATAAAAGTAGGGATGTTCTCAATTCAGTTGCATTAAACATTGGAGTAACTACATTTGGAGTGTTGTGTATAGTTTTGGTCTCCTTGTGTAAGGAAGGATGTAAATTCATCAGAAGCAGTCGAGGAAGGGATATAATTGAATGTTGGGATTGGTTATCTTATGAGGACAGGTGAACAGGCTGGTGCTGTATCCATTGGAATTTAGAAGTATGAGAGGTGACTTTATTGAAACAAATGAGATCCTGAGGGGACTTGACAAAGTGGTTGGTGAAAGGAAGTTTCCTTTTCTGGGAGTGAGAAAATCTAGGGGACACAATTCAAAAATGAGGGGTTGCCCATTTAAGATGGAGATGAGCAGAAATCTTTTCTCTTAGAGGCTCGTGAATCTTTGGAACTGTTTTTGCCAGAGAGAGGTGGGGCAAGGTCACTGAAGGTGTTTAAGGCAGTGGTACATTGATTCTTGACTAACAGGGGAATCAACGGTTATTGGGGATAGGTTGGAAAGTCGACTTGACATCACAATCAGGTCAGCTTTTATCTTAGTAAATGGTGAAGCAGGCTTGAAGGGCTAAATGGCCTCGTCCTGCTATTAATTTGTCTATTCGCATGAAATAATTGTTATTAATATCTATGATTGATATTAATAGTCTGCTAGATATGTGTAACTGATAGTAATGAACACCTAAACATCTGCTACTGATATTAATATGAAGAGATGAAATTGGGATGGGAGTAAGCCATCTGATCTTTCAAGTCTGCTCCGCCATTGGACAAGGTCATGACTTAGCTTCCATCTCATATCTACTTCTCCCACCATCCCTTTTCTCTAGCTATTAGCAAATCCTCAGTTCGTACTAACATAACATTCCTAATCTCATGCATCATTTGTATAATGACTTCTTACGTAGCACCTTATTGAATGAAAATCCAAAAGTCCGACATCCGCTGGTACCTCAATATCCATCCTTCTAGGCGCATCCTCAAAAAATATATCAAACATTTCTCTTTTCACAAATCAGTGTTGATTTGACTTAATCTTATGGTGACTTTCTAAGTGTTCTGTTATTTCGTCCCTAATAATAAACTCGAGCATTTTGCCTACTACTGATATTAGGCTACCGGGCCTATAGCTCTGTTTTCTCTCTTAATCCTGCTATTTAAGAAAGGAGGAAGTTTGCAACAATCCAATCCTTAAGAACTATTCTAGAACCTAATGTACTCAAAGATCAAAACTAAATCAGTCCACTTCCTGGAGCTAGGATGCTTGGGTCAGTTCCAGGCAATTTATCATTATTAGATCCCTCTAGTTTCTAATATTGTATCTCTAATTATGCTGATTTCTTCAGGTTTCTTATTTTTGTTCGATCCTTGTTACCTAATTATTTCCGGAATTTTTTTTCAGTTTTCTAACATGAACACAGTTACAAATTATTCCTTTAATGTAACTGTCATTTTCTTATTTCCCACTATAATTTCACCTTTAATGTGTCCATTTTACTTTTAGTAATCTCTTCCTGTTCACATATCTACAGATATGTTCAGAAATTGACTTTGCTTCTTACTAGTTTACATCAAAATTATTTTTTTGCTTGTCAAGACTCTTCCTTCAGCATGTGGAGAACAAGAAACTAGAGAGTGTGGCAAGTTAGCGTTCAAATTTAAAAGCAATAATAGCATCCAGACTGTTACCTGACCCTCACCCCAATACAGCTAGAAAAATTCAAAAGTTAAAGTTACAACAAAGAGGTGATTAGGAATCATCTGTAGTACCAGAGGAAAAGGGAGCTATTCTACCGGGATGGACTCCAGTTGAAATGGACTGAGACCAATGTCACTTACTGCTGGTTCAGGTAACAATCCACAAGTTATTACTTTTGGGTTCTGTTTTTTTATTTGGACCCAAAGAACACAGTCTCCCTCATTCTGAGTTCTACATAAATCGTTAGTTCCTACGTGGACCATGCAAACTGGATACTCCCTCTCCAATTAATAAACTCCCAAATATCTGCGACTAATATCAATGAACTCTGAAATGTGGAATCATTGAATTGCTACAACACAAAATTCCATTTGACCCATCATATCTGTGCTGGCCCTCCTAAGAAGCAGTTCACACACCAGCCCATCCTATTCCCTCCCCACATCCATGCACAGTCCTCCTCTTCAGATATTTACAAGATGTAGAACATTTTGGCACACAGTAGGCTACTCTGCCCATCATGTCTACACCCAGCCGAAAACAAACTGTTTTCATTCTCCTGCACATGGACCATAGCATCATGGCTTATGGAACTTCAAGTACATGTCCAGGCACCATTTTTCAATGAGTTGAGGGTTTCTGCCTCTCTTGAATTTCCAGGCAGTGAGTTTCATGTCCCCTGCCAGTCTGAATGAAAACCAAATGCTTTCACTCCAATCACTTTAAATCTATGTTCCCTTGTCACTGACCCCTCTGGTAAGAGAAATATGTCCTTCCCATGCACGTTATCCAGGCCCCTCACATGTAATGTCTGTGATTGCTATTACTCATCTATTGGTGGTAATAATCAGCTAGTCGTGTTACCTATACTTTAGAGACTGTGGGATGTTTCTTGTTAACAGTAATGCAGTCCCAGGTATCTGTTACTGATCTGAAAGGTAGTCCTACATAGCTGATCACGCTATATACCTTCCCATTTATCTGTTGTGGACATGTATGTGAAGTCTTGTCCTAGTCAATATTTATGGAGACGATTTTCAATGTCCTCTTCATTACATGACCAAACATGATGTCCACCTGCCAGCAAATAGCATGTTAGCCTTACAGAAAACGAATGGGACCCAGGCAAATCAGCACAAGTAACAATAGGAGCCGTAGAGACTGGTGAAGCTTTTCAAAAGGGAGACCAATACAGGCGGGCAGAGGCGGCCTGCTGCTCTCTACTGGTGTGGGGATTCGGGGACAAAATATCCCTTAAATGCCCCAAATGCCCGCCCCACTCATTGATTTACTTTGAATTGAATCGTTCCTCGGTGTAAACAAACTCGCCACCATCTGCACCTCTCAACCCACTCCCCCTCCAAACAGGAGCACAAAGAACAAAACACCTAGCTCTGCTGTAAATCGGAGAGAGGAAGACTTTTAATAACAGTGAGCACTTGTGATCCACATTCTCCCTTCGGATGCTTTCTTTGAGTCAATCCACTCCCACTCCATTTCCCAAAAAGCAGCTCATTACTAATGTTTTAAAATAAAGGATAGGAGTGGTTGACCCTTGTGCGAACTCAGTGCAATTTTGGTTCGCAGACGCAAGCTACAGTTTTCCAGGAACTGCAATTTAATGTTTAAATGATCAAATAAACGTTAACACGAGGCATTGTCTGGAATGAGATCACTACAAAATGACCCTTTCAAAACAAAGGCTTTTCGGCCGAAATTCTCCTGAGAGTTTCTGCTAATGGCCTCGCGTAGTATTTCCAGCTCTGTCGGCACAAGACCAGGTTTCACTTTTTTTTTGCAAAATTAAGGCACGTTTCCCAGATTAGAGTAAAAGTGTTTTACTTCTGCAAACAGCGTGAGTGGACCGGCTGAAAGTTTGTCTCTGTGCTGAGAGCGGACAGCAGAGGACGCTGCTCACTCACCCTCCCTTCCCTCCTTCCTTCCTTCCCTTCCCTCCATCCATCCCCTCCTCACTCTCCCTTTCTCCCTTCCCCATGGCACTGTCTGTCTCTGCTCGGATGAATTTGCGTCTCTTTTCATCGCTCTCCGACGTCCAGCTGCTCCTGTCAACACCTTCTTATAGCGTGTAATTCATCTCAAGGCACTAACAGCTGAGGCTTAGGGGGGGCCCACATGGTCGGACCCTCAACTGCTGTTTCTTACACCCTTATCGGGGAATGTGCAATGCTGGAAGGAGTGAAGAAAGGGGCAGGATAAAGGGAGGGTTGGGGCAAAAGGAGGGAATATGTATTGAAAAGAAAGAGGAAGGGGGCGGGGGGGGGGGGGGTTGGGGTGTAAGAAGTGGGGGAGCTTCCTATCGTAGATGCTAAAACTTTTTTTCCCGAAGGGGGCAAATTTCTCTCATCTTTACGTGCTACCTCCCACCCCCGCATCCTTTACACATTTCTCCCCCCCCTTTGATCTTCACCCCCCCCCCCCACCTTTCCATTATCCACATCTCGCTCCTTAAAATCAGAACTCCTGATTAACAGGATTTTTTTTTCAGAACCGGTGCCAAAGAGAGAGAGAGAGAAGGGGACATCGCCCCAACGAAACTCCTTCAACACTAATTAGTGGCAAAGGAGCCTGGTGAGGCCGAGAGTGCTTGGAGATGTTTGGTAATTAAAACTGCAGCCACTGAAATGATGCACTCTATTTTCATCAGGGGCTGCTGTTTGTTGCCCGGGCTCCGTTGCAGCTCTTCGCAATAAACAGCGATAATGAAAGGTGTGATGCCTCTGGGGAACGGCCTGGGCTGCAGTTCCACCAGACAAGGAATAAAATGGGGCGAGCAATTAGAAAGAGTTTGTGTGCAGCCTGGGCGACAGTGATTAGTTTAACATTCCAAGCGTTGAGGCCGAGCTGGGTTTCCCAACAGTCTTGGTGATGCGAACGACTGGCATCTTGGTGGAGAGGAATGGTACCGACTTCTTCGTAATTACCTCGGATTTTCATATTCCTGCTTTCTCTACATCACCACATGTTCAACACGGCCGTCACTCCCTGCGCTTGCAGTTTAGTCAATCCCAGCTGTGGCTCAGCAATTTCCATGGATTCTTTTAAACAACTTAGTAGTTTTTTTCTCCCTCCCCCCGCCCCACAGTATTTTTAAACCAAATGCTTTGTGTATAGCTGTTGAAATTGGGCGACTGACATCCGGTTGCATTAATATCAATACCAGAACGGGCACCGTGAGAGATAGGAGGAATTCTAATTATATTACAATATATAATACATAATTAGGGCATTTAGCAACAGCACGGATCCTTTTCAAACAGGACTGTTCACCAAAATGTGACTACAGCATCATGAATCTACTGGTCTATTTCTCAACTGCATCAAATCTGCTAAGACGATCTGCATTTCCATAGCACCTTTCACGACCTTAATCAATGCAGCACTTTTGAAAAGTGTCCTCAATCGGCCAGGAAACTGGTACCCATTCTGAGCACAGCGAGCTCCTGCACACAGCAATGTCACAATGAACAGATTATCTTCTTTCATGGTGAGGGTGATTGAGGATTGAATACTTCCCAGGATGGTGTGGGGAACCCCCAAGCTTCTCTTCAAAGTTGTACCATGGGATTTTTATGTCTACTTGCCAGTAAAAAGTGCTTTGGTTTAATGGAAAAAAGAACAGACATCCTTATTGATATATTTGCTGATACCAATACTCCAATGATGCTTGCCTTCTCTATTTCTCTTTCCCAATATGCTGTTTCCTTAAAGTTGTCATTAACCAGTATTTGTCAGTGTTAAATTATATTTATGAGAGATATCACTGCTAATGCACATGCTCCTGAGTGTCAGCAAGTGCAGCTATTTTGCACCTTTCAGGACCTGAGGACACCCAATGTGTAAAGAACAAGCACTCTTATCACTGACATACTGAGTCAGAAGGTAATGGTGTTCGTCATTGTAGGGACTTGACCGTTAAAATCAATGCAGAATGGATAGACTGCCACACTGGCAGAGTACCACTGTTCGGTTGAGATGGTCTATCTGTCACAGATGGATGTAGAAAATCCCATGGCACTGTTTCAAAGGAGAGCAGGGGAGTTCTGACCATTGCCCAGCCGATATTTATTCCCCACTGAAACCGATCATCCGGTCAATATCACATACCTGTTTGCGGGAGCTTGCTGTGCACAAATTGGCTGCGACACTTCCTATATTCTGACAGTGACTACATTCAATGGAATTTATTAGCTGCAAAGCACTGGGGTCATGAACAGCATGTAACAGTAAATGCAAGTTTTCTCTCTTTAATGGCAACACGAAAATTGGAATAATTCAGGGAACATGGGATAGTGTATTGTTCCAATGGACCACAGACCCTGACAAAATAAACATCTCAGATCTGGGGGAAGATATTATCGCTGTTCTCAAATCTACTTCTAAGTCTTTATCAGGTGTGTTTTTGCAAGGAAATGTTCAATAATTGTTTCACACAAACCACCTTCCTCACCTCCCAGAAACACAGACTAATAGTCTACAATCAATTACTAAGCCTCTGCAGACACTGTGTATAAGCAAATTAATTTAATGTTTATTTAGTGCTTGTTTCAGGTGCAGGACTGACTAGGAATGAGAACTGCATGCCCGTGAAGGCGTTGTCTTTACACTGAACCCATGACCTCTGCCACCAGTAGCTGGCTGTCAATCAAATCAATTGGATTGTAATGTCCCCATGGAGGCGGAGTTGTATCTAAATAGTAATCTGTGGATTTACAGTACAAAGCTTCCTTTCCCTCCTTTAAGATCACCATCTTTTAATTACATTTTTTCCACCTACTTGCCACATCCAAAACCAGGAATGGGCCTTAGGAATGGAATTGGTGCCTAGAACAATGTTGCAGGCTCTGGTTATAACCAAACGATCTGCCTACAACTCGGGGGCATTTCCTTATTCATGCAGATGGCAACACCAGCAAAGCAAATCTGACCTCCCCACACCTGACAAAGCCATGTGGTTACTTTGTGATTGTTTAAGAGTTTCTCCCAATTTAGTTTCCAAGAAGGCGGGTTGCTCCCTTTTGAGGAGTCAGAACCCGAAGTGGGCAGGAGAAATTTGGCAGAAAATGGGGCAATTGTTTTAAAAAGACTCATCCTTCCTTCACAAGCTGTCAAAGTGAATGTGGCAGTAAATTTAAGTCCACTCCCTCCGTGTTCCGAGGCGTGCTGAACCTGTGCAAAGTATCACACCATATTTGAGAAACAGAAAGGAAAATTTGCATTTATATAATGTCTTGAATAACCTTGGGATATCCTGAATTCTTTCCAGCCAATTAAGCACTTTTCAAGTGTAGTCACATTATAATGTACCTGTATAGAGACTGACATTGGAACATGTAAAGAGGGAGATCTGGGGCATATGCAGAGGGAAGTATGAAGGTGTTCTGAGCAACACAGTGAGGCACATACAGAGGGAGACACTGGAACATATAGAGAGACACTGGGACATACATCAAAGCACAAAATGGAACATATACAAAATGAGCACTGATGGATGTACAAAGTAAGGACTGGAACATATACAAAGGGCACACACTACCTGCATACATCTAGAAAGATTCACTGGCACAGAAGCAGTTTACTCTGTGATGGATTTGGCAATAATGTTTGATGATGAGAAACTCCTACCTGTTTAACGAACTTAATCCCTAACCATGGCAGATTTTTCATGAAGAGCAAAATGTAGCTATCTTGGGTAGGACCCCTGTGGTATTCCCATGGGTGTCCAGTGAGAAGGGTAGAACGGATGCAGCTATATGATGCCAATGGATGTGGCAATTCTAATGTCCAGACAGTATCACTAACAACAGAAAGTTTCCTCCATCTTCCCCTTTGGTTTTACATTTACAGTTGTGGCTTTTAGCCATATAATTCCGTTTCATAATTTTGTTTTAAGATATTGCTGGAAAAAAGTTTGATTTATCTTACAAAGGGTTAACTGTGAGAGATACAACGAGATTTGACTTAACATTTAACACCAGCACTCACGAAATCCAAATTGTTGCCATAACCATTTAGAATGTTAATTAGAATAGTTCCCTGGTGGGTCTCCAGATGGAATAGTCATCAAAGTGGGTATTTTTGCATTGCTACATTAGCTTTGAGACAATGAGGTTAGTTAGGTTTGCTTTGAAGTATCTCTCGACATTGTGATACATGGATTTTCATTCAATATACCCTGAACAGGAGCTAGGCTGAACAAAACAAATGAGAACCATGAGGTTCCATGTCAAGGAAGGTAATAATTTTCTTTAGGAAGGTAATATCAACTGCACATTAGATGTTAGATGTGGCTCAGAGGGTAGTAACCTTGCTTATGGATCAGGAGGTCCTGGGTTTATATGCACTCAAGAGACTTCAGTACATAATCTGGGATAGTGTATCACTGAGGGAGGATTGCACTGTTAATGGTGCAGTATTTTTGATGAGATGTTAAACCAAAGCATTGTCTAAGTTTTCAGAGGGACATGAAACATTTGAGTTCTCCATTCTTGCCTGGCTGGTATTTATTCCTTCAGACAACATCTGAAAAATAAGTTATCTGGTCATTTTCACAAGCTGTCTGAGGAGACTAGTCGTGCATAAATTGGCTACCACATTTCTGTCACGACATCAATGACTCCACTTTAAAAGTACTTCAGCTGTAAAGTGCTTTGGGATGGCTTGAGGCTGTGGAAGGTGCTATATAAATGCTTCACTTGGGAAGACAATCCTCACCTCACTAAGTTAAGACCAGAGTGCCTTTGTTTCTCAGTTTCTGGGAGAAAAAGGAAGAGATGAGCTGATACATAAATCTGTGCCAGATTTCAGATCTTGCCCAGTTTCGCGTCAGGAATATGAGACAGTTCAGACCAGGTCAGACCAGAGTTGGGAAGATCAGATGGAGCTGAATCTGGTCGGGTCAGACATTGCTCAGACCGCTTAGAGTACAGGAAAAGACCAGAGTAAACAACTAATCCACTCCAATGCAGCATCTGGATGAATAAGCTGCCTAGGTATTTTACCCATTTAATTAGAATTAGTATTTGTGCCTCGCAGGCTTATAAAAACGGCCAGATTTTGGAAAATTGCCAGTTTTCAGCAGGCTAGATTTAAGATACTGTTACCTGTACATCACAGCCAGTAAAAGTCACTTTTACTAGATGTCTAATCTTCCTCAACCAAAACAGTTTTAAAAATTCCTCCAGTCTTTGAGAGATGGTCATACTGCTTCAATGGTTTAAGGTGTGGAAGGGTTTAGATTGTGGAAGGGGAATGCAAGATAAAACACTGGACTTATTAATGTGCACCGCAATCAGGGTTTTCTAAAACTATCAGACTCCAATTTGAGGGACAGCATGGCAATGATTTTTCTGAGACCAGTAGACCTATGAGAGAGAGAGAAAGAGTGTATGTGTTTGTGTGTGTGTGTGAGAGAGAGAGAGTGTGAGAGTGTGTGTCTGAGAGAGAGACAGTGCATGTGTGTGTGAAAAAGAGTGACAGCGAGAGAGTGACAGCGAAAGAGAGTGACAGTGAGAGAGAGTGACAGCGAGTGTGCGTGTATGTGAGAGAGAGAGAGAAAGAGCGTGTGTGTGTGTTTGCGTGTGTGAGAGACAGTATGAGTGAGAGTGTGAGAGAGTGTGTGTGAGATAGAGAGTGTATATGTGTGTGTGTGAAAGAGAGAGACTGTGTGAGACAGACTGTGTATGTGCGCATGTGTGAGTGAGTGAGAGAGAGAGTGTTTGTGTGTGTGAGAGAGAGTTTGAGTGAGAAAGTGAGGGAGCAAGAGAGAGAGAGTGACAGCGAGAGAGCGTGACAGCGAGTGTATGTGAGAGTGTGTGTGTGTGAGTGAGAGAAAGAGTGAGAGTGTGTGTGTGGGACAGAGAGAGTGTGAGTGAGAGATAGTAAGCAAGTGAGGGAGACCATGCAAGAGAGTGAGAGCGCGAGCGAGAACGTGAGAGAGATTGAGCGAGCAAGTGAGAGCATGTGAGAGAGTGAGAGCGCAAGCACGAGAAAGAGTGAGAGCATGAGAGAGTGAGAGCACGAGAGAGTAAGAGTACAAGAGAGAGTGAGAGCACGAGAGAGTGAGAACATGAGAGAGAGTGACAGTGCAAGAGAGAGCACAAGAGAGTGAGAGCGAGAGAGAGTGAGAGCGCGAGAGAGAATGAGAGCATGAGAGAGAATGAGAACACGAGAGAGTGAGAGCGCGAGAGTGAGAACGCGAGAGAGAGTGAGAGCACGAGAGTGAGAGTGTGAGAGAGTGGGAGCGCGAGAGAGTGACAGCACAAGAGTGAGAGTGCTAGAGAGTGAGAGTGCAAGAGAGAGACCGCGAGAGTGAGAGAGCACGAGAGAGTGAGAGCATGAGACAGAGTGACAGCGTGAGAGTGAGAGCATGAGACAGAGTGACAGCGCGAGAGTGAGAGCGCGAGAGTGAGAGCACGAGAATGAGAGAGAGTGCGAGAGAGTGAGAGCACGAGACAGAGTGACAGCGCGAGAGTGAGAGCACAAGACAGTGAGAGCGAGAGAGAGTGAGAGCACGAGAATGAGAGAGCGTGAGAGAGTGAGAGCACGAGACAGAGTGAAAGCGCGAGAGTGAGAGCACGAGAGAGAGTGACAGCGCGAGAATGAGAGCACAAAACAGTGAGAGCGAGAGAGAGTGAGAGCATGAGCGAGAGAGAGTGAGAGCGCGAGAGAGAATGAGAGCACGAGAGAGAATGAGAATACGAGAGTGACAGCACGAGAGAGAGTGAGAGCACGAGAGAGAGTGAGAGTGCGAGAGAGTGACAGCACGAGAGAGAGCGCAAGAGAGTGAGAGCACGAGAGAGAGTGAGGACGCGAGAGAGAGTGAGAGCACAAGAGTGAGAGTGTGAGAGCGTGAGAAAGAGTGAGAGCAAGAGAGAGTGAGAGCACAAGGGAGTGAGAGCACGAGAGAGAGTAACAGTGCAAGAGAGAGTGAGAGCACCAGAGTGAGAGTGTGAGAGCGTGAGAAAGAGTGAGAGCACAAGAGAGAGTAACAGTGCAAGAGAGAGTGCGAGCACGAGAGAGAGTGAGTGCGTGACAGAGTGAGAGTGCGAGACAGTGAGAGGGCGAGAGAGTGTGACAGCAAGAGAGAGTGTGACAGTGAGAGTGTGTGTGTGGGAGAATGTGTGTGTGAGAGAGAGTGAGACAGATTGTGTGTGTAAGACAGGGAGTGAGAGAGTGTGTGTGTGAGAGAGAAACAGAGAGTGTGCGAGAGAGAGTGAGAGTGAGAAAGAGTGAGAGAGAGAGAGAGAGAAACTAAATTCAAATCAACCTATTTAAATACACCAACACTATATATTTGTATAGCGCCTTTAATGTAATAAAATATTCCATGGTGCCTCACAGAAATGTTTGGAAACAAAGATTGAGACTGAGCCACATAAAGAGATATTAGAGCAAGTGATCAAAAACCAGACAGACCTGATTGAGCCATTTACCACCCTATCTGTCTACTCTCAATCATCAGCAAAATCTTGGAACGTGTCATTGACATGCCATCAAGTATCATTTACTCAGCAATAACCTGCTTATTGATGCTCAGCTCTGGGTCCATCATGACTACTCAGCCCCAGATCTGATAAAAACCTTGGTCCAAATTTGGACGGAAGAGTTAAAATCCAGAGTGAAAGTGCCCTTGATAGTAAACACAGCAGTTGGCCAAGCATGGCACCAAGAAGCCCAAGTAAAATTGAAGACAATGGGAAGTGGGGGAATAACTCTCCTCTTGCCAAATCCAGCAAAAACACTGGTTGGATGCCAATCATTTCAGCCATAGCACATCATTGCAGGAGTGACTCAGTGGTTAACACTCCTGCCTCACAGCGCCAGGGGCCCAGGTTCAATTCCCCCTTGGGTGACTGTGTGGAGTTTGCGTATTCTCCCTTTGTCCCTGTGGGTTTCCTTCGGGTGCTCTGGTTTCCTCCAAGTTCAAAGACGTGCAAGTTAGGTGGATTGGTCACGCTAAATTGCCTGTAGTGTTCAGGGATGTGTAGATTGGGTGGGTTTGGGGAATGGATCTGGATGGGATGCTCTAAGGGTCGGTGTGGACTTGTTGGGCTGAAGGGCCTGTTTCCACATTGTAGGGATTCTATAGAGTTAGACAGTGTAGTGTCTTAGGTTCAGTTATCTTTAGCTGCTTCAACAATGATTTTCCCTTGACTATATGATCATAAATGGGAAGGTTTGCTGATGATTGAACAGTATTTGGTACTGTATTTTAATCCTTTAGATAATGAAGCTGCCCAAACAACATGACCTACATACCAGTCAAGCTTGAACTGATAAGTGCCAAACTAATATTTGTGCTGCCCAAGTGCCAATGACCACCCATAACAAAAGATAGTTAAATTACCTCCTATTGATATTCAATAGCATTGACATCCCTGAATTCCACCACAAACAAAATCCCAGGATTATCCACAATCTCTACCACCCACAAGGACAGGGTCAGCAGATGCATAGGAATATCCCCCCAGCTATTCCAAGCCAAACACCATTTTGATTTGTGAGTATACTGCCGTTCGTTCACAGCCACTGAATCAAAGTCTCTCTCTAACAATAAATGGTAATGTATCTACAGCACGTGGACTGCAGTGGGTTAAAAAGGTCAGCTCACTGCCATCTTTTCAATGGCGCTTAGTGATCAGCAAAATAAAAGTGCTGACATAGCCTGCAACACCACTGAAATAATTCTAAAACGTATTTTTAAAGTTGCTATTGTAATGTAAGAAACTTGGTAGAAGTTGGTTGAGGGATAACTATCAGTCAGTATTCCAGGGAGAATGCCATTGCCCTTCTTCGCAAAGATGCCACAATTCCTTATATGCACACTAGAGGGCAGAAAGACCTTCAGCTTAACATCTTCTTCAAAAGGATCTCTGACACTGCAGCACTCCGACAATATTGCACTGATAGCATCATCTTTGATTAAGTGCTTTAGTCTCTGGAGTGCAGCTGAAACCCACAACCCTGTGGCTCAGAATGCAAGACTGCTACATGCTGAACTGCATTTAACAGCTGACAAAACAGATAGGTTTTAAAGAATGGCATCTGGGTGAACAGAGTAGGCCAGGAATACTAGAGTTAATAGCCTGAACAACTGAAAGTGACTCCCAAACTCCACCTTCCAAACTTTTCAAAAGAAAACAGAGGAGAGGGTTGAAGAGCACAAAATTGTTGGGACCTAAGAGAAAAAAGTATTGATTGACAGAGTTTCCCAGATTGTGCCTTGTGTCTGTGTTTAAAAGGGCTTTGAAGAAAATGCATCAATGAAGCTGTAGATCACGACTATCAGTGACAGATGGTGTAACCAAACTTCAGTCCTCTTGAATAGGCCCTTAAACACACAGTAATGGAGAGTCATGACATAATCAGAGTGCCATAAAGGCATCAATGGCTGTGGCACAATAGACAGCAGCACCAAGAACACAGCCCTGAACAAAGAATGATCTAAAGGCAGAGAATATACAAAGAATAGACAACACAAAACAGTCAGAATATTTAACAGAAAGATAGAGCATTGCACACTCATATAGTGAGAATTGAATTCTAAATGTACAGAGATCAACGCAATAGACAAAATAGAACACTAAAATATACTGAGAATTAACAACAGGGCAATAACACACCACAAGTTGACCACTCACTAGAACCCTAATATGCAATATTACACAAACTCTGAATAGGTTATTTAATTCTTTGATAATAGAACATGGCATTCACTGGCGTAAGAACATAAAACATGCATTAAGTGGACTGAGAACAGGGCATTAAATAGACAGATAATTCAGCGCTGTATGAAAACAAGGAGAAAGGTGCTCTAGGAATACTTGCAATGATGAAGATAAGTGACAACAGAACACAAAGTCATGGAATAAAGCTGACTGAGAATACAGCATGAAGAGCACTTAATACATCGTGAAATAGAGCACTTAACACACTTAAAACGCTACACACTCACTGAGTAGATCGATAGCTTACTGAGAATGCAGCACTAAATTGTCTGAGAATGAAGCACGGCAGAAACACACAAAGAAAACACTTAATACATTGCTGATAAAGCACTCAACATCCTTTAACTAGAGTACAAAATGTGAAGTGTAGGGTGGGTCACATACTTTAAATAGGGCTGTCTAAGTTTGAAAACTGCTGAGAGTGATACTCTAAACCAAAGCATGGGACTTGAGGCAGTTAAGTAGTTGGCATCTCATGCCTGTGCAACTGCAACAAAAGCATGGCTCAGACTTCAGTCTTCCTGCAAGAAGGGCTTGCCTGACATTTGCTCAGTTCCTCAGAAAGGTTCTCCTGTCATCTACGCTTCCTGCATATTCTACTTTAACCCAAGCATCCCATCCATCCGCCTGTTAAAACATCACTTGCCCCACCTGCAGCAGGATCTATGTGGATGCAGCATTCAGTTGCTCAGTCACCTCAGGAGCCACAGCTCCAGAATAAAATCAAGTCACCTCAATCTTGAGGGGGCACCAAAGAAGAAGATTTAATTATGATATTACCAAGTGGACTGCATTCTGCTTGAAAGGACATCATCATCTTCCGTAGCTCCAGCATGTGATGCTTGCCTTGTTCCAGGATTACATGAGGGATTTCCCATTGGGATCACACACATACTCCTGAGAGGCCCCGACTACAGCAGCTGGAAGAGATTCAAAATGGTCAGGTGGCATTATCCCATTTAGAAACATGCATAAGTACTTATTTTTGTACATCCAAGGAAAATACTTTGTTTAAATATGTTTAAATATGTCCATTTTAGTTTTATCAGGAGATTCAGTCTAATCTGACAGAACCCAATGGGCATTAGGCTGAGAGACAGCAGTGTTCCTGCTGCTGCTACAACTCACACTGTGGAGGTCAGAGGCAACTGGTGTACTGGTTTCAGGAAGGATCAGAAAGTGCGAGAGAAAGTCAAGGCAAATGGAGAAAACTGGGGAGCAAGAACTTTCCCTCAACCTCCTGCTTAGGAAAAACAAAAATGGAGTGACAGATATGACCTGTAACATTCTCTTCCCTCAGTCAGAAACTGTGAATTGAAGTCCAACCACAGAGGCTTGAGCAGAGAAATCTTGGCTGACAATCTCACAGCAGGAATGAGGAAGTGTTGCATAGTCTGAGCTGCCATCTTTTGGGTGAGATGTTAAACTTCAGTCAACATCTGCCTTCTCAGGTGGATGTAAGAAATTCCATGGCACAGCTTTGCCCAATGTCTTGGCCAGTTATTATTCATCAACCAACAATAGTTTTAAAAAGAATCATTATTACTCAGCTGTTTGTGGCATCTTGTTCTACAGAAATTGTCTGCTGCATCTTTTAATTCATTCACAGGATATGAGCATCACTAGCTAAGCCAACATTTATTGCCCATTCCTAATTGCTGTTGAGAAAGTAGTGCTGACCTGCCTTCTTGAATCACTGCCAATCCATTGAGGATAGAGAGCTTTTAGATTTAGATTTTGTTGTCACATGTATTCAAGGACAGGGTACAAGAGGACAGTGAAAAGTGTACAATGTCGCCACACATCTTAGGTACAAACTACCTTGTTAAAAAATCTTAAATACAAAAAGAGAGGAATAAAGAAATGAGGTAAAAGGTTCAGCACTATAGCCTTCTTAGCATAAATGTAGAAAAATGGAGAAATAAAGTTAAAATGTTAAACATTCCATGGCTCAAGAAAGGACTGTCCTCAAACAGCCCTTTCTTGAGCCATAGGCCTGTGGATGTTCCAAGCTGGGCTTCCCCAAAAGGGCACGCTGTCCCCTGCGCTGGGCTAAGACTTGACTGGGCATGCCAGGCTTTGGGCCTGACCACCACTTGGAAGGGATTTCGAGGATTCTAACACTTCTTACATTTCAAACAGTCAGAACACTTTATAAAGGCATTCACTGGCTCAAAAGTGTTTTAGGATATCTTGAGGTTATAAATAAATGTGAGTTCTTTCTTTCTAAGTGTAATGAGCTGGGGGCAATTGGGCTGAGACTCCCATTTTAAGCATTGCACCTGTTTAGAGACAGCTGAAGGAGTTGGCACATAAAGTGAATGTGATGGGGGAGTGAAGACATAATTGATAGGTGGCTCTGTCAAACCATCAATAGAGTGGAAAGAGCTTGGAATGCTTAGTCTGACTAAGACCAGTATTAGTGTTTGAGTAATGACTGCCCTCTCCCTCTTCCTGTTCACAGCAGGGCAGTGTTCCATGATCAAAGGTGTTTCCCCGGGTGTCAATTTATAGTCAAGAAGAGCAATCATTCCCACTGGCAAGTAAAATAATTCATTCTGGCCTGAAAGGAAAGAAAATACCATCCTTCACTGCTGAGAATGTACAATAATACTGGTTCACTACTTGCTCAAGAAACACCAGGAGTACCTGACAGAGAGGGAGAGAGAGAGAAAAAAAATGTCCTGAAATAACGTTGCAAACTGCTTCCAAAAATGTGAGGGCACTCCTATAACAAGAGGTGAATGTGTTTTGAGATCATTCACTAAGGCTGTCATCGAGTGCACTTTGTAAACACATTAATTCACTACTACAGCTGTGGCAGCCCAGAGAAACTTCCGGTTCCTTCGAACGAAAAGTTTACCCACTGCATACAGCCAAATTGTGTAACGGAGAAATGCCATCACTTGCATGGCACAACCAGTCTCTCTGCTTCAGCTTCCTTGCCCTCTATTTTATCAATAATGTGATGACTTCTTGATCCCTGAATCCTCCTTTCTTGTTGCCTTGTGCATACATGCTGCAAACAATCGCATTCTATTCATAACTCACTTATACCACACACATACCCCACCCAAACCTGGCCAATCTTCAATTCATTCTTAGCCAGGACTTCAAAATTGGGAAATCTCCTCAATTTCCATCTCACTCCTCCAAAAGCCTGAGGAAACTCATCTCAATTTCGTGGTCCTCAGTAGTGCCTTGGCTGCCCCTGTCTTTTAAGCTAAAATATCACGAAATCGCAGCAACCCAAAAATGGCAGGTGGTGTAAAAACTGAGCTAAACACACCATGAATGTTTGTAAACAGCAGTTTATACTCTCATCTGTACAAAATTCACAGTGGATCATTGGGAATTTCTGGCTCATGCCAGTCACTCTGACTGTCATAGCCTCAGAGAACCACAGCACAGGAAAAGCCCCTTTGGTCCGATACGTCCATGCCAATCAAAAACATCCACTAAACTGTTCTAATCCCCTTTTCCAGCATTGGCATCACAAGTATGCATCTAAATACTCCTTAAATATTGTGACGGTTTCTTTCTCTACCATCTTTATAAGCAGTGAGTTCTAGATTCCCAACACCCTCTCAATGAAAACAATTTTCCTCACATTTCCTCGCCCTTACCTTAAATCCATGCCCCCTAATCATTGATCCCTCTATCAAGGGGAAATGTTTCTTCCAGTCTACCCTATCTATACCCCTCATAATATTATACAGCTCAAACACATCCCTCTCAATCTCTTCTGCTCTCGGCAAAACAACTCCAGTTTGTCCAATCTCTCTTCATGACTGAAACTCTCTAGCCCTGACAACATCCTGGTCAGGTTCTGAGGAATAGTCACTGAACCCAAAATGTAAACTGATTTCTCTCCACAGCTGCTGCCAGACCTGCTGAGCTTTTGCAGCAATTTCTGTTTTTTGTTTTTGAATTCTAGCATCCGCAGTCCTTTCATTTCTTGCAACCTTCTGGTCAAACTCCTCTGTACCCTCTCCAGTGCAACCACATTCCTCCTATAGTGTGGATTCCGGAACTGCACACAATATTCTAGCTGTGTCCTGACCAATGTTTTATACAGTTCCAGCATAACCTCCCTGCTCTTCAACTCTGTGCCTCAGCTAATAAAAGCAAGTATCCCACACGCCTTCTTAATCACTTTATCTACCTGTTCTGCTACCTAAGGAACTGGTGGACATACGCACCAAGATCCCTCTGATTCTCAGTGCTTCCCAGGGTCCTACCATCCAGATGTCAAGCTGGAGATAGACTGTCACTACTTTGTGAATGACATTAAGTGCAAACCCATGCTCACACTAACACAGAAGTTTGCAGCACAGGGGCAGTTCAGTGGGGAGAGACCACTAGCTTCAATGGGAAGTGATAACTAATTCCATGCTAACGTAGTGTTCAGTCAGGTTGTGGTAATTCACTTCACATCACACTGCAGCAGTGCACCAAGGTTCCTTCAACAATACTTTCCAAATCCGCAATTTTGATCAACTAGGAGGGCAAGGGCACCAGAGACATAGGAACACCAATATCTTGCAAGTACCTCTCCAAGCCACACACTGTCCTGACTTGGAACTATATCACTGTTCCTTCACTGTCACAGGCTCAAACTGATGGAAATCCATCCATAACTGTACTGTGGGCATCCCTACACCCCCATGTACTGCAGTGGTTTAAAAAGGGAGGTCACCACCATCTCTTTAAGGTCAAATAGGGAGCAATAATGCTCACAGCCTGAAAATGAATAAACAGAAAACAAGAGATTAGGATCGTCATGGTTTATACCTGAAAGTGCTCTTTAATGTTTAGATACAGGGGTGCTGTTATTGTCTTTAGGAGCTCCAATATTTAAAAGGAGGAGGGGAGACAAAGGGTTACTATGAGACCAATTACTGGGGGAAAACATTTTCTCAACCTCTAGCATCAGTAGTGATGGCAGGCATTATTTCAATAGCTTTTAACCTCAGGGGAGAGGGTCACATTTGCTGCCAACAAGTTGCATTAATACAGAACTTTTGATGTCACAGAAGATTCCAAGGCACTACACAGGAGTGGTATCAGCCAAAATTTGACTGAGCCATATAAGGAAAGATTAAGAGATAACAAGGTGTAGAGCTGGATGAACACAGCAGGCCAAGCAGCATCATAGCAGCAGGAAGGCTGATGTTTCGGAGTGTCTAGGCCCGAAACGTCAGCCTTCCTGCTCCTATGATGCTGCTTGGCCTGCTGTGTTCATCCAGCTCCACACCTTGTTATCTCGGATTCTCCAGCATCTGCAGTTCCTATTATCTCTGAAGAAAAGATTAAGACAGGCAGCCAGGGGTTTGGTTGAAAAGATAGCTTTTTAGGACTTTCTTTAAAAAGCAGAGAGATAAAGAGGCAGAGAGGATTTGGGAGTAATTCATGTAAGTAAATGTATGGCATTCCACAGCGCAGTGAACACAAATGGGAAATGAGCAAATGGAGGAGCCCAGAGATCTTGGAGGGTCACAGATCTGGAGGATATTACAGAAATGGGGGTTACTGAGGCCATGGATGGATTTGAAGTTTTAAATTGGTGCATTGTTATATTGGCTACTCGTGTGGGTCAGTGAGCACTGGGCAATGAGTGAACAGGACTGGGATGGGTGTGCGTGGGGGCATGGGCAGCTAAGGTTCAGATGAGCTCATGGTTTCAAAGGGTGTAAGATGGGAAGTAGGCCAATGGAGCATTGGAATAATCAAAGTCATAGGGGATGCAGTACGGAAAGAGGCCATACCATCTATTGTGATGGGGACAACTCTTTAAAAGAACTAGCCAAATAGTCCACTCCCCAAACTCCTCTCCATCTTTCTGTGGTTAAGCAGGAATTATTAAATTCCGAGCTTCATGTTAATCATGTTGTTAGAACATTGATTGCTGACTTTTTGCACTGAGTCCTTCACCAGATCTGTACACATTACAAGTCAGTTGTGTCTTGTTAAGGTGCTTTATTCTGCATTCTGTAGCACTTTACAAGCCACCAATATTGAAATTGTCCCTGCTAATATTTTACTGGTAACCTATGGGAAAGTGGTGTTCTTTTGCTGAATGCTGCTGTTAATTATGTTAAAGGTATGCTGAATGCAGAATTTCCCAGTTTACTGACTTACAAGTTATTGCTCAATTAACTTGCAGCTCAATAAACTTCTCACCACAATGTTGCAAGCATCTTCAGGAATCAATAGGAGGTGGGGGTGGTCAATCAGTGCAATGTAGAAAACAGAGCAGCCAATTTGCTCACAGTAAGTCCTTAAAAACAGCAATGTGATAATGATAACTTGTTTTTAGTAGTATTGCTTTAATAATTATTGGCTAGTACACTGGAAAAATTCCTCTACTCCTTTCTAAATAGAATGGTGGGATCTGTTATGTCCACACATAACAACACCTCTGACCATGTAACACTCCTTCAGTATTGCACTGAGACTCATGGATTTGCACTCAAGTATCTGGAGTGGGATTGAACCAGTGATCTTTGCACTGAGAGGTGATAGTTAACATGAATCCATATCTGAGTGACCAAGGCAGTATGGTGTGACACGAGAACGATCTCCCATGGAGCGAGGCGAATCAAACCCCTGTCTTGCTTTACCCTGCCTGTATACTTTAATTATGCCAGCTTTAAGTACACCCTGTGGTGGGTTGAAGTCAAGTGAATGAGAGATGCTTTAATCCTGCAAGAGATGGAAAATGGCAGAGTAAATTAACCCAAATCACAAGCCTAAATCAAGCGCCACTGTCAAAGTGTCTTTTGTCCACTTGCCCCTCATCACAGTGGCAGGAAAGAAGTGGGAAAATAGTGAAGCTGTGGATAGGATTCACACTTTAGAGATCTTTATGGCCACCTACCTGTACAGGTCATGAATCGGCCAGACCAGAGGCCTTGTTAAAGTAGTTCATTTGTCTGGGATGATGCTGGGTTCAACAGACATCTGCTTGCATGCACTGCACCTCTCTTCCTCCTCAACTCTCAGGAAGCAATAAACCAATAAGTACTGATTACTGAGATAACAAGGTGTGGAGCTGGATAAACACAGCAGGCCAAGTAGCATCAGAGGAGCAGGAAAGCTGATGTTTCAGGTCTGGACCCTTCTTCAGAAAGTT
>JAHRHZ010000022.1:23729693-23776322 GCA_024137785.1 Ginglymostoma cirratum | reverse complement strand
GCAGCATCATAGGAGCAAGAAAACTTGACGTTTCGGGCTTAAACCCTTCATCAGAAAATCAGAATTCTGATGAAGGGTTTAGGCCCGAAACGTCAAGTTTGATGCTGCTTGACCTGCTGTGTTCATCCAGCCCCATGCTTGTTATCTCAGATTCTCCAGCATCTGCGGTACCTTTTACCTCATTTCAACACCCTTCCTTTTCGGTTCCCTTCTGCCATTCCCCTCATCCCACCTCCTGTCCAGTCCCTATTGTAATTCAGGGGACTTGAGATCTAGTACCATGGCCATCAGTTACACATGAACATTGCCAAAATTCAAAGTCTCCCCTCATCTCTCTCCTGTACTTCTTGTGAATGGATGTAGAATCCTCTGTCCATTGGATGGGTTTTGAGGCCAGTTGTGGAATATGAGCTGCACTTGTACAACCCTCCCTGTAACACCCACTTCCAGCTCCATTGCATCAGTTTAAACCTTCTGTGTTCTTTGATTCATTTGTAGAAAGAGATACAGAGAGCCTGGGTTCTCCTGCTCCCTTCACCAACAAAAAAATCAAACTTTATTTGGAAGCATTCATTTGGTTCTGCTGCCCATAAAAATAGCAGGAGTGTGTGTCCATTCTCAGACCTAAAACTGGCAACTAATTCTCACAAACAGGCAAGAACTCTGGGAGACCTGTAGCAGGCCACTCTGAAAATGGTGGCTTGCAGGGAGGATGAGGGAGCTGTCAGGCTGCTGCCCCCATTTTGAAGGCAAGCAAAGTTAAAATCAAGCCAGGGTCCAGGCCCGAAACGTCAAGCTTTCCTGCTCCTATGATGCTGCTTGGCCTGCTGTGTTCATCCAGCTCCACACCTTGTTATCTCACACTGTGTGTAGTTCTGTCTCACTTTGTGTGCTCCAGTACACAACTGCTGTTCTGTGCAGAATGTGGCACTGTTTCTTCAGCACCAGAATAGTGTTAATGTCCATCTCACATATGGGCCTAGTAAATAAGTCAGAGTTCAAACAAATAGTTGTCCTGAGAGCTTTGAAGTTAGTTTTTGCCAGGAGTCCCTGGGGCGCAGTTACTGGCGGGAACATGGAGATGAGGCACTAAGAAGCAACATAACACCCAGACTACACTGGACGTAAAAATTATTCCTGTTATATGGGGTTTCATTTCCACAAGCTGGAAGTTCCTGTTTACATCATTTTTCCATGAAATCCCAAGCAATTCAGAGAAGAAAATCTTATTTCTTTTCAGCTTTTAATTGCAAGAACCGAGAGACTATCCAAGACTGATGTGTGATTCAGCTGGAGCACGGCCGATCAGTAACACAATTCCTTTTAGCCATCTTCATTTCAAAATCACTCCATATCTGTATGTATTAATTCACAAAGCGTCTATCAAAAATCTGCTGATTTCTGCCTTGAAAAGCCAGTTATTCACCATACCAAACAACTCCACTTCTGATCCATTTCACTTTACTACTATTAACTGGGATCTTGTAATGTCAGGATAACTCTTCTCAGCTCAACTGGTGTTGTACTGACGGCCTTCACAGGATCACAGAATCAGATTCACCAGGAGTGAAACAATCCATGTTTATCAGCTTGGCAGTAAGACAGAGAAGGTGGTGGTGGAGGATTGTTTTTCAGACTGGAGGCTTGTGGCCAGCAGCGTTTCGCAGGGATCGGTACTACGTTCTATTTGTCATTTCTCATCTGCAGTTTGGATGAGAATTTAAGAGGCACGGTTAGAAAGTTTGCGCATGACACCAAAATTAGTGGTATAATTGACAGTAAGATTACAAAGGGATCATTACCAATTGAGCCAATTGGTAAGGAGTGGCAACCGGAGTTTAATTTGGATAAATATATGTTATTGCATTTTGGTAAAGTGAACAAGAGCAGGACTTATACAGTTAATGGTAGGGCATTGGGTAGTGTTGTCAAACAGAGAGACCTAAGGGTTCAAGTACGTAGTTCTTTGAAAGTTGTGTCACAGGTAGAGATGGTAGTTAGGTAGGTGTTAAGCGCGCTTGCCTTCATTGCTCAGACCTTTGCGTGCTGGAGTTGGGACGTCATGATGAGGTTAGATAGGACATAGGTGAGGCCACTTTTGGAGTACTGTTTACAGTTCTGGTTGCCCTACTATAGGAAGGACATTATAAAATTGGAGAAGGTTCAGAAAAGATTTACCAGGATGTTGCTGGGACTGGAGGGTTTGAATTACAAGGAGAGATTGGATAGGCTGGGATTTTTTTCACTGGAGCATAGGAGGTTGAGGGGTGACCTTGTAGAGGTTTATAAAATCATAAGGGGCATAGATAAGGTGAATAGTAAAGTTTTTTTCTCTAGAGTGGAGTTCAAAACCAGGGGACATATGTTAAAGTTGGGAGGAGAAAGATTTAAAAGGGGAGTGGTGGGGGGGGCAACTTCTTCATACGGAGGGTGGTTTGTTTGTAGAATAAATTGCCAGAGGAAGTGGTAGACGCAGGTGCAGTTACAACATTTAAAGGACATTTGGGCAGGTGCATGAATAAGAAAGATTTAGAGGGATAGGGGCTAAACGCAGGCAAGAGGGACTAGTTTAGTTTGGGAAGTTTGGTCAGCATGGATGAGTTAGACCAAAGGACCTGTTTCCATGCTGTATGACTCCACAAAAGAAAACTGGAAAATGTTGAAAATTCTCTTCAGGTCAGGCAGCATCTGTGGAGAGAAACAGTTTGTCTTTAAATTCCAGCTTCTCCTCATCGCTTAAGTCTGTCATAGATCTTAGTAAATTTCTTCTGAATCCTCTCCAAAGTCTGATTTACATTCTTCCTGAAGAACAGTACTTCAGCTGAAGCCTAGCCAGTTCAGTGGCAGTACATGATAATGCACCCAAGCATTTAGGCCTTTTGTGGTGCACTCAGTTTCCCTTCCGCTGGGCCAGAAGATCCAGGCTCAAGTCCCACCTACCCCAGGCATGTGTCTGAGCCAGTTGATTAAAAATATCTCCTTATTGATCATTTGTCTACAGAAACAGAGGGCCTCAATGATTTGTAAAACTATGGCCCCATTCCTTATGTGCTCAATTCCTCTCTGTTTATAAAGCCATGCCTTTATTTGAATGGCTCTACATGCTTGTCCAGCCACCTTCAAAAGGTACATGTAAGTTTTAAAATTTCTTTTTTCAGTTTGCCTTTGTAGGAGATAGCAGGAGACATCACTCTCTTAACTACCTGCTGAGAAAATGTTAGCTTTACGAATATTGACTGTTATAGAAGTGAACTGATCTTGAATGCCTCTATGTAAAAGTTCTGAGGAAGGGTCACTGGACCCAAAACTTTAACTCTGCTTTTTCTTCACAGATTCTGTCAGACCTGCTGAGATTTTCCAGGAACTTCTGTTTTTGTTCCTGATTTACAGCATCCACAGTTCTTTCGGTTTTTATTTAGTATTTAACTCACTGCCACACTTCCACTAGGCATGCCCACCTTGAAGATGTTATGCTCCTCTTTCTGACAGGATTGTTGTCCCTGTCTTTTTTCTTGTCTAGTGATATTAAGTTTACCATCACTTCTAGTATTTGACCAGATATTTGCTAAAACTCATTTCCACAGCCATATCACATTTGTCAGTGACAGCCTCCTGCTCAGACTCACCCCCACGTGGATTCCAACTCAAGTTTCATCCCTCATGTTTTAAATCCACCCAGGATCACAGGTAACAAGGTGTAGAGCTGGATGAACACAGCAGGCCAAGCAGCATCAGAGGAGCAGCAAAGCTGATGTTTCGGGCCTAGACCCTTCTTCAGAAAGAAGGGTCTAGGTTTCTGAAGAAGGGTCTAGGCCTGAAATGTCAGCCTTCCTGCTCCTCTGATGCTGCTTGGCTTGCTGTGTTCATCCAACTCTACACCTTGTTATCTCAGATTCTCCAGCATCTGCAGCTCCTACTATCTCAGGATCACAGGTATCTCAGTGATGTTCAACCTTCCACAGACAGCTGCTCTTGCCACATCCTGAGTTCCTCACTGAGTGCCATGCGGCGTCACATGCACACTATCGGCCTTTCTCTTCAGCAGCATCGCAGCACACTGGCTCAGGGTTGCACCACTCCGCAGTTCCACTTCATCCTCCGGCTCATTCATCGTGCTAACCAGAAACTTCTTCTTTTCCTTTCAGTCAACAAGGCCCACGAGATGCAACAGCTCAGAGATACCCATGGCCATCTGGAACCTTCCTCTCCTCCCCTTCCCTGTGACTCCATCCCCTCCCCCAATCCCATCTCCTTTTGGGTATTCACCATCCCTCATAACCTTTCGCTCTCTGATGCTGAACGTTCTGGACTCAGCAAAGGCCTCAGCTTTATTCCTCTGCGTCCCCACCTTAACAAATTTTGGGCACGACATGATGTTAAACTCTTCTTCCACCGTTTTCACCTCCATGCTCATTTCTTTGGGCAAGAGCCTTCTCCCCGTCCCACAGACCCCATTCGCCCAGTCCCAACACTACCTCCACCTGGACCCCTCCCTTTGACATTTTACCTGCACTTGATCTTTTAATTGAGAACTGTTGTCGTGACATTGGTCACCTCAATTTCTCTGCCACCCAATCCAACCTATCACTTTCTGAACTGACTGCACTCTGTGCGCTTAGATCCAACCTTGACTTTGTTATTAAGCCTGCCGATAAGGGTGTTTTTTTTTTCCTTTATCCATTAATGGGTTGAGGGCATTGTTGCTAGACAGAATTTATTGCCCATCCCTAATTGCCCAGAGGGCAGCTAAGAGTCAACCACATTGCTGTCGGTCTGGAGTCACATATAGGCCAGATTAAGGATGGCAGATTTCCTTCCCTAAAGGACATTAGTGAACCAGGTGGGTTTTTCTAACAATCAACGATGGAGTCATTGTCATCATTAGATTCTTAATTCCAGATATTTTATTGAATTCAAATTCCACCATCTGCCGTGGTGGGATTCTATCTCAGGTCCCCAGAACATTATCTGGGTCGCTGCATTAATAGTCCAGTGATAACACCACTAGGCCATCACCTAGTTGCTGTTGAAGTGATGCGTACTGACCTGTACATTGCAGAGGCTGAGTGCCAGCTCTCAGATACCTCCTCTTATCTTCCCCTGGACCATGACCCCACTATGGCACATTAGATCATTGTATCAGCTGTGGAAACTGACCTCATTTCAGCTGGTGACCTCCCCCCACTGCCTTCAATCTGATAGTCCCCCAGCCCCACACAGCTTGCTTCTACCTCCTTCTGAAAATCCACAAACAGGGCTACCCGGGCAGACCCATTGTTTCAGTCCGCTCCTGCCCCACAAAACTTATTCCATCAGTCTTTCCCCTCCCAGTCCACTCCCTGCCCATGTACATCTGTGATTCCTCTGATACTACGCCAGTTTCAGAATTTCCAGTTTTCCATTACACACTACCTATTGTTAGCCACTAACAGTCTTCATTAACAGCTCTTCACCCTTCCAACCAGATCGTTATCAACTCCTTTGTCTGTCCAAATGTTCTACTCTCTCTTTGGGATCTATCCCCACCTATTCCTTTACTCCTTAACCTTACCCGCCACCCTGTCTTCTGCATATAAACCGGCATTTTCCCAGCTACCATCAGTTCTGAAGAAGGGCCACCAGACCCGAAATGTTAACTCTGATTTTTCTTCCCAGATGCTGCTAGTTCTGGTGAGATTTCCCAGCAACTTCTGTTTTTGTTTCTGATTCACAACATCTGCCGTTCTTTCAGTTTTATAAAATAAAGGCTGTTGCAGTGGAAATAAAACCTTATACCCTAATTGTGAAGTATAACTGCAAAATCCAAACCTTAATACAATGGGAATACACTCGATAGATTGTAACATGGATAATTTTCCTTAAATGTGCTTTCATTTATGATTAATAAACACAATGCACACCTTACCAAAGTGACAACCTTCACAATTCTCGCTTGCAAATATTGCCCATTCACAGTTTACCTCTATATATTCTGTTTTTGCAAGTAGCAGCCAGTGAGAGCGGTAACAATAGGGAATGCACTGAGAAGGTATCAAGTGTTGTAAAGATAGTCTTTACATTGCTAAAATGTTTTGAGCATAGAAAAGATAGGTTTTACATTGTGGAGCCATCAAGCATTATAGAAGGCATTGCAAGCACTGAGCAGTTATCAAGTGTTGAAAAAGGCAATGTTTGCATTGAGCAGTTATCGAATGTGAGCTCTGTTTCCCAAGAACAAATAATAAGAGCTGTAGAGTCAGAACTTTCAATGATCAAATTGCTCTCACATTTTGCATTAACTTTCAGAACTGCATTTACAATGCATTAGATGTTTAATTTAGAAAATTAATCAATAAGTTAAGCTGTATATCCTCTACGAAGTTGAAGAAAAACTTCTTTACCCCCTTCTCAGTAATTTTCTCCAGTCCTACAGTGTTCTGAGATTTCTACACCCCTGTATTTCTGGCATCTTTAAGCATTCTCAGTTTTATTTGCTCAAGTTAAGTCCATGACTTCAGCTGCTAAGGTCCTAAGCTCTGAAATTCCATCCTTAAAATCCTGTTCATCTCTTTAAGATATCATCGGTGCTGCTTCCCTCTCTCGTCTAGAATTGGAAAACTTCATCAATTTTGCTGCCAATTTCCACCCTGCCCTCACTTTCACCTGGCACGCCAAAAAGACCCTGACCTACCTGTTGCCTGCCAATTTAACACACCACCCTGCTCCCTGGCCAACATCTCTGTCTCTGGCTTGCTGCAGTGTTCTAGCAAAGCCCAACGCAAGCTGGAAGAACACCACCTCACTTTCAGCTTGGGGATCCTGCAGCCCCCTGGACTCAATATTGAGTTCAATAATTTTAGGGCTTAAACTCTCCCATGTCCCAGCCACTCCACCCCACACACCAGGCCTTGTTACCACATAGCCTGCTATTACACACCCACTGTTGTTAGTCAGTAACATTCCCCATTAACAACTATTCACCCTCCCAGCCTGATCATTAGCAACTCCTTTGTCTGTCCAACTGTCTTTCTATCTCTTTGGGCTCAATCCTATTGTTTACTCCCTACCTCACCCACCTCCCTACTTTCTGCATATAAATTGATGTTTTCCCAGCCACCATCAGTTCTGTGGAATGGTCACTGGACCCGAAACGTTAACTCTGTTTTTTCCCTTCACAGATGCTGCCAGACCTGCTGAGCTTTTCCAGCAACTTTGTTTTTGTTCCTGATTTACAGCATCCACAGTTCTTTCGGTTTTTGTTTTTATTCTTTAAGATCTCCCGCTACGACCAACCTTTGCTCACCTGTCCAAATTTTTCCTTGTATGGTTGTGCTAAATTTTGTTTAATGACACTACTGTGAAGGTGCTATACAAATGAGTGCTTTTGATGTTGAGATTGTTTAAAATGTGAACACATTATCCAAAAGGAGTGACTGAAGTGAATTACAGACATGCTTATGCATAAACACGTGAAGGAGAAAGGAATAGAATGATTATGTTGATTGGGTGAGATAGGGAAGGGTGGAGATTGTATATAACAAATGCAACTGGTTTAGACCTGTTGGGCTGAATGGCCTTTTCATAGGCTATTAATTCCATTTAATTAACTCTGATAACTTAAAGTCATCACCAAGATTTTTAAGATGGCACAATTTCCCTTCCCACCATTGTCAACCTTGAGCCATTTAACACTCCAATTGGATGGAGATGGGACTTATAGTCATAAAGTCATATATCATGGAAACAGACCCTTCAGTCCAACTCGTCCATGCCAACCATGTTTCTCAAAATAAATTAGTCCTATTTGCCTGCGTTTGGCCCATATCTCTCTAAACCTTTCCTATTCATGTAATTATCCAGTTGTCTTAACCTACATCTACCAGTTCCTCTGGTAGTTTACTCCACATTTGAACCATCCCCTGAACGAAAAAGTTGAGCCTCGGGTCTTTTTAAATCTTTCCCCTCTCACCTTAAAAAAATGCTCCCTGGTTTTGAACTCCCTTTGCTTTCGATCTTTGCTTTTCACCCTATCTATACCTCTCATGATTTGATACACCTCTATATAAGATCACCCCAAAACATCCTACACTCCAATGAAAGACGTCCCAGCCTATCCATCCACTCCTTATAACTCAAACTCTTTAGTCCTGGCACATCTTTTCTGAACCGTCTCCAGTTTAATAATATCCTTTCTATCGAGCAGGGCAACCAGAACTGTAAACAGTACTCCAAAAGTGGCCTCGCCTATGTCCCCTGCAACCTCAACATGACATTCCAACTCATATACTTAACGGTGTGAGCAACGAAGCCAAGCATGCTAAACACATTCTTAACCATATTGTCTACCCATGATGCAACTTCCAAAGACTATGTACCTGAACTCCTTGGTCTGTCTGTTCGACAGCACTTCCCAGGGCCCTACCATTAACTGCATAACTCCTGTCCTTGTTTGTTTTACCGAAATGCAAATTAAACTCCATCTGCCACTCCTCAGCCCATTGGTCCAACTGATCAAGATTCCTTTATAATCTTCAATAACCTTCTTCACTGTCAACAATACCACCAATTTCCACAAACTCACTAACCATGCCTCATAAATTCTCATCCAAATCAGTTATATAAATGACAAACAAAAGTGGACCCAGCACCAATCCCTTCGCTTCTGCCCTTCACTCAGGAGGAAGTGCCACCTTAGAAGCAACCATGGACAGGACTGGGACTTTGGGTCTGCTTGTAGTCCAAGTCCCAGAAGTCCAGAACGTGGTCAGCGTTGGAATCTAAAGGCGGAGGAGGGAAGGGAAGTTGGGACTAGGCAGGTGAAGGTGGCCAGAGAGGTTGTGGTGATGGTGTAGTCTGGTGGGGCAGTGGTGAAGGAACGTCTGCCAGACAGCAGACCTTATAGAGGTAGAGGGAAGGTGGTGGAAAGAGCCAAATTTTGAAGATGGCACCACCACCTTCCTGTCTGAAGCCTGAGCATGGGGATGTTTTGGGCTCCCCCAGCTCATCTTTCTAGCCTGAAGATTGAAGCTGGGTTGGAAATGGCCCCTAAAAAAAGTAGTCATTGATTGACATTAAGGGCCACAATTGGGATAGGAGAATTTGGCCAATCTTGGCCTCATTGGTTACTCCATAAAAGTTCAGAAGGTGCAGGGCAGGCGAGGAGCTGGAGGCAAGGTCATTTGAGGAATTCTATGTCCACATCTCCCTGGAATCCTACCAGGTGGTAAACTTCTGCCCCAAGTGAACTTTCTCAGCATAGGAGCAGTAAAGTGATAGAAACATGCCAGGGGAGATGGTAGAAGCAAATATATCATCAAAGTTTAAGATGCATGTAGATAGACACATGAACAAGCAGGGAATAATGGGATATGGACCGTGGGATTAGTTTAGAATGGCATCATGGTCAGCATGGTTATGGTGGGCTGAAAGACCTGTTCATTGCTATACTGTTAACCTTAGAGGTTAACATAATAATCATAAAATGATAATGAGCACCCTCTAAAAAAGGTATGGATTAGGCCATTTAGGCTGGAGATGAAGGGAAATTCTCTACCCAAAGAATGGTGAACACAGAATTCTCTGCCACATTAAGCAAGTGAGACCGAAACATTGAATATTGTCAAGAAGGGGTTAGATATCATTCCCAGGGATAAAAATATCAAAGGTTATGGAGTGAAAGCAGGAACAGGGAACTGAGTTGGATGATCAGACACATTCACATTGAATGGCAGGGCAGGCTGAAAGAGCTGAATGGCCTATTGCTGCTTCTTTTTTCCATGTTTCTATGATGTATTTCAGTTAGATTTGAAATGAACTGAAATGTAAATAGACATCAATCTGAAATATTGAAGTAACTTACAGCACATTCTACATAACATGCTCAAACATTTAAAACTTTGTAACATTTCTTGCAATTATTACACATCTTGAAACATTTGAAAACCTTCTGGGAAGTGTACAGTGAAGTTTAAACTATCTACAAAGGTGACATACAATTGCATATAAAGGTACAAGAAGCTGACAGTTGTTTTGTTTTATCCCAGAGATGTTCACTGCGGCAAAGGTCTGACATAGTAAAACAAGACTCAGTATGGCAAGTTCATCAGACATCAGTTCACGGAGCAACATTACGGGAGGTCGTCAATGATATGAGATTGTGTTACAGGCACTGGTAGAAATATGTCCTCTAAATCCTCTGAACAAAGGTGCCTTTGATTCAGCTTCAAGAAGTGGAAAAGATGAATTAAAATAGAAACCAAAATAAAAGGTTATTCTTTTTAAGAGAACGTGAAGAGGAGCTTGGATAGAAATTAATTGTGGAGAGTGATATGCAGCCTATGGTAAGAGGGTTGGCAGTAGAGTAATGGACTCCTCTATGTCCCTTCTTGTCTTGCAGGCAACTTTTTACAAAAAAAGGAAACACTTGCATTCATATAACTCCCTCTCATGAACTCCAGCCATCCCAAAGTATTTCAGTCAATGAGGAAACACTTTTGAAATGTAGTCGCTGTTGTAATGTCAGAAGTGCAGCAGTCAATTTGCACAAAGCAAGCTCACAAACTGCAGCCAGATATTCTGTTTGCTGTGCTATTGATTAAGAGATAAATAGTGCCCTCGAGGGACGTGGAGAGCACCCTTACTCCCTCACTAGGATGGGATCTTTTACATCCATCTGAGAGGCCAGGCGAGCCTTGGTTTAATTGTGGTGGAGACAGAGAGGTCCAGGAAGGGGAGGGAGGTGTCAGAACTGGCCCAGGTGAATTTGAGGACATGGTGGAAGGTGTTGGCAAAGTTGATGAATTGTTCGAATACCTCGTGGGAGCACGAGGCGGCACTGATAAGAACATAAGAACTAGGAGCAGGAGTAGGCTGCCCCGTCCTTCGAGCTTGCTCCGCCATTCAATAAGATCATGGCTGATCTTTTTGTGGACTCAGATCCACTTAACCGTGCTCTCACCATATCCCTTAATTCCTTTATTGTTCAAAAAAAATCTACCTTAGCTTTAAAAACGTTTACTGAAGTAGCGTCAACTACTTCAGTGGGCAAGGAATTCCATAGATTAACAACCCTCTGGGTGAAGAAGTTCCTTCTCAATTCAGTCCTAAACCTGCTCCCTCTAATCTTGAGGCTATGCCCTCTTGTCCTAGCTTCTGATACATATATGACACCTCCCTCTTCTTCCTGGACCTCTCCATCTCCATTTACGGTAACCAACTCACCACCGACATCCATCTCAAACCCACTGATTCCCACAATTACCTCAACTACACCTCCTCTCACCTATGCTCCTGCAAAAATGCTATCCCACAGTCCCAATCCTCCGCCTCTGCCGCATCTGGTCCCAGGATGAGGCGTTCTACTCTAGGACTTCCCAGATATCCTCCTACTTTAGGGTCCTTAGATTCCCCACCTATGTTATTAAGGGTGCCCTTAACTGCATCTCCCCCATTTCCCATGCTTCTGCCCTCAAACCCTCTCCCCCCAGCAACAATAAGGATTGAGTCTCCTTAGTCCTCACAAACACCCCACCAACATCTGCATCATCCGCCACCATTTCCGCCACCTACAATCAGACCCCACCACCAAAACGATATTTTCCTCCCTACCCCTTTCCACTTTCCACAGGGATCATCCACTCCACAACTCCCTTGTCAGTGCCACATTCCTCCCCGACCCCTCCACCACAGCTGGTACCTTTCCCTGCAACCACAGGAAGTGCTACACCAGTCCCTACACTTAACCTCTCACCTCCATCCAAGGTCCCAAATAATCCTTCCAAACCCAGCAGAGATTCACCTGCATTTCATCTAGCCTCATCTACTGTACTCCCGACATGGTCTCCTCTATAACTGGGGAGACCAAATGCAGAATCTGGAACTGGTTTGTGGAGCATTTGCACTCTGCACCCACCAACCAAACCAACCTTCTGGTTGCCATCCACTTTAACTCCCCCTCCCACTGCCCCAGTGACATGTCCATCCTTGGCCTCCTCTGTCAGAGTTAGGCGACTAAACCAGAGGAACCAACCTGATATTTCGCCTTGGGAGCTTACAGCCCAATGGCCTGAATATTGACTTCATCAGCTTCAAACTCTCTCCACCCCCAACCTGCCCATCTGCCCACTCACCTGTCTGCTCCACCCTTCCCACTGATCAACTACAGTAACCCCATACTTGCATCCACCTATCTCTATCCCACCTTTCTTCCCCCAGCCTTACCCCCTCCCTCTATTTATTTCAGTGCTCCCCTCCTGCTTCTCAGTCCTGACGAATGGTTTCGTCCCGAAACATTGACTTACCTGCTCCCCGGATGCAGCCCGACCGGCTGTGCTTTCCCAGCTCCACATTTATTGACTCTAGCTTCCTGCATCTGCAGTCTTTACTGTCTCGGAGCCTTAGTTTAATCTCATTTCTGAAAGGTTTTAAATTCCAACAATGTAGAGCTCCCTCAGTACAGCACTCAAGATATCAATCTGGATTGTGGACTAAGTGTGATGCAGTACAGTAGCCTTGATTCTCTGGGTCCTCTCTTGGCCACTGTGCTCAGATGGTGAGCATGAGCCTTTGGAAGTGAAGTATATCCTCTCCAGAAAACACCCTTTCCTGAAGGGCTAATGAATAGTACACACGAGCAGGAGCTTGGCTTTTTCTGTTCCCCTATCAAAGAGGTAATTGTACCACTACAAATTAGGAATAGATCCTGGGCCTCTCCTGATATCTGCTGGGGTGTGAATGCAGCATGAAAGCATTAAAACAGATTGACGACTAACTCACACCAAGATCCTCTTTCTTATAGAAACATAGAAGATAGGAGCAGGAGGAGGCCATTTGGCCCTTTGAGCCTGCTCCACCATTCTTCACGATCATGGCTGATTGTCCAACTCAATAGCCTAATCCTGCTTTCTCCCCATAAACTTTTGATCCCATTCGCCCCAAGTACTATATCTGGTCACCTCTTGAATAGATTCAATGGATTGGCACTTTCCTACAGAGGCACCTGGACAAGCAATGACACAATTTAAAAATTCCCCTTGTTGTCTTCAAATCCTTCCATAGCCTAAGTTTTCTCTGTCTCCTGTACTTGAAGGTCTGAACAATGAAGGCATGCATGCTGAACGCCTTCTTAACCACCCTATCTACCTGTGACCCAACTTTCAAAGATCCATGTAACTGAACCCCTTTCTTTATTCTACAAAACTCCTCAGAGCCCTACCATTAACTGTATAAATCCTGTCCTTGTTCGCTTTACCAAAGTGCAACACCTTGCATTTAAATAAATTAAACTCCATTTTCCACTCTTGGCCCATGGGCCCAGTTGATCAGGATCCCTTTGTAATCTTAGACAACCTTTCTGGTCATTTGCCCAGATGTGTGGAGAAACAGCAATGTTTGTCTGATAATGTTCCTCTGAATTCTTTTGGTGTTGTAATACAACATGATGTCAGGGAACCACCAGCGGTGGTTGATTGTTGGAACAGAGTATCCTGCCAATTGCCCTTACTGTGCAAGTCTAAGGGGCTGATCAGGAGTCTGTGATGGAAGATGGACCAGGAACCAGTCTCAGCAGAAGGGGTTCTTGCCTTTCACAGCAAAGTATAGTTAACCATATACAGGATCCCTTAACTCTCCAGCTGCTTAATGTTATTAACAAAAGATAAAGAAAACATGTCCCACCACCAGGAGAATCTGTCAGAGCCCAATTAACTGCTTTCTACCCAGAGATGGTGTGACATGACTAAATTGAGCTGATTTCAGTTCCACTCTAACATCAACGTTTTTAGAACCATAACCTTTTACAACATCTCCCCCTCAATGCTAATCCCTTCAGTTCACCCATTATCCAATCATATATTTAACAATATTGCATTTAGCACTATCCCTTTTCTTTCTAAGTCTCTGACATCAAAATTCAAGGAGTCTGGAGGTTTCACGATTTTTCTAGAACACGTTTGTTTTGAACCCGGAAGATTAGTAGGTCTTTGGCTTGATGATGATTGACTTTGATTCTGATGGTTATGTCATTTCACTGATGGAAGGTGCTTCATGTCCTGGATGTCCTGTGCAGATGTCACTAATCTTTACCAACATTGATGTTAGCCCATTACCTTACCTGGAGTATCTTTGTGAGTGTCGTACTTTCATCCTTTGTACTACGTAAGAAAGTTGGATATAGTGGATGTCTTCCATTTTGTTGTATATTCTCTTGCCTAATGTAATAAATCTCTTTTGCAGCAATGTCATCAGTGGTGTGTACTCTTTTGCATCACACTAAAGTGTGGCAGACTGCTGTGCTGTCACTACTGATCTCAGGTGAACTACTTTGCTTAATTTAACAGCGGTAGTTAGTTGTCGTCTCAGGTCTTGCTGATAGTTATCCTATTCTTCAGTCGTATGGGGGATTGAAAACATTCCCTATAGCCCAGTGAAATCTGTGCCTTCCTCCATTGCTGGCAGTGGGAAATAAATCTCGGCTTCCTACATAAGAAGAATTTTCAAACAGTGGAAATCACTTAGGTGCAGCTGTAAGTCTCAGAAAATCTATAAAGTCTTCTACATGTTGTGCTTCCCTAGTTCAGTCAATGGTAGTTTTCCAATGAAGTGGTTGAACTGTATCAATGAAATATAGGATATTGAGGGCCATACATGCATCCTTATTCAAGAGTAAGATTAGTTGGTTCTGGGCGAAATACACATTCTCAAACATCTGGTATATTTTGTGTTAGAATGATTTTAGGGGTCTTCCACCTGCATTATATATGCCTGGATTAGTTGGCTGCAGCTTCATGAGATTTGGCGAAGATATTTGGTAGGACAGGGCAGTGACACTTGTCCCTGTGTCAGACATAAATTGAATAAGATGTCCGTTAACATTACTAAGGGTTTTGTCCAGTTCAGATGGCTTTCCAATTTCCCCTAGGACTATCTTTGATAAATTTCCATTAGTAGAGGTATCTTCAAATGCAGGTAACTCTTCTTATGGAGGTAGGTGTTCTACTGTATAGAGTTCTTTATGTGTGTAGCTACAAGTACTGCTGTTGTTCGAGAACGGTTTTTGACATTTGCACATCTTTTGAAAGTGACCTATTTTGTTCCAGTTGGAATACACTTTTGTCTTAGCTGATTAGTGTCTTTGTCTGTGAGCCTTTTTTGCTCCACAGCGCTGACACTGAAACTTAGGGTGCAATTTTAGAGCTGCATGAGGGATGTGGGCTACTGAAAAATTTGAGGCAGCGTCGGACAAGATATCTGGTGAGGAAGATCTCAATGTTGGGATTGTTTTCCTGCATCTTTTATGCTTTTGCCTGGTAGCAAAGCAAGTTTCTTATTACGTCGCAAGAAGTCAACAATTAAGCAGGATTATAGCTTGTTAAATACCTTATTAACACTGTAACTCATTTCATGAATACTCTGTCTCCTATTTTCCCAAGCAAGCTAAACAAGCTCAATATCGAGAAATCTCAACATGGAAGTTGGAACAGGTACCTGGCGATTTCAGCTCACCATTTGCTCCAAAATGAACTTCATGTTGGATACTGGGCACTAACATCTCATGTCATGGTCCCTAGGCTCCGGACACATACAACCAACATCCACTGACATTGGCATCCAACATGTCCAGACTCTATAAACCCTTGTGGCACATCTCCAGTCCACTACAGAACGCTTCTGCACTTCAATGCTGCACTGGCAACTATCATCGCACCCTGCCTTGAATTACCTCACCTTTGTGTGTTTTACCCCCTCAGCCAGAGGTACCTTGCTCATATTACTGCTGTCTTGCCTTGTCATTTAGTCCTGACCACAAAACCAGAAAACTTGTCATGGTTCTCAGCAGTTCACAGTCAGGTCAAGTAAGATAGGCTACTGTATGAACAAAGGCTTTCTTGGTAAAGTAAGCATGAGATCATAAGAGCACAAAATATAAAAGCAGAATTGGGCCATTCAGTACATCACATCTGCTCCACTGTTCGATCATGGCTGATGTATTTCTCAACCCTATTCTTTTGCCTTCTCCCCCTAGCCTTTCATCAACTTATTAATAAAGAACGTATGGATCTTTGTCTTAAATGCATTCAATGACTTGGCCTCCACAGCCTTCTGTGACAAAATGAGTTCCACAGATTTACCACCCTCTGGCTGAAGAAATTCCTCCTCATCTCAGTTCTAAAGGTTTGTCCCTTCAATGAGAGGCTGTGCCCTCATGTCCTAGTCTCTCCTATTGGTGGAAGTATCTTCCCTACATCCTCTCTATCCAGGCCTCTCGGTATTCTGCAAGTTTCAATAGGATTCCTGCTCATTGTTCTAAACTGCATCAACTACAGTCCCAGAGTCCTCAACTGCTCCTTGTATAACAAGCCGTTCATCCCCAGGTATTCTTGTAGGTCAAGAGAAGCTTCCTATACCAGTCCAGGGTCTTGGACAGGGTCAGTTTTCCCAGGACTGGCAGAATCAGTAGCATCTCATTATAATAGAACATAGAGCATTCCAGCGCAGTACAGGCCCTTCAGCCCTCGATGTCACGCGGACCTGTGAAACCAATCTGAAGCCCATCTAACCTACACTATTCCGTTATCATCCATATGTTTATCCAACAACTATTTAAATGCCCTTAAAGTTGGCTAGTCTACTACTGCATCAGGCAGGGCATTCCACGCCCTTACTATTCTCCGAGTAAAGAATCTACCTCTGACATCTGTCCTATATCTATCACCCCTCAATTTAAAGTTATGTCCCCTTATGCTAGCCATCACCATCCGAGGAAAAAGGTTCCCACTGTCCACCCTATCTAATCCTCTGATCATCTTGTATGTCTCTATTAAGTCACCTCTTTACCTTCTTCTCTCAAACAAAAACAGCCTCAAGTCCCTCAGCCTTCCCTCATAAGGCCTTCCCTCCATACCAGGCAACATCCTGATAAATCTCCTCTGCACCCTTTCCAATGCTTCCACATCCTTCCTATTATGCGGTGACCAGAACTGTACGCAATATTCCAAGTGCGGCCTCACCAGAGTTTTGTACAGCTGCAACATGACCTCTTGGCTCCGAAACTCAATCTCTCTACCAATAAAACCTAGCACACCGTATGCCTTCTTAACAACCCTGTCAACCTGGGTGGCAACTTTCAGGGATCTATGCACATGGACACCGAGATCTTTCTGCTCGTCCACGCTACCAAGAATCTTACCATTAGCCCTGTACTCTGTATTCCTGTTACTCCTTCCAAAGTGAATCACCTCACACTTTTCCACATTAAACTCCCTTTGCCACCTCTCAGCCTGGCTCTGCAGCTTATCTATGTCCCTCTGTAACCTGCAACATCCTTCCGCACTATCCACAACTCCACCAACTTTAGTGTCATCCACAAATTTACTAACCCATCCTTCTATGCCCTCATCCAGGTCATTTATAAAAATGACAAACAGCATTGGCTCCAAAACAGATCCTTGCGGTACACCACTAGTAACTGAACTCCAGGATGAACATTTCCCATCAACCACCACCCTCTGTCTTCTTCCAGCTAGCCAATTTCTGATCCAAACCGCTAAATCACTCTCAATCCCATGCCGCCAAATTTTCTGCAATAGCCTACCGCGGGGAACCTTATCAAACGCTTTACTGAAATCCATATACACCACATCAACCGTTTTACCCTCATCCATCTGTTTAGTCACCTTCTCAAAGAACTCAATAAGGTTTGTAAGGCACGACCTACCCTTCAGAAAACCGTGTTGACTATCCCTAATCAAATTATTCCTTTCTGGTTGATTATAAATCCTATCTCTTATTATCCTTTCCAACACTTTACCAACAACCGAAGTAAGGCTCATTGGTCTATAATTACCAGGGTTGTCTCTACTCCCCTTCTTGGACAAGGGGACAACATTTGCTATCCTCCAGTCTTCTGACACTATTCCTGTAGACAATGATGACATAAAGATCAAAGCCAAAGGCTCTGCATTCTCCTCCCTAGCTTCCCAGAGAATCCTAGGATAAATCCCATCCGGCCCAGGGGACTTATCTATTTTCACACTTTCCAGAATTGCTAACACCTCCTCCTTATGAACCTCAATCCCGTGTAGTCTAATAGCCTGTATCTCAGTATTCTCCTCGACCACAATGTCTTTTTCCTTTGTGAATACTGACGAAAAATATTCATTTAGCGCCTTTCCTATCTCTTCAGACTCCACGCACAACTTCCCACTACTGTCCTTGACTGGCCCTAATCTTACTCTAGTCTTTCTTTTATTCCTGATATGCCTACAGAAAGCTTTAGGGTTTTCCTTGATCCAACCTGCCAAAGACTTCTCATGTTCCCCCCTGGCTATTCTTAGCTCTCTCTTTAGGTCCTTCCTGGCTAACTTGTAACTCTCAAATGCCCTAACTGAGCCTTCACGCCTCATCTTTACATAAGCCTCCTTCCTCTTGACAAGAGATTCAAGTTCTTTAGTAAACCACGGTCGACCGCTTCCTCCCTGCCTGACAGGTACATACTTATCAAGGACACGCAGTAGCTGTTCCTTGAACAAGCTCCACATTTCAATTGTCCCCAGCTCCTGCAGCTTCCTTCCCCATCCTATGCATCCTACGTCTTGCCTAATTGCCTCTTAATTGCCTTTCCCCCAGCTATAAATCTTGCCCTGTGGTATATACCTATCCCTTTCCATCGCTAAAGTAAACGTAACCGAATTGTGGTCATTATCACCAAAGTGCTCACCTACCTCCAAATCTAACACCTGGCATGGTCCATTACCCGGTACCAAATCTAATGTGGCATTGCCTCTTGTTGGCCTATCTACATATTGTGTCAGGAAACCCTCCTGCAAAACTGACCCATCTAAAGTACTTGAACTATAGCATTTCCCGTCAATATTTGGAAAGTTAATGTCCCCCATAACAATTACCATGTTACTTTCGCTTCTATCCAGAATCATCTTTGCTATCCTTTCCTCTACATCGCGGAACATTTTGGAGACCTATAGAAAACTCCCAACAGGATGACCTCTCCTTTCCTGTTTCTAACCTCAGCCCATACTAACTCAGTAGATGAGCCCTCATCAAACGTTCTTTCTACCACCGTAATACTGTCCTTGACTAACAATGTCACACCTGCCCCTCTTTTACCACCTTCCCTGATCTTACTGAAACATCTAAACCCCGGAACCTGCAACAACCATTCCTGTCCCTGCTCTATCCATGTGTCCGAAATGGCCACAACATCAAAGTCCCAGGTACCAACCCATGCTGCAAGTTCACCCACCTTATTCCGGATACTCTGGCGTTGAAGTAGACACACTTCAAACCACTTTCCTGCCTGCCGGTACACTCCTGCGACCTTGAAACCTTATTCATGACCTCACTACTCTCAACTTCCTGTACACTGGAGCTACAAGTCAGGTTCCCATCCCCCTGCTGAATTAGTTTAAACCCTCCTGAAGAGCATTAGCAAATTTTCCTCCCAGGATATTGGTACCCCTCTGGTTCAGGTGCAGACCATCCCGTCTGTAGAGGTCCCACCTACCCCAGAATGAGCCCCAGTTATGCAGGTATCTGAATCCCTCCCTCCTGCACCATCCCTGTAGCCACGTGTTCAACTGGTCTCTCTCTCTATTCCTCGCCTCACTAGCATGTGGCACGGGTAACAAACCAGAGATAACAACTCTGTTTGTTCTAGCTCTAAGCTTCTACCTTAGCTCCTTGAATTTCTGCCTTACATCCCCATCCCTTTTCCTACCTATGTCGTTGGTGCCTATGTGGACCACGACTTGGGGCTGCTCCCCCTCCCCCTTAAGGATCCCGAAAACACAATTCGAGACATCACGGACCCTGGCACCTGGGAGGCAACACACCAACCGCGAGTCTCTCTCGTTCCCACAGAATCTCCTATCTGTCCCCCTAACTATGGAGTCCCCAATGACTAATGCTCTCCTCCTTTCCCCCCTTCCTTTCTGAGCAACAGGGACAGACTCTGCGCCAGAGACCTGTACCCAATGTCTTACCCCTGGTAAGTCGTCCCCCTCAACAGTATCCAAAACGGTATATTTGTTATTGAGGGGAACGGCCACAGGGGATCCCTGCACTGTCTGCCTGTTTCTTTTGGAGGAGGAGCCAAATGTGAGACATCCTACCACCTGTTTGACTCTTTCTGCCCTACTGTGGGCTGTTTCTTCTTGAAATGAGAGAGAAGCAGATATCAAGGTATGTGAAAGTGGGTGGCACGGCTGTTATTTTTGGCACAGGTGGGGATGTATCCCAAGCTAGTGAGTAGCAGCTCTGGGGGGCATACAGAGGTAGTGCCATTGGGTTTGGGGTGGCTGAGAACAAGTGGGGAAGATGTTGCAATTGTTAGCTTGGTACAGCATCAGACTTGGTGGCAGGTGGGTACAGTAGTGGAGATAGAATGTGTGTAAAATATCAGAGAGACAATAGTGGCACTTATGCTGGTGGTGTGGAGGAAGTCAATGACGTTCTTTGTACATTGCTGGGCATTACTTCAGACAGCTGAGACTGGGCTGATCTGGGTGGCAACCTCAGACCAGGTCTGGTCTCATTGCCTCCTTTGCTAGTCCCGAGGGAAGAGGACAGCCCACTTGTGCATCAACCCATCCAGTAGGACATCTCCCCACAGAAGGAGGCACCATACCTGTCTGCCATATCTGGGCCAAATATCAGGAACCATTCAGGGCAGCTCTGGACTGAAAGTCCTTGTTTGGGTGCACAACAGACTTTTAAATATGACATGGGCATAAGGGCTACTGGTCAGTTCTGGATATCTCAACAGTGGTAAGCTGTTCTGGGAACAGTGCGTGAAAAGGTGGTGCTAGAATTGGACTTGAGGAACATCATAGGGGTACGGTAGGTCATTAATGAGCATTTGACATGATTTGGCAAGAAAATGCTGCAAGCTCATTGTGATAATCCCTCCAAAACCATGGCACAACATACATTTAACAAAAGAAGGTAATATTTGTCTCTTAGTATCTGACATTCTGCCTACTGTTTGTTTTTGCCTGTCATGTATCTGTTTAGTGTGTTTGGTGTTATTAAGCTAATAGGTTCTGTTGCTAGTCTGTGATTATTTTGTTTTTCTATTCTCAGGGTTTGACTGTGACGTTCCCTGATCTCTGCTTCTAACACAATTTCAATAGCCAAATCTGAAGTTAAGTTTTCTTTGGATTGTCATTAATCTGCCAAAGACTGATCAAAGATTCCTGTGACAACTCTGTCTCTTCTTTCATATTCACAGGTTTGAATTAATCTATAGAAGTCATTAATGACATTGTCTAAAATTCCCCTGAATGTTGAATACTTCTGTTAAACCTTACATGTTCAAGAATTCTATTTGTTAAATTAACATGATTTTCAAGAAGTTCTTTATGACACCAGTATAAGTATCTGTATCATCTTTTATTTTCTGACAATTTAGAACATCATCAGTTTTAGGATCTTCTGAATACAGTGTTGTACAATATTGTTTTGCTTCCAAACTGGTATTTAACTTTCAAGCAGTTTTGTATCGTCAGAACTGTTCTGGCCATGAAATCTAATCTTGTCTTCTGTTATGATCATCTCTGACCTTGAATATATTAGGAAGTACAATGTCTTTTATCATTTCTTCCTAATGTGTTGATCAATCCTTAGGCTTAAAAGGTGTTTTAAATTTGCATAATGGTTTTCAATCTGATGTTCTAAGCTTGTCTTTTGGTACTAAATAGTGTTTTTATTTTAAATTATCATAAAGCTTGTGAGTGTCTTTTTATCATTCCTTTATTATTCTTTGTTAATCCTGCATCACTTTTGAACTGTATCAACTTCTTATGAAACATTACATTGTGCTTAGTGATTGTTTTGTAGTGACTTAGAGTCATAGAGCTGTATAGCTTGGAAACACACCCTTTGGTCCAACTCATCCATGCTGACCAGATATCTTAAATTAATCTAGTCTCATTTTCCAGCATTTAGCCCATATCTCTCTAAACCCTTCCTATTCATGTACCCATCCAGAAACCCCTTAAACATTGTAATTGCACTAATCTCCACTACTTCCTCTGGTAGCTCATTCCTTCTGTGTGAAAATGTTGCCCCTCAGGTCCTTTTTAAATCTTTCACCTCTCACCTTAAACCTATGCCCTCTATTTTTGGATTCACCTATCCCAGGGGAAAGACCTTGTCTATTTACCCTATCCATTCCCCTCATGATTTTACAAACTTTTAACGTCATCCCTCCACCTCTGATGCTCCATAGAAAATAGCCCCAGTCTATTCAGCCTCTCCCGATAGCTCCAACCCTCTAACCCTGGCAACATCCTGTTAAATCTTCTCTGAGCCCTTTCAAGTTCACAATACATTTTTGCAAAACACTTGCATTTTTAGAATTGTTTTGAGTTTTAAGTTTATGTACTATAGCAATAGTCTTTTAAAATAAAAGTTTTATTAATTTTTTCAAGAATTGCTAACTCTCTTAAATACTTTTATCTGAAGTAATATGATCTTTTCAGTTTTAGGAATCAAAATGGAGGATTCCCATCCTTTTGCGGCTTGTTGGGAAGTTTCCTGCCTGTTTGAACAAAATGGAAGATTTGGGTCAACAAGGTGTAGAGCAGGAAGGCTGACCCTTCTTGGGTCTCAGCCCGAAACGTCAGCCTTTCTGCTCCTCTGATGCTGCTTGGCCTGCTGTGTTCATCCAGCTCTACACCTTGTTATCTCAGATTCTCCAGCATCTGCAGTTCCTACTATCTCTGGAAGATTTGGGTCCTTCAGTCTTCTTCTTGGGATGAATCATGTCTTTTCTCCCTGACAAAATGGCAAATTCATGTGCTTTCCAGCATTAAAGTATGTTCTGATTTCTTAAAATCACTTTTGCTTGCTCCTGAATTCTTTTCTGCTTTTAATCTTATTTTGCAGTGGATTTAAAATGTTTAAATTTGTTTCTGATTTCCCTGACTTTGATCTGAATTAGATCTATTGCCGTCTTTTAAAGTTTACAGCTGCAGCAATGTTCATTTTACCAGTAAGTACTCCCAATTTATTTTTTCACTCTCTTAATCTGTGTGTTTTGCACTGTTAGGCAAGTTTTCTACCCTTTTCCATTTGATATTTACTTACTAAAGGAGGCCCTACTGTCCGTTTAATCTGTAGTTGAACACTGACTAATATCTGCTGCCTTCTACCAAGTATGATTGTAGCCTACACTGGCTTATCTGCACTTTATACTCCAGGTCTAGCTGTCTTTCAGCTTGGAGTACAGCTTCCAAGTTGTTACAGCTTCCATGAGCCACTGGTGTCTGTTTAACTGGTTTCAGATGCTGACTGTCTAGCTGAGCTCTTCTTAAAACAGCAATCCTCTTAAAGTGGTAAGCCATGTCTGCACAATAAGCTCCTCCTTTCCTTCTGTCTCTTTTGAAGTTCTTCTCCTGGTGGTGGGTATTAGGTATGTCCTGCTATAAGCATGTTGTAATATATTGTGATGCCTGAATACCATGTCTGTTGGCTTGTGTTTGGGTAGAGTGCTTTCACCAATCCTCCTTCCTATGCTAGTTTAAGGGGCAGGTTAATCTCTGGTGGAGAACGGACCAAGAATACATCTCAGCAAAGAAATTCTTGTCTTTGCTAACTAGATGTAGTTTATTGCATCTCAGTAACTTTGGGTTATATTAACACTTGGGCACATTAACAATGACTAACGACAAGCAGAGACGACACACACACACACACACACACACACACACACACACACACACACACACACACACACACACACACACACACACACACACACACACACACAAAATCAGGAAATGAGCCAGACTCCAACTGATTCTTCCCATAGAGTTTATGGGACATCATCAGACTGGACAGTGCTCATTATAGCTTAAACATTAACTCTTTCAGAACCATAATGTTATACAACACTTGGATGTTTTACCATGTCAAATATGCTACATAAACTCTATTGTTGTTGATTGTAAAAGGACAGATAGTCAGTTCCATGACCAACAATGATTCTCATCATTGCACTTTCCGTATTGTCCTTCACTTCACGTTTAATGTGTTACACTTGGCATTAGATCAGAGACTGTGAGTTCAGGAAGGGAACTGTTTTGATTCTCAGTACATGCATGTTGTACGTTAATAGTTCAGAAACATATGAAAATGCTGCAGCTTTTGTTGCACAATGTGTCACATTTGACATGAATGAACTGTGACTTTAGGTAGTGAAATACTTAGCACAGTAGAATGGTTAGTGTACAGAAGAAAGAGCCAGCTGTACAAGTGATCGAGACATTTTAAGAGCATGAAAAGCTGTGTTGGTCATAGAGGTGCCTATTTTTATTTATCATCTTGGATGGGCAGTAGCCATATAAATGATGTACTCTCCACCTCCCGTGTAAATACCATGTGTTCCCTACACAAAACAACACATTCCTCATATTCATGCTGCTACATGCTTATTAATTTTGCATTTAAAAGAAAATGGAGGACTTGTACTTCATATTGAGCCTTTCTTGGAAGTACTTCATGGCCAATAAATTTAACCTACTCTTAGAAGTTACTGTTGCAGTGTTGGTGATGTGGCACCAAGTTGTACAAAGCAAGCCCCCCAAAACAGCACTGTGCTTTCAAGTAGATAATTTGTTTTGGTAATGTTGATTGGAGAGACAAATATCGAGCAGGACATGGGGGAAAATTACCCTGCTCTTCCTTCAAATACCACCCTGGGATCTTTCCCGTCCATCTTCCACTGAGTAATGATGCACTGGAGTTGCATTGAGCAGATAGTGAATGGTGCAATGGGGCTTCATTGAGATGCTGAATGCTGCCCTTGGGTTGCATTCAGCAGGAATTCAATGATATGCTGGGGTTGCATTGAGGTACTGAATGGTGTGTTGGAATTGCAATGAATAGACAGTGAATGTTATAGTGAGTTTACGTTTAGCAGTTAAATGAATAGTATCCTGAACTGTTTATGATTAGGTAATGAGTGATATTCTTTGCTTGCCTCAAGTAAGCATTAAATGATGCCTGGACATTGTTTAAACAAGTATAGTGTCATATTGAACTGAACAGTTATTGGGTTTTAGGCTAACTTTTTGGAAGGAACAATTTCTCTCAAACTAGTGGTTGCTTTGAACAGAAAACAATACTGAGAATGCTGGAAATCAGAATGAAATGCTGAAAATATTGGTCTTACAGCATATGTAGAGAACAATAGAACTTGTGATTGTAACTGTCTATCAAAACCAGGAAAAGTGAGAGGGGTGCTTTGCAACTGAAAGGGGGAATGTGAGAAAAGGACAACAGAGCGGGTGAGTGATTCGATGGGAAATGGTTCATTAACAATTGGTGCAAGGACAAGAGGATTGGGAACGAAGAGGTGAGAATGGTAAAGTGATGAATCACTGCCAGCGGAAATATATGCAAAAAAAACAAAATGAATCAAAATTTATAAAGATAATTGAAACAAAATGGGAGGATTGCTTGCAATCTGAAATTGTTAAACTATGTGTTCAGTCTAGAAGGCTATATAGAGACCAAATGGAAGATTACGGTCTGTTCTTCAAGTTACGTACAGTTTTACTGGAATACTTAAGGAAGCTGGGGAAACAGGTAGTTTGGCAAGAAAACAAGGCGCAGGAATCCGATGACAGCCTAATCAGAAACATGGGATCATGCTTGTGGGCAGAACCCGTTCAGCAGTGGGTTACACAAGCTGAACTGGTCTGAATTGGACTGCTCAATGAAGAGCAGAATTAAGAGAAACAAACACAGCAAAAGTTTAGCCATGGTAAAATGTGGGGTTATGGGGATAGGGTCGGATGCTGTTTGGAGAGTCAGTCTAGACTGGGTGGGCTGAATAGCCTCTTTTTGAATGTAGGGATTCTATGATTCTAAACTAAACTGAAAAAAAGTATCTACACTTCACTGGATTGTTGGGGATGGTTGGTTGGGGGGTGCAGGGGAGGGGTGTGCCAGACTGGCATTTCTGCTAGCACAAAAATAGAGACTCTGGATGGCAATTTGCCTTCCTGGTGCCATGGTCAGGATGTCACTGAATGGCTGCAGAGCATTCTGAAGGGGTCGGGCAAACTAACAGAGATTGTGGTACATTATTGGTTCCAACAATATAAGTGGAAAAAGGGATGAGGTCCAGCAAGCAGAAATCAGGAAGCTAGGAATTAGATTAATGAACAGGACCCAAAAATTCTGGATTACTTCTGGTGCCAAAGGCTAATGGAGTGTAGAAATTGGAGAGGTGAATGTGCAGATGGAAAGATGGTACAGAAGGGAGCACTTTAGATTTCTGTGATGTTGGGACAGTTTCTGGGGGTGTTGGGACCTGCACAAAGTGGACATGTTGCATCTAAACCAGAATGGGACCAGCATCCACTCAAGGGGCTTTGGTAATGCTTTTGGGGAGGGTTTAAACTAACTTATTGGGGGTATCTAGAAAGAGGAGTTCAGCAGGGGAGAGATGTACAACCAAGATTAGAAAAGACAGCAAGGGAGTCAGTCACAAGAGCATAAAAATTATAGGCCAGTTAAGGCACATGAAAAGGTTTGGCGAGTTTGGATGGTATTTATTTTAATGCAAGATTTCTGCAATCAATCTGCACACAATTTTTGTGTGGAGACAATTAATGCTAACCAAAGCCAGGTCTCTGCTGGCTGCTAGGCCTGTAATCACTAGACTTGCATTGTCCACCACACAGAATATCTTAGATGTCCATGGTGAGTTGTTGCAGCAACATTCAAGAATGAAGGATCCTACAGCTGGTATCTTTGAGCCATTGTAGCCTGTGGACTTGGTGGTGATTGGTTGATTCATCAGTTTCCACTTCTGCAGGTACAAGCTTGTCAGCCTGGGAAGTGGAAGAAGATTAGCACCTACACCTGGATTGATTTTGTCCACTGCGTATAGTTTCTAGGCTCTTGTGGAAATACATTATGAATAGTGGTGACATCCTTAATTTGTGCAACATCAATAGTTCTCAGACATTGTGTGTTCATGAGCTGGCATTCCATACAGTCATTGTTCTGATTACCCTCATCATCCAACTTTGCAGCCTGGCAAGACATTGAGTGAACCTGGTGTGTGAGATATTTGCTATGCTTCCTTTGTTTGCTGGAATGTAGGAGCTGCCATGTCACAATACTGAATCGTCTGTACTAGCTCCAGCATTGGTGTTCCAGCATTCCCAGTCCCACTTGCCTTGCATATGTCATAGGAAGCCTGACAAACTCAGGTAGTACATATGAGGCTGCACTCCCTGTGTGGCTTGCCAGGGTTGTGTGAATTGGTTATTGTTCTTATGGTGAACATTGTAAACAAAGGCTATAAACTCTCTCTACCCAAAAGGATCGCTTCATTCTTGCAACACCTTTATTGCAATACTTCCAAGCCGTACCTTTGGTTTAGTCTAGAAAGTTCCTTTCAATATGCTTTGATAGGGGTAGGAGCTATTACAAATTTCAATGATTTTATTGTCCAGTTTTGTTTCCGAAAAGTCACAGCTTTTATCTCACTATCACAGCTACAGCTCACGAAGTGATCTATTTCACTTTGGGTTGCTGTGGACTTAAAACATTAACTCTGCTTCTATTTCACAGATGCTGCCACACCTGCTGAATTTCCTGCTTTATCAACTCCTGGGGTTGGTAGTCTGAAAAAAGAAGTACAAATTGGAGACAGGGCATGTGAAGATCAAGCTTAAATCTTAAGTGATTAACCGGTGGAGACCATTATGAAGTAATCAGTCGACACTCCTGATGTAGTCAGTCTGCAGAAACCTTCATTTCTAATAGCAGTTTTGATTTTGACAGCTATAGTTCCATTTGTTGTCTGAATAGCTTAAACTCAATAAGGAGATCTCACACCTTCCAATTCAGGGATGGACATTTTGTAGTCATCCATTCACAAAAGTTTTGATAGTATCTGTGGCAGGAACAAACATTCAGGCTTGCACAGTTCTTCAGAGCTTAAATTCTGTGGTTTGCAGTTCCTTGGATGAGAATGTCCTGATGTTACACTTAAGATTTATGGCACTTTCACTACTGTCCTATTGTTTTGTTAGGTTACAAGCAGGAAGCTCTATTCCAGTGCAAATACACCCGAATGCTTAAAAGAAACAATTTAATCATGGTGAACGAAGCTTACTTAAGGTTGAGGAAGCAAGGATCGGACAGGGTTCTAGAGGTCTACAAGGTAGCCAGGAAGGAACTGAAGAATGAACTTAGGAGAGCTAGAAGTGGGTATGAGAAAACCTTGGTGGGTAGGATCAAGGAAAACCCCAAAGCCTTCTATACTTATGTGAAGAACAAGACGATGGCCAGAGTGAGGATAGGGCCAATCAGGGACTGTGGAGGGAACTTGTGTGCAGAGTCAGAGGAGGTAGGGGAGGTTCTTAATGAACACTTTGCCTCAGTACTCACCAGTGAGAGGGACCTTGAGGTTTGTGAGGACAGTGTGAAACAGGCAGATATGCTCGAACAGGTTGATGTTAGAAAGGAGGATGTGCTAGAAATTTTGAAAAACATGAGGATAGATAAGTACCCTGGGCCAGATGGGATATACACAAGGTTACTACAGGAAGTGAGGGAAGAGATTGCTGCCCCTTTGGCAATGATCTTTGCGTCCTCACTGTCCACTGGAGTAGTACCAGAAGATTGGAGGGTGGCAAATGTCATTCCCTTGTTCAAGAAAGGGAATAGGGATAATTCTGGAAATTACAGACCGGTCAGTCTTACTTGTGTGGTCGGAAAATTATTGGAGAGGATTCTGAGAGATAGTATTTGTGATTATTTGGAAGAACACAATTTGATTAGAAATAGTCAGCATGGCTTTGTGAGGGGTAGGTCATGACTCACAGCCTTATTGAACTCTTTAAGGATGTGACAAAACACATTGATGAAGGTAGAGCAGCGGATGTGGCGTATATGGATTTTAGCAAGGCATTCAATAAGGTTCCACATAGTAGGTTCATTCAGAAAGTAAGGAGGCATGGGATTCAGGGAAATTTGGCTGTCTGGATACAAAACTGACTGTCCAATAGAAGACAGAGGGTGTTATGGATGGAAGTATTCAGCCTGGAGCTCGGTGACCAGTGGTGTTCCACAGGGATCTGTTTTGGGACCTCTGCTCTTTGTGATCTTTATAAATTACTTGGATGAGGAAGTGGAAGGGTGGGTTAGTAAGTTTGCCGATGACACAAAGGTTGGTGGAGTTGTGGACAGCGTGGACGGCTGTTGTAGGTTGCAACGGGACATTGACAGGATGCAGAGCTGGGCAAAGAAGTGGTAGATGGAATTCAATGCAGAAAAGTGTGAAGTGATTCATTTTGGAAGATCAAATTTGAATGCAGAATACAGGGTTAATGGCAGGATTCTTGGCAGTGTAGAGGAACGGAGGGATCTTGGGGTCCACGTCCATAGACCCCTCAAAGTTGCTACCCCAGTTGATAGGGTTGTAAAGAAGGTGTATGGTGTGTTGGCTTTCATTGGCAGGGGGATTGAGTTCAAGAGCCATGAGGTTATGCTGCAGCTCTATAAGACTCTGGTTAGACCACACTTGGAATATTGTGTTCAGTTCTGGTCACCTCATTATGGGAAAGATGTGGAAGCTTTAGAGAGGGGGCAGAGGAGATTTACCAGGATGCTGCCTGGACTGGAGGGCAGGTCTTATGAGGAAAGGTTGAGGGAGCTAGGGCTTTTTTCATTGGAGCAAAGAAGGATGAGAGGTGACTTGATAGAGATTTACAAGATGATGAGAGGCATAGATAGAGTGGAGTCAGAGACTTTTTCCCAGGGTGGAAATGACTATTACAAGGGGGCATAATTTTAAGGTGATTGGAGGAAGGTATAGGGGAGATGTCAGAGGTAGTTTCTTCAAACAGAGAGTGGTGGGCATATAGAATGAGCTGCTGGCAGTGTTAGTGGAGTCAGATACTTTAGACACTTTTAAGCGACTCTTGGATGGGCACACGGAGGATTGTAAAATGTAGGGTATGCAGGGTAGATTGATCTTAGAGTAGGATAATAGGTCAGCACAACATTGTGGGCTGAACGGCCTGTACTGTGCTGTACTGTTCTATGTTCTATGTCCTATGGAGGTCTTTTTGAGGCTTTTTCAAGCTTTCAAAGAGGCTGTTGATGGATTCTTTTGCCTGGCCCTTTCACAAGTATTTTGAGCAGACTTATGAACACTGATATACCTGCCTTTTGGAGTGAGGTGTGATTGCAGATCTGCTGTGTGCTCAACACTTTCATGGAATAGCTCAACAAGGGGACCCATCAGAGCTGCAACATCACAGTGTTGGTGATATGCCTTCCATTTTCCCCTCAACGGAGGATATCCACTCAGCATCATCAACTTCCAACATGTCCAATTAATGTCATGCACTTCTAATCTCAGCCTTTCCTCTCCCTCCCAGAATCATAGTGAGTTTCCCTTATCTTCATCTTCTACTTCACCAGGGTGTATATTCAAGGATCATCCAGCACCTTTTTTGCCAGTGCCAGCATGAAGTCCCCAGACACATCCTTTTCTGCTGTTCCCTTTCAGTTTTCCAAAAGGACCATTCCTTCTGTGACACCCTATTGCTCAGCCACTTCTTATAATCCCTTCCTTCTTTACAGCACCTTTCCGTGCAAGTACAGGAAATGCAATGACTGCAGTTTCATCTGCAGCCTTCTCAATGTCCAAGGCCCTCAACTCATCTTCCAGATGAAGCGGCACTATATTGTACTTAGGCTTCTTTTACTATTGGCTGCTGACAATGTGGCCAATTCGACAATTGTCCCATTTTGGTGACACCGACTACTGGGTGGCTGCTTTGTGGAACAGCTCTATTCAGCCTAAAGCATGACCCAGAGCTTCCAGTGATTTGTCATTTCAATTCTCCACCTGACTCTGACCTTTCTCAGCACAAACTTGGGGAACAGCACCTCATCTTCCACCTAAACACGCAATGATCTTCTGAACTCAAAATGGAGATCAATAAGGTTAGATCATAACCCCTGCCTCTATTTTGATCTGTGTCTTTTTTAAAAAAAAGTTCTCTCTCTGTTTCTTTTGTCATTCCTTTGTTCCTGTGTTGCATTCAGATGGCAGTTATGTTACTATTCACACCTCAACTGGACACAACCTTTGGTTTCTTTACTATATCCATTACTCCTCTGCTTTTACATTCTGAAATCTTTTGTTATTTAACTCTTACCCTCTACCCTTTCACAGACCTTACTTTTTGTTCGTCCCTTCCCCCTTCTCATGTCTTCACAACTCTTCCATTTCTGAAATGGTAACTCTGTTTCTCTCTCCACAGATACTGCCAGACCTGCTGACCGTTTCCAGCAATAGTTTGTATTGGGGGAAATTGGGACCACGCACAGGCCAACATAGCCCTCACCTGACATCAGTGTGGAATTACGCAGATTATCTGGTCACTATCACACTGCTATTTACAAAATATTTGCATCTACAGGAAAAGGTCATTTGTTTCATCTGGTCCATAATGATGCTTTGTGTTCCAGCATCAACTGAATCTATTGGTCCTTTCACCCTTCAGTGCTGAACTTGTAATAACCGTAAAGTTGCCATGGTCCCACAGGACAATGGGGCTGTTCTTTCATTGGAGAGAGATGACTGGGTTGTGGTTTAACTTGAGAGTCACCACATCTTAGATGAGAGACAAGGTTGAGAAGCGGGACCTTCATGATAACTCCAGCTGGTGAGGGAATTGAACGTACACTGTTGGTGTCACTCTGTAATACAAACCAGCTGTACAGCCAACTGAGCTAATGGATCCCCATGACCCCCTTAACTAACTTCCCCTTAATCACATCAAAGCCATTTGCTGTACTCTAAGCTGAAATGAGCTCTACAATCTGAGCACTCTCTGGTCAAGAGGTTACTGCAGAATTCCCTATTGAATTTATTAATACCTACCTTCTTGTGGCCATTAGTTCTCGTTGACATCTTATCTACATCTATCCTACCAAACCCTCCTTAATCGTAAAAATCTCAATAAATTGACCACTCAACCTCTTGCTTTAGAAAGTAAAGAGTCTTAGCCTTTTTAATCTCACCATGGGAATCTGCTATATGCTAATTGGCTGCCATGTCTCCCTACATTTCAAAGTGATTAAAGGTCAGGATGTACTTCGTTGCTTCTAAGGTATTTTGTGGTGTCCTGCTGTTGTGAAAGATACTATCGTAAAGCAAGATCTTTATGTCTTATTTCTCGAAAAGATCAGGATTAGTGTAGGGTGACTGGAGGGATGGGCCAGGATAGCAATTGGAAGAAGAAGTCTCCATTTCAACAAAGCTCCTAGTGGTAGGGAGATGACTCCATCTGAAGTGGGAAAATGGCACTTTGAAGAAACGAGGCCTTATGGTTGTTGTCAATTACAAGTGAAAGACCTCATGAAGGTTCCTGGTAAAAGCAGGTTGCTTGGAGACAGTAAGGACTACAGACGCTGGAAGCTTGGGTCAATAAACATGGAGTTGGAAAAGCACAGCAGGTCAGACAGCATCTGAGGAGCAGGAAAGTAAATGTTTCGGGCTGAAAAGCAGGTTGCTGACTGGAAGCTGCTTCTCTTCCAGTCTTCCTCTTGTCCTGACTGTGCGAGAAGGAATTCATGATATGTAGTAATGACTGACTAATGATGTAGTTCTGGATAGAAAAGCGCACCTCATTTTTACTCTTACTTGGAGCGAGCATATGACTATTGAGTCTGTGGGGATGAGGACAGGTGGAGGTTTGTCTGAACTGGTTCAATGCAGATTCACACTGCAGGAGGGTCTCCCCCAAAACCTCATCTTGTAGGAATCGAGCAAATGAGGCATTTATCCAGCAAAGTAGATCTCCAGGATTCTGGCTTGAATGTAGGCAAAAAAAAATGTGAGCACTTTTTGGAATCTGGTTCCACCAATGAAAAAGGGGACATTTTGTTAAAAAAATGCGTTTGTTGCAGCAGGCCTCATATGTTACTGGCCTGTCCTAGCTGAGAATAAACTCACTTTGGCTGAAAGTAGTGGTTTATTAAAACATAATGCTCAACCTCAATTAGAGGCTCTTCCCTATTGAGGAAAATTTATTAAGCACACAAGATCAATCTGATTGTCTTAACTGTTTAAGAAGACTGGCTCACTTGAAGTGTTGTACAAAAGGCATGCTTCAGGGCAGCAAAAAGACACTGACCCTGTTGCTAACCCAGTGGAAAAGAGTCAATGCTGATTTTGTGTTACACACACACACCTGAGAAACAATCAGAAATGCTGAGAGTTAAAGATTAGCTGTCCTTGAATTGAAGCCTTCACCTCAAAACGAGGCAGTACATGTTTGCTGTCTGCTAAATATTGGTTCAATGATGGTGCTCTCTCATCCCCTCAACTGAATCAGAAGGTCATGAGTTCAATCCTCCCGCCAGAGACTAGAGCACATAATTCAGGCTGGTCATGAATTCCAGACATCCTAAAACGTATTAAAAATTATTTGGAAGTGTAGTCACCATTGCAAAGCTGAAAAAGCAGCAGCCAATCTATGTTCAGCATCATAATACTGACTAGAAAATTTCTTTTAGTGATGTCAGTTGAGGGATATATTGGCTAATATTTATCCCATTTACTTATCCCCAAACATTGACAAGGACCCTGGAGATAAATTTGAAAAATGAGAAGAACTCTCTCTAGCCAATATTTATCCCTCAAGTAACATCATTAAAAATATTACCATTAGCTCATTGCTGCAGGAGATTCCTGTGTGCAAATTGGTGGTTATATTTCTGAATATACTTTAAACTAATTTTTTGACTCTAAAGAGCTTTGGGATATCCTGAGATTGCAAAAGGTGCTGTGTAAATACAAGGGTACCTTTCTTTGGCCTGCAAGACAGAGAACCAATACTGAGACAGAGAAACTATATGAAAAACTCTGTTCATGCCAGTCACAGCTAATTAGTGAACAGGGTTTAGATGAGACAGTACATTGGGCACTCTGTCCCCTTCTCAAAAGTAAAAGACAACAGAAAATTAACACCCATGAGCAGTTTCAGAGAAGAACCAGGAGCTTAACCCATAGCTTAAGAGAAAGGAAGACTTACATTTATATAGCACAGCTCACAATGTCAGGACACATAAAGCCAATGAAAAACTGTTGAATTATGAGCACTGTTGTAATGTTGGAAACGTGAAAGCCAAAATATGCACAGCAAGATCCAAAAATGCAATGAAATAACAAACAGGCAATCTGTTTTTCAATGATGTTGAATGAGAGATGAATATTAGCTTGAACACTTGGACAATCCCCACCCCCTCTCTTTCTTGAATCATGATCAGATAACCTTCTTCTCCTAGAAGAATAGGTCACAAAAACTCAAATTTAGATATAGTCCATGTTATTGATACATTCTAATCATCTGTTCAGAGAGGCTACTACACAGCTCTGGAGCAGGTGAGACTTGTTTCTGGCCTCCTGACTCAGAGGTAAGGGCACAACCACAAGATCTCTCAACAGTCTGCATGACATGCTTGCTTAGATTACTGCTGTACAGCATACATAGTTGACTGTATGACTAACATACACTGCTTGTCTGACTTACTGATTGCTTGCTATCTAACTGTCTAACTGGCTGGACAGAAACCTTTTATACTCGAGTGCCATATGTTGTGATATTGTCTGGCTGTCTTAAGGGTGGAGTGTTTTATTGAGATCAATGCAATACTATAATAAAAACATGAGAAAGTTGGCACTGTTCCCCAGAGCTACCAACTTTTACCACAAATTCATTACTAAGTACTTTGAGATCATGGACGCTAACAAAAGCTGCTGTGCAAAGAAGAACAACTGGAACAGCAAAGTAACATGTGACACAGTGAAAGACGAAAGGTAGCACTTTCATTAGTCCACGTGGATTTCAAACTTCACACGGAAATGTACATCACCAGCACTCAAGGGCAACTAGGGATGGGCAGGAAATGCTGGCCAGCCAGCAACGCCCACATCCCCCAAATGAACAGAATAAAAAAAGCACTGTGTTAGGAGACGGGATTGGAGCTGTCCGCTAGCAATGCATTGAAGAAAGTGAGTGACCAATTGCTCTTGCTTTGAGCCCAATTTCTCAAAACCTAAAATACAAGTACCCTACTGGAGAATGGGAGGCACTGGCCTGCATCTTTATTCCATTGTCAAAAGTTCATTCTCTACATTGAGTATCAAATGCTGACTATGTTGCTGGCCATCGACCTCTACGCATTCACAAATGGTCCCATTCCTTTCGGTATGATCTCTAGGTTCAGTAACTTGCATGCCCATGCAAACAAGTTGATCTCAAAGAGCCACACTCTCAAGTTCATAGATCTCAGTGTGGCCCTTTGCATTTCAAAGGCTTTTCCTGTACTTAAAGAAACCAAAAAAGTTGAACTCCAGGAAATGGCCATGTTCATTGTTTCAAATTATTTAATTTAAAATATGGTCTTCAGTTTTACTAGAGGGCAACAGTGTAGTTTCAATTGTTAGGTGTGTGATTATGTTGGTCTGCTTACTATTGATGCATACTGTGCTTGATTGATTAGTTAAGCCTGGGTGTGGACTTTGAGGAAAGTAATCAAAGTTGTAGAAAGAGCTGGACGGCAGAACTAGAAGCTTTGAATCACTTTAGAGAGAATTTGTTACACACATAGCAACCAATGTCATTTCTGTACAGTCCAGAGATTAACAAAAAGTGTTGAGACTTGAAAAGAGTGGGGATAGTGAGTCACTGTCATCCAAAAACCCAATAGATGATTGGATGGCAGAACACCATCACATACCAAAATATGTGAAATATTTGTCCAGCAATCTGCATTTAAAGGAAATGAAATTTTACTTTACCCCAGCCTGCCTGTACTTACAAGGACAGAAACACAGCCTTCTCTAAATGATGAGAATGATACCAAGCTTCTGACTATCCTGCAAAGTTCCTCTTCTCCTTCATTGGGTTACACCACAGCCCTCTGTTTGACTAGTTTGACCTCTCACCCCGCAAATCTAAGGTTGGGCACTGAAACTACACCCACTTCCAGAGATTGCACCCCGCAATGCTAGATCATGCAGCATCACACCACCCTTTCTATCATCATTTAAACCTCAGTTCTCACTGTGAAAGAAGGACCTCTTGCCTTTATATTCAAAGCTCCGAGATACTTTGCAGTCCATTCATTGCTTTGTTTTACAGACAAACATGGCACAGAAACCAATTCATGCACAGCAAGAGCCAACATGAAGCAGTAATATAGTCACTTGATGCTGATTGAAGAATAAATAGTCCCTGATCTTCCTTTCCTTGTGGTAGATAAGTGCAGAGTGATATTTCCTGTTTGCCTGACAGGGCAAATGAAATAAAAACAGAAATTGCTGGAGAAACTCACCAAGTCTAGCAACATCGGCGGGAAGAAAGCAGCGTCAATGTTTTGAGTCCAGTCACTCCTGGTGTCTGGTGCAAATAAGACTTCACTTTAACATCTAAATAGACTCTGATAGTACAGCACTCCCTCAATGTGTAAATATCATGACCAGGCTCTGGATGCTTTTGAGAGATGACGTTTGGACACTATACTAGTGCAAACCAATTGAACATTTATTAAGTGTTCACACTACATACAGAGGTATGGCTGAGCAGGACATTGCTAGAACCTTGTTCCATGTGGCATCACTGGTGACGCAGTCTAGCTATTAGCATATAGCTATTAACCCCATGTAGTCCACTCAGTACTTCATCCTGTGGCCTTCCCAGAGCCACTCTTTGAACCTCAGGTCAGATCTGTGAAAAATAATACGCCTGTAAGTTAAAATATTCAAATCTCATTTAAAAAAGATTGTCCCCCAAAGCTGGCACTTATTACACTGTAATTGGGTGTTTGTCCACTATCTTGGATTAAGGAAAGCAGTTAAGGGACTACTGAATGGCAAATTCAAGGAACACTTGAGAGCCAGTCCCATTGGTGTGGAGCAGACACAGAAAGTGCTGGAGAAACTCATCAAGTCAGGCAGCATCTGTGATGAAAGAGACAGAGATAGCGCTTCAAGTCCAATATGACTCTTCTTCATTGGTATACGACTGGAGTCACACATATTTCCTAAAATATAATCAGTCAGCCAGTCGTCTTGATGGCATATGGCCACTTTTATTAATACCACATTTCTTTTATTTCAGACTAAATTCAAACTGTTAATGTACTAGGGCACATTCTGAACTCACATTCTCCAGATTACTAGTCTGAGTACCGCACCGTAATATAACCACAATACCATCGTGCACATTGCGAGGGAAATATTAAAAAAATTGTTAAGGGTACACTTAATAGGCCTGTCCAGACGGTTTAATTTAAAAGAATGATTTTCCATGGGTGTGATCAGCCCATCCCATCCTTTGTGCTAGGCCAGCTTTCTTCTGTTCATTTTTTTCGGATTCCCCCTACCCCCTCCTCTCTATCAGTAACAGAGTCTGCAGAAAGGCTGGCTTCTGACAGATTGACAGAGCTGGTTAATAAGTGCTTTCCATTCTTCCTAAAGGCTAATTAAATATTAATCCACACGGTGAGGTCAGCAAAAATAATAAACAATCGAGGACACCAAATTCTTTTAATTAATTCTCTAGTGTAGGCTTTGAAAACCATGTCAATTCCCAAACGATCATAGAGTGTGTCTGCGCTCTTTAATGAAATGAGATCCCATTGTTTTGCCATCATCTCTTATGACGAAGCCGGATTTGATGTTTTTGTGTTGTTGTTGTCATTAAATATCCGTGAGGTAAATTAAGTGTGGAAGGTGTGGAATCGGATGAGTGTGTAAGAGGCTCCCTGTGCATTAGTATGGGCTAATGCTAATTGAGAGTTAGCCCCATTATGATAAACTAATGCTTATGTTTGGCTGCACAGTATTAGCTTGGGAAACAGGAATATGATAAACTGGAATGATTAAGGGCCTCTTCTAATCACAGTCAAGACTGGCCTGATCTCTCAACACCAATATTCTGGTGAGTTGGAGATTAAGGTAGGTTGGCCAGGTTCACCTGCCCATTCATAAAGAAAATTGGCAGCTAATTTGCACACAACACAAATAAGCAGCAACCAGCTGATACGTTTTTCTGCTAGCGTTGCTTGAGGGATATATATAAGCCATGACATCAGGGAAGACTCCCTTGCTTTGCTTTGAAATAATGGATCTTTTATAGCCACCTAAGATGGAACACAGACCTCAATTTAATGTCTCACCCAAAAGATGGTACTTCTGACAATACAGCACTCTGCCAGAACTGCAGTGGAGAATCATCCTCAATTCTTCGCATGGCATGCAACATAAACTCGTCGTCTTCTGACTCAGGGACAGCTTGCAGTTGATTTTGGAAGAAGGGTCTAGGCCCGAAACGTCAGCTTTCCTGCTCCTCTGATGCTGCTTGGCCTGCTGTGTTCATCCAGCTCTACACCTTGTTATCACAGCTTGTAGTTGAACCGCCTTTGATGCCTAATATGGTTTAACAGATAACCAATTATGGGGGACATGAACTGAAGTACTGCTAGATGCAAAATCCTGCATTGGCAGCATTAAATGCAAATATTTGCTCTTCTATGTATGTAACTAGAGCACTTGGTGTTGGCAATTCAACACGTTTACACATGAAACCCAGTTTTACTGAGGGTGGCAGGCTTGTGAATATTACCCATTGCTGAATGATGCACTATAGTGGAACATTTCCACTAGGGTTTATGATCTGGATAGTGGGACTGTAGTCTTGTAAAGGCTAAACAATTAATGGTTCAGTCAACCAGTCCATCTCCTGAAGATCAGGTCAGGATTTAATTTTCTATCTCATCTAGTCTCAGTGTGAAGAGAATAACTGCAAACATCTCAAGGGAATCAAGGGAACTATGTCTTCGAGAGTGACTCTGAGCTTCAGTTTGTGTCACAGCATTTCAGTGAGGCTTAAACACGAGCTTGAGGAGCAGTATCCTATCTATCAGATTGGTACTGAACAGACTTCTGGACTCAGGAATGCACTGTCTGGAAGCGTGGTGGAGATTTGACTGAGGTATTCAAGAGGGCATTGGATGGGTTTTTGGATGGAAATGTTGTGCAGATATTGGGGAAATGTCAGGAGATTGTTCCTAGGAAATAGAACATTGCAGGCATGATGGGCTGAATGGCCATCTTCTGCACCTTACCAATTCTGTGACTCTGTGATTCAACATTAAGCTTAAGTTGAATTAATTAAACCAAGTTTAGATCATAATCTCTGACTCTGCTTCTCTTTCTGCTGGTTTGAATTTGTCTTATTTCTTCCTTTTTTTTCACATTGTATTCACACCTGTATTCCAGCCATTCACACCTGAACTTTAGTTTCTTTACCATAACAATTACCACTGTTTTGACTCTGCCGTCATGAAACTTTCACTGGCTGAATACTTCACTGGGCCTGAAATGTTAACTCTGTTTTCTGTCCAGAGATGCTGCCAGTCCTGTTGAGTTTCTCCAGCAATTTCTGTTTTTGCTTCAGATCTCCAGCATCTGCAGTTCTTTGTTTTATTCCTTTTCCAGTATTGTCTATTGCAATTTTAACTTCTCGCAAATATCTGGAATGATCACTTTTGTTTGCTTCTCAAATTATATGCTTGTGTTGTAACAGCAGGTGATCTGGATTAAGCTATTGCACTGTTTCATGGCCAAGTTAAGCACAGGGCCGAGAAACAGTCACTAAGTGTGCATTATATGTTTAGTGTTTTTGGTGAAGTTTTAATTTTCTATTTATCAGCAATGTTGTATTAACATTCCTAATTAGTGGCTTGCGCTCTACTTAGTTAAGAACCCTGTGGCATCGTTTGACAGCGAAAGCTGTCTTCATCATAAAGATCTTTGCAAAATTAAATTCACACATCATCTGTTTTGAGGCACCTAAATCACATTATAATGATAAGTGATATTTTTCTTTATAATAACACTGCATGTCTTCTATGAGATGGGGCAGGCTATTTGTGATTAGCGCACTGGTAACCTGGATGTAATACTAATCATGGGACATAACCTTGGGTCATCAGAGGTCATGACGATCACTGGTTTTCTATCTCCCTCTTGTGAAGGTACGGCATATTACTGGGCTATGGCTTCATAGGCACCGTTGCTCTTTGGGATCTCATTGTGTATCTTAACTATCATGTTTAATTGTCCATACTGGTGTTTAACATTGCCATTAAACCATAAGACTTCAGACTGAGTGATTTTCTGATTCTACCAAAAGCTGTCCCAACATCTGAATTCCATTACATTTCAGCTTTTCAATCCATTACACTTCAGGTCAAAAAGGAAATCTAACTTAAAATGGCTATTCCTTGTGTGTGAGCCTGAGTATCAGACTTTACAAACATGAAGAAGATCACCGAAGGAACTGCAGATGCTGTAAGTCAAGAACAAAAACAAAAGTTGCTGGAAAAGCTCAGCAGGTCTGGCAGCATCTGTGAAGAAAAGTCAGAATTAACTTTTTAGGATCAGTGTCTGTGAGGAAGATCACAGTTGTACCTAGTCTGATTCTTATCTGACCTTTCACTAGATTCTGATGAAATCATGAGATGTTTCTTTCCCCTGCCTTTCACTTGGCTTGGACTGTCACATCGACCAGAATCTTCCTGAAAGGCAGTGGGCAGTGGGCAGTGGGGCGGTAGCTGGGTGGTGGGGAGAGAGTGTTGGAGTATTGTTCTGTCCTCGGTCACAGTACTGCTGAGTTCTGGAGCTGCTGGCCTCTGGATAGTAATTCCAGAAATCCTCCCAGAACAGTCAAAGCAAATAACATTGATTTTTTCAGAGGAAGATGTCTGAGGGAGAAAGGGATGAGGATATTGGTCAGATTGGATGATGCCATGTGGGGAGAGGCTTGTATGGAGCACATATAATGGTATAGCTGGGCTGTTTGAGATGTTTCAGTGTTGTAAATATGAACTGATTCTATATATCAGCGTCACTTCCTTAGTCTGTATACTTGTGCCACTATCACTCCCTTTGACATAGCATCATTTTCTTTTTGTCATTTGTCTTTCCTGCCCTACTAATACTATCACATATCTCCTCTTTTCTTCATCATCACAACTCTGTAGTAGAATAAGGTCCCTACTCATCTGAGTGAATATTAACAGTTTATATTGAACATAACTATATCCAGAAAAGAGGACATTTTATCTGGAACCCTACAAACCCAGGCTCATGCAATAGCTCCTTTTACACATGCTCAAAAGCTATTTCTGGAGTGATTTCCCAAAATTGACGTTTACAGGAAAAGTCTGCAGAACGGTTTCACCAATCTCGCTGATGTTTCAGACTTCAGTTGCAAGTTCTGGAGTTGTGTATGCCAAACTGGGTCTCTGAGCTATTAGTGGCTGTGTTGTTATAGGATCTGCATGAGGATCTGGCAACGTCACCTATCCAGTTATCAGCTGCTCCTTTAACAAAATCAAAGTGTTCCTGCTCCTTTGAACAATACCATTTTGTGTACAAACAAGATCTAACCTCAGCTGCAGGAGCCATGTTAGCACTGTGCCTGTGTCCTGCTCAGTCAAGAATCTTATTCCAGCAGGTGTAGGTCACAAGCGCCTTGTCACTGGTTGAAGGTGGGAGCTTGGTCTGTCCTCCAATGTTCCTCTTTCAGACTTATTGTCCATTGTCTCTTATCATGACACTCAGTGCTAGCATCTGGGAAAGAAGGAGCAAGTTGGGTTCACGAGCTTTGGCCTATCGAAAACTGGCATGAGTCTAAGCCGTTCTGCAGTCATATAAGATTATGATGTCTGGAATTCTGCTCATGGAAAGTATAGTTTTCAAAGAGACATGGCCTCACATGTGGATCAACTGAGCTTCTGGGCTTCAAACTAACCCTATCACAGGAATATCAGTTGACCAAGATTAGGAAAACTATCTGTTTGAACTTAAAGCAATCAACACCATGGTGGTTCCATGGTCTAGGGCGAGTGAAGAAAAGGGTAGCAGAGGTTATTCTACTTTTGTCTATGCATAACAGAGGTGATGCAGTTCCTTAAGGGAATGAGAGGTACCAGGCCACTGTGTTAACAGTTGTACACTGACCCAGCACTTAGAAACACTCAGGTGTCCCTGGTTGGTCTTCTGGAGGATGTATAGATGGAGACCCTATGGGTCACCCACTGCTTATTGTACACCAGAAAGTCATCAATAATACTGATGTGTCTGTGTTTTTCCAAAGGTTACCGGAAAAGTAATCCCCTAGCCCTTCATACAGAACATGTGGATCTACGCACATTCACCAACACATAACTAAGCCTTGCCAAACAGCTCTAACTTTTTTGTGGTAGATTTCAAATAGTGAATGGTTAAAGCCACAAAGTCCTTGGCTGTTTGAGCAAATCTTTGTCCTCCTGTGTGGACTGTTGATGGAGATCCTTCAAATAACATCTGCAGTAGTCTGGCATTTCATTTGTACTTAAACTGTGACTGTTTCATAAGGCCTCAGTCACAATCAAAATTTCTGGATTCTGGGGGGCATCTTTGTCAACTCTTTTGTATTTAATAAAGTTACCTAACCTTTAGGTGCAGCCTTCTGAAATTGATGACTTTTGTGTCTGTTTTCTGACTGGCAACAATGAAAACCAAATTCTACCTTGTGATCTTTTTAAACAAATCCTGCTCCAAATATAGATTTTCCAAGCTATTCAGACATTCAAGTACAAAATGTGGCACAACTTTGCAGTTATATTAATGCACTTATGGAAAATACACACCACTTTTTAAAGAAAATACAGCAGGGACATTTGGCTTTGAACAAAATGGTGTTGAGAAGTCAGGTGGCCTCTTTTAATTTCTCCAACATACATGGAACTACAGAAGATTAGAAGCTAGATCGCTTGCCTAGCAGAAAATGGAAATGCAAATGACATTTTGTTGAGAACACAATAAGATGCAACAAGTCTCTCCTGGTGGTTAATGGTTCCCATTGTCCAGATAAATGCAGAAGTTAGTTTGTGCTGGACCTGCAGACCTCCAGGCAGTGGATTCCACGGAATGGCCATGAAAAGAAATCCATTCTATCATGAGTAGATAAAAATGGGTGAAACTCAAACACCATTGTGTGTCAATGCCCAAGTCATCAGATCTAGACAATGGAAGACTGAAACTATAGTCATGGCACAGAAAGCAGTTTTGATGAGGAACTTTTACTTAAACACATTGAGAGCTGAGAAAGAGAAAGGGAATTGATCCAAACCAACAAAGAAGGAACCTTGCCTAAAACCCATCTGCAGCCTTTACCTATTAATTTGAAGAAGAAAACCAGGTTTTTGCTACAGTGGTTTAACTGCACCTCAATTTCAGTGAAACCAGAAACTTGTTACTGCAAATAGTAAGCCCCTGAGTACCTACCATGAGAAACATCAAACATTCATTTCTTCAGTAAACCACAAAAGAAAATCTTAAGCCTAAAATATTTCAAACTTGCATTTCAATGCAATCAAGACAGACAGCAAAACTTCTGTACTCTAACGGTCTAAGCGCATACGATTTGTTGTAATTGTTTCTTGTATGTGTCTATGTGGGTGGTGCGATGAATATATTCAATTGTTGAGTATCAGATAAAAAGTTATCGGTTTTTTTAAAGTGATGAATAAATGCATCCTCTGTCTGTTCTTGGAACAACAGCATTTAAGAGATTTAAACATCTATTTTTCCCTTTAAGACTCATTTGTCCCCCTCCAGTTGAGATGTGGTAAAAGGGGAAAAGTGTCCAATCCCCATCTCCAACCTGCCCATAGCAAATCTTATGCTAGTGCTTCATAACATTCAACCTTCCCTCCCTACATAAGAAATAATTTGGGCTTCAAATGTAACTTATCTATGGAGATGTCTTTTGGATCCACACCCAAAGATTTGATTTGATTTATTGTGGTCACATGTACCTTAGCACAGTGAAAAGCTTTGTTTTGCGAGCAGTACAGCCAGATCATAGTAAGCAAGGACATACAGATTATAGGGTGCTTAGACAGAGTGTGGCGTACAGGTTACACCGCACAGGAGATGTGCGAAGGAAGATCAACATTAACAAGATCAACATTATTGCAAGTTAGAGAGTCCATTCATCAGTCAATAACAGCGGGGAAGAAGCTGTTCTTGAACCTGATGGTGCATGTGTTCAAGCTTCTATATCTTCTGCATGATGGAAGAGATTGTAGGGGAATATTACTGGGGTGGGAGGGGTCTTCGACAACGTTAGCAGCCTTTCTGCAGCAATGAGAAGTGTAAATGGAGTCCTTGGATGGAAGGTTGGTTTCCATGATCATCTGGACTGTGCACACAACCTTCTGTAGTTTCTTAACAGTCCTGGGCAGAGCAATTGCTGTACCAGGCCACTATACACCTGGACAGTATGCTTTCTATGGTGCATCTGTAAAAGTTGATGAGGTTCCTTATGGACATGTTGAATTTCCTCAGCCGCCTGAGAAAGAAGAGACATTATTGTGCTTTCTTAACCGTTACAGCTACATGGAAGATTCAGGACAGTTTGTCAATTATCATTACTCCTCGGAACTTGACGCTCTAAACCCTCTCCACCTCCACTCTATTGATGTAAATGAGGGTGTGTTCTCCTCCTTTCTTTCCGAAGTCAATGATCAGTTCTTTGGTTTTACAGACATTGAGAGAAAGATAGTTATCATTGAGCACAACACCCAGTCCTCTATCTCCTCTCTGTATTCAGACTCATCATTGTTTGATATCCGGCCTACAACGGTGATGTCATCAGCAAACTTATTGATATGGTCTTTCAGAATTTGGCTACATAGTCGCAGTTGCACAGGGAATATAGTAGGGGGCTGAGAACACATCCTTGGGGGTGAAAATTGTATCAGAGATAAAAGGTACTGCAGATGCTGGAGAATCCGAGATAACAAGCATGGGGCTGGATGAACACAGCAGGTCAAGCAGCATCATAGGAGCAGGAAAACTTGACGTTTCGGGCCTAAACCAGCATTGAGGGTTATCATGAAGGAGGTGCCGTTGTCTATCTTCACTGATTGCGGACTATGGGTCAGGACACTGAAGATCCAGTTGCAGAGGGTGGAGCCGAGACCTAGGTCTCAGAGTTTTGAGATTAATATAGAGGGGATTATGGTGTTGAAGGCAGAGCTGTTGTCGATGAGCAGGAATCTGACATAGGTGTCCTTGTTGTTTCAGGGATGAGTGCGGGGCTGGGGAAACGGCATCTGCTGTGGACCTGTTACATAGGTACACAAATTGCAGGGAATCAAGGCAGGCTGGGAGGCTCGAGTTGATGCGGGCCATGACCAGCATCTCGAAGCATTTCACGATTATGGAGGTCAGGGCCACTGGGTGGTAGTCATTAAGGAAGGCGATGGATCACATGGCAGAACCAGGTGGGTCAGACCACACAATTGTAAAGGAACAAGTCTGATTTTCCTTCCTCTGGGCTTCACAATTAGGACCACCACTCATCATAGCTTCACCTATGACTTAACCTTAGTGATACAATAAAACAAAGGATTATGGATCCTTGAAATCTGAAACAGAGGCAAAAATTGCTGGAGAAATTCAGCAGGTCTGGCAGCATCTGCGGTGGGAGAAATAGAGTAAATGTTTTGTGTCCAGTGACCCTTTGTCAGAATGACACTTAGTGTTTGGTAGATTTTTGATACAAAAACAAAAAGGTTACATTCTTCTGATAGGCACAGACTATTGACCATAACTGTTTCATGCCAAGAATTGGTTTTCCCTTAATTAGGAACTTTGACTTTTCCATAAAGACTAAATTGGTGAGGTAAGCATAAAAGAAGGAAGAGATCAGCATAGTGGGGGGGTTGGAGTGCATTATTTTCTTCACCAACTCCATGTTAATTTAGTCCCCTCCTTGTACTTCATTAACTTGGAGACACAGGTGATTTGGTGGCAGTTTAATAATAAAAGAAATGGACTTTCATTCATTGCGGGCACGATAGTGTCATTTAAGAAGTATCTAGACAGACACATGAATGGGCAGGGAGCAGAGGGATACAGATCCTTGGAAAATGGGTGACAAGTTTAGATAGAGGATCTGGATCAGTGCAGGCTTGGAGGGCTGAAGGGCCTGTTCCTGGGCTGTAATTTTCTTTGTTCTTTGTTCGTTCAACTGCTTACATGATTACAGAACTTCCCAAAGTACTTTACAGCCAACTCAGTACTTTGAGGTGGAGTCACTGTTGGAATATGTGCAACACCGCAAGGTCCCACAGCAAGGCAATTTTGGTAATGATCAGATAATTTTTTTACATCAATGTTGTCTGGGGGATAAATATTGATAAGAACTCGAGGGAGAAATCCGATCAGGTACTGAGCACTGAGTTGGATGATTAATAATGATCATATTAAATGGCGGCACAGTCTCAAAGAGCCAAATGGCACACTCCCGCTTCTACTTTCTACGCTTCTATCCTCAAAGTTGTACCATGAGGTCTCTGATGTACACCTGACCGGCCAAATCAGACCATGGATCAACACCTCCTCCAAAAAAAAGGCATCTCTGACAGTATGACAGAGATAGTAGGAACTGCCGATGCTGGAGTATCTGAGATAACAAGGTGTAGAGCTGGATGAACACAGCAGGCCAAGTAGCATCAGAGGAG
>JAHRHZ010000022.1:23702716-23729293 GCA_024137785.1 Ginglymostoma cirratum | reverse complement strand
CTCCCCCATTTCTGAAGAAGGGTCTCGACCCGAAACGTCAGCTTTCCTGCTCCTCTGATGCTGCTTGGCCTGCTGTGTTCAACCAGCTCTACACATTGTTATCTCTGACAGTACGACGCTCCCTTTGTACTACGTATCTGTCTGCATTATATAATCAAGTATCTGTAGTTGGACTTGAACCCATAATGACTAACTTAGAGAAGAGTGCGGTCTGCTGAGTCTTACACTTTGAGGATAAGCCCTCACTCACTGCAGGGGGGATTGTTGGCATTAGCACAGCACTGAAGCAGCTTCGCAGGTGCTCCCGACCAGTTTCAGTCCAATTTCCTCCTAACAAAATGAAAATACTGCCAAGTTGTAAATATGAACAAAAACAGAATGCTGGGGAAACTTAGCACGTCTGGCAGCATCTAGGCAGACAGAAACTAGCTAATGTTTCAGGCCCAATATGACTCTCCTTTAGGTCCGCCTCCCCCTCTCTCCCTATTTATTTCAGAACCCTCTTCCCCTCCCCCATTTCTGATGAAGGGTTTAGGCCCGAAACGTCAAGTTTTCCTGCTCCTATGATGCTGCTTGACCTGCTGTGTTCATTCAGCCCCATGCTTGTTATCTCCTTTAGGTCATACTGTTTGATGATGTGGTGGTTCAGGATCTTAATCAAATTTCAAAACAAATCTCAGACTCGCCCTTTAATGCTCCCGAAATCTACCATTCCTCCTGTACAGCTTTTGATCAACCTGGAGAGACGCCAGGAAAGGCGAGTGAAACTGTGGAGCTCTGTTCGCCTCAGGAAGTTGTTGAGGTGGCAGTGGGAGTGGGCGTCAATTGAAAATTTCAAAACTGAGCATTTCACAACTGTGATTGATTGATTTTTTGTTAGGTAAAGGTAGTAAGGGTTGCAGATCAGCATTGACCTAAATGAATGACGGAATATGCCTGAGAGGCTGAATGGTCCACTCCTGTTCCTTTGTTTATCACATCATCTGTGGAAGCTCAATGGAACCCTTGCTGTCAGCATCTACTATTCCAGACCTAATGTTGCTGTATTGTGGCAGCTTTCATTTGATAGTGTGTGCCTGCTTTCACACAGCATAACCTATTCTTTTGTGTGAAGTGATTGAGAGACATTCACAGCCACTTTACTTCTTAATTAACTGATATTGGAGAGTTAATGTGTTCCTTTCAAACCGCATGTGGGAAATCTGCATTATTGATGGTTGATTCTGTTGCTTTCAGCTGGGTTCAATATAATATTAGTTGTTTTCAATTGGGGTAATTTAGTAGTTAGTAGCTAAAATGGAGGTTAATAACCTGAAGAATGGAATAACTGGTAATTGGATTCTTTGGCACTTAAAGGAACCCCATACTTTGTTTTAGATTTGCTATTTTTAAGAAAGAACCTGACTGTAATATAGCCTCATTTTCTTTTAATTTAATGCTAATATCAAGATGGTTTTCTTCCCTAGTCCCCCAAGCCACATTTTATTTATATTCTGCCAACCTAAAGAGTAGACATTAGGGTATGGCTTAGATTTTCCTGTTGGCTGTGGTTGTTAGGGAAAGTTTGATCAGCTAGAGTTTCTGAACTTGTCAGGCCCCTTTCAAACCCCAGATCTGACCCTGTTCTGACCAGAAATTTTAATCAGTGATCTTCAGGCAGGAAGTGCAACTGTCCTGCATTTGAGATAGTTGTCCCGTGTCTCAGATTATCTGCCATCATGACACTGTTTGACTTGTATTTTTGATCCTCAGATTTTGCATGCACTCTGTTTTCTGCTTTATGGTAGCACTCCCACAGGTACACAACGCCCACCTGCTCAATAGTCCCGGTTTCCACAGGCATGTCAGTTCCTCCCACAGGGCTCCCCAACACACGTTCCGCTCCCTCAGGGCTCCTAACCCCACCACAACAGTCCCAGAACATCAACTTTCCTGCTCCTCCGATGCTGCCTGGCCTGCTGTGTTCCTCCAGCTCCACACTGTGTTCTCTCTGATTCCAGCATCGGCAGTTCTTACTACCCTCCAACCCATGTCAAATTGTTCCTTAACTTATTCCCCAGGAGTAACTCACCCTCTCTCCTGGAGTTATTTCTGACACTGCCCTGGAATTCCACACTGGTTTGTCAGGGAGGGGGAAGCTGGCTTTCACTGGAGGAGCTGAATCCTTGCAGCAGTTTTAAGGGCCAAGCCACCTCACAGCACTTCAACACAAACTCAAGGAATGTGGTAAAAATAATCCATCTTCTCTATCATTTGCTAATTCTTTGTTCTTAAATGTTTGCCATGAAAACCTTCTTTCATGATAATAAGTGTTACAGAGGCAGTTCTATAGAGCAGATGCAAGACCCATATTTTGCTGTAAAATGGGAACTCTAATGGTAAAAACAAATATTAATGGCCAAAGACTGTCCGAGACCATTCAGTACCATAGACTTATACAACCCAAAAGGAGAACAAATAGTGCCAGATTGAAAGTGTCTAGATCAATGAGAACATAGATCGCCAGCTAGAAGTTAATAGTCAGCACATAGTACCAACTTGAAAACACAATAGCTTGCATTTATATAGTGCCTTTAATACATATAGTAACACATTCTAAAGTACATCACAGGAATAATTATTAGGCAGAGAAACTGACACCGAATCACAAAGAAAGAAATTAGGAGAAATGGCCAACTGCTTGGACAAAGAGGTAAAAGTATTCTAAAGGAGAAGAAAGGTAGAGAGGTTTACGGAAGTCTTCCAGAGGTTAACGTTTAAGTATCTAAAAGCATAACTATTAGAAATGGTGTAATTAAAATCAGGGACACGGAAGAGATCAGACCTGGAGGAGCACAGAGCTCATAGAAACTTGTATGGTTGTAGGAGAATGCAGTGTTAAAGTTAAATAAGTTTCTCTTCAGCCTTTTGTTGAATACGTCATTTGTGAATTTTCTGAGTTAGGTTGAAGGTTAATGCCAACTGAGGGACTAATCAGGCTAATTGAAACTTCTGACTCTGTAGAACTTATTTCTTCAGTGGAAGACAGGACAAGCCACTGAGACCTACTCAATGGCAAATTTGCCTTTATAGCACTTATAACAGCTCAGTGCACATCATGCCTTTACAAAACCCAATGACTTCAGAGTAATAAGTGAGGCCTAGGAGGAATTTGAAATCATAGAAACATAGCAACATAGAAGATAGGAGCAGGAGGAGGCCACTCAGCCCTTCGAGCCTGCTCCACCATTCTTCACAATCATGGCTTATCATCCAACTCAATAGCCTAATCCTGCTTTCTCCCCATAAACTTTTGATCCCATTCGCCCCAAGTGCTATATCTAGTTGGCTGTTGAATACATTCAATGTTTTGGCATCAACTACCTCCTATGGTAATGAGTCCCACGGGCTCACACTCTTTGGGTGAAGAAATGTCTCCTTATCTCTGTCCTAAATTATCTACCCCGAATCCTCATACTGTGACCCCTGGTTCTGGTCACACCCACCATCGCGAACATCCTCCCTGCATCTACCCTGTCCAGTCCTGTTAGAATTTAAAAGTGTCTATAAGAATCCCCCTCATTCGTCTGAACTCCAGTGAAAACAATACCAACCTAGTCAATCTCTCCTCATATGTCAAGCCCACCATCCCCAGAATCAGCCTGGTAAATCTTCGCTGCACTTGCTCGAGAGCAAGAGTATCCTTCCTCAGAAAAGGAGAACAAAACTGCACACAATATTCCAGGTGTGGTTTCACCAAGGCCCTGTACAACTACAACAACACATCCCTGCTCCTGTACTCAAAACTTCTTGCAATAAAAGCCAGTGTACCATTTGCCTTCTTTACTTCCTGCTGCACCTACATGCTAACCTTCAGTGACTAGTGCACAAGGACACCCAGGTCCCACTGCACACTCCCCTCTCCCAATTTACAGCCATTCAGATAGTAATCTGACTTCTTGTTTTTGTTTCAGAAGTAAATAACTTCACATTTATCCAAATTATACTGCATCTGCTATTAATTTGCCCACTTAGCCAACCTGTCGAGATCATGCTGAAGGATCTCTGCATCCTCGTTACAGTTCACCCTCTCAGTGATCTCAGTGATCCACTGATGATACAGTGGTATCATCTGCAAACTTGGAGATGTTGCATTTTGTTCCCTCATCCAAATCATTAATATATATTGTGAATAGCTGGGGTCTCAGCACTGATCCCTGTGGCATTCCATTAGTCACTGCCTGCTAATTTGAAAAGGATCCATTAATTCCTACTATCTGTATCTTCTCTGCCAACCAGTTTCCTAATCAATCTCAATACACTTACTCCAATCCCATGCGTTTTAATCTTGCACATTAATGTCTTATGTGGGACTTTGTCAAATGCTTTCTGAAAGTCCAAATATACAACATCAACTGGCTCCCCCTTGTCAAATCTACTAGTTACATCTTCAGACAGTTCCAACAGATTTGTCAAGCAGGATTTCCCTTTAATAAATCCATGCTGATTCTGTCTGATCCTGCCACTGCTTTCTAAATGCTCTGCTATAAAATCTTTGACAATGGATTCAAGAATTTTCCCCACTATCGATATTAGGCTCAGTGGTCCATAATTCCCTGTTTTCTCCCTATCTCCCTTTTTTGAATATTGGAGTGACATTAGCTTGAGAATATCAAGCTTGAGAATATTAAAATTGAGACATTCCTGGGGCAGGATCCAACAGAATGTGACAGTTGGGTGGGGCAGCAGAATTTGTGCAGATGGGGTAGATAGGTGGCTAGCCATTAGCACGCTGGAATAGACAAATCTGGAGCTTACAAAAGTGGGAGGAAGACTTTTAGGAGAAGATGAACTGAAGCAGGGGCAAAGTTAGCAAAGTTAGGAGGTGCAAAATAGATCCTCTTAGAGATTGTGTATATGTTTGATATCTCATTCAGAGTGAAATATCACTGACAGGTTGGTTCAGACACAGACATCTGCCAGCAAGAGGGATTGAGTTGGTGGCTATGGAATGAAGTTTGTGTAGGGATTAAAGGCAATTGCTTCTGCCTCATCTAGTACTTGGACAAGAAAGTCTTGAGGAGGCAGTGGAAAAGGTGTGAGGGATGGTGAGGAGACAGACCTGGGTGTTGTCAAGTGTACACATGAAAACGAATACAGTGTTTTTACATGATGCCACCAGGGGGCTGAATGAAAAATATGACTGAGCCACAGATAGATCCCTGGGTTGTCCAGAGGAGCAGGAGGAGAAACGACTGCAGATGAGTCTCTGGTCGTGGCTGCAGAGATAAGAATGGAGCCTTGTGAACACAGTCCCATCCACCTGGATTGTAGTGCTGAAGAGGGATGGTGTGGTCAACCTTGCAAAAGCTTGACACCCTGTTTGTCTTCAAACGCTGAAGTGGAGTTTTTCTCTGACTACCTGAGATAGGATCTTGAGTTGAATGTCTCATCCAAAAAAAACTCTAATATAGGTGAACCTGTCAAAATGTGTAGTGAACATGGATGTGGTTGGGCTCATCATTTTCTTCAACAAGTAGGTACTTCCTACTATTAACTGGTGTTGGACTGACCTCCTGGAACAGATTCAATTGCCGAAGGAAGTATAGAAGAACCTTCCAGTTTTTCCATTCTCAATTTGACCCAGAACTTACCTGTGCTTTTTGCCTTTCTCTCGGATATCACAATGTTTTGGGGTAGGTTGAAATGGGTAAGGCATATATGGTGAATGCATAACTCTCAAAAAATGTTTGGAACAAGTTTGAAGACGGTTTTTCCCTATCTGTCATTGCTCATGTGTTCAGACAGTTAAGCGCTTCCCGTACATTGTTAAAGCTGTTCAGCAAATCCCTGGAGCTTTAGGTTTTTGTTGTATTTTTGTCAAAAGTACAGAGTGGAAATTCATTTTGTCAACGCAGCCTCATTAGCCATCCAGAGAGGAGTTTTCAGTTGTACCGGTAAACAGCTAACTTGTGAATTGCTGCGCACACCAGTTTATGTAAAATCATGTACTTCATATTTACGCTGATGACATTTGGCTCTTTCTGCACAGCTAAACAGTCGATTTTCCTGCAGGAGTCTGCCTCTTTGGAGAGAGAGAGAACTTGCATAATGAGTTACTTGAGTTTTACGAGAAGATGGCAAATTAACACATTTGTGCCGAGAGAGTTTCATAGATCTACTGAGACTGGTTTCAGGGCTTCGCCGGCGCAAGTAAATTTCAGTGGTTGCCCTTTGCATTAACCTGTTGTGTGAAAACAAAAAGACAGATTTTTTTAAAGGGGGGGGGGAACCTTCCCCTGTAACCAAAGAGGGAGAACAATGTTGTTTTAATGTGTTTATCTATTAATGTCATTCCAAGGGATGGGAATTATATGTGAAGTATCGAGCAGCTGTGTCAAAAGCTCGGAATGGATGGTGGGATTTGTTGATAGCCCGGAATGTATCCCCCACCCCTCTCCCCTGGTGATGAGTTCTTGATTGCATGGGGCATTCACCTTTCCCAGCTTGCTGTGTGTGGTATGCTCCCATTGGAGACCTCCCACCAGTCATGGTCAGGACGTCAATCTGACCCTTTGAACGTACGGGTCAATCGCTGATGATTTGTGGGCACCTCGGGATCAAGGCAGTGACAAGTCTATTGTATATTTTACAGGATGCGGTTGGAGTCTGCCTCGAGCAGGCACCAGGCCCCAGCTCTCCAGAGGTACGCTGCAGAAAAAAAGATACCTTTGTGCTGTTCTTCCGATTCAATTGAGTGTGGTCAGGAAGGCCGTCTCCGTGTTAGCTTTTGGCAATGAGCTATGCAGCACGGCTGGGGCAGCCGGCTGAACTGACGGAGACAATCTTCACATTCAGTTACACAGGGGCTAATGGCTTTACCAGACACCTTCCCTCCGCCTGAAGGAGAGAGGGAGCAGGAGCTCTCTTCATTGCTCAAGACACGATCAGCCTGAGCTTTACACAGTTCATCAAACACACCCAGTGTGAGAATACAAAGCAGCTTGCTCCGCTGGTACATTTAAATGCTTAGGTCTTGTACTTCCTACTTGTCTGCTTCTAGAACAGCTAATGGACATCTATAACTCAGAAATAGGCCATCCTGTCCAGCCGGTCTGTGCTGTCATTTATCCCCCTCACCAGCTCTCTCCACCCAAGCTTCATCAGTATTTCTTTCTGATTCTTTCTCCATCATGTATTCGGGTGTTTTCCCTTAAGTGTGTCTCTCCTTTTCACCACAACTCACTCCCTATGGTAACAAGTTTCAATTTCCCATCATTCTCTGGATGTTAAGGTTTCCCTGAATGTATTAGTGACCATCTTATATTTATTGAAGCCCCAGAAGTTGAGACATCCTCTATGTACACACTCTATTGAAATCTCTTCATGATTTTAAGAAGGTGGTAATGTTAGGGTTGCTTTTCAGACTGGAGGTCAGTGACCAGCGGTGTGCCACAAGGATTGGTGCTGGGTCCACTGCTTTTGTTATTTTATACAAATGATTTGGATGTGAACATAAGGGGTATGGTTAGTAAGTTTGCAGATGACACTAAAATTGAAGGTGTAGTGGACAGCGAAGAAGTTTATCTCAGAGTACAATGGGATCTTGATCAGATGGGCCAACGGGCTGAGGAATGACAGACAGAGTTTAAGTCAGGTAAATGTGAGGTGCTGCATTGTGGAAAGGCAACTCAGGGCAGGACTTATACACTTAATGGTAAAGTCCTGTGGAGTATTGCTGAACAAAGAGACTTTGGAATGCAGGTTCATAGTTCCAACCTTGGAAGTGGAGTTGCAGGTAGATGGGATAATGAAGAAAGCATTTGATATGCTTGCCTTTATTGGTCAGTGCATTGAGACTAGGAGTTGGGAGGTCTTGTACAGGATATTGGTTAGCCCACTTTTGGAGTATTGCATGCAATTCTGGTCTCCCTCCTATAGGAAGGATGTTGTGAAACCAGAAAGAGTTCAGAAAAGATTTACAAGGCTGTTGCCAGAGTTGAGCTATAGGGAGAGACTGAATATGCTCGGGCTATTTCCCCTGGAGCATCAGAGGCTGAGGGGTTTATAAAATCATGAGGGGAATTGATAGGGTATATCGGCAAGGTCTTTACCCCAGGGTTGGGGGGTCCAAAAGTAGAGGGCATAGGTTTAAGGGGAGAGCGGAAAGATATAAAAGGGAGTGAATGGGCAGCGTTTTCACACAGAGGGTGGTGCATGTATGGAATGAGCTGCTAGAGGAAGTGGTGGAGGCTGGTATGATTACAACATTTAAAAGGGTATATGAATAGGGAAGGGTTTAGAGGGATACGGGCTAAATGCTGGCAAATGGGACTAGATTTATATAGGTATCTGGTCATCATGGATGAGTTGGACCAATGGATCTGTTTCCGTGCTGTATATCTCAATGGTCATGATCAGGCCACCCCTTAGCTTTCAGTTTTTCTGGCCTACTCCGTCTTTCCTGATGAGTGTCTCCTATTGGAGGAGAATGGTTTTTTGTGAGTCTAGATGTGGAAGTGGGACTGAAAATTAGAGACATCCAATCAGGGATGAATTGGGTTTTCTCACACAACCATGTTCTTCTCAGCTCATTGGCATTTTACTCACACATAAATATGCAATGGGCAGGAAGTTTTATTCCTGCAGGCACCAACTCCTCGGCACCATACTTAAATGACACTTGGACAGTATTTCATCCTCTATAACGCAGGAGCATCATTTGACTTCTGCTTGTTGGTGTCTTCTAGTAGGGCCTGGCCTGAGACCCAATGGAACTAGGGTACTGACAATTAAGCAATAATTGTGTGAGAACTGGGCATGTATATTTGTGGGGCACAACCAATCAGAATGTTGGAGTTTGCTGATTTTTAAAAATGGTTTTATTCACTTTTGAAATGTGGGCATTGCTGGCTGGCCAGCATTTATTGTCAGTCCCTAGTTGCCCTTGAGAAGGTGGTGGTGAGCTTCCTTCTTGAACCACTTCAGTCCATTTGCTGTGGATTGACGCACAATGCCCTTAGGGAGGGAATTCCAGGATTTTGATCCAGTGACGTAAAACTCTGACCAAAATGGAGGGGAATGCTTTTGCAATGTTCTTTTGAAACCTGTCCCAGAGAGGTAGGAAGTTCTTTTCCCTACAGAATGGCAAGAAAAGACCATGCTGAGTAATGAAGGTAGCCTGGACTGAGGTCGCTGTAGAGGGCTATGCTGTGGGTGATTTGAGAACCTGGCTCCAGTGGCTCAACAAGATGAATGATCTGCTAATCTCTACCACTGTATACTCCAATGTTTCAGATCCTTGAGTGTGAGTTCCCATTACAAAGTTGCCACTACATAGGACTGTCACATTGGACCCTGGCACTAGGCATCTGCATCAGATGCCTCATGTGTGTTCAATGTCTGTCGTTTCATTGCAGCTAAACCCTGTGCCACAGTGGCACTGTCCCACACACATCTGTAAGGGTTCAAACTGAAACTGTGAAAGAAGCTGTAGCCCTCAGCAGCTCATTCACCATCAGTTCACTAACGTTCCATCGCATCTAGCAGAACAGTCACATCTGATAGTCTCAGCCTCACATGGGACAAAGGCACAACCACAGCAGATTCCCTGCTAGCCCATCACAGTCAAGACTGCTGGAGTAGGCCAGTGTGGCTGCCTCACAAAAGCAGACTTGTTGGCCCAGTCAGACCAACAGTGTAAACATTTAATAAGAACAAGCAAGACTTGTCCTGATGAAGGGTGTAAACCGGAACTATTGACTTTCCTTCTCCTCTGATGCTGCCTGACCTGACCCACTCCACATTATATTGACTCTGATTCTAGCATCTACATTTCTCGCTATCTCCACGCCTCACACTGTAAATGTCTGTGCAAAGAAATGTTTTGGTCATAAGGAGTCAGGTAACGGAAGAAGATTGTATTTGCCAGAGCTTGGAGAAAGGTATCTACTGTGCTAGCTGCATATATGGCCTAGTTTCTGAACACGTTTCCAGATTTTACCTAACAAGACTGTGCCCGTGAACAAATTTCCAGTGGGTTGCGGTATTAATGAACGCAAGAGAAGTGAGACCACCTGTGTGAAAGTTTCTGAATTTAATGACAAAGCTTTAACCCCATGTCGGGTAACTGAATTTTTGTCTCCTGCCCATCTAAATTCTGTAATTCACCCTGCTAAAAATTCTGGGGAACCCAGAAGTTTCCATCCTCAGTTTTACTCACATTCTGGTATTTTAGAAAATCTTAGGTTTAGTGAGTGCTGCAGTTTTGTCAGACTGTATGTAAGTGCCCAAAGATCTCTGAAAGTCATGATGCAGTTTGTGAAGGTCAAAGAATCGCCTAGCTGATTTTTAGCACTTTCTCCAGTTCCACTGGGATCTCACAAAACCTTCGTGTTACAGATAATCAGGTCTGTAGCTGCACACTCCATGGTTTCATTGTTTTGATCATTTTCTGTCTTTTTTTGAACTTTAAAGGGCCTGCTGCCTTCACATGTGGTTGGCTAGCATTTTACTTTGTCAGATTTGTTAATGTTGGACAGATGTCGCTGCTGACCCTGTCCCTATGCCATCAATTCAGAGGAAACGTGTGTGACACCCAGAATGCAATAGTTCATTGTGTTGCAGATGCTAATTGTAGCCTTTCCCATTGCCAAGTGGCAGCAACTCAGAAGCAAAACTTTGCCAAGCTGGCATTTCCACTCCCAACGCCCCCACACACCTATCCCCCCCCCCCCCCCCCCCCCCCCCCGGATATGTTTTTACATAAGAACTAGGAGCAGGAGTAGGCCATCTGGCCCTTCGAGCCTACCCCGCCATTTAATAAGATCATGGCTGATCTTTGAGACTCAGCTCCACTTACCCGCCCACTCACCATAACCCTTAGTTCCTTTATTGTTCAAAAATTTATCTAGCCTTGCCTTAAAAACATTCAGTGAGGTAGCTTCAACCACTTCACTGGGCAGGGAATTCCACAGATTCACAACCCTTTGGGTGAAGAAGTTCCTCCTGACCTCAGTCCTACATCTGCTTCCCTTTATTTTGAGGCGATGCCTTGTAGTCCTAGTTTCACCTGCTAGCGGAAACAACCTCCCTGCTTCCACCTTATCTATTCCCTTCGTAATCTTATATGTTTCTATAAGATCTCCCCTCATTTTCCTATCAGATACCTGCACAACTGACAATGCTGAAAATGGACCCTGCTCTGCTTCTGGATTTCAGAGGACCGGGGTTAGATTGTCATTTATTGGAGGTGTTCATTGCCTGGCATTTGTGTGGCACAAATGTCACTTGCCACTTGACAGCCCAAGCCTGGATATGATCCGGTTCTTCTTGCATTTGGACTTGTTGCATATCTGAGAAGTCACAAATTGTGCTGAACATTGTGCAGTCAGCGAACGTCCCCATTTCTGGCCTTATGTTAGAGGGAAGAGCAATGATAAAGCAGCTGATGATAAGCTTAAGATAAAAATAGGAAGAGGTGCATTTATGTAGCTCCTTCCTAAAGACACCTCATTGTGTTTTACAGTCAGTTAAATAAATTTTGAAGTATAGCTGTTGTATATGAGTGTGAAAGTGTTCATACTGTAAGAATGCCTTAAACAGTACCTATTGTGATAACATTATCTGCATTGATGGGCAGAACAGCCAAGTATGTGGAAGGAGTGAGACCTAACATCCAAGTCATTTTCCTAGTCTCTGTAACAATACCTATCATATCAATGTAACATGTACTTAATTGTTAACATGTAAAACACTGCCTCGTGTTAAGTACAACAGCATTTTGAATTAGACCAGCTTCAGTACCACGTTAGAACAAGCAGAGCCTGTAGGTCCTTACATTTACAGAGGATGGTGATGGCAAAGCTACCACAAGATGAGGTGCAGACTTAGTTCAGCTGCACTTGCATTGAGTAGTGACTAATGTACTGTAGGGAGTGCTGCAACCAATTTGCACATTGCAAGTTCTCATAGGCGGCTGTCTGAGAACTACCAAATAATGTTATTATTGACCTTGGTTGAGAGATAAATTCTTGCCAGGACTAAATCTGCTATTCTTTGAAATAGTGTCATGAGATCAGTTACATGTGAATGTATGGGTAGGTGGTGCCTCAGCTTAACATCTCTTCCAGAAGGCAGCATTTCTGACTGGGCAGCACTTGTTTCGGCCTAGACCTTTGTGCTCAAGTGGGTCTGAAACTCACAAACTACTAACTCTGAGGCCACACAGTATGGCTCACTGAGCCATAGCAGGTGAGATGATAACTGTATAGTCCATCCCAGCCTGTGACACTTTATGAAACAACCTATGGAACACAAACTTTGATTCCTCATCCGTGTATGTGTGACACTATGTACATATGTGATTGTGTGTATGTATGAGTGCATGTACATACGTGAGTGTATTAGTGAATGTGTATATTTAAGTGCATGTATGTACGAGTGTGAATTTGTATGTGACTCTGTGTGTTTACAGGTGTGAGAGAGTTTGTGTAAGATGGTGTGTATGTCCCAACCCGAAACATCAGCTTTCCTGCTCCTCTGATGCTGCCTGGCCTGCTGTGATCCTCCAGCTCCACACTGTGTTATCTCTGACTCTAGCATCAGCAGTTCTTACTATCCCTGAGTGTGTATGTACTGTTGTTTGTATGTATGACATGCAATAGCATGTAAGTGAATGTGTGAAAGTATGTGCAAGAGTAACGGTCTATGTTAGTGCGTCTGTGCGAAGGTATAATTAACAGTGTGTATATATGTGTTATTATCAGTGTGTTACTGTGCATTAGTGTATGGTCTGCGTGCGCAAAGTGTATGCGTGTGTTAACGTGTCTGTCTCTGTGTTAGTGTGTCTGTGTGTTGATTGTGTGTGAGTGTGAGTGAATGTGAGTGTATAACCTGAGCACAGACAGGATCTAGGTTAGATACTCAGACGTTGACACTCAACAAGATTTATACATTAGCCCCTAAAATTGGGGCTGGTTGCCATGGTTTCCTTGTCATCTCAGCAGACTGAACTTCATTCAAACTCTTCAAACAACATGACATGCCTAATATATAGGAGAGGGAATTGGTGTATTAGTCTGACTGGTGCTAAGTATAAAGCCCACACTGTGAAAACCAACAAGAGGGAACCTGTCTCCTTAAATTAACTGCATCTGCTTCATGTTTCAGTGAGGCCCATTTATGGGCCATCACATTAGACACAGAGGAGTCCTGGAAGAAACAGGGTACATCAGCAGGTCTGTAGTGTTCAGGAAATCTTGATAAGAATATTGGAAGGAGACAGCAGGGTACAAACCCCATTCTGGAAACCTTAGTGCAGAGGGGAAGTGGAAAGGTCGCCACACTATCTCCCTCTATGCAAGTAACCCAAGCAGAATTGAAGAAATGAGAATCGGGGGAAAACTCTCCACTAATTGGAGCCATGGCTAACAAGATGGAAGATGGTTTTGGTTGTCAGAGTCTAATCATCTCAGTACTAGGACATCACTGCAAGAACTCCTAAGGATAATGTCTGAAGCTCAACCACCTTCAGCTGCTTCATCAATGATCTTCCCTCCATCATAAGGTCAGAAGTGAGGATGTTCACTGATATTTACAATTGCATCTCCTTAAACAACAAAGCAGTTTACACCTGCCTGCAGCAAGATCTAGGTAATATTTTTAGACTTTGCCTAATGCGTGGCAAGTAACGTTTACACCACACAAGTGTCAGGCTCTGCAGTCTTTCTTTGATATTCTTTGATATTCACCAGGGGTTAATACTGAATTCTCCACCACCCACATCATGGGGATTATTATTAAACTGAAGTAAACCAGCCATATAAGGATGGTTACGACAGGAGAACATTCTGCGATAAATTAGTCGTCTTCTAACTCCCCAAAGTCTCTTCACCTTCAACAAGGCACAACTGAGGAGTGTGGTTGGCTACTTCTCAGTTACATGTAGGAGTGCAGCTCCAATGACCCTCAAAATGCTCAATGCCATCCAGGAAAAATCATTTGCAAGAATAGCACCACATACACTGCCTTCACCATTCACTCCTTCCACCACCAATGCACAGTGGCAGTAGTGTGCATCATCAACAAGACACACTGCAGCAACTCACTAAGGCTCCATTGATGGCACCGTCCAAACCCAGGACCTCTACCACCTGGAAAGACAAGGGCAGAATGTACACCATCTCAACTACAGAAACAAATTGTTGTTCCTTCACTGTGGTTGGGCCAAAATCCTGGAACTTCCTTCCTATCAGCATTGTGGATGTTCCTATACCACATGGACTGAAATGGTTCAACCAGGTATGGCAGAAAATCTCAAAGCCTCTTCTTCCTACCATATCTTCTCCTTTCTGTTTTCAATCAGACATTTCATGCTAAGGATATTGTTCAATGTTCCCACTGGTTACCTTTTATTACAGGGAGCTGATTTGTTTAAATGTGTGGGTCATTTGAATTGTGCCCATGGTAACCTAAAGAGACTAGCTTGTGCATGGGACCAATTACAGTCGCTGAGCTTAGGGAAAGCATTGGCAATACCCCCTTTTGCTGAGTCTCCCACCTATTAAAAATTAAAGGAAGGCTTGGGGCTGGTAATCCAATCTCACTGAAAGGATTGAGTGTCAAGGTGGTCTCAGTGATGATGCTGACAGGGAGGAGGCTGTTGTAGGAGGCTTCCGTACATCTGTGAATCTTCGTAGTGGTTGACCCCAAGCTTCAGTGGGACACTGTTGAGGAATGTGTAACACAGCAGTTTAGATTCACTGACAAACCTGCTGAAGCTTTAGTGAGTCAGGTGCAGATGGAATGCAAATTGCACGACCTCTGCCCCACCGTCCCTCCAATCTCCCCACAGTGTATTCGATTATATTTTGTTTGGTAAGGGGGGGCATGTCAGATTGGAAAGAGATGGTTGCAACACACATGCTCTGGAGTGTGCAATGATGGGATTCCACAGGAACCCCTTGCATGACTCCTGTCTACGCTGGAACAATGACTGGCCTGCAGAACGTGCAGCTGTTGTGGTCTGTGTGGCTATGCCAGCTGAGACATCTGGGTCTACCTGTGCCACACAATTAGTCGCCACCTTCAAACTGGGAACGCAAGGACTTGAAGCTCTGCATGATGCCCTGTGTCAACTCAAATCCGGGCCCTCCTTCCTCTTCGGCAGTGCCCAAAGGATCTGTAACTGAATCTGCCAATACACAAAGCATTTTGGTCTATGTGCTGATCAGTGTTCTCCTGCATACTGCCCTGACAGAGTTTTTACCTGAGCCCAGTGCAATAGAACTGATCTGTGACTTTGTCTTCTGGTACAAGCATCATCCTTTAACCCCTCCACACCCACCCAGCCTGAGTGTAGTTCACCCATGACCAGCAACTCACCCCGTAGCACTCCGGAAACTGTATTATCACACAGTGCCTGAATCTGACAAACCAAGTGATTTCTGCTGCTTCCTCAGAGCCCTCTAGCAGCTGGCTTCCTTCCTTAGGAGTCTGAGGCCTGGCCAGGCAGCAGTTCTTGACCATTTGAAAGTGAAAACACAGAAGTGCAGCTGGAAGGGGGTGATCAGCTGATAGGTGGAGTGGAGTAGGAGGTCCATGGTCACACCTTTTGCAGCTTGCACTTCATGTAAGATAGCAAGATGTGGATGAGGTGGAAGGTGAATAAAGCAGAAACATCTCAGCATCTTGAATGGTTCCAATCACACCCAATACAATGGCCTACATTGTAGCAGTGCTAACAGGCCACTGTCTCCTCCACAGGGGTCGATAGATACAGGTGTACCCGTCCCCTTCTAGTTCTGCTACACCCTACTGTCACCATCTTGTCCTGTCAAAGAGAGGGAGGAATGTCAGTGAGGGTGTTGCAGTGTATTTGGATCATTTACATGCCATTAGCTGAATAGCTGGAAGCTGTGAGAGGTGGGTGTGAGGCATTGGAACTGTGAGGCAGTGCATCACAAAGTTAAGCCAGAGTCTCATTGGTGATGGGCAAGTGCTGACAATGAATGGACATTAGGCAGTAGGAGAGCAGGGTGGTGTAGTAGCTCAGGGTGTGATTCACCGTCATGGACCCCGTATGTAAGGTCATGAAACATTTTTCAGTATGTTCACTAGATCTTTGGTCCCAGTGTCGAAACTGTAGATCCTATACCCATTCCTTTCGAAGGATATGCCCTAATGCTGCTGTGGGAACTGTGATCTCCCTTCTCCTTTCCATGTCCTGCACTGATATCTCACCGAGTCCTATCTCCCTGGTCTGTTGCTCCATTTGTAATTTCCTTATCATCTATCTTTCTGAGACTGATCCAACATTTGCTGTCGCCTGAGTGCACCTCCAATTTAAGACAGAAAGGTTACCTGGAAGTGAATTAGGTTAGTTGTACATTGTACTAGTCAAGTATTAGCCTGCTATGGCACACTGAATGTGCAGCTAGTTAGGAACTTGTCTCAGCCTGAACAATGCTAGTGTGTTGCCTGCCTCAACCTGATTGAGTGCAAGGTCTTCCTCATGTCTGATAGCGGTGAAATCAAATTTGTCTTCAAACCTGTTTTGGTTGAGCAATTAGGAGACCGGGAAGAACTACCCTGCTTTTCTTCATATAGCACTTGGAGAGACCATCGATAGGCTCCCATTTTGGGCCTGGTAGACTGTTAACTCTTAGTCACCTTCAACTGTAAGTTGCTGATATCTCATTGAATGTTAACAGAATGTAATGGGGCCTCCTGCCAGTAGATGGCAGCAGTGAGGTAGAACACCAAGCAGAGGAGCTTGAGCAATTGAGTAGACCCTGTCTGGAGCAATGGGCATCTTTGTTGGAAAGAGTGCTCAAGCGGGAGAGGCAGATGAAGGATTTCCTCAACTAGTTGTAAACTACTGGTTTAATTCAATGGAAACATCCTGTTTTCCTACTGTTACTTTAATTTTCCCTCATGTTTGTAAGCACCTAATGCCAGTGAAATAAAGAAATTTTGCTTCATGATTTTCATTCCATCTGTGTGTTTAAATCTTTCAAAACACGAGAAATCCTTCCAAGTATCCCTGCTCGAGGACACGTGGCTAAAGGACTGCTGCACCCCATCACTATGCAGTATCTTCTGCTGCCCAGCAACTGAATGACAGCCAAGCAAAGAATGCGCGAGGATTGGGTAAGTTTTGCATTGTGCTGCCCCTACAGTTGAGCAGCATCTAGAGTCACAAGGAGAAGGAATGACTGTTCAGGAGGTTATTGGGAAAGGAAGGCTGCTCCTCCAGACCTACCCAAAGAGAGAGCTGGCACCTTCAAGAGAGGAGGGAGCAGACCAGAGGATAAAGGAACTGAGGCATGGGAAGGCATCCCGCACCCGGGGCCAACTATACATTCAGAGGAACATGCTACATGATGAAAGGAGTTTAAAATAAACAGCTAGCTGCGGTAAGAAATAGTGGACACTGAGGTCAAAGCAGTAATTCAATCCTGAGAGGCCTCCACTAACATTCATAAACCATTCGAGCTTTGCAGTTCTGGTTTATAGCCTCGTCAGATGACCCTGATTGAATTACAGCCTTGTAAGTCCTCACTGCCAATTGCTATTCACTGTATAATATTCATATGACAGAATAATGAAGCTCACAGCAAAATTTATTCTCTCTTGTGAAGACTGTCCTGTCATCGTTGAGCAAAGTAGCAATAATCCTGCATTCGGGACATTTGTCGTCTCTATATCCAATTCCCATGTCAGTACAGGTCTGTAAGCTGGGGTTTGTAGCAGCAGAAAGCATGCTGACATTTTCATTCATCAGTGTCACCATCTTCCAGGCATGACATTGCCCCTCATCCGTGTGCCCCTGTGGGGAGTTGTGGCTGCTGGGAATAGAGGGGGTGGACAGGAGGGCTCCCCCTCTTGTTCGATTGCTTACCTGGCCAGCATGACCCCTCCTTCACCCCAGTGTGGGTCACATGGTTCACAGGGGAAGGTGACGATATGAGATGTTGAGTAGTGGGTGGAGCAGCTGGGATTTGCATAGTTGCTGACCTGCCAATTGTGATTTACCATGAACGCCAAGGCATCTTCTGTTGGGTCACCTGATCAGGTTCTATGAAAGCTGGTCGGAATAAACATACCACTCCAACTAAGCACCCTTCATCCCAAGGGCAGCAATGTTCTGAGGTGACACCAGTGTTCCATTGGTATCACTAATTGCAGTTAATCCATGGGCAATTTGGCATCCTGTTGTGTGACGCTTTTCCATTCTCATTCAGAATGTTGTAGGATCAAGTTCCACTCAAGACTGCTTTTTGTGATTTACATAAATGATTTGGATGTGAACATGGGAGGTATGGTTAGTATGTTTGCAGATGACACTAAAATTTGAGGTGTAGTGGACAGTGAAGAAGGTTACCTCAGAGTACAACAGGATCTTGATCAGATGGGCCAATGGGCCGAGGAGTGGCAGATGGAGTTTAATTTAGATAAATGTGAGGTGCTGCATTTTGGAAACACAAATCAGGGCAGAACTTATGCTTAATGCTAAGGTCCTGGGGAGTGTTGCTGAACAAAGAGACCTTGGAGTGCAGGTTCATAGTTCCTTGGAAGTGGAGTTGCAGGTAGATGGGATAATGAAGAATGAAGTATACTTGCCTTTATTGGTCAGTGCATTGAGAATAGGAGTTGGGAGGTCATGTTGTGGTTATACAGGACATTGGTTAGGCCACTTTTGGAGTATTGCGAGCAGTTCAGGTCTCCCTGCTATAGGAAGGATGTTGTGAAACTAGAAAGAGTTCAGAAAAGATTTACGAGGATGTTGCCGGAGTTGGAGGGTTTGAGCTATAGGGAGAGGCTGAATAGGCTGGAGCTATTTACCCTGGAGCGTTGGAGGCTGACGGGTGACCTTATAGAGGTTTATAAAATCACGAAGGGGCATGCATAGGGTGAATAGACAAGGTCTTTTCCCTGGGGTGGGGGAGTCCAAAACTAGAGCGCATCAGTTTAAGTTGAGAAGGAAAAGATAGAAAAGGAACTTCAGGAGCAACTTTTTTCATGCAGAGGGTGGCGCGTGTATGGAATGAGCTGTCAGATGAAGTAGTGGAAACTGGTATGATTACAACATTTTAAAGGCATCTGGATGGATATATGGATAGGAAGGGATTAGAGAAAAATGGGCTAAAAAAATGATGTCAAATGGGACTCGAGTTATGCAGGATATCTGGTCAGCATGGACGAGTGGGACTGAAGGGTCGTTTCTGTGCTGTTTATCTCTATGATTCTATGATTTGAGCCCCAAATGTACATTGATGTTTCTCATGTAATACTGAGGGAGTGGTGCACTACTCGGTGTCAAGTGATTGTAAATGATCCTACAGCATCAGCTGAAGTAGAGGAGTCCACTCTGTGTTTTTGCCAATATTTCTTTTTCAGCCGGCATTGCCCTGTTCAGTAACACATTGCTGTTTGTGAGTTGTTGTGTACAAATTGAATGCCACATTTTCCTACATTGCAATAGGGACTGCATTTCAAGAAATTCTTTTATTAGCTGCTAAATATTTTGGGGTACACAAAACACTAAAACGAGTCCCAGACAACCTGTTCTACTTGTTCTGAGGGTGTCGACAGTTTTGGCAAGCCCATAATTTATTGTTTATCAAAGAGTGTCGGTCTTCTGCAGGTGAATGCTAAAAACGTCTGGGCGTTGTTTCATCAAAGGCTAGAGTGTTTGTCATATTGTTCTGGTCAATATTCGATCCTTAACTGGTATCTTCAGAGGTGGATTAACCTGCTATCCATCTTATTGCGTGCAAAACAGCTTATGTTTATAAAACGACATTGTTGTGCTTCTGAAAGATGTGATAAGGTACTGAAAAGTTTCTTTTGTTCGCTGTCTCCTAATGGAACAGGGGAAGCTGGAGGCCAGAGTTAGTGGTGCCTTTGATTACATGCAAGTGATGCTGGGTCTAAGCTTCATACAGACTGTGCACCACCCTGTCACATGCTTACCATCCAGGCTGATGCTGAGAAAAATTAGAATTAATGGGTTGGGAGAGTGAAAAACAGTTGGAGAAAAGAAAGCTCTGTGGCAGAATATAGGAACAGAACTTGATCACGCTAAATCTGTTACAGAAGGCCCATGACTACAGCAACTGTCCAACGATGACTTGCCTTTAAATATTTACAGTGTATTTAATTGGCCGTAACACAAGCGTGTCACACTGCTTTCAACACAGAACGATCTCCGAATGCTTAAAGTTGTCATACTTAAGCCGAGAAGATGATATTTCCTTCTGACCTGAGTAAACGTTCCTCTGAAGGTTTTTTTTTTAGTTTCCACTCTCCTTTATCATTGCCATGCTGGTTAGCAACTAAATGTAGTGCCCAGTAGGGAGCTACACTAAACAACACCACCACACAGTCCTCCCCTTCCTCATCCCTTTCCCCTACTGTTTGACCTTAATCAGCAAAGTCTTCGCTACTCTCATTCAGATAATTATAGGAATGTGCAAGCAGCCCGTAGTCTTCAACAGGCAAAATCAGGGAGGTTTCCTGTTCCCAGCCGTTAGCCCTTCCTGGAATTCATCTGCATGTGTGTGTGTACACCATCAGGTTCAAATACAATATCCCCCTGACTAAACGGCTTGCTAAGACTTAAAGATGGAATCTGCTCTTCTGGAACCGTGTCTCAGTGTAAGAAGTAACGAGGGCAAACGAGGCGTTGTGTTTTGGCGTTCTTCAGAGGTGCTTGGGCGGGGTTGGGGGGCTTCAAAGAGCTTTTAGGGAGGAATCCCACATATCTGACCCATTATGACTAAAGGAATGAACTTACTCTGGGGAAAATGAGATTGAACAGTAAATTGAAAATCAGCTACAAGGCCCCTTGAAACTGATTTTTAAAAAAATTATCTTACTTATAGTTAAAAACAGGAGATAATTTTTTTCAAATTTGTCTTGCCCCGAGCCTGACTTCCCATTTCTGTGAGTAAACAGGGTGTTATGGACATTTCCTTTCAACTCAACTTCTTGGATTCTGAATTCACAACGGGAATCCTGGTAGACTGTGCAGGGTTGAAGTCTCAGCAATTACATAAAGGTTATGTCAGGTATCAGGTTCGCTGGCAGGTTCTCAGTAACCATGTGTATAAAATGATCTCGATGGAATGGGAAATCTTTAAAACATTACACACTGTTTGGCAAATCGCATTTCTGGACAGGCAAAGCTCATCATCTGACAAGCAATCATCCTCTCAACTCTTTTAACCTGCAAACACTCCATCTGTGGCTGATGTTCTGATTTTTTTCTCCATTTCATCACCAACACTGTGAGTGCTGCTCTGAATGCTGCCTCAGGAGGCTCCTGTTCTTTTCAGTGCCTTCCCTGTATTGAAACCAGCACTGCACTTTCTCAACTCTGTCTTAGTCTCTCCTAAGACCAAAATTGTCCAGAGATAGATTTACCACAGAGAAGGAGACTATCCACTCATCCTGGATATGCCAGCTTCTTGAAAGAAGTTGTTCAATTAGTTCCATTTCTCCCTCTGTTTTCCCAGAATCCTATGAATGATTCAATTTCACTTTTTTAATCCAATTTCCCTTCCATTATTTGTGATAGTTTTGCTTCCACACACCTTTCAGGCAATGCATTCTAAATTGGATTATTCTGTGGGCAAATACATCATTCTGATTTGTGTTCAAATGGACAATTATAGCCCGCTTATGGCCCACAATCTGCTATTGCTCAGTCACACAGGCAGCAGAAGAGGCCTGTATCCAACATGCAGCCTGGCAGGTTTGACCCTGGGGGATACCACCCTGTGAAATCTAGTGGGTGCCTCCTTCCGGTGCCAGTTGGAGGCTCGTCTTCGTTTTGTGCCTCCACATCAATCTCCTAACTGGTCCAACATGCCTACCTCCTTTGCTGAGGCTTTCCAGACGTCATGGGAGGTCTGAGGCCATCACTGAATGCCTCCCCACCATCAGTCTCTCTCTAACCCTATCGTCTAATAAGACTATGGTGTTTTTACCTTTTTACCTCCTTTGTCCAGATGCAGTACCAATGGCGACCACCACTGCTGGTGGCACTGCCAGTATTACAGTATTACTAACCTCTGATTGGCTGCCAACAATATGAGGCCAGTTGCGTTCCTAGTGAGAGATGGAAATCTTGCCTCATAATAATTAAAGGTTAGACATGCCAATAGATGCAGCTTCACTCAATTCATGATGATTCCAGACAATATACCCCAAATGGTTATACTCCTGAGGGGGGATGGATGAACTCACTCCCCTTCTTAATTCAACCCCTCTCTCGGTTGGTTGTAACAAGGTTAATTTAAACAAAGGGATACCTTCCCTCATGGATCCATTTTCCTGATCAAAATGTATTTATGTTTCCAAAGGAGCCACATTAACAAGGCTTTCTTGAGCTAAAGGAAGTGTAAATTTAGCAGTTGCTAAATGTGGGAAAAGATGATAAAACATGACCCACGTTCACACAGATTAAAAGTGCGAATTGAGTGAAAAGATGTTAGGTAAAATGATTGTGATAGTGAAGCAGGTGATTTCAAGACTTTTGGCTCTGCAGTTAGCTGACAGTCTTTTGTCTTGTTTCCTTCTCAACAACAACTTATCGGCTTACTTGTCTTCTAAGACTCATAGCTATAAGTAGTTTTTCTTTTACCTGCAGTGCAGGGGTGTCGGGTATGTCGTGACTGCACTTAAAAGAGGGAGTTGTTCCACAACTCATCACAAAAATTCCCAATGAAACCGTGAAACTGACCAATTTGCCTGACAGTCTACAGTTCGTGACAAAAACAATTCACGAATTCTAAAACTAACTTATTTGTTGTTATTCATTCGCAGGATGAAGGTGTTCCTGGCTTGGCAGCATTTATTGCCCACCCCTAATTGCCCAAGAACAGTTAAGAGTAAACCATATTATTGTGCTCAGGAGTCACATAAAGGCCAGAACAAGTAAGGATGGCAGATTTCCTTCCCTAAAGAACATTAATAAAGCAGCTGGGCTATTCCCCAGTAAGTATTTCATAGTCACCATTAGAACCTTAATTCCGGATTTTTGTTGAATCCAAATTCCACCATCTGCCGTGCCAGGATTTGAAACCAGGTCCCGAGAACATTAATAAAAACCAAAAGAACTGTGGAAGCTGTAATTCAGGAACAAAAACAGAAGTTGCTGGAAAAGCTCAGCAGGTCTGGCGGCATCTGTGAAAGAAAAATCAGAGTTAACATTGCGGATCAGGTGACCCTTCCTCAGAAGTGCTGAGCTTTTCCAGCAACTTCTGTTTTTGTCCCCAGAACATTACCTGGGTCTTTGGATTAACTGTCCAGCAATAATACCACGAGACCATTGCCTCTTGTTCAAGTTTAACATGTAAAGCAAAAAATGATTCCTAATTTATTCAGTTTGAACTAAACCCCTTCAAGCGCTAAACACATGCACACTCAATCACAATTCAGGCAGACATAAGACAAGCAGTATAACAAATATACCATGGATAGCAAAGAATATATGCAGGTTGAACAAAATTCTGAAAATGACAAGTCCAGACCATAAGATATTAAGAAACAGGAACATTAGTAGGCCATTCAGCCCCCTGTGCCTACTCTACCATTCAAAAGTATCATAGCTGATCCAACAATCCTCACATCCTTTTCCTCATAACCCTTGATTCCCCTACTGATCAAGAGTCTATCTATCCATATCAGCCTTAAATATACACAAGGACACTGCCCCAACAGCTCTCGCAGCAAGAAATTGTAAAGGTTCGCATCCCTCTGAGACAAGAAATTCCTCCTTGTCTCAGTCTTAAATTGGCTCCCCTTTATTCTAAATCCATCGAATCCCTGCAGTGTGGAAACAGGCCCTTTGGCCCAACAAGTCCACACTGACCTTTGGAGCATCCCACCCAGACCCATCCCCCTAAAATACACATCCCTGAACACTACAGGCAATTTAGCATGGCCAATCCACCTAACTTGCACATTTTTGGACTGTGGGAGGAAACCGGAGTACCTGGAGGAAACCCACACAGACATGGGGAGAGTGTGCAAACTCCACACAGACAGTCACCCAAGGGTGGGATCAAACCTGGGTCCCTGGCACTGTGAGGGGGCAGTGCTAACCACCGAGCCACCGTGCCACTCCAGATCTATGCCTCTGGTCCTATACTTTCCCATGAGGGGAAACATCCTCTTAATATTTACCCTGTCAAGCCCCTTCAGAATCCTTTGTGGAAGACTTTTGAGCCTGCTTTGGTTTGTTCCTGGAAGGGTAAAATACAAAGATGCCTGCTGTTTGGAAAATAATGCCCAGGAGATAGCTTTCTGCTGCTTGTGAGGGGAGATGAAGAGGAGAGTCAGCCTCTCATCTCTTCTTTTTAAATCTTTCTGTTTGAGATTTCCATGACACTTTCCAGGTGTTACATTCCATGGATTTACATAGAACTTTGCCACACAGCTAATGAAATTACATTCTTTAGGATTTTATGAGATGTGGGTATCACAGGCAAGGCCACCATTTCTTGCCCTCTCTCTTGCTAGCTGGGCAATTTCTGAGAGCAGTTAAGTGTCGACTGCATTGCTGTGTGTTTGGAGTCACATGTAGGCCACACCAGGTGAGGATCGCAGATGTTGAACTGAAAGAAAGTTTCTTTGCTTATTGTGAGGGCTATAACACTCACCTTCCAGGTTAGACCTTGAGGTACAGGAGTGCTGCTGGGACAAGTAGAATGGCAAGTCAGCAAGAAGTAGCTGCTTCACTGCAACTGGGATGGTAATTTGAGGATAAAGTCAAAGTAATGAAAGATAGTGGCAGTAGACAGAAGCACTGGCCTCTGGGTTAATGTGAGAGTAGGAGGGCCAGCACGTCTAATCTTCTCATTGGCACCATTCCTGCTGGTAATAAGGACAAGCAGGTCGACATCAGAAACCGGATATCATTACAATCCAGTTCTAGCTGATTTTGGGATTTTCTGACCCTGGATTCTGTAGTCACCGTTATTTATAGCTGTGTTGATAATGGCAGCTTATCTATACAAATTACTTGAAATCTGTCCCAAATCACAGTGGCATCAAATGAAACTGTTATTGTTTCCATTTAATGTGGTTGTTTTATCAGCTGTGTTCTTCTGTGTGTCTGAAATTCCCAGCTCTATATCCCCTCTATGTATATACTAACTCTTACAGACACAGGCATTCACACACACAGGCATTCACACTCACAAACAGTTATACACACACATGCATGCTCACACTCAAATGAACATGCACATATGTGGACACATACCCACCCAAGTGTTCATGCATACATCCACACATATACACATACAAGCATGTGTTCATTCATATGAATTGTACACAAATAGAAAAATATGCTCACTTATATACGCAGACATAAATGTGCAAGAATTCACAAAATGTACATGCATACGTGCCAACATATAGACATACATGCAGCCAAATGCAAGCACACACACATACACGCACACGTGTGCACACATACATAAACAGACATGCATATGAATACAAGAGGCCAAGCAGCATCAGAGGAGCAAGAAGGCTGACGTTTCGGGCCTAGACCCTTCTTCAGAATGTCCAGGTCTGAAACGTCAGCCTTCCTGCTCCTCTGGTGCTGCTTGGCCTGCTGTGTTCATCCAGCTCTATACCTTGTTATCTCAGATTCTCCAGCATCTGCAGTTCCTGCGAGCTCTGCATATGAATACAAACATGCACATGTGCAAATACACTCATATGCACACAAAAACACTCGCATACAAATGTGTACACATTTGCACACTCACATACACAATCTTGTGCATTCACACATGTGGACATACACACATATGCATCATACACAAACATGCATCTGTCATATACACACAGACACCCATAAACATGCACACTGCTTTCTGAAAAAGCAGATAGGTATACTTGTCTGAGATAACAAGCATGGGGCTGGATGAACACAGCAGGTCAAGCAGCATCACAGGAGCAGGAAAACTTGACGTTTCGGGCCTAAACCCTTCATCAGAAATGGGGGAGGGGAAGAGGGTTCTGAAATAAATAGGGAGAGAAGGGGAGGTGGATAGAGGATGGATAGAGGAGAGGATAGGTGGAGAGGAGGCAGACAAGTCGAAGAGGCGGGGATGGAGCCAGTAAAGGTGAGTGTAGGTAGGGGGGTAGGGAGGAAATAGGTCAGTCCAGGGAGGACGGACAGGTCAAGGGGGCGGGATGATGTTAGTAGATAGGAGATGGGGGTGTGGCTTGAGGTGAGAGGAGAAACAGGTTAGGGAGGTGGAGATGAGCTGGGCTGGTTTTGGGATGCGGTTGGGGGAGGGGAGATTTTGAAGTTTGTGAAATCCGCATTGATGCCATTGGGCTGCAGGGTTCCCAGGCTGAATATGATTTGCTGTTCCTGCAGCCTTCGGGTGGCATCACTGTGGCATTGTAGGAGGCCAAGGATGGACATGTCATCTGAGGAATGGGAGGGGGAGTTGAAATGGTTCGCAACTGGGAGGTGCAGTTGTTTGTTGCGAACTGAGCGCAGGTGTTCTGCAAAGCGGTCCCCAAGCCTCCGCTTGGTTTCCCCGATGTAGAGGAAGCCACAAC
>JAHRHZ010000022.1:23680490-23701885 GCA_024137785.1 Ginglymostoma cirratum | reverse complement strand
CCTCTATCCGCCTCCCCCCCTCTCTCCCTATTTATTTCAGAACCCTCTTCCCCTCCCCCATTTCTGATGAAGGGTTTAGGCCCGAAACGTCAAGTTTTCCTGCTCCTATGATGCTGCTTGACCTGCTGTGTTCATCCAGCCCCATGCTTGTTATCTCAGATTCTCCAGCATCTGCAGTACCTTTTATCTCTTAGGTATACTTGTCTCATTTGTTGGAGAACATTTTTCTTAGGCAGTGTCCCTGAGAAATCTGCTTCACTGGCAAAGGTAAATCTGCCATAAGTAAATCCTTTTGATTCCAAGGATAGTATTGTGGACCTTGCTTACATTGCTGCCACATTGTGGCATTGCCCTTTTCTCTGGGTGACTGAAAAGAAAGAACGGACTTCCACTTATCCAGCTTCTGTCACAATCTCAGAATGTCCCAAAGCATTTGCAGCCAATGGAATATTTTCTTCTGAAGTATAATCACTGCTCTCAGTCACAGTCTTTCGGGAGGAAGGCTCATTTGGAAGTCTAAGTACAGCATCTCACATGGGCTTTCTCCTCTTCATCTGGAAGGCAATCTATTAATGGATAAATTATAGACGGAATGTGTGAGAAAACAGGCTTAAAAACTGGTGGCTCATGGGGTGAATGCACATCCCTGTGTGAGACTCAGACTCACTGATCAGGAAGGATCATACTAAGCACATTGATCCCAGTCATAAAGTCATACAACAAGGCACAGCAACTGCAATTGTCATTATTGTCAGTTGTCCACGAGTCAATGTTGTGAATTCCAGTCACATTCCAGAAACCTGAGCATACAGTGCAGTCCTGAGGGAGATAAAAGGTACTGCAGATGCAGGAGAATCCGAGATAACAAGCGTGGGGCTGGATGAACACAGCAGGTCAAGCAGCATCATAGGAGCAGGAAAACTTGACGTTTCGGGCCTAGACCCGTCATCATCATTCACCTAGTCCTGAGGGAGTGCCTGGGCGTTGCTGATTTGCATATGATACTTTAAACTGACGTTCCACCTCCCCTCTCAAGTAAACATTAAAAGATCCCAAGGCAATATTTCAAAGGACAGCATAGCATCGCATCTAATGTAAAAACACAAACATCATCACTAAAAAGCTGATTATCTGGAAAACTATTTTGTTGTCATTTATGGGACCTTGCTCTGCGCAAATTGACTACTTGTTTCTGATATTACAACACAGGGTACACAATAGCACTCTATTGGCCATGAAGCATTTTACAAATTCCAGAGGTTGTGAAAATAACGTCAGTTCTTTCTCTGTAATTCTGAGCTCAAGGGCACAAACATCAATAGGCTTCTTGTTCTGATTGCTCACTCAGGAGAGTACCTGGGTACCTATGACAAGTAAGGACTGAAACAGGCAGACCAAATTTGCCACCCAGGCCAGCCAAGATTGAACCCCTTATGAATTAAGTATGGTCCATACAGGTGAAGGTCAGGTACTGGAGGACACAATGGAGCAGGTTCTAGAATAGGTCATGAGCTTCTCTTTGTAAATCTATGGTAGCTTTAACCTGTGACTAGACAGTTAACAAGCTGACCAGGCAACGTGCTCCCTATAGGCAAAGGTCTTTGTCACATTAAACAGTGGAACCTAACTTTTCAGTACCAAGAAAAAGGTGATTTACAATGTCAAGCTGGAAGTCAGGGACACTTTACTGATTGTCTTCTGATAATTATCATGGTTTTCATTGCCAATTGTGGCAAATAGAGGCTGGGATATAAGGCAATATTAGCTTTCAGATTGATGACTTTTAGAGAACTGTTTTAATAGTCACTGGGGCCACTTCTAAACCCCTGCTGCTGGACTTCAAGTACAAACTCATTGTGTTTGTGTGTACACGTATGTTGGGGGCACGTGCACATGTGATTGTGTACATGGATATGTGCATGCATGTACACGAGTATGCTTTTTAGTGGCATGTGTATATGTGTGTGTGGTGGGATGTGCAGAAAATAGTTATCGAAAAGAGATTTTGTCAAGTTCATGCAGAACAGAAACATAGTACATACAATATGGAAGGAGACCATTCAGCCTACTGTATATGCACTAGTTCCCAGAAGCAGTTGTCTAGTTGATTCCATTCCTCTCTCCTTTCCACAGAGATCTGCAAATTTTTTCAAGTATTTATCTCACTCTTCCTTCAACAGTAAATATAATTACATTTTTACAGGAAACGGAATGACTGAGCATTTTGCTTGCATCTCTGAAATGTCTAAATGTATTGCACACAACAAATGATTTTGAAACATGTTTAAGATAGTGCATATATATTGAAATAATAATTACAGGCTTATGAGCAAAAGAAGTGGCTATTTTACACACTGCAGCCAATGTGCAAGTGATATCTAGTTCAACTCCCATTTTTACACAGACTAGGAAACAATCGTTGCCATTAATTAAGGGTGGAATGTTGGTCAGGCCTCCCTCCAAAGCTCCCCTGACATCCATTAATATAAATAACAAAGAAAAAGAACAACAAAATAAGAAGAAAGTTAGAAAGCGTGAAAATTCTTTTGACTATACTCAATTTTACGTGACTGATAAGAAGCATTTTGAACTCTTGATTGCAAATAACCCAGCCAGTACTCCAGTATTAAGCAAACTAACAGGTAACAAGGCAAAGTCCTACAAGAAAGGGAATTCTTTATGGTGTGGTCTCCTAACATGATGGATGACCGTTAGATTGAGATGGGATTGGGTTTCACTTGATCTGGATGTACCGAGCATCTGATACCTTGCCTGCACTTGATTGATATTATCAGGGATGACTTAAACTTGAGAGCGGGGGCTCCACAACTGACCTTCAATGTAATGTGTACAGAGGGGATCCGATGGACTGAGGTGGGTGGGGGGTGGAGTTGGTTAGGACTAGAGGCGGTACCTGGTTGTCACTTAATTCCTCTGTTCCCACAACCAGTTGAACTCATCGGGTGCCTGAGTGTCCCTTTCATGTTGGATTTGAAAATTGAATTGTTCCATTGTCTTCCCCTCCTCCACCATCTTTCCAAGGTTATGTCAAACCGAGCCCTCATCTACCATCAGAAAAGACCCCGCAGCACTATTTGGAAGAAGGACTAGGGCATCCACCCTGTGTCCAACTAGTATTTATCTGTCAACTAATGTCACTAAAAGACAAATAATCTTTTCTTTTTCACTTTGCTGTTTGTGGGTCCTTGGTGTCCATAATTGGCAGTTGTGACTCCTCCATTGACAACTGTGGCTGCGCTGAAAAAAAGAACACTTCAAGGCCATGGAAGGCACTATAGAAATGCATGTTCTTCTTTTCAAATTGGCTGCACCATGACCACTACATAACCTGATCAGACTGGAGTATTGTGATACATACAGAGTGTATCGAATTCAGGTAATAGTTTGTTAATAACACCATTACACCAGGCTTTGTTTACTACATTCTGGCTGGTTGGTCCCTACATAAAAAAAAACTAACAAATGGAAAGGAATTAGAACAGAAAAGTAAAGCCAACCAGAATCAAACTAGCCCGTAAAATTCACCTCATATTATTAATGCTAATGGACAGCCTATCATGATTGTGAGGTGCACTTGTACCTCGGGGTGCAGGAGACAGATATAAAGTGCAGCAGCAGCACAGTATTGTCGTGCTACCCTGCTATTTCAATGAATTACAGGAGATTTGTTACCTCATGTGGAAGCAAATTGTCAGTGTCCTCTGCAAACGCCCCTCAGGTCAGCACTTGACTGCTGCCCTCACCAACTGCTGTTAGTATTTATATCTGTACTATGTACAAGAGCTTGTGGTTCTCCCCAAACAACATGCAGTCTACTCGTTGCCAGCAAGGTGAAGTGTTGAATTGTTTGTGATCTGACCTCCCCCTACCCCAACAATTTGCTTTAGGGGCAAACTAAAGAGCTAACTGCATCCTTTGCCAAACTGTTCCAATACAACCACAGGACTGGCATTTCCCCAATAAGAAGGAAACTTGCCCAGGTTTGTCCAGATCAACAAAAAATGGGTCAGTTCCAATCTGGCCAAATGTTGCATCATCAGTCTACTCTTGATCATCAGCAAAGTGACTAAAAGTATGGTTGACAATGCTACCAAGTGGACTTACACATTAATAACATCATCATCTCAGGTGTTCAGTTGGGTTTTGCCAGGACCACTCTGCTTCAGACCTTATGACAATCATGGTTCAAACAACAGAGCTCAACCTCTGAGGTGCAGTGAGAGTGACTCCTTCTGAAGTCTAGGCAGCATTTGACTAGGTATAGAAACCAGCCCCAGAAAAGTTGAAGTCAGTGGGGAGCAAGGGGGAAGCTCTATATAAAAATGATGGTTGTGATTATTGGAGGCCAATCATCTTAGTGCCCAAGCATCATGGTCAGTGTTCCTCAGGGTAATGTCCTTGACTCAGCCATCCTCCCTCCATCACAAGCTCAGAAGTGGGGATGATTGCACAATCTTTAGTAAAATTCACAAATTTTAGACGCTGAAGCAGTCCATACCCACAAACAACAAGACCCAGACAGCAATCGGGTTTGGGTTGACAAGTGGCACGTGACATTCGTGCCAAGTGAAGGGGGGAGTGACACAGAATCTTAGTGGTTAGCACTGCTGCCTCACAATGCTAGGAACCCAGGTTCAAATCGCAGCCTTGGGCACTATCTGAGTGGAACTTGCCCATTCTCCCCATATCTGTGTGGTTTTCCTCCCACAGTCTAAAGATGTGCAGGTTAGGTGGATTGGCAATGGGAAATGAAGGGTCACAGGGATGGGGTGTCTGTGGGTGGAATGTTCTTCAGAGGATAGGTAAATGCAGGGATAGGGCCAGAGGCTAGGTCTGGTTGGGGTGCTGTTTTGGGAGTCAGTGTGGATGTAACGGACCGAATAGCCTTGTTCCACACTGCAGGGAGTCCATGATTCATGTAACATAAAAGTGCCAGGTGATGGCCATTTTCAACATAAGAGAGTCTAACCATCTTCCCTTGATATTTCAATATTTACCATCACTGAATCCACCAATTCCAACATTTGGGAGTTATCATTGATGAGAAGCTTAATTGATTCAGCAAAATAAATACAGTGACTGTAAAAGCAGGTGCGTTAATAACATTCAAAAGGGAGATGTTTTGAGTGCGAAAGGGGAAGTATATTGGAGTGGGACTAATTGGATTGCACATTCAACAGGCACAATGGCCTGAATTGCCTCATTATGTCAGGGCTTGTATGAACATGCGTCTGAAATAGGAGCCGGAGTAGATAGTCGAACCTGCTGTGCCATTCAATAAGATCATGGCTGATCAATTTGTATTTCAAATTCCACATTCCCACCTACCCCTGGTAACCTTTGATCTCCTTGCCTTGTCAGCATGTGCATGTATGTCTATGTGCGTTTATGTACGTGTGTCTCTACGTGTGCGCATACATATGACTGTATGCACATATTTCTGCAGGCATTTGTATGTGTGTGCCTACATGTTTCTGTGTGTGAGGTTTATATTAATCCAGCCATGGGGCTGGAGTGATTATGTAACTGGGACATTTATACAAGTGAATAGTTATTTTTAAAAGCTCATCAGCAAACTCAGCTAGTCTCTGTGGTTCCAGTATGTCCGGGGGACCTCCAACAGGCAGGATTGTGAAAACAGCGCGACACCTGTCTTCAGCCCTCAAAGATGAAAGGTCTCTTTCTCATTTTGATGCATGCAATCTCACGGTTTAACTGTGATTGCTACATGGGAAGACTGTCAGTGGCTGATGATGGGAGAGAGTTGACTGGCTCTGCAGCAGGTGGGGGGTGGGAAGTCAAGGTACATATCAGATATCAACAAGGTTGAAAACTATCTACAAGATGTCTGAAGGAGAAATTAATGAAAGCAAAGGGATAGAGACCAAAAATCAGCTGAAGTGTCAATTTCATTGAGTTTCACGAGGATTTCTCTCGGCGAGGCTGAGCTTGTTTTCTCGCGACACCGTTACAAAGCCGCCTCATCAATTACCTCAGCCTGTCCCTGTGGCACCCCTGTGGTCCTCTACTTGCCTCAAATCTCCCTCACGTAAATACTCACCACTGCTGGGATATCTTGGGATCCCTGGTGCGGGTACAAACCCAAAAAGGCCATTGGACATACCTAGCCAAGAGCTGGCCATCTACTGCTACCTTGCACCGTTGGAGACTTGTGGTAGGGGGACAAAGGGAAATTGTCCGCCCCACTTTGCGGACAGGCATTTGGAGGTGGGAAGGAGGGGTACACAGGAGGGTGTCCTCTTGCCCCTCCAGCAGCATAGGTGGCCACGACACCCAGATCCTGCCAGCTTGGTCTGAGGTTTCCCTCAGTGCAGTCTCCATAGTCTGGAGGAACAGCCAACTACGCCGCAAGAGGGTCAATGACCTTCTGTGCTCTGCAAGGGTATCTACCACCATTGTATCCCTGCTCACTCACACTCACCCTGTTTCTGCTACTCACCTACTCCAACCCTACTAAACCGGCAATGCCTTTTCTGTCACTAGGGACACGTTACCACCCTTCCTCCACCTACACCTGCACCAAGTATCGTGTCATCCATTCACTGTCACCTCACTCAATCTCTCCCCTCATTCCAGGGGAAAGCAACTGTATTGACTCAACAGTGGGCTCCCCTACAAGGGGAGGATATTGACCCTGTCTGGAAGACCGGGAGCAGGAATGTGGTGATGCTGAGATACCTAAAATCCTGGCAATCAAGGAGGAAGCATTGCTCATTGCTGCACGACTTTCCTATTTCGCCCACAGTGAGCGTATTATTACCACGCTGCAATTCTTGCTCAGTCATTGTAAGAACTGCCGATGCTGGAGTCAGAGATAACATAGTGTGAAACGTCAGCTTTCCTGCTCCTTTGACGCTGCCTGGCCTGCTGTGTTCCTCCAGCTCGACGCTTTGTTATATCTACAATTCTTCATGACTCATTCTCTCTCTCTTGTCTCCTTGCAGTATCAGCAGCATGAGCACAATCCCTGTGATTGGGAGGGCAATGCCACAAGACATGGCCTCCTCTTCCTCTGGGGAAGACAGCGCGGATCCCTCAGGGGAAGCGCTGACAAAGCTGCCTCCTGTACGCTCCACCAGCTCAAATACTGACTCCCTCGATCCGGGGTGTTGGCTAGATGGGAGCCAGGAGTACCTACTGGTGAGCACTTCGCTGCCACACCTCTGCAGCTGGCTGAGGAAGAACCCCACCCCCAGGACATCAGCTCAGAGCAATGCAGGGATCTGTAATGTTCATTTGATATGCCTGGGGCTAGGAAGTAAAGATGAAGATTTAGATTACTAGGCTAGGTGGAGACTAGGGGTAATTCATTGTCTATGGGGTTAACAGGGAGGAGCTACCTACTCAGCCCCGAGTATGAGAGGACCCCATACAAATGCCCCAGGAGACACAGGAGAAGCAGGGAGGTTTCCCAAGGACTACCTGACACAGGCTGCAGCAACCCAACTGGGTGCCTTTGACATGTGAGTCTCCGGCTGCCTAAATGGACAGAGATTAGTGGCTGCCATGGACAACCAGGTCAGGCAGTTTCAGAGTCAGGCATCCTTAGAAGAGGCTTTGCAGTAGGGTTAAAATTGTATCAGAGATAATAGGAACTGCCGATGCTGGAGAATCTGAGACAACAAGGTGTAGAGCTGGATGAACGCAGCAGGCCAAGCAGCATCAGAAGAGCAGGAAAGCTGACATTTCGGGCCTAGACCCTTAGCTGGATATGCGCATGGACCCACACTCCATCACGTCATTCCAGCCATTAGAATTCAGCATCAACAGCAAGGGTACCGTGGGACAAGGGACCCTGACCTCATTCCAGGTGCCTGTTCCTCACAAGGAGTCTGGGTGGAAACAGTAGGCACCCAGTGGGAGGAGGCAACACAGACAAATCCTGCCTTTCCCCACCACCCACCCACCCCCAACGTTTCTTTAAGGTACACAGAGTGTTTGGGACAGGGATTTGTAGTCTACACAGGTGGCTCATGCCTAAGGTTCATAAAACATGCAGTACTCACTGTGGATGTCTGTATAATGCTGTTGTCCTCTGAAAGGGCCTCACATACCTCAAACTGAACCCCCCCCCCCCCCACAGAAGGAAACATCTTCCCCATCCCCATTTCGGGGAAGCAGCCATTTTCATTTCTGATGAAGGGTTTAGGCCCGAAACGTCAAGTTTTCCTGCTCCTGTGATGCTGCTTGACCTGCTGTGTTCATCCAGCCCCATGCTTGTTACCCCTGTTCATCTCCATTGTGATTGTTCTTCACAGCTGATGGAAGGCAAAAGCACCTGCTCCACAAACAGCCAATCTCAGCCTCAGATTCTCACTGCTGCTGAGCAATACTTAAACGGACACATTCCCTTCATGGTAGCTCCTTCCTGTTAACCCCATAGACTATGAATTACCCCTAGTCTCCACCCAGCCTATTAATCTAAATCTTCATCTTTACTTCCTAGCCCCAGGCATAGCAAATCAACATTACAGATCTAGTATCCCACTGTTCCCGATGGAAGGCAGGGTGCTGTTTACAGGCAATGACACCCCCACACCATCCCTTACACTACCTCGCACAACCCCCTCATCAACCCTTCTTATACATTCCTCCTTTGACCACTTCAGACAACTTCACAGTTATAACCCCTCTGCATCCTAGCTGTCTGACTCTAATCCCCACAATTAAATTCCTCAGCTTCCTCCAGTAACTGGCCCCTGGTAACCAGCCCTCTTGACTTTTGGCCTGCAGTACTGACAATGGCCCACCCCATGGAGTGACTTAGCCAGGCAGCCCTGAGCAGTGAGTGCACAGATCCAGATTGATACCTGTACAGCCTCCCACCTGTACAGCAACGGCTTGGGCTGGATGCACAAGACCCATGGGGTGACTATGACCCTCTCCCCAGACTGTAATGATATGGACTCCACCACCCTGCCCACCAAACCTGGACATCTTGAATGGTTGACTGGCTGTGGCCAAGCCTCTGGACTGATATTGAAGACTGTCTTTGACTTACCTAACTTTAACTCTAACACTAACCTTAACTAATCCTAATCCTAACTAACCCTAACCCTTTTGCTGTAACCCCTTGCCTGAAGAGTGTCTCCCTTGACTTCACTGAGGACCCCTCCCCTTAGACTTTGAGACGAGGTCCATTTGCTTGCAGCACATGCAGTGTGTCTGACAAATACATGGCTGGCTCATGGTAGGGCTGTGAGATTGACATGGCACTGTGTCATACAGCAACATGTCCATCCATTGACTGATAACTGCTGATGAGTTTTGTGTCTACACTAATTAGCAAGGCAAGACAGAATACTGTGAGTCTTTAAGATCAGGCTGAGGGCATAAAGCACAAAAAGCCAAGTGAGCATCCAGCTAGACATAAAGTGAATGAACACTGAGAGCGTGATAGTAAGAACTGCCGATGCTAGAGTTGGAGATACCACAGTATGGAGCTGGAAGAATACAGCAGGCCAGGCAGCATCAGATGAGCAGGGAGGTTGATGTTTTGGGTCAGGACCCTTCTTCAGAAACCCTGAGATACAACCTGGTCCAGTCTGTGCACTGTCCAAATACACACAATATCCTTGCAGCAGCATTGCAATGAGAGTTGCCAGTGCACTCAAATGTACAGACCTGAAGTGGAGAAGTATACTGTAGATTGGCAATGTGTCATCATGCTGCAGTGAGGTTGGTTTGTGTCAGATGCTAACATCTATGGACAAGAGATACTAATGGCACTGCCTGTAGAGCATGCCCCGAGATACTACTGACTGGTACCCAAGATGATGGTCTGGAGGAGGAAGCGGTGAGCTAGAGTTGCTAGGGACTTCATGACAGAAATTCTCAGTCTTCAGTTTCTATTCAGATGGTGGGAGGATGGGAGAGCACCATATTAATAATTTGAGCTTTACATAATGATGAAGGATAATGAACCGCAAATTCCTGTTAATCAGCCTCTTCCTGCTCACTGGTGAGAATGTCATCTTGGTGTCCAGAACCTGGTTGGAAAATGTGATTTTTTGGTCCCAACGTTGAGAAGGGCCTTGCTTGACATCACACCTAATTTTCCCAGATTTCTCACCATAACCCATGCTGTTGAGGGGCTGAGGAGATTTTGCCCATAAGAGACAGTACCTAAGAGTTTCTGTTTACAAATTAGGAGCATTTTTAAGCATAACTGTTGCATGAAGTCTATCTTCTTGAGTCAGGAGGTTGTGTTCCAGAGACTTGAGAAGAGAATCGTAGCTGGCACTCCAGTGCAATAATGAGGGAGTGCTGCCCTGTCGGAAGTACTGCCCATTGAACGTGCTACATCTACCCTTCTGGACACTGTTTGAAGCAGAGCAAAGGAATATTCACTGGTGTCCTGGCCATCATTACTGCTCAACCAACATCAGTTAAAAGTACAGTCATGGAGGTCTACAGCATTGAAACAGGCCCTTCAGCCCAACTTTCCCATGCCACCCAGTTTTCACAATTAAACTAGTTCCATTTGCCTGCATTTGGGCCATATCCCTCCATACTATCCCATTCATGTACCTGTCTAAATGTTTCTCAAATGATGAAATTGTAGTCACCTCCACCACTACCTCTGGCAGCCCATTCCAGACACTGACCTCCCTGAATGTAAAAAATTGCCCCCCTATCTCTCCCCTCACATCTTAAATCTATGCACTCTATTTTTAGACTTACCTACCATGGGGAAAAGCTGTTGGCTATCTGCCTTATCTGTGTCTCTCATGATTTTATAGGCCTCTATAAGGTCACCCCCCCAGTCTTCTGCACTCCAGGGAAAAAAGTCCCAGCCTATCCAAACTCTTCTTATAATTCAAACCTTCCAGTCCAGGTAGCATCCCAGTAAATGTTTTCTGCACTCTTTCTAGTTTAATAATGTCCTTTCTACAGTGGGGTGACTATAACTGCATGCAGTATTCCAAATCATTTAATTGATTGCTGCTTGTGAGAGTTTGCTGAGGGATCAGATGGCTGCTGCCATTCCTACATTCCAACAGATGACTCACTTCAAAAAGACCTTCCTTGGCTGTGTAGTGCTTTAGATTGTCTCGATATTGTAAAAGGTGCTGCAGAACTGCAAGGCTCGACTTTGGTGCCACAAGGAGTGTTAAATTCTCGGAGACTGGAGTTAAGGTCCATGATGAGGGCGTTCTTGAAGATTTGGAGCTACACTAGAGACGCAATTGGAGGTCACTGTGGGTAATTATGGACTTGAGCAAAGGTCTGACCAGAAATCTCAGGATAAGATTGAAAGTTAATATAATAAATGCTTAATGTTTCACTTTATGAAACTGTGCTGACTTGCCTTGATTATTGCTACAAAAAGCCTTCCAAGCCCAGTGCTTGCTGTCAGTTTACTGGTGTATTTTACCTGGTTGACAAGGATTTAATGTTCCTAATGAGTATATGAAAACACCTTCAAAGGCTGGGCTAATACAAACAGAAGGAGGCAGTGAAGGAAAAGACAGCTGACAGCAGAGGACTGATTGCACCAGGGATGTTTACTGTGAAGTCTCGTACATAGTTATGTTTGGAGTGTAATTGCACAAGATCAGCAAAAAAACGCCCACACTGTCAGTTAATCAATTAGAGGCTGAGTGAAAAGCTTTCCAAAACTCCTTAGTGCACATGGGCAGGAAAGTGAAAGGTAGGGGGCAGAGAGTAGTAGGAGTAGGAGGAAAGCCCAGATTCAGATGGACTCAGTGGGTCATTACATGAAGAAGGATCTACATGGGGAGATTTCATGTCCTCATCTATAATCCCAACATTTTTCTGTTTTTGCTCCAATCCTGATTAGGTCAGCGGCCCCACCAACACATGATCAATGCACATGTGAGATCAGCTTCCTGCAAGACCCATAGTCCCTGAAAAGGTGCATGTCATACTGAAGAGGCCGGAACTGAGAGGTTATAATTAATGGGAAAGATGGAATAGACTGTTGGCATGACTGTGTAATTATAATATAAATTTTGCGAAGAAGCTGATCTGAGTTTTTAGAAGGAACATGATATTTTAGAAAATGTTCCCAGAGGTCATGTGACTGCTTTGTTGATTCACTGCAGACAAAAATCAGTCAGACTGATGTGCTATCTCAATCATAAAAAGAGAACATTTGTTAACCCTTAGAAAACCCAATTGTCGAAAAGTGTGAGGAAATGTAAGCTTCTATGAAATGCCAAGCCTAGATTGTGTGTGCACGCCTCTGGAATGGGATTATGAACAAAGAATTGTCAGATTCTGAGGATTATTGAAAGTAATTTGACTGAACCAGAGACCCCGAACTAATAAGCCAATATTAGTGAGTTCATGTCCCACCATGACAACTTTAGAATTTGAATTTGAGATAAATTTTAGCCACACCTTGGGCGAGATTGTTGAAGCGAATATGGTTACAGAGGGATACTCCAAATTGTTGATCTCCTGCGTGAGGAGAGATGAACTGACTCCCATTATTTAAAAGTTACCCACCCTCTTAGTCGGTCACAGAAAGATTAGTTTACAAAACCATTCCCCCATTATGATGTCTTTCTTCCAGATCAGATGTTTTTTTGTTATAAAAGGACTCAAGTTAACCAGGCTTTCTTCATTATCAAGAGTACATTTGTTAGATAATGAAAGGAGGATGCAGCACACATACAGATTAAAAATAAGAAATTAGTCCAAAACAAACAGTTATACAAAAGGTATATGGATCAGTATTTCTGCATGGCTTGTGAAGAGTAGATTATGGAATGTTGATAGTTGAGCATTGATTTTGGAATTCTTAGCTTTTCTAGTTAGTTGAAATCCTTTTGTTTTGTTCCCTTTCATGGTGGTAGTGTGGCAGCACTCAGAGAAGAGAATCCATCAGTTGCTCTGTTTCTTCTTAACTTGATTGCTAGTGGGCTTCAAGCAAGCAGTGCAAGAGATTGCTTTTACCTGAAGTGTAGGGGGATTACTGAATGGTTTTGCGATTGTGACTTTCGCAGAACACGAGCACTCGCACCCAGGCCAGTACGACTTCTTCCGCTTGCATACCTTCTTCCTCTAGCACAGACAGACCAGGGATGCATTTGGCTTTTAACACCCTTTATATGTATTCCTGGAAAGACAAATCACGTTGGTAAAAAGTAGCTTTCTGCTGAAGAGGTGGGGAGGTGGTAGGGAATAGTTAAACCTCTCATTATCTCTTCCTATCATGTATCTCTCTCTCTCTCTTTCTGTTTCCCTGGCAATTTACATCCACAGTCTTTCTTTGTCTGGAGCAGTTGTCTTTTAAAAAACACATTTTAGAATTAAAAGTAGAAAAAGAAATGTCTTTAGTTCTTTGGCATTGTGATTCATCATCCCGATAATAAACAATATGGAAATAAAATTCCCATTATCAGTGGGTGTGAATCATATAAGACTGTGTTGATAAATGTCTATTTACGGGAAGGAGGGTTTACCCGATCTGAGCTTGTATCTGATTCTAGCCTCACACCAACATGGTTAACCCTCAGCTTCTTCTTGAAATGGCCCAATGAGCTACTGAGTAATATCAGAACCACTACCTGCAATTAAAGTACAAAGTGCAACACTATCTCCTCAGCAGAGCAAAGGCTAGCCAATGAAGGCCACACCCTGAGAATTATTTATTCCAATTTAAATAGTTGCATTTATTTAGCCACTCGGTTGGTTTGACCAAGACCAGTTCTCCCCTGCTCATCAACGTTGTCCGAAGGAAAATAACAAAATCTACCTCTGAATCTATGTGAAGCTGACTCTCAGCAAGTGACCAATGATGTCATAGTCTAACTTACAATTATGTGCCACTATTCCTTTTATGTTTCTTTCCATGTTAGATGCATAAGACATAAATTATCCTTCTTTTTGTTGGGTAAGGGGAAAAGTGTGTAATAGCCAAGTCAATAAAGTTAGGTACAAATTGAGCATGATCTGATTGAAGGGCAGAATAACCTTGAAGGGGCTGATTGGCCTACTCATGTTCTGATGCCACTTTCTAAAATAGTCCTTTCTGTACAATCTGAAACAGGCCACCTCTCCCATGCATTTGGACACAGTTTACAATGGTCAAAGCCATATTTCTACTCTAATAGTGAGACCCACAGAATGTTTTTAGGGACTCTCACAATCCTTTTGCTGAAGGTGGGGATGGCAACCCACAATCAGATCAAAGTGTCCGGGTGTCAGCCAGGGATTGAGAACTGGAGTTCCAGTCTGTATTTGCAGGTCTGTGTGGGGAAGGAGTTCAAACCCTGCACCTACTGACTCAGCAGGTGGGTATAGTGAGTAACATGCCAAAGGATCAGATGATAAACTCCCCTATTAAACCAAAGGCTCTTGATCACTTCCACTGTGATAGCTTTCCTTCATTCAGATCCTGTTATCCAGGGAGTGGTTATCCTGTGGAATTGTTACCACTTGGAGCAGTTGAGTCAATTGGCACTGATCAATTTAAGGCGGGGATAGATTTTGCATAATGGAGAAAATGTGACAAGGATATGCTAATAGAATTAAATAAAGTGGGAGGAAGCTTTGCAGCAGCATAAAAGAATGGCAAGAGACTGTGATACTAGAGATTGCAGCGCTGAGAGACTGCGATGCTTAGCGTGCCATTGGCAGAAGCATGGGATCAATCGTCCTCTCACTTTCTTACTTGGAGACCGTTAGGAAAGAATAGAAAGATCTCAGTAAGAAGAGTATTGCTCACCCTCTCTATTGAAGTTAAAGTTGCTTTTTGACCCATTTGCTATGATGTCTAACATATAGTTAAAAAAGAAGTGACTCCTGTATTGTCCAAAAACTATTTTATTAGATGCTTTCCTTGTGTCAGAGAAACACATTATGACACACGAGATCATGGTTGTAAATGAAATCTCAGGGTTGAATAGAAGGATCAATTTGCAGTGCCTGTGTTCTGGTGTCTGTCAAGATCCAAATAGTTCTGGGTAGTCAGTCAGTCACAAAGACCTAAAACCGACAGACCTCACAAAACTTCAATATACATTCACTTTGTAAAAGGCTTGTAATGAAACAATCTTCATGTTTCCTTGTAGGGAAATAGATTTTCATTCGCCGTGACACACTGCCTCAGCCTGTCAGTCTCTAAGCATCACTCCTTCTCCTGATTGAACATTTTCAAGGTGTCTGCAGCATATTCAAATTTCAACCCTCTATCATGATGCCAAACATCAAAGTGTTGCAAAATTAATTTTATTTCCTTTCTTGCCTGTATTCCTGATAACTCAGTCTTTCTTGTTCCTTGGTTTTATAGATGTTCAGCACAGATATTAAATTGGATGGACAATTATTTCTGATTCTCAGCAGTCAATGGAAAATCTCCTGCTTTTTCACCCTGTTCTGTAACATGGAACATGTTTACTGTTTGGCTAAAGGCAGCACACTGTTGAAGTAATCAGGAATGCAGAACAGGTGAATAAGTGGATGAAAAGGAAAAGGATATCAGTGTGCTTACTGAATATGAGTTAGAAATTGCTGAGAGTAGTTAGTATGTGGAACTTTTGACAACGAAGAATTATTGAGAGGGATAGCTTTGAAGCATTTAAGAGGAAGCTGGATGAGCGAGAAAGACATAAAGGCTACGTGGAGAGAAAACCAGAGTTTGCATGTCAAGTCCAGTGACCCTTCAAGGCAAACAGGATCCACTATTGGACAAGATCACTCCACCAAAACTGTGGTCTCTGGGAGTGCACCTGGACACAGTGGGAGGAAAAGGGAATAAGAAACCTTCTGAGAGCACCATGGCTGACATTCATTATAAATAGATTATTAGATATGCAAATACATTTGCAATTTAAATCATCACTTGCCTGATTGTCTGTCATTTTAGCTGAAGGATGAAGATTCAAGGGACAGCAGCTACTGTTTAGAGCACCATGTGATGTTAAATCCTTTGCTGAAGGAGTGCTACACTTTCTCTGTATCTGAGCATCAGAAGTTGTGAGGCCTTTCAACAATTGTTAACTTTGGAAAAGTAAAGAAGCAGCAATAAAAAAAAGTGCTTGCTTTTGGGATTAAACAGTGGTTGAAGCAGCAACAGATTTATAGTCAACAAATAATAACTTAACCCAGTTTCGATCTATTGGAGATAATAGGTACTGCAGATGCTGGAGAATCCGAGATAACAAGGTGTGGAGCTGGATGAACACAGCAGGCCAAGCCGCATCAGAGGAGCAGGAAAGCTTGACATTTTGGGCTTAGACCCTGAGGGTTTTGGGCCCGAAACGTCAAGCTTTCCTGCTCCTATGATGCTGCTTGGCCTGCTGTGTTCATCCAGCTCCACACCTTGTTATCTTCGATCAATTGGAAGCAGATTTCAATTCAGTCATTCCTGACTTGTTGTGCCCAATGCTGCACCACACTATCGTGATAATATTGATATCCTTCCTGCTCAATGTCTTCATCTTCCTCCCCAGAAGATTGCAGCTGCTTTCCTAGCTCTTCAGTATCCAGAAACCCCTCATTACCTGCTCCAATTGTGCAGAGAACAGCATGCAAGGATTATGCAGCAATTTACTGTCTATAGGTCCTGATATTGAATGCCTGGATGCATGACTGTAAAGTACCTCAGCAGAAAATGAGTTGCTTGTCCTCATTGTTGCTTCGTTGGAACATTACAGAGGCCCAGGATTGAAACATTAGTATGAGAGCAAGGTGATTTATTGAAATGGCTAGCAACTGGAAGGTCAGCATTATTCCTACGAAGGAGTGAAAGTGTTCCATAAAGCAGTCACTCCATCTGGATGTTACCAATGTAAAGGCAATTGCATCGTGAGCAGGGAATACAGTAAACTTGATTGAAAGAAGTACAAGCAAAATGCTGCTTCACCTGGAGGCTGTGTTTGGAGCCTTGGACAATGTGGAGGAGCGGGTAAATTAGCAAACATTCCCTGCTCAACACTGCTCCACAGCCATGTCTTGGTTACTTTGTTCTTAGCAGAAAGGATCCGCCCATTATCCTCAGCACCAGATAGCCTTCATTCCAGTTTTAAAGGAAGTGAGAAAAACATTGTAGATGCCCTACAGTTAGGCCCAGACCCTGATCTAGGTTCCCCGTGTTATTACAGTGCCGGATATGATACCCTAAATTATCAAGCTTCAGGCTGAAGAGGGATGAACTGGCTTCCCCTTTCTATTCATCCAGAAATGAAAATTGAAAATGTCCAGACGACTAGGACGATTCAGAATGGATTAGAACAGGTCAGCTAATGCCTCATGTAGCTGATCGACAAGGTAATATTATATTAGGTGTTAAATGTTATTTGAGTGGATCTCCAGAAGACAGTTCATAAAATCACTACCAAATGACTGTTAGTTAAAGTTGAAAGTCATGGATTGATGAGGAAATTGGCTGAGTTGCCAATTAGGGATAACAGTTACTTTCATTGGCAGGATGTGGTGGCTGGTGATCCACAAGAATCTGCAAAAGTTGATTATATTTATTCATGGCTTAAACAGTGAAATTAAATGCCATGCATTCTGATGGTCAAAGATGTAGACAGAAGTATAAAACTATGAAGAGAAAGTAATTGATTAAGTGAATGGACAAAGCCACAGTACATCGATTTCAATGTAGACAAACATAAGTTCGTGTATTTTAGACCTAAAAAAGACTGTGACAGGATAGTATCTAAAGGGTGAACAGCTAGAAACTGGAAGCCCAAAGAGACTTGATGTTCAGCTATAATCACATTAAAATGTTATGAATAGGTACAGAGCCTGATCTATTAGCAATGGAATTACAAAATATTTCTTTGTACAATAAATGGTAGGAGGGTGAAATTCTCTTGCACACAGATCAAATCAATAATACCAGATCAATTATTCATTTTAAACTTGAGATTGACAGATTTTTGTCAATTAAAAGCATTAACAAAAAGCAGCTTCAGTGGAACATGGAGTTAGATCCTGGATCAACCATCATCTCATTGAATGGTTACAGGCACATGGGGTTAAATGGACTCCTCTAAATGCCTACATGCTTATTTCTGATGTTTTGGATAAACTCAATCCATGATTTTCAACATGAACAGAAAGAACCTCCAATGTAGTAAAGAAAATTCAGAAGAAGTCAGGAATCCCAGAGTCCTGCTCCCAAACTTGGATTTCTGATGAAGGGTCTAGGCCCGAAACATCAAGTTTTCCTGCTCCTATGATGCTGCTTGACCCGCTGTGTCCATCCAGCCCCACGCCTTGTTATCTTGGATTCTCCAGCATCTGCAGTACCTTTTATCTCTGATTTCTCATTTCTGCAGGGATGGGATGTGGAGTGGGCCAAGATTTGTGTATATAAGTTTCTGAGAGGTAGCATCCCATTCCCCCTCCACTAAAATCAGAGTTTGGTGTTTGGAATCTGATGTGAACACATTAGACCAGTGTGAGTACATTTCCATTGTATGTGACAGAATACTGCTTTGGTGAGCTGAGGTAACCGTACAGGTATGGACACAGAGCAACTCAGAAATGGGAGTCAGGAATCAACTGGGGAGGTCTCAGCTATCCTTTGGAAGTGACTATCAGGGATTCCTTTTGCTGGGGTGTGGGGTTCAAGAGTCCCTGTTAAGATTACAAGGTGTAGAGCTGGATGAACACAGCAGGCCAAGCAGCATCAGAGGAGCAGGAAGGCTGATGTTTCGGGCCTAAATCCTTATTTTCTGAAGAAGGGTCTAGGCCCAAAACGTCAGCCTTCCTGTTTCTCTGATGCTGCTTGGCCTGCTGTGTTCATCCAGCTCTGTGCTTTGTTATCTCAGATTCTCCAGCATCTGCAATTCCTACTATCCCTGTTAAGATTGTTAACTGTGGAAGTGTGCCTGTACTGAATGATATATTAATGAAAATATCATTTTCATAATGAGATGCCTATTGATGGACAGCAGCAACTGCTTATTGAATGAAAATATTTGTTGGCATAACAGATCAAGCACTTAAGTGAAATTATTCATTTATACGAGGGATTAATTGAAGCAATTTTACTGAATTGGCTGAGTTTTGTATCAATGAGAATGTGCTTCTTTCAATAGTGACATCACCAAGAGACTGATTTTTTTTTCTGTCAGTTTGCCTCCAAAGTTATATCCATGTTGGATAATAAGTGGTTTGGCATGGAGATGGAAGAGTAAAGGGTGGCATTTAATAGTTTAATCTTTATTGTTAAACTTTGAATACAGTTCTGAAGCCCTGAGTCAGGCTTTCCACCTGGCCTACCTGAGGAACTGGCAGCCTTTTACTCTCTCCTTTAGTTGTCTCAACCATCCTGGCTCCTCCCCTCCCCACCATGCACACAACCCTAGAATGATTTCTTTCAAAATCTTCTGAAGAAAGGTCCTGACCTGAAACGTCAACTTTTCTGATGCTGCCTGGTCTGCTGTGTCCCTCTAGATCCACACTGTGTTATCTCTGACTCCAGCATCTGCAGTTCTTACTTCTCTCAGAAATGACACAGCCCCTTTTTAAAGGTCTTGAGCTTGAAAATGGGATTTCTCCTGGCACTGCATACTAACAGGGGCCTCATTGTCTACTGCCTTGCATCTTTAACTGGGCATTTTAAAGAAATTAGAAAAACTGATGAAGGACCAACCCCAATGGCCAGGAAGACATCATAGCTGAAAGGAGGGGATCTGGTAAAATGGGGATAGATTCCATACTCACAGCTGAGGAGAGACTGAGCTTGGGATTTGGCATTTGAAGATTTATGTTGTCCTAGTGTGACCCTCTCCATTTAGATAATGAGATCTGAACTGCGCATAGAAGCAGCTATTAGTTGTATGAAGCTTGGGTGAATGAACAGAAGGCTTCTGTTTCCGCTCCTGAGGAAGAGTGTAGATACTCTGATAAGCATCAATGTCATTGAAGTGAAGATGCAAGGCAGTGGAAGAATTATGGAGTTCAAAGTCTACAGCTAGCCTTTGTGTATTCTGTTTGTGTCAGCCATTGCTCTTCATGAGTTTCCCTTTCGAAGCCACAATGCTTTCAATGCGTAAACTGAATAGGCAATGTTTTACCCAGTGCCCTTCAATCACAGGCTGAAACCAGAAACTGGGAGATCTCTCATGAAAGCCCAGGTCAGCATCTGTATCTGTAAAAATCTATATCTGTTGGCACCCATTCTGCTACCAAATAGTGATATCAAACTCAGATTAGGAACTCACTATCTGGAGAACTGGGAGGAGCCAAACCTCAGTAATACACATGGTAGCATCTAAAGCCAGGTCTTACTCCTTATGCAGATCCAGTTCTGTTGCATGAGAGTTTGCCCAGAAGCATGGAGGAATCAGAGGACAGTTTATGAACCATGAGCTTATTGGTGACTGTATAATCAATTCATCCCACTCCAGATTGGGGTTGAAATCAGATGAATGATGTCCCGGACATATTCTCAACATCGCAATGTGAACCTCAATAATCGCTATGTGAACCCATTGAATTTTCTTTTATCCCAATCAACCCTTCAAGACAATGACCCTCAATGAAGTCTATGATCTGTCTAATGATGCTCAGCACCTTGGTAATGTTACTATTTTGTATTCTGGGATTGTCATATATTGTCCAATTGCTATCTTGCTAATCTACATGTTAACTAACCAATCAATGGTTAAAATCTGTTAGAGCACTGGATTCAGAAAGACAGAAGCGTTTGTATTTAAGCCCCACAGCACCAAGCCTGTTTGTCATTTCTTTAACAGGTCTCTTCACTGCTCATGGGCCTGGCCAGACTGACTACAATCAGGTCCTGGCAGCAGGCCGTGGAGTGGGCTCATATCTGCTGCCTTGCTACCACAGTTACATTCGTGCCCATGTGTCATTGGGCAGGAAGCACTCGATGTCCACCAATGCTCTCGATGCCTTTACAGAGAAATGGATGCCGCAGGGAATACAGTGCGTTTTCTTCCCCCGACTTTATTTTGACTTAGCCCCTTCCCATTCTCCATGCCCCTCCCTCACTTTTAATAGCTTGCATTGTTCATAATGGGCTTTGTGGGTAAATATTCAACCGGGTGTCCTACTGGTGGTAACTGATCGATAAAAATATTGTCAAAAAGTCACGATGTTGGGAAAGCCGTTCGGTGGTATGTGGTAACACTTCCAGACGTTAAAAATAGGAAAAAAAAGGTTTCTTTAAAATGGTCATACAATACGACTTGCACTTCACACAGCACCTTTAATGTTGTAAAGTATCCCAAAACTCTGTTGACAGGCACTGACTATGGTGAAGCAATTCACATTAGGAAAACACAGGGGCACACACAGACATCCACACATACACGCATTGGTACGCACAGATCTATACACCGACATCCACACATACACGCATTGGTACGCACAGATCTATACACTGACATCCGCAC
>JAHRHZ010000022.1:23656543-23680480 GCA_024137785.1 Ginglymostoma cirratum | reverse complement strand
CACATACACGCATTGGTACGCACAGATCTATACACTGACATCCGCACATACACGCATTGGTACGCACAGATCTACGCACTGACATCCGCACATACATCTGCGTAATACACTTATGCATACATACACATACACACATCTGCACCCACACACACACAAACGCACACATATCCACATAAAATTTCCACACATACACATCTGCACACACTAGTCCGCACGTATATCGACATACACAAATCCACGCACACAGATTTGCACACAAAAACATCTGCACACACACATCCACATCCACACATTCACACACATATCTACACACACACTTGCATATAAACATCTGCACAAACATCTGTGATTACATACAGCCACACACGCTCATCTATACGTACAGGTCTGCAGGCACAAACACATTCACACGCACAACACGTACAACAAAGGTGCATACTCACCCATCCACGCACGCACACACTATACGCCCCACACCCAGCCCCTCATACACATACCACTGTACACAAACACCCACACACACGTGTACACACATATCCCCGCATGTACGCAAACATGTCAATGTCCATGCGCACAATGTGCCAAGCTGCCAGTTCTTCATTCGAGAGACTCAGCCAAGTGTTGTTTGACTATTTAAACGTAGGAGGCATCACAAGCCAGCCATACCCACCTTGTCCCTATCGGACCAATTCACAAATGCTTTCCAGCAGAGGTCAGTGGATAGCAATGAATATTGTTGTCTTTACCCACTTGGGGAGCTGAAAATGTCCCTTTTAATTAAAATAAAAATGAACAGAATGTATTTGATCTAAATCAGGCAACATCACAGCACAATCCTTTTACAAAGGCAATGATACCGAATCTCATTATTCACTGCCTCAACCCCTGCCTGTCCTTATTCTGTCTGCAGATGAACTTGGCTGGTACTTTAATTCATTTCTATCTTTTCCCTGGGGGCTGACTGAGAGAGAGAGGGAGAGAGAGAGATAGGCAGAGAGAGAGAGAAAAGAGCGAGAGAGAAAGAGGGAGGGGGGAGTCAAAGACAATTACATTTAGGAGGGGGAAAACTGCCCTCGGTGTAACAGAATGTTGCAAAAGTACTAATAAAGATGGTAATTGCTAAAAGTTGATATTACACAGAGATTTGGCAGTGGGATGTTTGAGAAGACAGTACTTGTGTGGAATAAAACTCCCGCTGGCAGATCCTGGTTCGAATCCAGATTCTTCAGCACAGCAGGCTTCAGTTTATTCACTTGCTGTTTTTATTAAAATATGAGAGTGAACGGCGACACATGTGCCGTGTTTTTAGTAAGCATGTGTCAAGCATGCACCAAGCATGCACTAAGCATGTGTCAATTGAGTGCAGAGTGTGCAGTCAGTTTCATCGCAACGATCTCAAGATTATCCGTGGCAGGGGGAACAACAGTTGGTATCTGTACGAGCAGCAGGCAAAAAACAAGACCTGGCTTCTTAGCTGCTGCCAGCTGTCTGTTTTATGTGCCTTTTGTGCCATAGCCGTATCCCGCTGACTTCCTTTGCCATGACCAATTGCCCGTGATGGGGAAGGGAGGCCCTGGTTCCATTCAGTCTGTCAGCTTTGCCTGTTTGGTCAGGCTTATTGATATTTCTCAGCTGCCAGCTGTTTTAATATGGCTCCTGCCTGGAAGCGTTAACAGGAGAGGGAATCCCACACTGCAATAACACGTGAAATGAAGAAATTCTGCCGAGGCTGCAGCTAGTAAAACATAGAGGAAGTCGCTTGATGCACTATTACGTGGTTAACTAGCAAAGAAAACGAGGAAGGTCGTTTAAAATCAACACCAAGTTTTTGTTTGCATTTAGATGATCAACGATTTAAAAAGGGACACAGACGAATGTTTCTCTTGCTTTCTTTTATTCAGTATTTACTTTATCATTTGTTGTTGTTCTGTGTTTAGGTGAGCATACCCGTAGACTCATAGGCATTTACAGCACAGAGCTAGAACATTCAGCCCATCGTGTCTGTGCCAGTCAACGAAGATCCGACAACACTCATCCCATTTTTCACCTTTTGGCCCGTCGTCCCGGAGGCCATGGACATGCAAGTGAATATCCAACAAGCTTAAAGGTTATGAGAATTTCTGATTCAACCACACTTTCAGGCAATGAGTTTCACACTTCCACTACCCGCTAGGTAAAAAAAAAAACTCAACTCCCCTTTTAGCTTTCTACCTCTCACATTAAACCTATGTTCTTCCTATCCACACTATCAATGCCCCTCATAATGTTACGTACTTAAGCGGGTGCACGCTCAACCATCGTTGCTCCAAGGAAAATCCCAGCCTATCCAATCTCTTCTCATAGTTTAAACACTTAAGGCCAGGCAGCATCCTGGTGAATCTCCTCTACACCCTCTCTCATGCAATCATATACGTCCTATAATGTAGTCCCCATAAGTACACACAGTTTTCCACTTGTGACTTAACCAGCATTTTAAACAGTTTCAGCATTACATTCCTGCTCTTGTGTTCTGTGCCTTGTCTGATAAAGGCAAGAATTCCATAAGCTTTCTCAACCACCTTATCTACTTACCCTGCTACCTTCATGGATCTGCACTCCAAGGTCCCTTTGATCTTCAGTGATATCCAGAATGATCATGGTGTGATCCTCCTGCCCTCTCCAAGTGCATTACCTCACACTCTTCTGTGCTGACTCCCCTTTGTCACTGCTCTGCTCATCTAAGCAGTCTGTTGATATCCTGCAGTTTATGGGTATCCTCCTCAGTACTTACCACCCTGCCAAATTTTGATTCATGCGTGTGCCTCATGATCATAGCCACTACATTTAAGTGCAAATCATCACCACAAACAGAAGCGCCCCGGCACTGAAGCCTGCAGAACCCCACTGGAAACAAACTTCAAGTTACTGAAACATTCCTCTACTGTCATTCTCTGCTTCCTGCCTCTCAGCCAGTTTTGGATACAACATGTCATGTTGTCTTGGATCCAAAGGGCTCTTACTTTCTTGGCCAATCTTCCATGAGATTCCTTATTATAAGCCTTTCTTAAGGTTCACGAAAGAAACATCAAATGCATTACGCTCATGAACACTCCAATTACCTCCCCAAAAACTTGATCAAATTTATCAAACACAACCTTCCCTTAACAAATCAACATGGTCTGTATTGATTATAATGGGTTCAGCCAGGTGGATCCCATAGAATATGAGTTCCCTGATTGGAGCTATAAACAAGAGTGTCAGAGGTTCTGTTCACTCTGAGGGCTGGTTCTGAGGAAGCCGGAGCAGTGTCAAGTACTACACGCATGTAAATAAAGGATAACTTGTTGACGGCATACTGGCCTCTGTGGAGTTGTTTCACAGATTATTCTTTATTAATTTGTTTCTCCAAATGCAGGCATATCTTGTTCCTCAGAATTATTTGTAGTAGCCTCCCAACCACTGGAGTTAGACTGACAGGCTTGTGAATTCCTGATCTATCCCTTTTTTTAACAATGGGATAATCAGAGAAAATAGGAATAAGAGTCATGCAGTAAAGGGGCTTGGAGTTACTATTGGAGTTACTATTCTCATGATCGCAAGACGTTCCAAAGCCCTTTAGAACCAATAACATATTACTGAGTTGTAGACACTATTGTAGCCTCGAAAATGAGTTGGTAATAGGATAATGACAAGATAATCTGTTTTAGGCATCGGTTGAGGGATAAACATTGGAGAAAACCCCATTGTTTTCCTTTGAAACACTTTCTGGGCTTTTTAAAGCCCACTTGACAGGGAAAACGGGGCATCAGTGTCATAATGCATCTGAAAGATGGCATCTCTGGCAAAGCAGCATACCCTCAATAGGTGCTTGAATCTCTGGAAGAGAAAGCTGGCCTGCCATTCTGGAGACTGCTGTAAAAATTTAAATCTGATTCTATTAGCTGTATGGCAACTCCAGAACTATCAAACGCACCATTTCAAAATGATTTTGCAAAACCCTCTGGGGAGGGAGCTGGACAGGAGGAAGCTATTAATCTGTTCTGTGGGCAAATATTAGGAAAAGGCTAATTACAGAAACCAGATTGGAGCCTGTGATTATAAATGGAACCTCAGCATTAATTGTTAATACATTTCTGAATGTATATAAAAGATGACTGCCACTGTTTAAAAGGCTTGCTTCTGCTGCCATGCAGACAAGAGGTCAGACACAGATCTTGAAGAAGATTTAGGAGTCTGTTCAATTAGATGGGATCCTGCACTTGCTCTTGCAGTATAAAAACAAGGGGCTTTAACACAATAAGAATTCCAAACTCACTTTGCCAGAATCTAGTTTTTGGACAAAGTCTTCCCAGAAATGTGGAAGGGCACTAAGGGCCAATGCCAACACATCATGATGGATGTTAAACAAATATCTCAGGTTTGTGATGTTTTAAAATGTTTCAATAAAAAGAAACACAGCAGTATTTAGTAAAGCACTTGGCCGAGTATTGAACAAAGACAGAACTGTAACCATGGGACAAATGCAGAGGATGCTGGAGAAATCCAGCAGGTCTGGCAGCATCTGTGAAGAGAGGAAATGGCTATAATGAAGGGACACATGGCAAAATGGAACATTGGATTCAAAATTGGCTGAGAGGCATGGAACTGAGGGTAGTTATAGCGGGATGTCTCTGTGACTGGAAGTCTGTTTTCAGTGGTGTTCTGCAGGGTTCAGTGCTGGCACTGTTGCTGTTTGTTGTGTACATTAAGGATTAGAACATAAATGTGAGGGGGCATGATCACCACAAGGTTTCTGCATCACTTGAGCCTAGTGCAAACAGCAGCTTATCCTTAACCTCCTTGTATCATGAAATTGCTATTTTTGCACGAGTTAACTGGTAAACTCACCACATAAACTTAGTCTAATAGCCCAGTTGACGTGTGTTTTTGATGAGGATAGTTAAGTTGTTCTAGTGCCACGACCTCCCTAGCTCAGAAAGGTAACAATTCAAACTATGGAGTCCCATTTTTCAAGGTAGGTAATTGTTCTTAGTGATTTAAAAAGAAATGAAATACTTAGATTTTATTTTTCTTTTGTTTCTGTTTGTTTGTTATGTCTCTCATTAGCCTTATTTTCTCTCACTATTTTTATTGCTGAACCTGGTTTGTCTCAAATTCACCTTATTTTCTTATCTGTTGTTTCTCGCTTTCATTCTTTATGTTCAATTTTACAGGCCAAGGAGACAGATAGATGTTCATTAATATCCCTGATGCCCTGTAATCACCTCGAACTTCCAGAAACCTGCAGGGTGAAATATTTGTAAACAGAGGAATGAGCAAAAAAGACTGACAAATGGGGCAAGATGTCCCATTTCAGCCTGATCTGGGTCATTACATGTAGACAAGACTTTCTGTCCGGGAAAACAAAATTCAGAGAAAATCTCTCAAGCCTGTGGAATCAAGGTAATGCTTGTCGACAATAGTACTTGTTCAGCAATCCCTGTAAACAGAGGACTATTTGATTATACCACCTACAGAGTGCATACTTGTCAGGAGCAAGCAAGAAAATCTGTACTTAAATCTGGTCACCGTGACCTGGCTAAACACATACATAAAGATGAGATAGTCAAGTTTACACCTGAAATGTCAACTTAGCACACCTAGAGCAAAGAACGATACAGCACTGGAACAGGCCCTTCAACCCTCCAAGCCTGCGCTGCCACAATTTGCCCTTCCATACTAAAACTATTTTCACTTACAGGATCCGTATCCCTCTGATCCCTTCCTATTCATGTTTCGTTGAGGTGGTTCTTGAATGCTGCTATTGGTCTGCTTCCACCACCTCCTCTGGCAACATGTTCCAGGCACTCACCAGCCTTTGTGTGAAAAACATGCCTCACACATCTCTTTTAAACTTCCCCTCTCGCACCTTGAACCTGTGTCCCCTAATAATTGACCCCTCCACCCTGGAAAAAAGCCTCATACTTTTCACTCTATGCCATTCACAATCTTATAAGCTTCTATTAGGTCACCCCTCAATATCCTGCATTCCAGTGAAAACAAACGCAGCCTATCCAACCTTTCTTCATAGCTAAAATCCTCTTTACTAGGCAACATCCTGGTAAACCTTTTCTGTGCCCTTTCCAAAGCATCCACATCCTTCAAGTAGTGTGGTGACCAGAACTGTACGCAATATTCCAAGTGTGGCCTAACTAAAGTTCAATAAAGCTGCAGCATAACTTGCCTATCCTTATACTCAATGCCCCTTCCAATGAATGCAAGCATGCTCTAAGCCTTTTTTAACTACCTTATCTACCTGTGCTGCTACCTTCAGTGATCTGCAGACCTGCACACGGATCCCTCTGCATATCAATACTCTGTGGGTTCTGCCATTCACTGCATAATTTTCACCCGCACTTGACCTTCCAAAATTCACCACCCTTCATTTGTCCAGATTAAACTCCAACTGCCGTTTTTCTGCCCATGTCTCCAATTGACCTATAGCCTCTCCACAAATGTTAGCTGTGTTTCTGGGTGATTTTATCTTAGACACATCTCCTTTAACATCTTTCCCCTTTGTTCAAATTGTTATAATGCAAGCTGCAGCTCTTTGTTCAGAATGGTCTCAGCTCCTGCTCATTCCAAGGTTTCTCAGCTGAAGAAGTAATATGGTGATGTCAGTGATGAACTCAGTTTTACCTAACACATGCCAGCTACCTTGTTCGTGATAGCAGACTCCTGCATAACTGCACAGAGCTAAAAAGGCAAAGGGTGGCATGGACAATAATGGTGCAGAGGTGATGGACTCCCCTTGCGTAATAGCAGGGCAGTGAGGACAGTTAAATGACTGAGATCTGCTTATATACAATTCCCTTGCACAATCCATTATTATTTAAGTTAATTTGATCACAGTACTGCAGCAGCAGCTCCTAAGAGGTTAACACATCTCTCAAGGTACTTTTTAATAACAGAAAGGAAATGACAGTGACTGCAGAGCTGACAGTACAACAGAGTTTCACTCAGTGGTCTCCACTGAGCATTTATATTGGAAATCACTGTTTGCCGGAGTTGCCAACACTGTTCAGGCATGCCCTAAAGATTTCATCACATGACCTCAAACCACTCTGTCCATACTCTTTAGCCATTGGTTACGTTATCACATGGCTAATTAGAAAGCAGTAAGATGCCTTATAACTGATTTGGTGATTCATGGTTTTCATTCCAACAGAATTTTTTCCCAAGTCTAATATTTTTGCAACTAATAAATGTGAACTTTCAAAGGAAATTAAAAGGAAGCACTTTTCTTTAATCCACCAAACGATTTTTCTCCCAGATTTGACAGCAGCAGTGTTATGGAAATTAAAATTTCTGGACACTCTTGGAGGAACAGTACCATTTTGTCTGGAATTTTTCTTCCAACCAGAGAACTAGAGTGTTTACCAAAAGACAGGAATATTGTAAACTGCATAATACAAAGATGATTCACTGTAAGGTGCTTTGTAGATGAAATAACCAGAGTGAACTTGAGCCCCACACCCCCCACCTTCTGATGCTTTTATAAAGAAAGAAAAGAGCTTGTGCCTTACACAACTTCAGGATGGCTCAAAGCAATTTACAGTCATTCATTTTTTAAAAATCACAGTCACTGTTGTTATGTATGAAACATGGTCAATATGTGGTCAGGAAGTTCCTATAAACACCAAAATGATCATAACCAGAAAATCTGCTTTTTAATGATGTTGGTTGAGGATAAATATTGGCCACTGCACAAGGGCAAATGTTCTGACTCCTCTTCATAGCACCATATGATCTTTTACATTCATTGAGAGCTAATGGGGCCTTGGTTTACATTATTGAAAATGAGCACTACAAGTTAAATCCCAGCTTGTAATTCACTCCCCAGCACCCACTTTTATTCCATATGGAAGCCATCAGAAACCCTCAATCAGATTCCAGCCTGGATTTCCTGGTATCCATTATTCTACACAGAGGCTATCCATCCCCTTCAATTAGAATGCAGCCTGTAGCTCACTCCTGGGACATCCATTGTTGTTCTCCAGCATGTGTTGATTTTCTGACCGTGCAGCACAAACAGAGCTGCTCCTGTCAGAAGTTCAAACTGGGAAACCAGGCAGAGTGAATTTTGAGTCCTCCATATGTGTTCCTGCCAGCCAAGACTCTATGCTGGGAGCTTGCACTTGGAAAATTAGCCCAGAAGTATAAGTTATTATACCTGCTGGATTAGATACAACCTGTAAATCTTCCCAGATATCCATTTTCTAAATAATATAACTGACCGGAATCCCTCAATTAGACCCTGACCTGTAACTCATTCACAGGTATCTGTTGTTCTCTGTACAAACCACCAAAATCCTTCAGTCTGCTTCCAGCCTGTACCTGACTCCTGGGTATCTGCTGTTCTATATATAAACCATCTAAGCATCTCACTAAAATTCCAGATTGGAACTCACTCCTGAGCATCATCTTTTCTGTATATAAGCCACCTAACGCATACTTTGGTTAGTCTTCTGCTTTCAAAGTATATGTGGGCATCCACTTTTCTATATGTATAAATATATACGTAAACCACTCAAACAATCGATTAGATTCCAACCTTTAAATGTGCCAACTATCTGTAATTGACTATTTAACCGAAGTTTTAACTTTGTTTTAAAGTATATGATTCGTCCGGGACCTGCTGCCTGATTTGTTGTTGCACCTTATTATTTATTTGCCGGTTGTTTGAGTGCAGACACAGGCCTGGATGTAACGTGATGCCAGGTTCCCACATGAGACTTCTCCGAATGCCGGACTCTCTCACTTTGTTTTGTTCACTTTTGCTTTGAGACTGTTTGTTGGTGCCGTTCACTAGAAGGTGAGAAGGCTGCTAGTCTCCGATTCTCATGAACCTGGCTGACCTGTCATGTTTCGGATTGTGACGGTAGGTTTGGGTGCGGAGGGAGTCTCGGGGGGGGATGGTGGTGTTGTGTTGGAAAGTGATTCCCAGACTGTCTTCGGCTACTCGGGTTGACTGATGATGTGGAGAAGCCGTTCAAGGAGCCAGACACAAGTGTCGTCCAGATGCTCGGCTTTGCTTTCGGCCCACCCTTGTGAGCCCATTACTGATAAAAGTTTTTTTTTAGTATTTTACGGTGGACACTGTTTACTGCACTGGGGTCCTAATCACTACCCAGGGACACATTGGGCACATCTGGATGCATTTGTGAGAACCAGGGCTTGGCTGTGATGCCGCTATAGTGGAATGGCCAGCCTACTGGATAACCATGTTACTAAGACACTTGAAAGGAATGAGTCCACTGTTGCTTCAATTTTCGGTGGTACAGTGAGTAGCAGTTTCAGCTCTGAGACAAAGGATAGAGAGCTGAAGTGCCACTCCAAAAAACGTGAGCACAAAAGGGTATCTAGGCTGAAACTCCGCATTTGAGGGAGTGCTGCCCTATTGGAGGTGCTGTCTTTCAAATCAGATGTTAAACGGAGGCTCTTACAGGTGGATGTAAAAAAATCCCATGCTTCTGTTTTGAAGAACAGCAGGGGAGTTAATTCTGCCCTTATGCACAATCCGATTTTAATGGTTCCACTATTGGAAATTGTATCTTGGAACTTTCTCCTTATCCCTGTAAAATACTCCTTGAAACTTATCTCTTCAACCAAGTTTTTGGGTTGCTTATTTTACTATATCCTCATGTGGCTCAGTGACAAATATTATTTGATAATTACTCCTGTAAAGTGCTTTGCAACATTATTGATTACATTAAAGGTGCTGTATAAATATAAATTAGATGATTTACACTGGATGAATTTATCCAGTCAGCTGTCTGGAGAGGTACTCTTAGCTCAATGGATAGAGACACAGCCAGAGATGAATTCAGTGTTAACCAACAGGGAACAACCCAGCAAGTAGCAAGACAGTAGGAAGAGAGATAGGCTGTTCAGCCCATTGAGTCTGTTTGTCATTCATCTCTAATCATCTACCTTAGTTCCACTTCCTCACACTATCTCCTTTTCCCTTGGTTAGTCTCCAGAAATCTATTAATTCCTGTCTTGAACCTGCTTAATGATTGAGCTTCCACAGCTCTCCATGGTTGAAAATTCCTAAGAGTTACTACCTTCTGAGTGAAGAATTTCCCCCTTATCTCAGTCTTAAACGGCTTACCTTTAATTTTGAGAGTTTGACTCCTGCTTCTAGACTTGTCAGCCAGGGGAAACATGTTATCCACATCCACTCTTAAGAGCTTTTTAAATTTGAATAAAGTTACCCACCCTTCTTCAAAAATATGGAGAATACACACCTAGTTTCCTCATCTTCTACTTATATGCTAATTCCACCATCTGATGGATTAACCAAGTAAAGCTCTGTTGTAATGGAAAGTATAGATACTTTCTAATCAACTTGTTCAGAGACTTTTTAATTTCGAAAATATACTCTATTCATAAAATATCTTTATATGCATACATAGTCACAAAATCAGTTCAGTTCTGTACTGTAGTATATTAAGAAAACAAACAAATATCGGAGTTTGACTCTATCCAGCAAACAAAACAAAGACATCTCTTACTTGTACAAGATTATATTTACATACATTTGAGGCACTGGGGAGGTCTGACAACTGAATGGACCCCCATTTAACTTTTGCAGCAAGACCTCAGACAGTGGTCTTTCCCCAGTATGCCTTGGCGGCAGCTGCCCCAAGATTCAGTGCATCCTTCAGCACATAGTCCTAGACCTTGGAATGTGCCAGGCTGCAACACTCAGTCGAGGTCAATTCCTTGCACTGGAAGACCAGCAAATTTCAAGCAGACCAAAGAGCATCCTTCACCAAGTTGATGGTCCTCCAGGAGCATTCAATGTTTGTATCGGTGTGCGTCTCAGCCAAGCAGACCAATATTATAACACATTTCTGGAGCAAATGAGACTTGAACTGTGACCTCCTGGTTTGGAGAGAGGAACATTGCCACACCCTTATCCTTCCTTAGATAAAGTGACCAACACTACACACAACACTCCAGTAGCAGTCACCACGGCCCTCAACAACTGCAGCAAGACAATGTTACTCCTGTATTCAAAATGACTGGCTTTTCTAAAGCAAACACTGAAAGAACAGCAATAAAGAAATTTCAGGATGATGAGCCGTCAGATAGTCCACATGAAGCAATTGATGTATTCAAAAGAAACACAGACTAGCCAGCTTAAAATACTAATCACAGTTGTGTGCATTTTAATATCCTTAGAGACACTAAGAGCTTCTAAAAGTCTCATCTGGTTTAAGCCAGAGGAGTGTGAGATTTCCTTTGCACTAATTCCCCAAAGTGACCCTCTACAACTGGAAAACACCATTTCACCCAGGGACACATCAGATCATGTTGCATCATATTTGATACTTTGTGATAGTGCAAAACCAAAATTGCCAGATGCAGGGGAGAGCTAAAGTTAGGGGTCTAGCTGGGAGCAATGGCTCTTGATTCATTACCATTTCTAAGGGATATCCCTGGAACTGAGCTGGAACTGGATTAGTTACCTACTCCATATGGGGTAGTTTGTGGGTTAGGTCACATTTAAAGGCCCTTTTGCCCCACAGCTTGTATTTTACTGACATGGAAATAAAGAAAACAGAAGCAGGAATAGGCCTTTCAGCTCATCGAGCCTGCTTTACCATTAATGCTTGACCTGCTGTGTTCATCCAGCCCCATGCTTGTTATCCTTAATGCCATACGCCTGCTTTCATCAGGCCCCTTCACATATTTAGCTTCTAGAAATGTATTTATTTATTTCTTCAATGTATTCCGTGTCTTCATCTCCACAGCATTCTGTGGTAGAGAATTCCATAGATTCACCACCCTCTGAGGGAAGAAAGTGATCCTCATCTCAGTCCTACAACATAGCTTGAGAGACTATGACACCTTTGTAGAAGTCCTATTCCTCTCACCCTCTCCATCCCTGGGTAAGGGAAACAGCATTTCTGTATCCAGTCCCATACAGCCCTGTCAGCACATGATGCATCTCAATGTGATTCCCTCTTGTTCTTCTAAACTACAATGAATACAAACCCAGTCAACCTAAACTCTCCTTGTATGTGAAGTCTTCTATTCAGGAATCAGTCTGGTGAACCTTCACTGCACTCCTTCTGTAGCAAGGATGTCTTTCCTTAAGTAATGAGACCAAAACTGCACACAAAACTCCAGATGTGGTCTCATCAAGGCCCTATACAGATGGAATAAAACCTCCTTGTATTCAAATTGTCCTGCAGTGAAGGCCAACATACCTTACTGCTTGCTTTCCGGGACTACTGCACAAGGACACCCAAGGCCACTTTTATATCAATTTTCCCCAAATTACTTTCATTAAAATAATATAGCAGCATTTTGTTTTTCCTACCAAAGTGGACAGCATGACTGCATCTGCCATGCATTTGCCCACTCATTTTAAATCACTTTGAAGCCTCTTTATATCCTCCTCACAAATCAATGCCACACTTCTTGGTTCTCCATTATTTATTCGACTAGATACATCCTCAAAAAACTCCAGTAGCTTTGTCAAAGACAATATCCCTTTCATAAATTGATGTTGACTTTGTGTAAATCTGTTGATATTTTTTAAATATTCTGTTACTACCTCTTTAATATTAAACTCCAGTTTTCCTTCCGATGGATGTTCTGCTCATTGGTATATAACTCCTGGTTTTCTCCATCCTTTCCTTTTAAATAGTGAGATTACATCTGCTACCTTCCGATCTACCAGGACACTTCCCAAATGAACAGGATTTTGGACTCTCCACTATTTCTGTGGCCACTGCCTTTGGAAATAAAAACAGAAATTTCTGTAGAAACTCAGCAAATCTGGCAGCACCTGTGGAGAGAAAACAGATTAAACATTTCAAGTCCCTTGACCATCCTTCAGAGCTGATTGTAGCTAGGAAAAGGTGGCACATATGCTGAAGACAGGGGTGGGAAGGAGTAGATAGGAGATGGAGCCCAGACAGAGGGAGAACAACAGTTAGACAGACAAAAGGATAGATGATAGTATGCCAGAGAGAAAGGAAAGTTGATAATGGTACAGGGGATGTAGATTATCAGGCTTTGAGGATTTCCTGCTTTCAGCATCATTGATTTCTCCAGCAGCACTTTTTGTACCAATACTAATTTATCATTTTTTTCAATGCCTCCTTCCAGTAGAGCCTTACTTTCTAAACATTCCTAAGAAGTTAGTGTGTTTTCTTCTATGAGGACAGAATTAAAATAGTTGTGCATTTTTCTGCTTTTCCTTGTTCTCCATTATCAATTCTCCCATTTCAGATTGTAAAGGATTTACATAGTCCGCACTGATCCTTTTCTTTTTCCATGCTTATGAAAGCTCTTACAGACCACCTTTATGTTCCTTGCAAGTTTACTCTCGTATTCTACTTTTCTTCTCTTAATCAATCTCTTGGTTTTCCTTTGCTGAGTTCTAATTTGTTCCTAATCCTCAGTCTTGCCTCTCTGGATTTAATGGAGGCAGAAGTGCTATAGACTAGCAATCCAGAATCGCAGGTCAATGTTTTGGGGACCTGGGTTTGAATCCCTCCATGGCAGATGGTGAAATTTGGATTCAATACAACCTGGAATAAAAAGCTAGTCTAATGCCAACCATGAAACCACTGTCAATCGTTGGGGAAAAGTCCATCTGCTTCAGTGCTGTCCTTACCTGGTCTGGCCTCCATGTGACTCCAAACCCATGGAAATACGGTTGATCCTTAACTGCCTTCTGGGCAATTACGGATAAACAATAAATGCTGGCCCAGCCAGTGATGCAACATCCTGTGAGCAAATTTTAAAAAAGGACAATCCCTAATTTCTTTTGTCAGCCATGGTTGAGACACTTTTTTTCTGTAGTGTCCTTTCAAGTGAAAGGAATGTATAACTGCTGCTGCGCATGCATTTGTTCCTTAAATGTTAACCATTACCTGTCCTATGTCTTGCCTTTTAATGAATTTACCCAGTGTATTCCAACCATCTCATAGAATTCCTACAGTGTGGAAGCAGGCCATTTGGCCCATTGTGTCCACTCTGACTCTCCAAAGGACATCCCACGTAGATTCAAGCCACCACCCTATCCCTACATTTCCCATGGCTAATCTACCCATCCTACATACTATGGGCAACATAGCATAGCAAATCTACTTAACCTGGTCATCTTTGGACAGAAACCAGAGCACCCAGAGAAAACCCACTCAGACATGGGGAGAACATGCAGTCACCTGAGGGTGGAATTGAACCTGGGTCGTGACAGTATGACGTAGCAGTGCTAACCACTGAGCCACTGTGCTGCCCTAACTCATCCCTCATACTTTCATAATTTCCTTTGACTAGATTTAGGACCCAAGTTTCAGATTGAATTAATTCCCTGTCTATCATGTTATGGTCAATTTTCCCCTAAAAGATCTCACACAACAAAATTATTAATAAACTCCTTCTTATTACACAAAACCAAATCTAGGATAGCCTGTTCCCTATTTGGTTCCTCAATGTACTGTCTAAGAAACCATCTTGTACCTACTCCAGGAATTTATCAACCACAATACTATTGCAAACTTGGTTTGCCCAGTCCATAAATAGATTAAAATCAGCCAGGGAAGACCTTCAAGTTCCCCTCCAAGCCACTCACCATTGTGACTTGGAAATATATTGCCATTCCTCTGCTGTTGCTGGGTCAAAATCCTGGAATTCCCTCCCTAAGGGCATTGTGGGTCAACCCACAGCAGGAGGACTGCAGTGGTTCAAGAAGGCAGCTCACCACCACCTTCTGAAGGGCAACTAGGGATGGGCAAAAAATGCTGGCCAGCTAGCGATGCCCACATCCCACATACGAATAGAAAAAGAAAGGATCATCAATGCCAGAATAGTCTCAGCCCAATGCAAAGGCTGCCATCTTAATTCAGGTGATCTCTTGGTGTTAGACCCAATGATCCCTTGAGCCAAAGTTCACAGCATCCCCAACCCCCAAAAAGTTTCACCTTCACCCCAGTGCCTCTTTAGTTTAAAACAGCAATGCAGGCATCCTGAGGTACCTCCATACTGGCACACCTCCACATTTGCCAACTTGCCTGAGCAGTGCCCATCCTTATCAGCCCATTGATCTGATATATCCAGAACCTCTGTTTGGGCAGTTTGTCTCCACCAGAAAATGTAGCCTCAGAACTCAGTACAAATCCAATGTTAAAGCTTCAGTTCAACTTATAACTCAAAATATAGCATACAGAAGACAAATAAACTCTGACTACACTGAGACCAAGACAGCAATCCTCACTCAGATCTTGTTACAAAATTAGAATTAGATAAGAATAATGATCGCCTCATGGGATGTTAGCCTGCCTCTCACAAAGCCTGACAGCTGTATTGCACCATTGAGCACAGAATTCAACAATCACCTGAGTTCAGGAGCAGAGCAAGTAAGAGTAAGACAGAGGTAGAAAAATACAGTGTCAACAATAATGTGCATTTACATAGCATTTAATGTAGCACTTTCTAAGACATTTGTCAGGAATATTATAAGATGTAAATTGATGTCAAGCTAATGAAGAAGAATTTAAGACACACAACCAAAGGTTTGATTAAAGACCTAGATTGTAATGAGAGTCATGAAGGAGGAGAGGGAGAAGCACAAGGAGAGGGTGAGGGAGGAATTCCATTACCTAGATCCCAGGCAGCTGGAGACATGGCTGCCAATACATGGGACTTAAGATTGGGGATGCTTACAACGCTAGAGCTGGAGCAGCCACAGCAGAAATGCTAGAGGAGGGCTGGACAAGGTCTATTGCTACCTGAGTGGATTTTCATTATCCGAGAATTTATTCAATGAGTTTGTAGTTGAACTGCAGCGTTACCTTATGGACGCTAATGAAAAGTGTATCACAATGGGACTGCATCGAATTACTGGATGGTAGTTTGGACTAAGTGCACTCTCAGATGTTGGCTGAGGAATAAATATTGTACAGAGCACTGAGGAATGGCTTCTTCGCTCTTCTTCAAAATAATGGCATGGGATCTCTTATGACATCCTGAGATGGCAACTGATACCTTCACTTTGCAGCTGAAGGTTAGGTGTGGAATAGTGCAATACTTTCTCAGCATTGCACAGGAGTGTGTAGTAGTAATCTGCTCAAGAATAACTCCCCTGCTCATTTCTCCACACTTCACAGTGCTGTCCTTTCTCCTTTAGTTCCTCGTAAGAACCTCCCACTTTTTAACTTCAATTGGCAATAAGCAATATGTGTAGGGAAAAAGAAACATGGGATCACAGAAGGTTGCAGTATAGAAGGATGTCATTTGGCCAATTGTACCCTCACTAAGTCTTCAAATGAGCAGCATTACCCAGTGCCAATCTCCTGGTTTCTCTTAATATCCTTGCAGATATTTTTTTCCAAATAATCATCCAACAGGTCCGTGAATGCTTCAATTTGAACCTACCTTCACCATGTTTCCAGGCAGTGCATTCCATACCCCATCTACTCTGTTATGCCCAAAAATATATTTAAGAAGTAGTTTAGATTCTAAGTTTTTCTTATTTTAAAGGCATTCCATTCCAGATGCAATCCAATTGGCCAAACTACTTGACTTTAAACAAAACATACTTTTGAACTACAGTTAAAATACAGACAAAAAAAACCAAGAATTGGCTTAACTATAACTTTCCAAATGCTTAACAAATTAACACATATATTAATTACCACTAATTAACTGTTCCAATATAGTAACATCCCATAAACACACCCTTGGCAAAGGCAAATTCAGTAAAATGGATTGTCACACATGCAATTCTAGCAATAGGAAAAGACCTCCAGGTTTTAGCTATAACAGAGAGGAATAAGATCTTCCACATACAGCTTCAAGATCCCAGCAACTGCTGAATGCTAAAACTAAAAATTCTGGTTCTGTAGGAACTTGACACCACCCATGTAGTGTGCTTCTATTGTTCCATCTTTAAAAGAAAAGGTCTCTTAAGCTGTTTGCTTTATTGGCTTTGAGCAGATCACTCGGCACCCCTGACTCAAATTTTCTTCATAAAAGACAGGACAAAATACATCTCTTGAAGGCATAGTATTGTCACAACTTGTTTTGTAATTTTTTTTCTCACATCACTCTTGATTCATTTCCATGTCACTTTGAATCTATGCCCTCTAGTTCTTGCTTCTTGTATGAGTAGGAACAGCTTCTCCCTATCCACTTGATTCAGCCCATTCATGATTTTGAAAACCTGATCAAATCTCATCTTAGCCCTCTTCTCTCAACAGAACACAGTCCCAACTTCTTCAATCTATCTTCATATCTGAAGTTTCTCATCCTTGGAACCATTCTTCTGTGACAATGCTGTAGCTTTAAGACATTATTTTGTCCTGGTTTCTTTAAAGAGAGAGATTGAACGAGAGGCACCGAGCTGGCTACTGAAGACCACTTGAGCAAACAGCTTGGAAGCCCTTGGGTTTTTTTTAATACAGTTTGAATGGGTGCAGCCAGCTATCACATATTAGGATTTGGGTTTCAGAAGCATCAGAAGCTATTGAGGTCTCAACAGAGTTGGAAGCTTCAGCGAATGCCTCCTGGCTGCTACTCTCTCTGAATTTTCTCTCGTTTTTTTTTCCGTCCTAGATGGGATAACTGCATGTGAGAATCTGTGTCTGAATTTTCCATTTTTGCCAAGGGGTGTGTTTAGGGGATCTTACTATATTGGAACAGTTAATAACTAATAGTTACTGTATCTGTTAAGTTTTCCAGTTGAATTTAGTTATTCTAGGTTCCTCTTTCTTTGGTTGTATTTTAACTAGTGTTTAAATAAATTGTGCTTTTCTTAATGTTGAGTAATTTGACCACTCACATTACATCTGGAATAGGCACTTTACGTTTACCTTTAAAATAAGGAAAAGTTAGGGTCTAGGCCACCTTCTTATAATATTTTGAAGGTGTCTGGTCTGGTCCATAACGTTTGTAAATCAATTCTGCACTCTCTCCAACACATTAACATCTTGCCTATAATGTAGTGTCTACAATAGCACATAATATCCAGCTGAGGTCTAACAAGTGTCTTGTACAAGTTCAAAATCATGGGAAGTTTACCGTTACCTTTCCCATGTGTGATGAAAGGAAGCAAAAGTTCTCTTCACTTGTTCTTTTGCAACCACTACTGAAACTTTGTTGGTTCTGCCATTGGTTCATAACCCCAAGCACGAGACTCTTCCCCAGGTCTGTGGTGGGGAGACTCATAAAACAGAACATATGTCTACTCCTTAAGGAATGTCACTGGAGTGTCAGCCTTAAATTTTGTGCTCCGGATTCTAAGCCCTAATCTTCTGATCAGAGGGAAAGAGTCATAGTTGACAATCCATGAAGCAAGAGGCTGTCAATACAAGTGTTTTTTTTTGCAAGTATAAATGCAACACATTGGATGTCAATAAGTGTATGAGCTCCTGTGGCATACAATAAGCCAAATAAAATGCCACTTATTGAAAAGCTGAGAGTAGCTAGGTGAAATTAGCACAGAAACCAATGACTACCATCATTATATAGCTACTGATTTAAGTGTTAATCACTCACATGAGTATTGTCTATGAGTGTGATTCAGTGAATTTATCCTTTCTTTGACCTAAGCTTTTAAAGCTTGTATCCATTGTTAATTGACTAAGTACTGAACGCTCATGTGTAGAGAGGCATAAAGTCATAGATAGGATTTGACAAAATATATATTTACAACACGTAAGAACTTCTTTGGAGTGATAAATGCGTCAAAAAATCCCAAAAGGCAGGGTACAAGCACAAAAAAGGTTTAAGATCAGCCCAATATACTTTATAGGATCATAGAGAAAGATTCACATGTTAATAGTCTGTTTTTTTATTTGAAGGGTATGAGACTCTCGGCTTCTTTGGAAACAGAATTGATTATGGACCAGCGACCAAACTCTCCAAAGGAACATAGGACTTTGGAGCAGGAGTATTCACTTCTTTGTACCTGCTCCACCATGTGGTAAGATCTTGGCTAATCTGCTTGTGGTCTCAGATCAGAGAACAAAGACAGATAGACAAGAGAAGACCAACCTCTGTCTAGTTTTCATGCTATCATCTTGACAGCTACACAACTCTTCAGGTTTTCTCCCATTCCTACCCTTCTCTGTTTATTACTGAGACACATCTTTCTTTTCCACCGGTCACTATTGTGATGTAAAAAATACAGCAGCCAAAATGAGTTCCCTCAAGTAGCAATGTGACAATAACACATCGTCTCTTCCAATAACGTTGTTAGAGGGATGAATGTTGGCCAAATTACCAAGGACAAATGGACAGTAAAGGCCCACTGATCACAATCAGGCAACAGAAGACTGAGGATGTTGACCGCTTCCCCTATCTAGTAAGTAACATTGCCAAGGTGATTGATGATTAATTTGAGGGTACTTAAGAATCAGCAAAGCAACACTGGTCTTCCAGAGCCTCCACACAATTTATGCATCCTACAACATCAATATGGCCAGGAAACTCTGACTCTACATGTCCAGAATTGTACCAGTTCAACACAGAAGTGAATAGCAAAGGTGTTAGGTAATTGGATGTCAATACCAAAATTGGCAACATAAAATCTGGGACATCACTTGGTGAGACAGCTTCACCAACAAGGAAGTACGATGCAGGACATAGCTGAGGTGCCTGACAACATTATGATGGAGAGGAGACTGAGATTGGCAGGACACATACAGATACCCCAGAGGTATACCTAGCCAGCACAGCAATTGAATGGACACAGCTAGTTGGAAAAAGGAGATAGGGCTGGTCAGATAACGCCTGGCAAAGTATATTTAACGAGCAGCTTCAGAAGCAGGACAGTACCAGGATGGAAGTAAAAGAGATCGCAATGGACAAAGGCCATTGGCAGACTCTTGCTGCCCATTGAACCACATGGGATTGGTGGAACAAAGTCTAAGTAAGTAAGACAGACCTGCCCTGTTTTGAAATAGTATCCAAGGGATTATTTGTAATTGCTTGAACAGCCAGACAGGACTTCAACTTAACATTGCATCCAAAAGATGGCACTTCTGACAGTGGTTCACTCCCTCAGTACCGCAGTTAGTATCACCCTGGATTATGTACTCAAGGAGCATGAAGTGGGATGTTGAACCCACAACCTCCAGACTAAGAAGCAGGAGGGCTACCAACTGAGGTAAGCTGCCACTTTAATAAGCCACTCGTGTTAGAAACCACTTAGCAGACACATGGCAGTGTGCAATAGGCAGTGTCTTTTCCATAAATCAGCAGTGCTTGATGTTTGATATCTAATTATTGATGAGACATCAGTCAACTGATAAGCAGGAAGAGTGTGTGTTAAATCATTCATTTACTGCTAATTAGTTCAGAACCAACACTGTGAAACTTAGGGCTTGGTCTATTTAAGCTCAATATCACTGTCAGCCTTCTGTGTTCAGGATTCCTCTGATACAAAACTTCACTCTGTGTCCCTCACACTAATAGATATAAGAGGAGAAGTGTTTTATCTATATATTGATGAATAAGAAACATCTGGCAGATGTTTACAGTAATGACTGCATTTCAGATCTACTTCATTGGTTACAATGTGCTTTTGGATATCCTGAGATCTTAAAAGGTGCTACATAAATGTAATGTCTTTCTTTCATTCTGTAATGTTTTATTCGATAGCTGTCTTAGTGAACAGCCAAAACTTTAGCTCAGGATACCATCCAAGACCAAAAACAGACTGCAGGGGAGAAACTAGGAAAATGATGGTAAGTTTTTGGTTTTAAATTCTTGGAGATTACACAGGGAATGGAAGAATGATAGCAGGGAGGGAGTCTGTGCAATGGGAAAAAGAGCTGAATATTGTGTGCTGAAATACAACTTCAAACATGGATCAGTCACAACTCTACATTAAGACACAAGGCTGTGGCTTTCAGTCTCACTCCAGAATGTTGAGTCCTGGATCTAGACTGACCACTTTATTGCAGTGCTAAGGGTGTGTTGCATTGTTGATAAGTGCTGTCTTTCCAACAATATATTTAAAAGGTGGTCCTGTGTGCTTTCTGAAGCGGCCAATCCCATGCCACTATTTTGAGGAAAAGCAGGGAGCTCTTCCTTGTCAATGCTTACCCCTGAATCAACATTACTAAAATAGATTGTCCACTCAGTAGCACATTTCTGTTTGCAGAATCTTGCTGTGTGTGTAGCGACTGTCCCGTTTTCAACATCTTAAAAACGACTGCACTTCAAAATGTATTTTTTTGGCTCTGGAGTGCATCAGGAATCCTGGAGTCCTATTGGCTGGTAAAGTTGCCATACAAATGCAAGTCTCCCTTCTCCAGAGACAAAGGAGAGAGTGTATAAACGGCCAGATTTTGCAGCACAGAAAGGACACAAGAGGAATGAATGCATTTTAATGTTGTAGAGCACTTCATATTGAGGGAAGTCTCATGTCAATCCACCTGCCCAACTCCAACCCTGGGATTTAATTAACAATAAACCAAAGTCAAAGAAGCAGATGCTTCTTGTCTTTAACATGTGACCCAGCATTTAAATGTCCACTTAAGTCAAAAAAAACCTGGATATATAACAAGGCTTCACAACTTTGGAATGTTTATAAGTGTTTCACCCCAATGAAATGTTGTAAAGTATGAAATATATTGTATGTGCAGCAAGACTAATGCCTAAGATATTTTTATGCTTAAAAACACAACTGAAGTGGATTACATTTACATCAGGATTTCTGTAAACCATGGATAAAAACATTCCATTTGAAAATCTTTTGTCGCACAGCTTGTTGAATCATTCATTCAGCAACTCAATACAGAAACACCAGTATCAGAAATAGACACTTTATATAAAATGTTCAAGAATCTAAATGTGCTGTTGCCTCCAGGTTAAATGTGACAGTGGAGTGACTATATTTAGTGTTGCAGGGGATTAAGTGGCAGATAATTGGTGAGCATTTTATGCTTGAAACAGGAATTTATATTCCAGTAATGCTGGATTACACAGTGGGTACCTTGAAGTTAGCTTGTTTCAGCTGGTAGCACTTTTGTCTGACACAGGAAGGCCTCAGAATTGAGTCCAACTCCCTGTGTGTAATCCAGGCTGACATTCCACTGTAGCTCAGAGGACATGCTGCAATGTAAGAGATGCTATGTTCAGGATCAAATGTTAAATTGGTGTCTTCAACTGACCTCAGTTTAATGCATAATCCAATTTTAGAGTACTCTGGTATACATTAAAACAGCAGGCACCTTGTATTGGAGTGCAATGAGTCCTTTGATCCAATGTCATAACAGCCAGGGAGTTGGAGACAAGGCATGATTTACCTCAGGACTTATGATCAATCGTCTATTTCACAGCAAACAAGGACAATTTATTCAGCAAACAGAGTCTGCTTGAAATAAAAGCCCCTGTAAACAACAGCACACAGTGCTTATGACCAAAACTATTAAAATCACCCACTAATGGCAAAGTTTTCTCTCCCCTAAAATGCAGCAAGTGGAGGATAAAGGCAATAGCAATTAAGCTGTACAGTTTCCAGATCTGATTGACAGAGGGAATTATCCAACCATCTCGACTTAGACTGAGAATTGAGAAGCTGTAACTTGCAACCATTGAATAAAAGCATTTGGGAAGTTGGTATTGTTGCATAAGGCAATAGTTCTGAAAGGGTTAATGTTGCAGACGGAATTAAACTCCATCCAATCTGAAGATGTCCCATTGCCTTGGAATGGGGATAAGGCAGAATTTTAACTCGGATCTCACAGATCGCAGACCTATATCCTTGACGCTCCTTACAGTCCTAGTCCCTAGCTGGAAATTTGGATCCTGGCTGTTTCAGAAACTTGCACTGTTTCCTTTTATTACAGCGTAGTCAGAAGTCAAACCGCATTGTGTTTTGTAGCAGTCAGTGTGCTGTGTTGTGAAGTTTAAATGCCCAGCAGTGCAGCCACATACTGTGACACTTACCTTAGCTACTCTGAAAGAATAAAAGAGAATGGGATTAAGGCCACAGTTGGTTAGGGTGTTAGGGGGCCAAGGTGGAGTCATGAGCGCCAATTAAGTGATGGAGGGCTTAGAGTAGGCTGGGTGTGTGGGTGTGTTTTGAGGCTGTCAGAGGATGTGTCAGGTCTGGCAGGAGAGGGTTAGTATTAGGATATGTATTGCTAATGGGAGGTGGGGAGTTATTGGGCCTGAGGAAGGGGCAATTGTCAGGGCTGGCAGAGTGAGTGAGGCAGATGTCAGTGCTGGTAACAGGAAGGTATTTTGGGCCCTGGGGGCTCAAGCCAATGGGCAAGGGGCTACCTGAACTTGCAGAAATTCAGACTGGCAGGTAAGGGAGACATTGCATCTGGCAGCGGGAGGGTGTGTCAGACTTTAGGTGGAGAATGTTCAAGCTAGCAGGCAATGGCATGTCGGGGCCAGCATGGGTTAAATCCACTGGGCAAGTGGGTTATTGGAGCAGGCATAAGTACAAGCTAGCAGGTAGGGGGCATCAGGCTGGCATTGTACGGTATGTGTCTGAGGTCAGGCATTCATTCCAGAGGCAGGAATGAAGATGCCAGGTTCCAGGGAATCAGACTGGCTGTCAGGGGCTAGTGTGCTGGGCATGGCATGTCGGCTATCAGCATAAGTGGAAATCTACTGGGATCTGGGATGTCTGATGCAGAGGAGGCTGTGGCTCTGAGAGGCCTGGGTGGCGTAAGGAATCAAGGGTGGTGTGTTTGGAGGGCTATGTGATATAAGTTGGGGTCAGATTACCCAAGAGTTGAACTAGGTTTTTAATTATCTGTCTTCCCCAAGTTTAATGAAAGCAGAACCTTCTGAATTCTTTGCTTTTTGTTGGATTATCTCAGCTCCAAATGCAAAGCAGAGATAACAAGGTGTAGAGCTGGATGAACACAGCAGGCCAAGTAGCATCAGAGGAGCAGAAAGGCTGACGTTTCGGGCCTAGACCCTTCTTCA
>JAHRHZ010000022.1:23637433-23656143 GCA_024137785.1 Ginglymostoma cirratum | reverse complement strand
CTGACGTTTCGGGCCTAGACCCTTCTTCAGAAGAAGGATCTAGGCCCGAAACGTCAGCCTTCCTGCTCCTCTGATGCTGCTTGGCCTGCTGTGTTCATCCAGCTCTACACCTTGTTATCTCAGATTCTCCAGCATCTGCAGTTCCTACTATCTCTGAAACAAATGCAAAGCAATTGTCATTTGCAAGCTTCAATTTCCCAGGTTATTCCAACTGTGTCTGCTACATCTGAGACTGTGCTGCTGAACCTCTGTCCCCAGAACCTTACCCGGGTCTCTAGATTAGTAACCTAACATTAATACCATTTCAACGTTGCCTTCCCTGAAGTATTCTATATCAGAAATGGGCCAAATAAAACACAGGATTGGACATCTTGGAGAAAATAGTCCTTGAGGTACAGAATTGATTTACAGCTAAATAATAAATCAAAAGCTGAACAAATACATATACAAGACCAATAGCTGATGATGTTGTAAATCATCAGAACATAAATGAAAACACAGATACTCTTGATGCAGTTCTGCAAGCTTTTGACAATTACTTTTATGCAAAATCAAATAAAATTCTTGAAAGAGCAATGTTTATTCAAAGAATTCAGCATCCAGGAGAATCCATAGATAATTTAATTGATGATCTCTTACAGAATAGTGCAAATCTATGACTATGGAGCTTTAAAATCAGAATTGAAACAGGTAGAACGGTTCTCAAGATTATTAAAGAGTCTAAAACAGATGTATTACAGTCCAAAGAAGATTCAACTTTGGGGGAATTCAGATTGTGCTGGAGTTAGAGACAAGAAAGAATGACAGACAAATCGTGAAATATGAAATATATTCTTATCTCAAGAGAGGAGCTGAACCTATTCATTTTACAGAGTACAAAAAATGCAGAAGCATGGGACAAGCCAACACAAAGGGTGAGACAAAAAGCAGATACTATTAGTCAGTGTCAGTGTTGTGGAATAAAGAGCTCTACAGACACAAGCAGTGTGCAGCCAGAATAAAACAATGCTACATCTGTCAAACTATAGGTCATTTCCAGAAGATGTGAAGAAATACAATGCCTTTTCAAAGTTAGATGCCTATTTTTACAGACACGTTAAAGTGATCTATCCACAAGTATTAACAAAGATATCCAGTGCATTTCTAGTGAAATTAGGTGATCCAGCTGAGTCCAGTTTAACAGAACCTGTTTATGTTGATGGACAACTGATTAATTTTTAGCTTGAGGCAAGGGAGAATGTCATTGTCTTCTCAGATAGAATAACATTGAATCATAGAATGTCTATGGTGTGGAAGCAGGCCATTCAGCCCATCAAGTTAACACCAACCCTCCAAAGAGCATCCCACCCAATCCCTCTAATCCTGCATTTCCCATGTCTAATCCACCTAGCCTGCACATCTCTGAACACTACAGGTAATTTAGCATGGCCAATTCATCTAACCCAAACATCTTTGGGCTGCGGAAGGAAACTAGAGCAACTAGAGGAAAACCACATAGACATGGGGAGAATATGCAAACTCCACACAGACAGTCACCTGAGGTTGGAATTGAACCAGGGTCCCTGGTGCTGTGAAGTAGCTGTGCAAACCACAGTGCCACCATGCCGCCCAATGTCAGAGAGAACAGAATTTGCATCTTAAACAGATGAAACTGAAAGGTCCAGTTGGTATAACTCTTAAGATTAATGGTATGTGTTAAGCAACACTGCGTCACACAAAGTGCCAGATCATAGAAAATGTTTTTATGATTTACAATCAACATTTCTCACTTCTGTGTCTGCTCGCACGTCTAGAATTAAACATCACTGAGCTAGCAGAAAGTCCTTGAATAGTTCCAAGAGACTGCAAACAGACCAAGAGAAATCAAGTTATACCAAGTTTATTCAGAGAGGCTAATCAGAGAACAACTGGTCCAGGGACAAACTGTTGTCATAAAAACTGAAAGAACTGCAAATGCTATGAATCAGAAACAAAAATGGTAATTGCTGGAAAAGCTCAGTCATTTTGGCAGCATCTGTGGAGAGTTAACATTTTGGGTCGAGTATCTGGTCAAGGACAACTGGTCAGAGATTTGGTTAGACTTCCTCATCTCTTGGCAGGATCTGAAAAGAAGAAAAGTTCTGATGAGATTATCAATTTTGGCACAACAGAAGTGTTTCAAATGTCAAAACTGCTGCCTGAGGAAGCAGTTCTGAGGAAGGGTCACCAGACCCGAAACGTTGACTCTGATTTTTTTCTTCACAGATGCTGCCAGACCTGCTGAGCTTTTTCAGCAACTTCTGTTTTTGTTCCTGATTTACAGCATCGGCAGTTCTTTTGGTTTTTATTTGAAGTTGGCGAGTGGGTTGGGTTGGGTAGGTGAAATGTGCCAGGTTTAGAGGACCTAAAAGCTTTTAAAACAATAAAGATTGTCAAGAATGCATAATGAAGTTTGTAACTTGTTATAAATGAGTAGCTGATTTTAACAGCTTTTCCATTCCTGTTATTGTTAGAATAGAGTTCATTGGTTCTGTGTGGAATGTTTATTGGGATAATGGGCATGGATGTGCCATATGTTGGTGTAGATGGACCATACAATTGGAGAATGCGGGGAATGAGGGGCCATGAAGGGATATAGGCTTGTATAGATGGTGTGAAGGAGGTGGGAATGAGAAACGTGGGTTGTTATAATTGGTATGAGGAGCCATGGGGGTGTGGACAGGAGCATGAATTGACCTCAGTTGTAGGGGTGTGAGGGCTAGAGGGCTCTTATTTTTAATTATTACAAATTTCTGTTATTATTACAAATGGGACAAAGCCCCAGAGCAATGTGTCTGGCTTTCTTAACACAATGTCTTGGCACCCAACAACCCATGTGGCTGCTTTTAAACTCTTTCCAGGAGTGTCAGGCCCAACTCCAGTGATCATCCTACACCTACCCTACTCCCCTCCCCCAGCTACCAACCCCTGCTCCACTCCCACCCCCAGCCACAAACTCCCCTACCCCCACTCCACTACCACCTGTACAGAACAGAAATTCTGCTTGAGCAGACACTTTCTCCCAAGGTAGGCACATCAAGTCAGAAAAATTGCCAACTCCTGCTAGCCACCTTTGGGATGAATATCCAGTCCAAAGGACTCAAGTCAGCCTATTTCAGTTGCTTTTCATTAATCAGTTAAAGTAGAAAGGACAATGACCTATAGAGCCAAAATATTGCATAGGTCAATAGCATCATGAGATCAGTGACAGAATATCTTGAAGTGAAAAGGTGTAGTTTCACAACCTTGTTGGTACTGACAAGGGAGTCTGAGGAGATGAAGAATTTCTTGATCTGAACGACCTGCTGAAGAATGTGACAGGGTTGGAGGGGGTAAAATGACTCTTGATTTCTCAAAAAAAGAAAGATTTGCTTTTACGTAGCACCTTTCATAATCTCAAGACATTGAAAAGTGCTTTGGGATCATAGTGGTGTAGTTGTAACGTTGCTTGATCTAAAAACCCAGATTAATGCTCTGGGGATGTGCATTCAAATCCCACCACCGCAGCTGCCTGAATTTAAATCCAATTAATAAATCGGGAATTGAGAGCTAGTTTCAATAAAGGTAATCCTGAAACTATTGTCATAAAAACACATCTGGTTCCCTCATATTCCTTCCTTTAGGGAAGGAAATCTGCTGTCCTTCTTGGTGTGGCCTGAAAGTAACTCCAGATCCACAGCAATATTGCCCTTTTCACTCAGTTCCGGGGCAATTAAGCACAAACAACAAATGCTGGCCGTGCCATTGATAGCCCATATCCTGTGAAAGGTTTTAAAAGAAAACTTTACAGCCAATAAAGCACGTTCTGAAGCGTCCTAGTGCCAGGAAATTCAGCAGCCAATTTGTGTACAGCAAACTCCCACAAACAAGGATGGGAAGACGACTGTGCCTTACATTAGGAGCTGGAGAGATAGATGTTGGCCTGGACAGTAGATTTAAGGAAGCTTAAGTGTAAAAAGGTAGCAGGGGATGGTCTGTTCAGAGAAACTTTTGAAGGAATAATAACTATAGTAGCAAACAGAGGGTTTGGGCTGGAAAAGCAACAGAGTGTAGAGAGAAGGTTGTAATTGTGCCGAGCTGACAGGCTTGGGCCATTAATGATGTGATCAGGATTCTTCCATTGAGTTGTCCCTGCACCCAGCTCTTGTGATTTTGACCATGTAGGTCTATGATACTGCTGATGAATAAATGACATATTACACAAAGACACTATTTACTAACCTATTGTCACTTTATCAATAAATAGAGGATACATGTGAGGAAGTATTGCTTTATGGAAATGATCCATTGTCTTACTGAGGAAAAGTCCAATTAGCCTGCATTTTATTTGTAAAGCTCCTGTCGATTATTAGGCAGCATTATTGATAAACCAGCAGTCAATTATTTAAAAGTGTTATTGATGAGCCACCAGTCAATTATACTGCGTACATCATGCTTAAGACATCTATTTAATAAAGTAAGTGAATAAGCATCAATTTAGTTATCAAACACTAAGAATTATTTAATTTTTAAAAATCAAGAACACTGACGTTCACTGTGTCCTAGGGAGACTCATTGTTAATAAGGTCTTAAAGATAAACCTGGTGAACAAAGATTGGTTCTTCATTGAAGAGTTGGGGTTAGTGTTCATTAGATCTCTACATCCCATAGAGGTCAGATTTATAGACTACTCACTTAAAGTATTCAAAATTCGCCATCATAAATCTTGTATAAAAAGATAACTACATCAAGTTGTATTTATGTAGTACCTACACTACTGCATTATAAAATTTCCCAAGGTGCTTCACAGGAGCAATTACCAATCAAAATTTGACACTTAAGGTGATATTAGGATAATGAAAAGGGCATGATCTAAGGAGTATTTTAAAGGATGAAAGAGAGGTAAAAAGATAGCGACATCTAATAAATTGAGAGTCAGAGCTGAAGCAGCTGAAAGAATATCTACCAAAAAAAATGGTATAAATTGAGGCTGTGCAAGAAGCCAGAATTTGGACGAATGCACAGATCTGTGCATTTTATCTAAATCTATCTAAAAGGAAACACAAATCACTCCAGGGCACTGTAACAGTCTTGTGGGAACAAAATCTTGGCTACACTTTCAGAAGTGCCATTTCTTAAATGAAATGTTAAAGCAAGACCATATCTATGTACTCACAGGTGGATGAATTGATCCCATTGAATTATTTCAAGAAACTGGGAGTTCTCCCTAATACACTGGCCAATATTAATTCCTTAACCAATAACGCACAAGAAAAAATTCAGATTATCTGGTCAAAATCACGTTGCTGTTTGTGAGAATTTACCTGCTATCTTTCTACTTTAGAAAATGCCTCTATTTCAAAAAGTAATTTTGAGGTCATGAACACTCATGTAGAAACACAAATTTTCTTTCTCCAACACTTCTTGAGAAGATGCCAGAAGCAGATTCATGCCTTTCAAAAGGGATTTGAACCTTTACTTAACAAAAGGATAATTTGCAAGGCTGTTGGTAAAGATCAGGGGAGAATTGAAATAATTGGAGAACTCTTACAAAGGGACAGTAGAGGCATAATTGGCCAAATGGCCTCCTTCTGTCCTGCACGATTTTATGGTTCTAAATCTGCTCTGGGTGAGCAGGAATGCTGTTTATCTTGTGAAGTGAAGCTGTCAATCTTTGCTTTTGCCACTTAGAGGCTGGTAGAGGTGGACAGTGGGGTAAGGACGGATTGTGTTACACTCTTCATATTTTCCCACAACTGCGATCCCCTCCCTTGCTCATATTCCCGCCACCAGCCCCTGTACACTCCTGTTATTTTTCTTTCTTAGATGGTCCAGCACTCAGGGCCCACTGCTGACAATCACACTTTGAGCTGAATGGAGTAGTGATGGCTAATTGATTTTACAGCGGTACTGAAGGCCAGACAATGAAAGTATCATCAATTTAATCCACAATTTAATGGCTCCAATTTAGCCTCTGTAAATGCTCACTAAACTAATTTCTTCAGCTCCAACAATCTGAAAAGCTATCATATTTGTAATCTCCTCTGGTATATTCATCTGGAAAGGGAATTTAACAAATTCCGATGTGAGGGAGATGATGTGTTAGCGTGGTGTAAATGTTTATAACAGTCCAATCTAGTTCTTTAAAAGGATATGAAAAGTTTTATTGTGAAATGCATCCAAGTGTGAAGAGGGATAATAAACTGTTCCCCAGCAGACTCTGGAAGAAAGGCCGTGACAGGCTTCTGTTTCAATAGGACACTAAATGGTATTCAAACCTTATCTTGTAATTCACTCCATACGGCGGGAGGAAAGGCTGGATGAATTGCTATCTTGCTGTCCAATGCTTAATATGTAACTTGTTAAGGTGTGCTGACCACCTTTGTGGTTCGCCACCCTCCACCAGCCTCTCACAACCTTGAACACTCTAACCTACAATAATAGATGGCCTGGAAATGTAATGCCAAGATTAGATCATTGGCTACAAACAGGGCTGGATCCAGGAACTAGACTATGAGTTTCAGGGAGAAATACAGCAAAGACCATGCCAAAATCTTTCAGAGTGATAAAGCAAAGCAGAGCCTCTGGTCAGACCTTGAGCTATCAGAAAGTGCACAGAAGGGATCAGGCTCTGGGAAGTCAGGGGAATGGACTAAAAATGAAGAGTTGGACTTAATGAGTGTTGCCTAGACAGTGGGAGGTTTGGAATTGGTGTACTGAGACAATACTGAGTCCACTTTCGTTGTTCCAGGCATCTCTGGCAAATGCAATGTTTCTGCCTATAATTCTAATAAAATAGTGCTTCATTAGGCCATTTGGAGAAAGTTAGAAGTCAACTGCTTTAGTTTGGGAGTGGAGTCACATTATAGAGCTGGAATGATGGGTCTTTTTCCCTGCAAGATACTTGTGACCCTGTTAGATTTTTATGACAATCCAACAGCTTTCTGGTGACTTTCATTGATACTGACTACTTTGTAGATTTTTAAAAAATTTGTCTGGATGTGGATTTAACTTCTCTAGAGTATTAATCCCAACCAAGGAACAGAAGTCCAATAATATAACTACAGTACACATAGGTGATTTCAATTTGGACACAGGGGAACAGAACCTGAAAATTGCTGTGTGCCGTCTTCCACGGTTATGTTTGTGCCTGGGTGTATCTTGGAAAGGGAGCATGCAACGTCCATTAATGCTGTCGTTGGCTTTAGAAAGAGGTGGGCATCGTGGGGATATAGTGCAATATTTCTCCTTCCAATGCCATTTTGATTTAGCCCCTTCCTGCACTCCCTAACACCCCTTCACTTTCGATGGTTTGCATCAATCTAATTGGCTACATGGCTGATCACTGGTGGCAGTTAGTAGTTTAAAAAAAAGTCACGGTGATTTGGTGGTGGGAAAGTTGGTCAGTTGTATATGATAGCTTCTGGGTATATTTTTAAAACAAAACCTAAAAATCTGAATGCACCTCAAAATTGCCTTTTTGGCTATATGATACTTTGGAACACTCTTGTGGTGTGAAAGATGGGACAGGAGTATTTTCTTTTTCTTCCTACCTGACATTTACTTCATTGAAGTTTATGAGATCTTGCTATATATGAAATGACTATAGTTCTTACTTACATTACAATACCATCTCTACTTTAAAGCAATTCCCTGTTGACAAAACAGCTTGGGACACCCCAAAAATGAGATAAGGGGCTCCATTAATACTTGCTTTCTTTTCCTCTTTACATCTCCCTTTCCCCAGGGACATAATTACCTCTGGTAGCGCACTGCTTAATTTGTTCTTTAACAATTCCTTTGTGCACTGGTCCAATGCAGTGCATAACCCAAACATGTTAACTACTGCATTAACACAAAGGAATTTTACACAAAAGAATTAAGCAGTGGACTGCCAGAGGTAATTAAACTGTCCTGGGTACACAGGGCTCTCTCCTAAGCACTAAAATCTACCCATTTACAAATTGTATTTCCCTTTGATTTCCACATTTCCAATGGCATCAGGTTAGCAGCTGCTATCGCATTTGAAACATACAATTAAACATGAAGTTGGACGATCAGACAGAGACTCACGCTGGAGTGTATCCAGCTCAAAATGACGCAAGTAGAACAAAATAAAATGTTTCATTCTGACATGGACTCAAACAAAATTATAAACCAGGACACTCACGTTTAACACTATTAATAAAAGCACAATGCCGACAGCTCCTGAATTCACGAACCCGTAACATCAAATTTAGTCCATGATCAAATAAGGAATAAAACAAAACTGTTCAGAAAAGACTGATTCTTCCTTCATCCCAAAGAGGGAATTAAATGATGCCACTCTTTAAGAGATTCAGTTGGGAAGAAAAGTCTCAGTGACTGAATTTATTTTCAATGTCCCCTTGTGGGACATAATCCAGCTCTTTGAAATAATGAGAGCTACAGATACTAACTTTGGACAAGAGGTTTGAGGCTGGAGGACTCAAGTAAAAAAGTATACCAACTTTGAACAGAGTTAGGGATTGGAACAAAATATACTCCGAGATCAATTAGGAAGCATTAGCACTTTTAGAAGTTGGGAAGCTGGGTTTGATGCATCTAAAAATGCAAAGTAATCAAATAACTGGAGGCTACATTAACTTAGCAGTATTTCAATATAAATCTGTGAAATCCTATAATTCAGCCCATCCAAAATTTCCATGCTTGTAGCCCTGCCATTAAGTCCTATTTAAACATCAGTTCCTGTGCTCACTGACGAACACTGACTCCCAATCTGGCAATGCCTCAAGTTCTTGTCTTAGTGTCCTTGTTTCTCCCACTCTCCATAACATTCTTCAGCCTCTGAGAGTGCTACAGTCCTCCAGTTCTGAGCTACACACAAACATGTTAATTAAGAGCCATTCAGCACCACTCCAACCCCTCCCTTGCTCCACCATTCAATAAGATCACAGCTGATCTGATTGTCACTTCAAACCTACATTCCCACCTGCCCCTGATGACTTTGACCATCTCCATTTTCATCACTCTACTATTGGGAAGCATTCAGATGTCCAGATCTTAAGCTCTGAAATTCCATCCTTAAACTTCTTTCCCTTCCTATTGCTCCACAATCCTTTAAGGCACTACTTAAAGGCTACTTCATTGATCAAATTGCCCTATTAGCTTCTTATGTATCTCAGCACTAAATTGCGTCTGGTAAGGTTACTGTGAAGTGCCTTGAGATCTGTTATAATTATACTAAAGGCACTACTTAAATGCAAGTCATTGGTCAACCAGAATTGCTAATTTTGTTCTGTCACTAATTCAAACTCATCTTTAATCTATACGAGCTGCTCCATTTGTTCATGCCCTATATCCATGCAGTGCTACAGTTAAACTAAAATGCCCATGCAGCTCTGTGCTTAAAAAAAAATGAAGTCGAAGCTTTTCATCTTGTACTTGTCAGGACTGAAATGCAAGAAAAGTCCAAGTTAGAAAAAAAGCACCGATTTATACAGCCAGAGAGAAGACTTTTCTTTAAATTGCATAATTCCTTCTGAACATTCACTTATGTTCTATGAAATGATTAGAGATTTTCAACCCACTAGGATTGTCCTAGATTTTTCAGGGGTTAAAGATTAACCTCCTGGATGCTGTTTCCTGGGGGGAAAAAATAACAACTAAAAGAAAGAGGTGTTTGCTTTGTTTTAAAGTTTTGTTTTTGTCAAATTACAAATACAAATATTTGATGTGGGGATAAAGGAGTTGAAAGTCAAGAATCATCCAACTCACTAAATAAGGATTAGAATGGGCAGCACAGTGGCTCAGTGGTTAGCACTGCTACTTCACAGCACCAGGGACTTGAGTTTGATCCCACCCTTAGGCAACTGTCTGTGTGGAGTTTGTACATTCTCCTGTGTTTGAGTGGGTTTCCACAAGGTGCTCTGGTTTCCTCCCACAGTCCAAAGATGTGCAGGTTAGGTGGATTGCTAAATGGCCCCAAAGTGTTCAGGGATGTGTAGGTCAGGTATGTTAGCCATGGGAAATGCAGGGTTACAGGGAAAGGATAAGGGGTTGGGTCTGGGCTGAGCGTTCTTCGGTGTCAGTGTGAACCTGTTGAGCCAGTGGTCTATTTTCACACTGTAGAGATTCTATATTAAAAAAATGAATCAGCCCAGGTTTGGTAGGCCAACAGGCCCGTTCCTGTATTGTATTAATAAGGAAACTTCTTTCTCTCCATAACACCACAAGAAATAGGAACAGGAGTCACCCATTCAGCCCTTCAAGCTTGCTCTATCATTCAATAGGATCATGACATTCCTTGTGTCCACTTTCCTGCTTTATCTCCCCGAACCCTTGATTCACCTCTGTTAAAGAATCTATCTGATTGGCTGTGAGAAGTCAGAACAATGACAATTGTGACCAATGGGACAAATATGGGTGGTTTGGGGGGTGGTGTGTGGTGTGTTTTGAGCATGATGTGATGATATCTCCAGGAATCCATCCAAAAGGATTGACCACCTGACTTGAAGCAAATGCATGATTCCAGTCATCAACCCAGGACTGGTTTTGCCTCTGGATATTTCAATAAGGGGCTATGTCCTCCTTAAAGAAATTACATTCAAATCTCCGCGTTACTATGGCTACCAGCTGGGCACAGCTCAATCCATCAAGTGAGCGTTGTTGATAGTAGACTTCATTGGATTGAGGAGGGCTGGAGTTCCAAGACCTCATGTTCTCGTAATTTCATCGACAGCTCATTAACTGAGAGAAAAATGGGCCATTTCCTAGTTTTTCTTCTCAAAACCTCCATGTTTCTCCAATCCCCACATCCCCTCTCCCCACCCCGCTAAGAAATTATTCCATCATTTTTTTGGTGGTAAGGGATGGGGGAGATTGACAGAGGAAAGACATGCACCTTGCAAAATCTTAGGATGTCCAAGGCTTACATTTTGGAAATGTAATTACTGTTATAGTATAAGAAGCACAACAGTAAATTTGTGTAGAGCAAGTTCCCACAAATAACAAATGAAATTCCAACTACATAATTTGTTCTTTTTTTAAGTATTGTTGGTTGAGAGGTAGCTTTTGGCCAATGCCCTATTCTTTTTGGAGTAAAGAGATTGAATAGGTTAGGGTCTTGGGTTTAATATGTCATATGAGAAATAGCACCTCTGACAGTGCAGCACTCCTGCACTGGTATTGACAGCCTAGATTTTGTACATAAGTCTGTGGAGCGGTCCTTGAATCCATGACCTTGAGTCAGTGATGAGGGTGTTACCAGCTCTGCCATTAGCTACAGTGCAATACCGTAGGGTGTAGGCTGGCTGTTTTCTGTGAATTATTTCCTGTTGATTTTGAAGGGAAGAATGTTGGACAACGGCTGTCCTTTCCCTTCATCAAAATCAGGCAGTGGATTGTTTAATCCACCCACAGAGCCCTTTGACAGTACGGTACTAGATTGCCAGCCTAGAATATGCGTTCAGATCCTGGGAGTATTGTTTAATAGTTTACATTATCAGTCGATGGGTAATTAAACATATAAGAAGTGGTGAACATTGGGAGAAGGTTAAAAAAAAAGATATCTTTGGACCAAGGCTCCTCAACTATTCAACTATTGAGATTTTCCTCACCACATGTCCTACACTGGGATGGATCAATTAATAAGAGATTGATCATTACGATGGAAGTGAAGCACAAGATGCTTTCTATTTTTCTTATCTACCAATTCCTTTGAACCCATAATCTTCCGACTCATGGCAAGTGATTCTTCCAGGAAGGGTGAAACATAAAAGTCAAAATGCCACTGTAGTATGGGATGGCCAGGACAGTTCTGAAGGCGCCTGATAACACTTCTCCACCCTTTCCTCATTTTGGGTCAATGCCCAATCAGCATTTTTCAGTTTGACCTCTGTGACAGCTCATTCCTCCTGAAATCAGGGCACCATGTGAAAGAGCACTGACATTTCAGATATGTTAAATAGAAATTGGCCTGAATTTCATTGACAGCTGGTCTCCTGTGCCCATAACTGCAGGGCAGGGTCTAAATAAAGAAATAACTTACATTTATATAGTGCCTTTCACAGCCTTGAGATGTCCCAAAGCACTTCAAAGCCAATGAAATACTTTTGAACTAAAACAAAGTTGCTGGAAAACCGCGGCAGGTCTGGCAGCATCTGTGAAGTTAAAAACAGAGTTAACGTTTTGGGTCCGGTGACCCTTCCTCAGAACTGAGGAAGGGTCACCGGACCCGAAACACTAACTCTGATTTTTCCTTCACAGATGTTGCCAGACCTGCTGGGCTTTTCCAGCAACTTTGTTTTTCTTCCTGATTTACAGCATCCGCAATTCTTTTGGTTTGGAAATACTTTTAAAGTTAGTTACTGTACTAATGTAGGAGATCAAACAACCAATTTACACCATAAAGATCCCAAAAACGGCAATGAGATAATAAACAGACATGTTTCAGTGAGGGATAAGTATGGACCAGAATACCAAGGATCTCCTGTTCTTCTTCAAATAGGGCCAGGAATCTTTCAGATCTACCTGAGAGGGCAGTTGGAAGACTGGTTGGAAGTCTCCTTCGAACTCTCCCCCAGTATTGCACTGTAATGTCTGTCTGGTCAAGGTCCTAAACTGAGGCTTGAATCCAGAACCAATAACTCTGAGCTAAGAGTTAATGTGAACCTGCCCAGAGTGGAGTGGTGCAGTTGTTCAGGGGAGGCAGGGCTAGAGGTGGTGCTGGGAGGTTTGCGTGGTGAAATTGATGTTGTGTGTAGAAGGGGTAAAGAAATCCTAATAAACAACTGCTTTACACCCACAACCTAACTATCGTTGCATCTGAGTCATTATAAAATGTGCAAAGCATGCAATGTTTTGGATGCGACAACTTCCCCAGATGAGTTCTTTTAAAGATGCTATACAAAGGCAAGTTATTGTGGTTGGGTTTGAAAACTACATACTGCAACGGTAACAATACTGCAATTGACACTGGGTATCTCCCCTCCAGTCTCCAAGGCACTCAACTGATCGGCACAGAAAGAGAAGGGACAGAAAAAAGCCACAGATTTTTCTCCTGCATTCTCCATTCTACTCAGCACAGATGCACAGACGTCTCCCAATTTATCTTTGCATTCAGTCAGTGAACAGGCCCTCATCGAAAGACAAGTTAAGCACTTGACTGGAGCCTTTGGGTTAAAGGCACAGAAGGTGCTGCTTGCAAGCAATGAGAGAGTTGTTAACATGTTACTCCAGGGAGGGTGCACTTTCTTTGTTCTCTCTCCTTTTGAAAGGGACATCTCATTGATCTGAATGGAGGTATTGATTGGTAAAGAGCTTTCAATCTCACCTAATGCATGCAGTCTGCTTTACACCTTATCAGTTGTGCCTGATGTGGGTTGAACCAACCTTATGAGGATTCTGATAAAACACAGAGGGTAACAGATGCTTTCGTGAGCACAATTTAGTTTAAAATCTGGCATTATATACTTGTTTGCATTTGACTGGGTTTGTAAAAAGTTAAAATGCCCACCTTACCAAGGTATCTCGGAGTAGGCTCTGAACTATCTGCAGTGTGTCGTAGAATGGCTGTGGTAATAAATGAACAGTGGAGAGGTTTGTAATGATGATTAGAGTTTGAAATTGGTTCAGATTTAGTGTCAGCCTGAGATGGAGAGAGAGGAAAAGCAGCCTAAGCAAGCCTAATGGATCCATCAACTCGTTCTGACTGCTCAGTGGGGCGATCAGGGTCAGAATCCTTTCCGTTTGGCACCGCGGAAAGCACTTCAATTTTGTTAGGAAATGTATCAATTTAAACTGACTTGAGCAGCGCACTGAAGAAACCTAATGAATCTGGACTCAATTTTCCGCCACGCTGCCTCACTGAACTGTCGGGAAAACAGCGATGTCCCTATCGGAAGGCGAAAACAGCCGCCGATTGGCTTCTACACGCTTGGCCAATGACTATTGGTGGAAAGTGTCCTGCTTCCTGCTCAATACTGACAGCCCCGTTACACCAACCGGTGCCACTCTTTCCCGCAGCTGATGCTATTAAAGGCGAATTGTTCCGCTTTTATTTCCGGGGAGGGTTGGTCAGGGGTTGGGGGGGAAGGTCTGGGGTGGATAGGAAAGCGTGCTAATTGCGTGGCAAAATACAATATAGGGAGCTGTTTGTCTGCGTTTAACGGGAGGACAGGGAAAGATAAAACTTGCCTGACAATGGTGGGTGTCAAGAGCAGCAGATGTTGCTTTATCTGTTGATGGTTGCACTGACATTATCTCTCTGTTTGTCACAGGCATAGAGTCTCTCGGCGAAACACAACCAGATGGCTTCTCACCCGGGCCGGCTGAGGCACTTTTAAACAGGCCACTTTGGCCCAGCCTTAGTTTGTAAATAACAAGGGGTTAAGCAGGATTTGCTGTGAGGGTGAAAATGAAGCAGAGCAAGGAAGGAGACACGGCACAGACGAGCAGTGGGTCTCGTGGCCTCTTTCTATGTTTAAATTTGATGCTTTTAAAAAAAAACCCACGGCATTGTGATAATGACCTGCTTTAGTGACGTTGATTGAGGGATAAATATTGGCTAGTGCATCAGGGTAAATTCTGTGTTAAGACAGCGATTGATTCCTTGCCACTCTCCTACCTAAGACTACCGACTAATTAATGCAACCCCCCCCCCGACCCCTCTCCATCACCCCTCCAAATCAGCGGGAGTCAGGTTTATTGAGGCACTATTCTGTGATCAGGGCTGATTTCTTTCTGTTTGCTGGAGATCACCCTATTAGAACAAGTTGCCTTGGAACTCACTCCCTGCTGCTTGAGCCGAATGTGCTGCTGGTTTCGATTTGTGTTTTTGTTTTAAAAAAAAGGTTGGAGCCACCAGAAGCATTCAAGACAAAACAAAAACTGAAGAACTGGTAAAATCCACAAGTGTTCAAATAATTTAAATGTTAATAGCACTAGCCGTATCTTAAACTGTGCGAGTTCAAGTACAATTTGGTCCAGTTAATCGCTCCTCGATTTCATAACAAACTGACTTTTGTCACTTTAACCCTTAGCAGCCAATTTTAGCAGCTTTACCAGCTCCTCTATATAGTACATGCTGCAGCATTGCAGAGCTGGCTGGAGAAAATACCTGAGCTAGCTGGAGATTCACTACGGACTCACATTGGTGCTGACACGGTGGTATTGTCCGGAAAGCTTAGTGCCCTTTTCAGTTGTGTTTCTGAACTGTTCCAATAAGAAAAGTGCCTGACGAACTCTTTCCCCTATGTGCAATAGGAAAAGGAAGCTGATAATGTTATAAAACGAGCTGCTCGGCCTGCTGTGTTCATCCAGCTCCACAACGTTTTATCTCCGATTCTCCAGCATCGGCAGTTCCTACTATCTCTGATAATATGTTGTCTGGTTTGAATATCTGTGTGGTGACTTCCTAAGATGCTGAGTGGAAGGATGAAGTCTTCCTACACAGATCTTACTGGGTAGTTTAATGTGATGCTGTCCATATGGACTGGAATCACAGCCCCCAATTGTACTTTGCTTCATCCTTCATCATCCACTTGAGCAACAGTTGACCTCATTGTCCATGATCTGCACGGATTAGATTCACTATCCATATCTTCAAGGAACCAGGATCTTTGCTGTTGAGTCACTGACGTTTTGTTTTTGGAATGGTGTATGGCCTTTTACTTCCATCCATCAGGGTCATGGGTCAGTACTAGCGGGAATAATGACTGCCATTTCTCAGAGTGGCTGGTGTGATTTAAGCAGTTGCTTGGTGCATATTTAAAGTCTTTTGAAAAGCGGTGTCGTTCACAAATATTCTCATCTCTTGGAGCACCATGAATGGATAATGTAGAACAGCACCAAGAGCTGCCAGTTGGTTTAGACTTGAGCCTCCCAGAACATCCATGATCTTGATGAAGCAATGGAGTAGACATGAGGCAAAGTTGAATTCTGCAGCTGACTACAACAGGGTTTGGTGAGGTTTTCTGGCTGTGCTGTGACATTCCATGGAGTTTCCACAGCAGGTACTTGCTGATTTTTTTTTTTTAAAAATGGTTTGGCTGGTGCTGGTAATGTATTGCCAGTGGGTAAGTATCCTGGCTAGGATGACATCCAGGTACATTCAGTGAATCTGAGTGCTGTGGCTGGGTCTTAAGTGACATGAAAATCTATCAGCAGTCTCTCACAAGAGGTATGTGTGGTTGTTTGATGTCATAGGCATGATTGATATCAAAGGCAAGTGCCCAGTCTTCTAAATTCCATCAACTTTACCTACTTTTCAGAAGACGACAATGTAGTTGTAGCTGTTCTACTCCTTGATGTAGATGGCTAGATTGTTAATCTTCATAAAATCATCGAAACTCTACAATGTGGAAATTGGCCATTCAGTCCATTGAGTCCATGCCTACCCCTCAGAGTATTCCACCCACAACACCCCCACCTCATCCTGTAAGCCTGCATTTCCCATGGCTAATCCACCTAGTCTGCTCATCACTGGATATTATGGGCAATTTAGCATGACCAGTCCAGTTTACCTGCACACCTTTGGACTGTGGGAGGAAACCAGAGCAGCAGGAGGAAACCCACACAGAAATGGGGAGAATGTGCTAACTCCACACAGATGGTTGCCAGAGGGTAGAATCGAACCCTGTTGCTGTGAGGCAGCAGAACTAACTGTTGAGCCACCGTACTACCTGAAGGTAGGACCGTAGTTGGCCACATCTCCATTGACTGTAAATTGTAAACTTTTACAATCAACTTGGACCATTGTTATGGAGAATGGTGAGCTGCCTGTGGTGCAATTTCTAAAGGGCCAGTCCATATTTAAATTGATTAATCTGGATTGCTGGATCAACTATCTTGATTGGCTTTTAAAAGGGATTTTTGGTTGGCATCATCAATTCTTTCCAGAGCAGGAGGCCACTTCTAGGCATTCTGTCATTTTTTTGATAAAACATTAGCTGCCAAGTTGTCAAGGGGCTAACCACATTTAGTGAGTGAATAGGCTATCAACTCCCTGATGAAACCTGGTGCAATGCATTTCTCGGGGAGGCACAGAACCACACATCTATAGTTGTCAGCCAACTAAGATAGTACTGAAATCTCCCAAAATTGGAGATTAATCTCCATGATAGTGGAAAACACTGAAAAGTCTTTTAAACACTTATTTATCTTTTCAATGCTTTTGGTTATTCATTGTGAAAATGGTGGAATTGGTAAAGAAAATAATGTTTGGCAGAAATCCAATCAGGTGATCACACTTAAATGCTATTGTTTCTTATATCAAAATAAGATCTCAAACTGTATATCACAGCAACAGTCACTGAGTAACACACCAAATATCACAACTGTAGTGATATCTGTGTATGATATGCTAAATAGTGTGATAACTAATCAGATGCAATATGGATATCAGTTTGATCTCTGAATTTAAAAAAAAGTGACATCTGGTGTGATACTGGATGTTATCTGATGTTGGCTATGCTTTGAATTCTGGATGTGTTGTGATGTGTTATGGTGTGATATCTGGTCTAATGACTGATATCTAATGCCTAAATCCTGCTGGAGTAATGTCAGTTTTCTTAGCATTGTGAGTCCTGTCCAGTGCCAACATGGTACCTGGGAATGTGCTGTGGAAGAAGACAAAATTAGTAGATAATGATGTGAACAGAAATATTATTGAAGTGAATGCTGCAACAGACACCTTGGTTTAGCCCATGTTTGCTGATTGATTTCTACAGCCTGTGGCTGAGTGGGTAATAGTGTTTGGTGATTTGCACTGTTACTTAAAGTTGAAGTCTAGAGGGAGTGGTGTGGCAAAAGGTGGAGGTTCCCTCTTCTAGGGTCCTTCTCACAGCATTCCTGTGCTCTAATTTCTCTCACCCTAAGCCTGCGACATGGTGGGGAACTGATCAGAGGCAACTTTGAGGAAAATGAGCTGCTCAGAGGGAGGAGGAAGGAAGAGTGATAAGCCAGAGACTATATCTGCCCAGAGAGCATTTCTCTGAGCTCAATCTCAGTGAGGAACAGTGTGTGTGAAATTTGAGTGACATGTACTTAGTGAGACATGCTGCGTTGAGCAGATATATCTGAAGCCTCAAAGCAGGGTGACGTGACACAGCCAATGACTCTGAAAGGTAGCTACGGCCTCGATTTTCTTTTGCTTCCAGTTCCTTCTAGCTTAAACGTGCTACGTTTTCAATATCTCCCAGTTTGTGATCCACTGTCAGATGAGGGAAAACACTGCAGCTGTGTACAGGAAGTGAACAGAATACATGTTTTACTTTCTGGCTTAAGAGAAGTGAGCACACAGTTTTACCAGGCTAGCAAGCTTCATACACAAGGTGTATGATTACATTGGCTGCACACACATCACTTTGTGGGTGCTAGATATACATTCAAAGATGCGCTTCAATGTGTGCTACCATCACAGTGCATTATTTAGTTTAATGCTTTCATGAGTCATGCAGTCATGATGGGTTTTTTTGCTGTAGCAGTCCACCATATCATCAGCAACTTAGCCATCAGGACAAACCTGAGGAAGGTTACTGGTGACAAGGACCATCTGTTAACCACTTATGATTCTAATGTACGACCACACACATGTGACTGCAAGAATACAATGAGAGCTAAGATGACACACAAAATGTGACAGGGCAGAATATCAGGGTGCTTACATAGTCTGAGATAACAAGGTGTAGAGCTGGATGAACACAGCAGGCCAAGGAGCAGGAAAGCTGACGTTT
>JAHRHZ010000022.1:23579670-23632433 GCA_024137785.1 Ginglymostoma cirratum | reverse complement strand
GTGTTCATCCAGCTCTACACCTTGTTATCTCAGATTCTCCAGCATCTGCAGTTCCTACTATCTCTTCATATACATACACACATGTGTTGGAGGAATCAGAGCATTGCTCACCTTGTGACCCTAATACCAACTGGAGAAAGAGGGTTAAACCATCTGATCCAAGCTGGAATCATCTGAGCTGTTTTGCTCAGGTCAGTGCTGGATTTGCTGGTGTATCAATTTGTTCTTTTGAAATGGGACCTGTTCAGGAGTAACACATATACATCCAAGTGATTTTCCTACTCACTACAGATTACTGGAAGTCTTCAGCACCAGACTTTAGGAAGTGTGTTAAGATGATGCAGTGTTGCAGAGGAGATTTACTAGTTTGGTGCCAGGGATTGTGGCCACCGGTTTAGAGAAGCTGGGATCATTCTCCTTGGAGCAGAGACTGTTATGGGTCTATTCAAAAGAAGCATTCAACATGTGTTAGTTTGGTCAGAGAGAAACCTTTCCCACTGGCACTGGGTTCAGTGATCAGAGGACACTGATTTAAGATCATTGGCAAAAGCTCCAAAAGGAAAAAAGAATTCTCATGCAGCAAGCTGGGCACTCACTGCCTGAAATAGTACTTTCCTTGAGAGAACTGGATAAGTATTTGAAAAGAAAAGTTTATTGGCTATGGGGAAAGAGAAGGGAATGGGACTAATTGGGTTTTTGAGGGAGTCAGCACAGGCACATTGGACCAAATAACCTCCTTTAGTGCTGTATGATTATATGAATACAGTGAATTTAAATTCAAAGGAATGCTACCCGGGAGACTGCTTCACATTTCAAACAGCATACATGCTATTGAGGTATAGTACATCATTACCAATAGTTGAGGGGTGGCTTGTTTGTATGATTCAGATCATGGCCCAGTGTGAAAGATCCATTCACTGGTGACAATCAGCTTGTACCAATTCCACAGTCTCAATTGGATCATCTATTTTGCTCCTTAGAACTGAACTATAAATAATCATTTCACACATCCCAATTGCATATTCTATTTATATTGTCAGGTGTAAAAATATAATTACATTCTGATTATTTTATTGAATTACTTAGCTTTGTGGTGTTGATGTTTTAAAAGTTGAAAGGCAGTTAACGTAACATGTTCTACGTTGTACTGGATTGTTAGCCTTGATATGCCACTTGATTCTCTGGAGTGGAGGGACTTAAATTCACATTCTTCACAGAAAGAGTGTAACCAAGGCAATTTTACTGCAATAATTTGGTGGACAGTTCAATAACACTATATTTTCCTGATACATCATTGATCCTTTCCATTAAGGTTCACTATGGCCTAGAGCCACCAGTAGTCCAGCATTGGCCTGCAGTCTCCAGAACCTATGGTCTAAGAATTAAAATTTTCATTTTCTTTGAACACTTATGTGTTAGTTCTGAAAATAATGGAGGTGGGAATAGAAGGGTCAGGTCTCATAGGACACCAATTTAAGACGATTAACATAAGAACCAGACATGGAGTGAGGATTTGGTTTTCACACAGGAGTTTGAAAAGGCTGGTGGAAGCAGATTCAGTAACAACCATTCATAAAGAAAATTGGATAAATATTTGAATGGAATACGTTACTAGACTATGGCAGAAATGGAGGTGAATGGGATTAAATGAATACTTCTGTAACATGCTGGCATTGGCACAATAGGCTGAACGGCCTTCTTCTGTATTGCATCATCAATGCTGTGAGTCTTGATCTCAACACAGTGAGGATTCAAGGCACAGGAAGTGTGCGTAGCACTTACACTTTGCTTGTGTGTTCAGCAATTAGGAGAATATGTTATACAATATTGAAATGCTTAGAATCAAAGGATGGATGTTGTTTGAAGACATATTGTGCTGAGTGCAGCTTATTCATTTAAAATGAAGAATGTGCTGCTGCCTTTTGTCCAACTAATTCATGTCTGATTAACACTCGGAAATGGAAGGTGTTGGAAAATAAATCATGTCATGGTTTTATCTGCCTTGTTATTGAGTATTTAACATAGCTGAAAGACGCAGGTACATTCTCCCGTTATCCTTTCCATTTGCCAGAAGATGCAAAGAGCAGTAGCCTGTAGATGGCACTGTTACAATGACTGACTGGGCAAGACAGTCAAAAGCTTCAGTGTAATGATCTCCATTACAGCACTCCCTTCCAATTACCCCACCTGCTCCAGGCAAACATATCCTAGCTAACGTGTAATAAGAGACGTGTTTGCAATAAACATCAAGGGCACTGATTCAACAGTTTCTCAAAAAGCTGTTCTAGAAGTCAACTGTAGCACTAAAAGGAAATAACCTATCAGTGATTTGAATTGAAGTCTGGATAAAGTCCCACGATATAGAACTATATGAGTGGTTGAAGAAAAACACAGGACAGAATGAATAAATCTAAGTTAATAACAATGAACAAAATGTCCATTTAACAATCAATAAAATGCAGAGGGCAGGGAAGGCAGAGAGAGATGAGAGATTCCACAGTTTTGAAGTAGTGAGAGGAAGATGAGTTAAAGTAGGGAGCAGTGTGACAAGTTAAAATTCCAAACAAATTCAGGGTATAGTGAGGAAGAAGAGTGAGCATTATCTTTTATAATGAGCAAGAGAGGAAAGAGAGCAAGAGAGGCAGTAATGGTTAAGAAACATGATGCCACACTGAATTTTCAAAAGCTATTGGTTTCTGAACACAACAAACAATTAAGATTGTATCTATCATTTATTTCTGAGGAAGCTTTAATAGCAAACCAAAGGACAATGGTGAGAATGGTATGAAGATCAGGATGTGCAATAAAGAGGGGAGATTAGGAATAAAGAGTCAGAAACTGCTGGTTGAAGGAACCATCGCTGAACAACAGTCATTACATTTGGTCAGTGTATTAAGCAAGAAATAACTGAAATTTATCTTAACGGCATTGTAATACTGGTGAGGGATTTTAACTTTCATATGGACTAGACAAACTAAATTGTAGTTTGTCAAATGCTTTTGTGACAGTTTCCTGGAACAATACATTGTGGAAACAATTAGAGGTATAACAATTTTTGATTTAGCATTGAGTCACATTTAATTAGTAATTTTATAGTAAAAGAGCCCCTGGGAAAAGTGTTCATAATGCAGTTGAATTCCATATTAAGTTTGAAAGAGATACACTCCAGTTCCATCGATAATCTTGACCTTAAACCAAGTCAACTGCATGGGTATGAAGGTTGACTGGGTATATAGACTCAAAGGCATGAACAGGTATAAATAAACAGTGGGAAACATTTAAAGAACCAATTCAAAATTTTCAATAATAGTACATTACACCAAAGCAATCTCAGTAAGAAAGGTGCATCCATAGCATAATTGGGAAATTAAGGGAAGTACTATATGAAAAACAAGATCTATGTTGTTTCAAATACAATTAAGCATGAGGATAGGAGTATTTTCAAAAGCAAAAAAGGCCAACAAACAATTAATGAAAACATGAAAATAGAGTATGAGAGCAAACTAGCCAGTAGTGTAAAGACATATTTTAATAGCTTTTCTGAGCATATTAAAAGGCAAGTAGCTAAAATAAATATGAATCCTTATAGGCAGAGGCACAAAACATTATCTTGGAGAATGAGAAAATGGTAGAAATATTGAGTAAATGTCTTGTGTTTGCAAGCACAAACAAATTGCGTACCAAAACTAAAGTATAACCAAGGAAGTAATAACATCAGGAAACTTAAGGTAATTGTAATTATCAGAGAAAAATGTTTGAGAAACTAGAAGGGACTAAAACACTAACTACCTGAGGGTATGATGACCCACATCCTAGGATTCTGAAAGAGATAGCTGCAGAGATAATATATGCACAGATTCAGATTTCCCAAAAGCTTTGGAATGGTTGATTAGATTTGAAAATAGTAAACATAAGGCCATAATTTAAGAAAAGAAGGAGAGAGATACATGACCAGTTAATCTGACATTAATTGTAGGGAAAATGCTGAAATCCCTTATTTATGATTTTTTGTACTTACAATTTGCTTAGAAAATCATACAATGATCAAAGAAAATAAATAATGGTTTTACAAAAGGGAAAGCATGTTTGACAAACTTTTAAAGGAACAACAAAGATAAAGAGGAACAAGTAAATGTTGTATACTTAGATTTCCAAATGGTGCATGCTAAGGTGTCACACCAAGGCTAATATGCAAGAGAAGAAGCTGGGGTAATATATTAGCATGAATAGAAGATTGATTAATGGACAGGAAACAGATACTTTGGAAACCAGGGCATTTCCAAGTTGCATGGTGTAACTAGTGGTAGGCTTCAAGGATCAGTGCTAGAGTCTTAGCTATTTTTAATCAATATTAATTATTCAGTCAAAGAGGTGGAGATTAATGTTTATTGACAACATAAATCTAGGTAGAACTAAAAACTGTGACAAGGCTGCACAGAGATATAGACAGTTTAAGTCCATGGAAAACTAGATGGCAAATTGAGTAAAAGTATAAGATTATTCTCAATGGTTGTGAGAATAGACAGCCAGGTACAATTTAAAAGTCATGAACCTCCTAACTCTTATGTTCAGAGATTTATTTCATTAGTGTATTTCATTCAAAGACACACAAAATTAATTTAATTGGTACAGCTAGCAATTTGGTAGGGGCATGACATGTCAGCATTTATTCCTGAAAAATTGGAGTACAAGGATCAGGAAGACTGATTGCTACTGGACAGAGGTTTGGTCTCCATATTTAAGAAAAGATTCCCTTGCAGCGAAGGTTCGTTTGATTATTCCTGAGATAAAGGTTGTCCTTTGATGACAGGGACACTCTCAGGACTTTGAAAAGCAAGTCAAAGGGTGAAAACTAGAGTTAGAAGTAAGGAATTCTTTTATGAGGTGGTTGATTGGCTAACCAGCAGTTCAAATGTCATACAATATTTCCTTTCTTTAAAAGCCTCTTCGAGGGTTATCTGAGGAAGTTTTGCTAAAATGTAACTTCTGCTTCCATGTTTTCAAGTTGTAGAGCTGTACAGTGTAGCAACAAGCCCTTCAGTCCACCACGTCTGTGACAATCAACAATCACTAAATTGCACTAGTCCCATTTACCTGCACTTGGTCCATTGGCTGCTATGCCCTGGCATTTTAAGTGGTCATCTAGATGCTTCTTAAAATCTATGAGAATACCTGGCTCCACCACTTCTCAGGCAGCGTGTTCCATATTTCTACTATCCTTTGGGTGAAAATCTTTTTTCTCAGAACCCCTCTAAACCACTTACTCCTCACCTTAAGTTTATGCCCTCTGGTCTTAGACATGTCTGCCATGAAAAGATTCACACAATCTACTGTGTCTATACCTCTCATAGTTTTATACACCTCAGTCAGATCCTCTATCAGCCTCCTCAGCTCCAAGGAAAACAGACCCGGTCGGTCTAGTATTTTCACATAACTGAGACTTTTCATTCCAGGCAAGATCCTGGTGAATCTCCCTGTTTGCCTCCCAGTTTTTAACGTACTGTATTTGACATATATTTCCTTCTTATCCTTTATCAAACTCTCATTGACCCTTGACACCCAGGAGTCCCTAGACTCGCTGCCCTTGCCCTTCACTCTGAAAGGAACATGCTGGCTTTGAATCCTCACTATACGACTTTTAGAAGATTCCCACTTTCTAATGAAAGAAAGTTTTACTTGCAGAGAGCACCACTTAGAGCACCAGGTTGTCAGCTGCTTTTTACAGGCCCAGATGCTTTTCCTTTGCAACACAGAGTTTGGGACTTTTGACATTGTCAGTGGATGTCATAAAGAGCAACAATGACCCTTTAACTGTTTGCAAATTAAAAATTATACGGTTAATTGGCAGCTTGGTTCAATACTGGTGGAGTCATGTTGCACGCTTCCTTTGAGAGTGGGGTGTAGAAGCAGTTATCATCATTTGCATTGCAGATAACCAACTGTTTATGGTCCATCCCAGAGGTTATGTGGAAATTCATTGACACATTAGCAGAGAGGTAGCAGATGAAGTTCAATGAGGTGATGTTTAAGATGATACATTTTATAGAAAGGACAACGTGAAACTTTATACTTAAAGGGTATGCAGGAGCAGAGGGATGTGTGTTTTTATATGCATGAGTCAGTAAAGGTGGCAGAACAGGTAGCTTGAGCAGTTAATAAATCATACAGTGTTCTAGGTTTTATTTATAGGGCATAGAGTACGGGAACAGGGAGATTATGCTGACTTGTACAAAACACAACTTAAAGCTCAGCAGGAACATTGTATATAGTTATGTGTTCCACACTTAAGGATGTGTTGGGGAGAATGCAGCAGAGGTTATGAGAATGGCTCCAGGGATAAGAAAGTTTTGTTATGAAGATGAATCAGAGAATTTTGGGCTGTTCTCCTTAGAGAAGTGAAGATTGAAACAGGACTTGGTGAATGTTTCCAAAATCATGAATGGGTTAGACGGAGTAGATAAGGAGAAACTGTTTCCACTCATAAAAGGATCAAAAATGAGAGGGCATGGAACTAAAGTGATTTACAGAAGCAATTTTTTCACACAGTGTGTAGTTAGGTCTGGAACGCGCTGCCTGGAAGTGTGATGGAGGCAGGTACAATTAAAGTATTCAAAAGGGTATTATTATGTGGGGGTGCTGGCACTGGACTGGGGTGGGACAAAATCAGAAGTCACACAACACCTAAGTTATAATCCAACAGGTTTATTTGAAATCACAAGCTTTCATAACACTGCTCCAAAGAAATGAAACCAGATGGATCACCTGGCCTCGACCTAAGCACCAGAAAAGACAAAAGCAAAAACAGCCCTGTTGACCCCACAAAGTCCTCCTCACTAACTGGGGGCTAGTGCCAAAATTGGGAGAGCTGTCTCACAGATTAGTTAAGCAACAGGGTGACATAGTCATACTCAAGGAATCATACCTTACAGACAATGCCTCAGACACCACCATCACCATCCCTGGATATGTCCTGTCCCACTGGCAAGACATACCCAGCAGAGGTGGTGGCACAGTGGTATACAGTCAGGAGGGTATTGCTCTGGGACCCTGGACCCCGTGAAGTGTCATAGCTTCAGCTTAAACATGGGCAAGTAAACCTCCTGCTGATTACCATATACTGTCCTCCCTGAGGACTGGTGGAAGCTCTGAGGATGGCAAGGGCACAAAATGTACTCTGGGTAGGGGATTTTAATGTCCACAACCAAGACTGGCTCGGCAGCAGCGCTACTGATTGAGCTGGTTGGGTCCTAAAGGACACAGCTACTAGACTGGGTCTGCAGCAGATTGTGAGGGAACTAACAAGAGGCAAAAACATACATGACCTTATCTTTACCAGTCTGCCAGCTGCAGATGCATCTGTCCATGACAGTATCGGTAATTGTGACCGCCACATGGTCCTTGTGGAGACGAAGTCTCACCTTCAATTGAGAAGAACCTCCATCGTGTTGTGTGGCTCTATCACTGTGCTAAATAAGACAGACTTTGCACAGATCTAGCAACTCAACACTGGGCATCCATGAGGCACTGTGGGCCATCAATAGAAGCAAAATTGTACTCCAGCACAATCTGTGACTTCATGACCTGGCATATACCCCACTCAACGATTACCATCACGCCTGGGGATCAACCTTGGTTCAGGAGGTCATGCCAGGAGCAGCACCAGGGATACCTGAAGATGAGGTGTCAAACCTGGTGAAGCCACCAAACAGGACTACTTGCACGCCAAACAGCGAAAGCAGCAAGTGATAGAGCTAAGAAATCCCACAACCAATGGATCAGATATAAGCTCTGCAGTCCTGCCACATCCAGTTGTGAATGGTGATGGATGATTAAACAACTCACTGGAAGAGGAGGGTCCACAAATATCCCCATCCTCAATGATGGAAGAGCCCAGCACATCAGTGCAAAAGATAAGGCTGAAGCTTTCTGAGCAATCTTCAGCCAGAAGCGCCGAGTGGATGTTTCATCTCCTCCAGTGGTCCCCAGCACTACAGATACCAGTCTTCAGCCAATTTGATTCACTCTATGTGATATCAAGAAATGGTTGGAGGCACTGGATACTGCAAAGGCTACAGGCCCCGACAACATTCAGGCAATTGTACTGAAGTCTTGTGCTCCAGAACTTGCCGCTCCCTTAGCCAAGCTGTTTCAATACAGGTACAACACTGGCATCTACCCAACAATGTGGAAAATTGTCCAAATATGTCAACCCAACCAATTACTGCCCTATCAGTCTACTCTCAATCATCAGTACAGTGATGGAAGTTGTCATCAACAGTGCTATCAAGCAGCACCTACTCAGCAACAACCTGCTCAGTGATGCCCAGTTTGGATTCTGCCAGTACCACTCAGCTCCTGACCTCATTACAGCCTTGGTTCAAACATGGTCAAAAGAGCTGAATTCCAGAGGTGAGGTAAGAGTGACAGCCCTCGACATCAAGACTGCATTCGACCAAGTGTGGCATCAAGGAGCTCTAGCAAAACTGGAATCAATGGGTATCGGGGGCAAACTGTCCTGTGGTTAGTCATACCTGGCACATAGGAAGATGGTCATGGTTGTTGGAGGTCAGTCATCTCAGCTCCAGGATATCTCTGCAGGATTTGCTCAGGATAGTGTCCTAGGCCCAACCATCTTTCAGCTGCTTCATCAGTGACCTTCCCTCTATCATTAGGTCAGAAGTTGGGGTGTTCACAAATGATTGCACAATGTTCAGCACCATTCACGTCTCCTCAGATACTGAAGCAGTCTGTGTCAAAAAGGACAATATCCAGGCTTGGGCTGACAAGTGGCAAGTAACATTCGTGCCAGACAAATGCCAGGCTATAACCATCACTAATAAGAGACAATCTAACCGCTGCCCCTTGACATTCAATGGTGTTACCATCACTGAATCCCCCACTATCAACATCCTAGCAGTTATCATTGATCAAAAACTCAACTGGACTCACTACATAAATGCCACGGCTACAAAAGCAGGTCAGTGGCTAGGAATACTGCGGCAAGTAACTCACCTCCTGACTCCCAAAAGTTTATCAACCATCCACAAGACACAAGTCAGGAGTGTGATGGAATACTCCCCACTTGCCTGGATGATTGCAGCCCCAACAACACTCAAGAAGCTTGACACCATCCAAGACAAAGCAGCCCATTTGATTGGCACTGTATTCACAAGCATCCACTTCGTCCGCCTCTGATACTCAGTAGCAGCAGTGTGTACTACCTACAAGATGCACTGTAGAAATTCACCAAAGATCCTCATAAAGCACCTTTCAAACCCAGGACCACTTCCATCTAGAAGTACAAGGATAACAGATATATGGGAACACTATCACCTTCAAATTCCCCTCCAAACCACTCACCATCCTGACTTGGAAATATATCACCATTCCTTCACTGTCACTGGGCCAAAATCCTGGAATTCCCTCTCTAATGGCATTGTGGGTCAACCCACAGCAGATAGACTGCAGCAGCTCCAGAGGGCAGCTCACCACCACCTTCTCAAGGGCAATAAGGGTCGGGCAATAAATGCTGGCCAGCCAGTGATGCCCATATCCCACAAAAATGAATAAATAAAAATAAGTTACTTTGGTCACAAACACCCAAAATCGAATACGTGATACAGAATGGGAGTAATGTGCAATGCTATTGTGTAGTGTATTTTTGCTTGGAGATGATCATCTCTGTAACAGGTTATAACACAATTGTTCACATTCCAGTTGCATGAGGAAGTGTGTAAGGTGTTGCATGTCAGTCTGATATTGACTTTTGCGAAGCTTCTGGAAGGTTACTGCAAGAGCCAGTCTCTTGATTATAACAGTCATATTTGTCAGGCTGTTTAATGTGTCTTTAAGAAATTCACTAAATAAATATGTCTTACAGCTAATGTTTTATAACTCTTTGTGATAAAAATGTGTTCTCAACACTGAGGTTAAATTGACTGGTATGTAGTTGTCTGGCTTAACCTTGCACTGATTCTTTTTGAACACTGGTATAATGATTGTAATTCTTCAATCCTTGGCAACATGTCTCTATCTAAGGATAATTAAAAGATTACGTCTAGTACTTCTACAATTTCCACCCTTACTTCCCTCAGAATCCTCAGATATATCCGATTGGTCTTGCTAACTTATCAACTTTAAGTACAACTAGGCTTTCTATTGTCCCTTCTATATCAATTTCTACTTCATTCAGTCTCAGTGAATAAGCTTCAACAATTCAATGAGCTTCAACACTCAAGAATCTTATATCCATCCAGGCCAAAGAAATCCACGTGACTGGCACCCTAGTCATCAGTTTAGACAGTCATTCATTCAAGCAGTGACCCACAGAGGTGGCAGAGAAGGCAGTACCTTCAAAACACTTGGTGTCTACCACATTTGGAAGACAAAGATAGCAGATGCACAGGAACATCACTACCTACAAGTTACCCTCCGAATCAAATAGTACCCTGACAAGGAAATATATCCTTGTTTGTTCAGTCTTACTGGATCAAAATTCTGGAACTCCTGTGAATCTCCACATGCCAGGACTACAATGGGTCATGAAAGGTAGATCACCACCACTTTTTCAATGGTAACTAGGGAGGAGCAGTAAATGCTGGCCCAGTCAGTGATGCCCACTGAGAAAAAGAGAAAAAAATTGCTGTCATCTCTTTATCTATGACTTTGGCAGCATCTTCTTCCTTGGTAAAGGCAGATGCAAAGTATCCATTTATTACCTGAACCATTCCCTCTAGCTCCGTGTGTAAATGTCCTTTTTGGTCGCAAACTGGCTCCAATCCTCCTTTTACCACTCCTTCACTGTTTAAATTCTTAGAGAAGGGTTTTTGATTCTCTTTTATGTTAACTTCCAGTCCATTCACATGCTTTCTCTTTGCCACTAATTCTTCTATTTTCCTGTTCCCTCTGGACTTTCTTTATTCAGCTGGGTTGTTACTGAATTATCAATATGACATCTGTCGCATTCACATTTATTCTTCCCTTTACACTGGAGAAGATTGTATTTATTGTTTATTAATGATAGAGTTTATTTGTGAATAACTACTGAGAAGGTGGCTTAGTGGTTAGCAGTGCTGCCTCATAGTGCTAGGGAGCTGGATTTGATAACCAGACTGGGGTGACTATGTACAGTTTGCATGTTCTCCTTATGTCTGTGTAGGTTTCCATCAGGTGCTCTGGTTTCTTCCAAGTTCCAAAAATGTGCAGGTTAGATGGATTGGCCATGCCAAATTGCCCTGCAATGTGCAGACTAGGTAGATTAGTCACGGTAAACATAGGGATAGGGTGGGATGCTCGTTGGAGGGTTGGTGCAGACTCAATGGGCCAAATGGCCACTTTCTGCACTGTAGGGGTTCTAAGTCTATCTATATTTATTACTGGGGCTGCCAGTATGTTTTGTCTGTGATTGAGAAGTCAGCGTACATTGTATTTCCTAAGTGAGTCTGTATCTATTATTCATTACTGAGGGAGTGTCTATTATTGTGTCTATACCTCATTATTGAGTGAATGCATTGATAATTTCACAGAGAGACTGGATGTAATATTTATTACTGAGTACTCTACATCTATGCTTTATTACTAGAGATGTTTGTATCTAATGTTTATTTCTAAGTTCTATTGTTCATTGCTGCGTGATCCTGGCTGAGATTTTCCATTTTGGAGTTAAACTATGGTGTTGTCTGGCCATCTCTACTCCTCAGCTCATTCCATATATAAATGAGTTTGATGGCGACTTACAGGGTGGGTTACTTGTGGCTGGTGGACTGAAGCTCTCACCCCATGTAACTTGGGAAGGAGGTGAGGCACCTTGACAAGTTACCCCATCTTCTCAAGGGGACAGAGTGGTGCCAGCAGGAATCCATTAGGAGAAAGTTTAAATTACAGGCAACCCAGGAGTTTCATCTCAGACGCTGAGCACACCCCCTTCCCCTGTCCTACCCAGTGATCCTGTTTCCTGCAGCAGATCAGGTTTGGCAAGGTGCATCTCAATCTGTGTAGGATACCATCACCAGCCTTGGACTCTCTAGCCCCTGATTCCATAGAGGATGCTCAGTAAAGTCTTCAGAGTCACCAGGGTCCACCAGTCAACAGTTCCATCCACTGCAGCTGCAGATATTGGGCTCTCAACTGTATATAATTGGCAGTAATGGAAGAAGAAATCCTATTTATGTGTGGCAAGTGTATTTCACTGGGCTCCTTTACCTGGAAATACCACCTTAGGAAGGTGCTCCACATCTACTGGAGACTGATGCTACTTCTGGGCTTCCTGATACATGTGTTCCTCATCTAAACTTGTGGACATTCTTACTGCTGCAGTCACAGAGAAGATAGCATCTTGTGTGGCTGGATTTATTGGGACAATTCCAATGAACTTATGTGGTGATATCAGAAACAAAGCAGCTCCTCAGTACTGTGATCATTCAGCATTTGCAGTGCCTACAAATAACATTTGAACATGAACTCAAAACAACGTGACATGGAGGTCTTCAGTAAGGAGCCCAATAGAATATCTTTACATGGACCCTTCACACCATTCACCTGATTCACATATATGCTGCACAAACCATTTCATACACATTACCCACAAAAGGCAGCATTGCAGATAGAATCACGATGCAGACACTTCATTGTCCAAGGTGTGAGATGAGCAACTGCTCACCCTTGTGCAGACTATAAGACCTTGCAATCTGTTTATGAATTGTGGAACTTGGGTGAAACCTTACAGCTTACCTAACACTACTTGTGTTTCACAGCCATTACTAGGACTAATTTGTAATGTTGAATGAAATGGTCAAGATTGTTTGTGGCCAACCGTTTTAGTCAAGGCAGTTGGTCAATGCATGATGTACACACCTAGAATTATGTAACAGCAATTTTTTTACCTGTTTGATGTGTCTGTTAAATGCCATTGTCCCTCGAATTGCCTCACGTCACTCACAAGCAGAGCCCCTTTTGTCACAAATAAAAAAGAAACTTTCTCCACCCACTCTGAGTGTGCTGGCTGCCATTTTTAATTCTGATTGCATATTTGTGACTTGGATGATGTTGAAAGACAATCCAAATTATGTTTCACAGAGTGAGTCGCACACTCAGCCTGTTAATCTGAGTGACCACCCCTCCCAAATCTTTATGTTCCATTGTGCCTTGCCCTCTCTATCAACCCCATCAATTTTTACCTTCCCCACATTCTGCCCAACTCACTTATTTACCTGTTCATCTCACTTTGTCCCAAGTCCCAGGCTTAGTTATGCACTGGTGGTGACCATCAGTGCTGCCATCTCCTGCAGTATCCCCTGTTCTGTCATGCTATATAGTCTCCACCTTATATGTTGAATTACCTCCTTCAAAGTAATAGTCCCCTCTGAATCCCTGTCTCCAAAATTAACTCCCAGCAATTTGCCCACCTTAGTCCTGACCTCTTATAGCCCTCCTTGTTTTTCAATGAACATAACCTTGAACTGGCTTTTACTCAGCCCATGTCTGACATGGAAAGACAGGCCCGACCAATGAGTGAGCAAACCTCTGACTGATCACTGTGCAGCTCCCCGATTGTCTTATTGCTACTCTGTCAGCTGGTTACACTAGGCATTCAGGACTGAACATGGTCTACTCACTGGACTGTAAGCAAGTACACCCCGATTCTGAATGTGCCACAGATGACTGGCCCCTGGACTTGATTCAGAACTGCTTCCTTTAGATATGGCCATTTGGTTGAAGCATGTGCAGTGTATTTACTATGTTAGTCGTGGGCACATGCAGCAGTTGTAACATATCACGTTACCATACAGCATCATGCCCACTCCTTTGATTGCTGGCAATGCATGACTGACTGCAGGTTTTGCGTCTGGACTAAAATGCACAGCAACACAGAAGCAGTGTGAGACTGCGAGTTCTGAATGAGGTGCCAATGTGCAATAAGGGAAAGCAAAGATGTTGCAAGCACCAAGTAGACACAAGGTCAGTGTCTGCTAAGGGAGAAATCTAAGAGCCTGGAGATATACTCTGGATCAATGCATAAGGTGGGTCCCAGTGCACAAAGTAGCCTGGCAGCAGCATTGCAATGTAATGTATTGGTGAGCTTTCGAAGTGCAGTATTGAAATGGAGAACTGCATTGTATGTGAATCGGAACTATGCCATGTTGATGTGGTGAGGTTCATGCTTGCCCAATGCCAACCTTTGTGGATGAAGGCTTTCGTTGGTCACTGTCTGTGGAATGTGCCCTGAACTGTTGGGGAATGCTAGACCAGATGGATGATCAGAGAAGACACGGACGAGCCACAGGCAGCTGGTACCTGCACACACCTTTCATGTCCAGAATTATGAGCATTCTAGTTTCTCTCCATTGCCTGGGAAAATAACAACCACCATATAAATGAGACTAAATTAGGATAATAATGAGGCATCAATGCATGCAAATAGGGTCCTCACTGCCCACTAGCTTCTCATCTCACTGTTAAAATATTAAATGGAAAACTGGACAATTTGTTTTTCTGGCATTGTAAATCTCATGTCTCCATTCCCATCATATTTTACCAACTGACTCGCTAACGCTCACATCATTTCAGGAATTGGAAAGATTCTGCCCTTAGAGTTTCTTGATTAGGCTTCTTACCACCTCTGGTGACAGACTTTACCCACCACCTGAAAGGGGAAAATTTCATCGCTGCAAATTATCTTGATAGCAAGAACCTGATTTTTTTTTTGCATTTCCCCTGCTCAAGTTCACATTTTCACCATTGTTCTCACCATCATGCACACTTGAAAATCCCACCCTCTATGTCTAAAGTTTGATTTCAATTGAGTCTGGATTAGTTGTTTACTACCAATGGAGTATGTCATTATGTTAATATTTCAGCATGTCTGCGTACAATGCTTATTTCTCATTGAGTTTGTACCAATTATTTAGTGCTGAGAGTATCTGCATTTATTTTCCATTACTAGCGGAGTCTACCTAATGTTTATTTCCAAGTGTGTATGTCAAATGTATCTTACTAAGAGAATTGGTGTCTATTGTTTGTTACTGATTGAAGCTGTATTGATATTTATTACTGAAAGAGTATTTGCTTATTACTGAGGGAGTCCATTTAATGATTAGTTGTTCAGTAGTACAGAACGTGAATATTGCTGAAAAAAAACATACATTTTATTGAAATTGTTCATCTTGCACTCATCAGGACGAAACAGAGGAATACTAGTAAAAGGAAAAATCAACATTTATGCTATATGAGAAGAGAGTGCTGATTGGTTGGCAAATAGACTCTGGTTCCCACGGAAAATGCACCAAATAATGATGACTGTTATTTCGCTGTCAAACTTTGCTTAAATTCCAAAACCAGGCAGGCTGATTCTGATTGGTCGAGGGATTGCCCTGAGAAATGAATCAGAGAATTGTTTTTCCTATTTTGTTGCATTGAAACATGTAACGAGGGTGTACATGTTCTTTCTGCCTGCAAAAAACAGGGCCTATGTGTTAATATATGTAGCTTCCAGTACACACAAGTACTGTATTCCAAACTGCAAACCTCACTGGTATTACTAAATTATTGTTGGCATAGTTTTTTGCACACTTAAAATTATTTAGCAAATCCTGTACAATTGCGGAATCATTTCTACTCACTCCCCTCTCATACAATATAAATAATGTTTTCCCATCGCTTTGGAATTTTTGTTGTGAGTTGAGTGCATGATAAAAACATTTGACAAAATGTTTTTCTTTCTCAGTTGTTTACCACTCAGGAATCTGTCTCTATTGATTACTACTGAGTCTGTGCCTATTGTTTATTACTAAAGGTGTCACTATTACTACTGAAGGAGTCTGTTTTTCCTTATTATTTATGAGTGAGCTTATGTCTGTTGCCTATTAACAAAGGAGCTGGACTGTGCTTTTGATGGAAGTCTATATTTATTATTTATTACTGAGAGGGTTTTTTTTTATTGCTGAAGGTGTTTGCTTCTATTGTTTGTTACTGCAGGAGTCTACCTTTTTTTTTGGTGAAGGTGACTGTATCTATTTTAAGTGAGGGTGTCTATATCTATGTCCATTACCATGGAGTCTGGATTATTGTGAATATCTATGTCATGATTCATGTACCTTAGAATATAATTTGTAGACTTAGAAATTGAAGTTTAACAGTAGAAAATGGGATAAATGCAAATGAAGCAAATGGAAGATAATTACACTTAAAAGGTTGGGCCATGTGGCTTTAAGAAATTAACATTTAGAAAGGTTAAAACAGCAACAGCAGGTTAGCCTACTGAGCTGAGGATGCGGAGTGCAGTACTTGAACTAATGACAGTCCAGGGAGATTGGTTGTTTTTTGGAGTTAAAAACTATATTAGTTAAAAACATTCATTGAACTTTGAAAGACTTTAAAAATTCATCAGACCAAAGAATAGTTTGTGAATGAGAGATACTTAATGGTCAGGTTAAGGATAACTTAGAGCTGGCTAAATCATGATGGAAATGAATGAATGAAAGGGGATTCTATGGTTTTGATTTATCTGCGTGCTTGCTGGGAGAGTGCTGAAGCCGAAATGGTCGGGCAGCACACCTTCTGCTGTTAGCATAATCCAAGCAATTCGGGCAGGAGGAGTGTAGGAGTGCCATTAATAGGTCAGTGCAGCTGAGAATGTGGTAAAGTAAGTCTGCAAACAGTAACAAAAACAGAAGTTGCAGGAAAAGCGGAGCAGGTCTGGCAGCATCCGTGAAGAAAAATCAAAGTTAATGTTTCAGATCCAGTGAGCCTACCTCAGAATAACAGTAGTTTCTTGCTGCAACTAAGAAAGATTGGAACTTAGAGAAATTTACTATTATCTCAGTGAATTTAGCAATCTATTAGAAGTTTGAATTACCTTCATAATTAGATGTTTGGTAATAGTCTCAGGAATCCTGCGGACCTTGGGCTCGGGAGAAGACACGAAACTACCACAACATGACCAGTCATCAAAATTGACCAAGTTGGAAATACTTTTGAGGTCATTTCCAAAAGAAGATGCTCAAAAATGAGGAATTGAAATCCCTTTCAAAGCAGACAGAGTTTAAAAGGGATTTGGTGACCCACAGTGTCACTAATGCAAGGCTGGCATCTAGGTTGATAGCAGAGACCATTTCAATTGTAGTGTGTGTTTGAACACATTTTGTCAGTCACCTTATTTCTACTTCTTCTTCATCCTGAGTGTTAGACTATATGTTGTATGTATATAGTAGGGTGTTTTATTTTTCTAATATTGCATGGTAAAGTTTAGTTGATGTGTTTAAAACAGTGGAAGTTTGTAGATTTATTGTCTATTACCTGGATTTTCAAACATTTTCAATTTTAAACCAAAAGCAACAATTGGTCCCAAATCAGACTGTAACATAAATTTGCAATGTCATCTGGGATCATAACAGTAACTAATATCTATTTGCAAGTATGTATGTGTTGCCTACAACTCAAACAGTCTAAATCTATTGTTTAATTCCAAATGCATCCTATTGATTGTTTACCAGTACTGAGAGAGTCTCTATATGATATTCATTACTGAAGGAGTCTGCACATATTGTTTATTTCTAAACAGTTGTAACTATTGTTTATTGCTGAGACACTCTACTTATGTTACTTATTATTTGAGGAGCCTGAACTATTTATTTATAACTGAGGACATCTGTATCTATTGTTAGTTGCTGAGGAAGTCTGTAACCATTATTCGCTGTTGTGTTATGTTATCTATTATTTATTACTAAGGGAGTCTGTACATAATGTTTACTTCTAAGTGAGTGTATATCTATTGCTTATCACTGAGGGAGTCCTTTTCTAGAACTAAGGGAGTCTGTTTCGATTGTTTACAAATGGGAGGCTGTTATAATTGGTTAATACTTAAGTTTTTTTTATATAACTGATCAAGTCTGTATCTTTTGTTTATTGCTGGGAGGCTGTACATGTTTCTTAATACTGCAGTCTGTATCAGCTGTTTATTACTGAATATGACTATGGTTTTATTACTGAGGGAGTCTGTGCCTATGACTTTCTACTGGATTTCTATTTCTACTATCTTTTACGAGGAGGTTGTATCTATTGTTTATTACTGGAAGGCAGCATTTATTATTTAACACTGTGTGTATGTATCTATTACTTATTACTGAAGGAATCTGCATTGAATGTTTACTTGCAGGCGGGAGTACATCTGTTTCTTAAGACAGAAGGAATCTGTATTGTATCTTTTGTTTATTACTGGGAGAGTCAAGATCTATTATTTATTGCTGTGGGAGTCACTTTCTATTGTTTATTTCTGAGTGATTATATTGTTACTGTAAATGGTGTCTACTAGTCAAAGTCCTGTGACATTGCCCTTGTCATTCAAGGCTGAGAGAAGGTGCCAAGTGCAGTTAGGGAATGGGGACAACTAGAGCAGAACACACAGATATGACAGAATCCTTATATTAAAGTCACACATTCGGTTCTTTATTTTTCTAAAAATTTTATTCTACATGATAGCTATAGGTGCCAGGGGTGATGTCTTTCAAGTGTGATGTTAAAGTGAGACCCCAGGTGTCCTCTCTGAAGGAAATAAAAGATTCCAAAGTACTGTTTTGAAGAAGAGCCAATGCATCTTCTCAGCGCCTTGGCCAATATATATCCCACAACGAAATTCACTGAAACAAAACAGATCCGGTGGCTATTTATCTCATTGTGTATTGGGACTTTGCTGTGTGCAAATTGTCTGCTGTTTCTCCGAAATTTTCATTAATGACAAGCCTCCAAAAGTACTTAATTAGCTGTGATGTGCTTAGGGACATCCCAAGGCCATGGAAGGTTTTATATATATGCGTGGACTTTCTTTCCACTAATACTGATAGCTTCCCACTTGTTTCCTGATGTGCCCTGTCGAATAAGATGGTCCAAGCCTCTCACTTGCTACAATATATTGCCCAGACTCTCACTTGCTATCAAAGTTGTTTTGGACTCTCAATTACTACATTGGGCTAGCACTACTGCTCCTCCATCGACTAACCACCCAATGTGCACTCCACTCTACATTTATTTATTAGCTATCAAGAGAGGCTTCATTTATTATTTGCAATCAAAATCAAAACTATCTCCAATTATGTTCTTCTTGAGTTATTTGCCCCAAAAGGTGGGTTCTACCTATATTACCCCAACTTCCATGACAGATAAGACAAGGAGGGATGTCCAAATCCACCTCAGATGGAATAGGAATTGTTGTTGGTGCCAACCTGATCCAATGTGTTCACCCAGCCAACTGGTCCCTCAAGGAATCTGAATTAATGTAGTTAAAAACACTTGTACATGCATGTTCTAGCCTGAAGCTATGGACAGTGATGGTTCAGATTCTGCTTTTTTTGCAATCACTGACCTAGGAATTTTTCCAACTATTAGCATGTGTTGGGAGGATTTACAATTTGGTATTCAATCTGTTTGGCCTCATAACACATGCACCGTTTATGGCCTTGTGTGGAATGCAGAGCTTCTCATTGAGAGACTAGGATTCTACTCATTACACCACAAGCCCTCCTCAGTCAATCTTCATTACTTCATTGTTGCTAAGGGATCCAGTTGGCTATTTATTAATGAGGGCATCAATCTAATATTATTTTTTATTGGGGATACGTTTTTAGTGTAGAGTGAATCTCCACCTGTTCTTTTATATATTATATTTGATGCTATATCACATTGGGTGTTGATTTAGCTGTGTTTGCTGGACAGTAGTTTTATGGTGCAAAGTAACACCAACAGCATGGGTTCACTTCCCATACAGCTGAGGTTACCATGAAGGATTATCTTCCTCACCCTCTCCCCCCACCCAAGGTGTGATGACCTTCAGTTTACAGCACCACCATGTGCCTCTTTCTAATGAGAGAGCAGTTCGATGGTCTGGTAAGATTATGGTGACCTTATCTATATACTGTTAATTATATTATCTGTGATAATTACCTTTTATCAAACTGTGTTAATTATCAATTTATCGTTTCTCATTGAGGATGCTGTCTTTCTGCCCAGATTCAGTTTGAGGGTGCTTATATTTGCTATTGATTTATAATGCTATTTACAATATTGATTGTTAAAACTGCTCGTATTGATTTATTACTGTGTCTGCATTTACAATATTGAATACTATGGCTGTTGGTATTGATTATTGATTTATGACTGAGGGCATCTACGTTTATTTTGCAGATTCTATCAAAGAAGTCGGCATTTATTATTCATTTGATATGTGAAAGGCTATATTGTTATTTATATATTGTTGAGAGAGTCTGTATTTCTAATCTATTATCAAGGGAGTGTATATTTATTATTTATTTTCAAGGGATTCTGAATTTATTAGTTGTTTATTGTTGATGGAGCTAATATTTATTGTTATTATTGAGTCAGTCAGTCAGACCATAGTCAGTCTGTATTCATTTGTATTAACAATAGAATCTATATTGTTTATTTCTTCGCAACGTAGTCTGTATTTATTACCTGCCTATTACTGAAAGAGGTCATATTTAGTACTTGTTTATTATCAAGGAGGTCTGTGTTTATTATTTTGTTTGTTATTGTGGGATGCTTCACTCCCTGTATCTCAAATCTCTCCTCACAACATTGGCTTCTTATCCCTGGCATCACCCATTTGAATCAATGCTGTAAGCTCAATTTGGCTTTATTGCCCTTTCTATTATGGGGTCAGAGAGTTAGGTTCTAGGAAACACTATTGTCCACTCAGAGTTGTTGATCTTTACAAAGGGTTCTATCTACAGGAATGTCGATTATCTTTTTCATTATCATCAGGTTTTTGCAGTGCTTTATCCTTTTCTAACTTCACACTGAATCGAACCATGTTCTGGTAGTTCTTTCCCCTGCTTGTACCTCAGTTAATTAGAAATAGTAGTAGGCCATTCCGCCCTTTAAGTCTGTTCTACCATTCGATCTATATCTCAGCTCAATTTACTTGTATCCTGTGAAATCCTTAGCCAAACTTAGCCTTGAACGTTTCAATTCATCCAACCTTTTAGGGAGTCATTTTCAATCATTGTTTACATGAGTAACCATGTCGTAATTTCACTCCTGAATGTCTTAGCTCTAAGTTTAATATTGCACTCCCTTGTTCTGGATTCCCTCACCAAAGGAAATGGTTTCCGAGAATATTTATCTTTACGCATGACTTTGTCATTTTAAAACTGAATAGGATAATGCTCCAGGTAGGGTCTCACCAATATTCTGTACGGCATGATCTCCCCTGACAAAGTCATGCAATCCATCCTTTCTAGTTGAATAGAAACATACCAATCTAGAAAACCGACCTCAATTTGTTCAAATACAAAAGAGATATTTATCTTTATTATTAGAGAATTGAATTATTTACTTAATGGTTTGTTGGTTTTTTAAAATTAACGTATTTATTGTATAGATATTTATTGCCCAGAAAGCGTAGTATTTGTAATCTATTTCATTCTAAGTGTGCAGATATTTGTTATTTATTAAAGAGAGCACCCATTATTTGCTTAATGCTGAGGGTGTATATCTATTATTTATTACTAAGGCAGTATGTATTTATTGTTTTTCTAGTACTGAGGGTGTCTGTATTTATCATGTATTACTAGCGGTGTCATATTTATTATTAATTTATTATGTATTTGTTATTGGAAATGTCTGTATTTATTTATCTGTACAATCTGTGTACATTATTTATTTCTTACTGATAGTGTTTGATGTATTATTTATGTAGGAACTCCATAGTTATTATTTATTTATTGACAATTGAAGGGATTTATATCTTTTCATTGATGAATTGTGATAAATGCTATGCAGATTTACTTGTTACTTTTTACAGAATGATTAACATTTTCTCAGTATCAGTGAACTCTATTTCTATTTATTTGTTACTTGGGTGTCTATTTGTTTTGTGTTACTGAAAATGTCTATATTTCTTATCGAAGGATTCTGCGTGCATTGGTTATTAATTACCCAAGGTTCTGTCTGCATTCTTTATTATCATTGGAGTTTATATTTATTACTTAGTACTGGACTGTGTGTAATTACTATTTATTCATTTATTATTTATGAAGACCACATATTTATCAGAATTTCATTTATTAATCACAAAAGATAATTGTTTTCCACATATTGTTAAAACTTCCATATTAATTATTTACCAATCTATTATTAACATTAGCTGTTCCATTGATTACAAGTGCCTATGTTCAACATTGATTTTATTTTGTTGAGGAAATATACATATTTACAAATCCATACCTTGTAACTTAATAATTGAGTTTATCCATAAGTTTCATTAAGGCTGGCTCTACATATTATGTATGAGTGAGAAAATATCTATTTATGATATGCTAATTTATTATTGAGGGTGTATATACATTATTTATGACTGAGAGTATCAATATTTGTTATTAATCCATTACTGTGGATATCTGTACTGAATTATTACTGAGGCTTCCAACATTTATTAATAATTGAGAACATATATATATAATACTCTATATTTATTATTGGGATAGTCTGTATTTATTATTTATTCCAGAGGTTATTTATATTTGTTTGTGATTACTAAGGGTGTTTACATCCATTATTTAATTTATACTCGTAGGGAATCAACATTTATTATTTATTCATTACTGAGAAGGCCTATTTATCATTCAATTGTTTCCTATTTATTGCTCACAGAATTTATTATTTAGCCATCTACATTAATGCTGTCTTCATTTCTTTGGATATTTATGTCTATTAATAATTTAGCTTTCATTCAGTGTTTATTATTGGGATCAGTAAGTACTAAACAATAGAACTTGTATTTGTTACTTATTTATTACTGAGAGTGTTTATTTTTACAATGCTTAGTGTTTCCATTGATTATTTATTCATCGTTGATAGGTGCTGTGATTTATTTTAATTTTTGAGGGTGTCTGCATTTATTACTGATGGTTGCGGGACCTCACATTATTAACTGCATAATAAAGTCCAGGTTTAGAGTGGGGTTAGATATAGGGTGAAACGCAGATACCAGGCACAAGTTTAATCCATTCCATTGAAGCAGAAGACATGGCTCTCCTGCCCACTTTGCAGGAGAGGCCATGCACAAGTCTCCCAGACCAGGTAAAACTCTTGTGATTAAATCAGAGATTGGAGGGAGCCCAAGTAAGGAACTCAATTGCTCGCAGCAGCATGTCAATTAGGCTCATGAATGAGACATTTGGCACCAGTTATCCAGAGCCCACCAGAATATAGTGGTAGCTCAGGGATTAAATGAGCTTTCTCATGCCCCCAAAGGCAACATAATAAATCCTATTGGGTTTTTTAAATATTCTGCTGTTACCTCCTTAATAATGGATTCTAGCATTGTCCCTATGATAGCTGTTCATTTTTCAGGAAGTTTCATGGCAGGCATCCCATCTTGGCTCACACCAACTTTTCTCACGTTATCAACTGTTCCTCTTCTCATTAATTATGCAGCCTCTTTGGTGTCCTTTTCAAGAAATCATGCGGCAGGAAAAGTGTAAATTCCACCTGCCAGTGTCCAAAGTCACTGGCACATAATTTAAACCTGATCTGCAATACACTTCAGACGCTAGAAGCTATGGACTACTTTGCATATGGTTGTCTTAGGAAGCCAAAATGTCTTAAAAAGAGAAGCTGACACCTGCTTTCCAGATGGGGACTTGGAAGTCCTGCTGGATTGGGGTGGCTGAGAGGAGGGATATCTTTACCCAGCAGGCCACCAGAGAAGGCCAGTTCACCAAACACAGCTGGTCTGAACACAGGCAGCAGCCTGGGTCAGTGCTGTCTCCAGGCTAGACAGAAAGCAAAACACTGCAGGATAAAAGTCAATGATCATCTGTACTCTACACTAACCAAACCTACTTCAAGATAAAGCTCAGAGCCATAAATTACGTCCTATGTAGATGCATAAGATGGCTACATGTCCCTGAATGCAAAGAAACCTTGCAGGAGCATGCATGTCAAAGGTACACTGGAGCACCATTGTGAAGTCCTGATGGGCTAATGTCGATTCTGAGATGGTCTGCAATCAGCTGTGATAAAGGGGTGAGGCTGGTGGTCTGCTAATGGCGACTTCAATGAATCAAGAGTAGAGGACCTACTTCTGCACTGACTTTCAAGTCAGAAATTATTGCCAACTCATTAATTGAAAGAGAGGCGAAATTTGCAAACTGCTTAGGAATAAGGTGAGTTTAGTATTAATGAGATGCAAATGCATTGAAATAAGGTAGCTACCTCATTCAAGTAAGATGGATCTTGCCACTGAAACCTTAAGGGGAAGATTAGAAAGGTTTTTCTCAATGTTGAGATTCAGATTTCTTCATTGTCAGCTTTCTTCCCTACATTGCTCATCATTGCCCACATCACTCAAGGAATGGACAAATTTCACCCTAAATTTCTATTATGTTATGATCACTGTTGCCTACAGCCTTCTTTACTATGAGGCCATTCATTAATCCTGACAAGTTCCACATTGATAGATCTAGAATGGCCTTCACCCTGGTTGCCATTAGAATGAATTGTTCTAAGAATCTGTCCTGAGTGCAATCCACGACCTTATACAAAGATAATCCCTGATGAAGTGCTCAGAGCAATTCCAGCAACAGGCACCAATCCCAGTGGCACCACTGGCATTGGAGAGTTGCCAGTCTGAGATTGGCAGGCAGGATTGCTAAATCCAGAGGAAGGCTTGATGCAGGCTAGTTAAATGCCTAAGAGGCCCTTATCTTGGTCAAGCCTCCTCAAGAGAATGTACTTAAAATTCTCATGGGTCCTCCAACCAGTGGGTGAGATCCCATCTCCCATTTTATATTTATTCCACAAAGTGAACCTCTGATATTGAGTGAAGCTCAGATACATAAGGTGGATTTTTATCCCAGCACACCCACATGACGTGGGGAGGCTAGTCACTGGCTGGGGAGTCATTTGATTCAGTAGCTTCCTCTTTGAATCAGCCAGAGCATCTCTTTAAGGTTTCCTGTTTTTGGGTTTCCCAACCCAATTTGTCAATGAAGATATCTTATTGAAGTGGTCAGAATAGCTGAGTTGCCATTAATTCCTGAGGCTTCAGAGACCATTGGGAAGGTACTCACTGGTCTCTGACTCAGGCCTGGAGGTCTTACAGTGGAATCTGAGGGACTGAAGTGAAGTGCTGTTTCTCAAGGATGGGGGAAATAGGCCAGCCTCTCAAACCAAGCAGATGTGGATGCAAATGGCTGAGGCAGTGGAAAGCAAGAATGTGGATCCATTGCCTCAGGACACTCAGGAATGTCAGCAAGACAGGAGTGGTGAGTGACATAGCTTGTAAAAATGTAACACCTACATATTCTCGATCAGGTAAATACACCCTGCAGCTCCACTTACTCCTCATATCCCCATCAGCCAGTACCCTTACTCACTGTCAGCTTTGTGCCTTGCTGAACAGTCACCATCCAGGAGTGTTGGCCTTTCCTTCTCTTGACACAACCTCTTCCTCTGTATTCTTTCCTTGCTGGAGAAAAGAGTACACAACTCTGGAGGGAAGGCAGAAATCTTAAATCTCTAGTGACAGACACCTTATCAACAGTCTGCAATTCATCGTAACCTCATCTACTGTGGAGGAAGCTTAGATCCAGTAGACTGCAAGATTTAACAAAGAATACTGTGAAAGCCTGAAGCTCCTCAGGCACTGGTACTCTTACTTCAAGACAGCTGACTCTCTGCCTGTTGACCCTATGTAGGGATCTTGACTCCTCTGAGTTAGATCTCTGCATTCATTCCCTCTGTTGTGTGGAGTGGCAGGTGACTGAGGAGGAGGCAACTGCTGCCGCTGTTGGCGTTGTTCCTGGTTCTGTAACAGTTACTGCTGCTTCTCCTCTAATTCCTCACAAAAGGTTGAAGTTCGAGCTGCATAAATTACTCCCAGGCTAGAGTTAAGACGGACACCTAGGAACTGCAGATCAAAATGTTTGAAGTCCAAGACAGGAAAGTGACTTCCAAGAATTTGGAACTCACGTATCAAGCAGGAAGAGCTCATTCTCTGAAGGACTGCTGTGAGCAGGCCTGCAGCTTTCTCTATTGAATGGTGTCCTAGCCTGTCAGTTTCACTGCAGGAGCATCCCCCACTGTGCTCTCACCAGGTTGACTCTGGCGAGTTCAGGAAAGCTGTAGATGTTAAAGACAGAACAATGGTTAGTTAGAGAGTTCAACATTGAAATGACTAACACAGCAGCTGTAAAATATCTCGTCCAAACCCGCTTAGGTTAAACACAGTCATGGATGTGGGGTGATCCAATCAGAAATCAGGGTTTCTAATCTAATGCTACTTTTCAGAACTATCAATACCCCTACCTCCACCTGCCCACTCACATCTAAAGCTCTTTGCCATTTAAAGTTCTGCACAGACTCTATCTCAACAGAATGAAATGTGGGTACATACAGTGACCCTCCTCCAGTGTAAGAACTGAGAACAATTTGCTTTTATCTCAGCATTCAGCAGGAGCTGCCTATCCAGTAGGCAGCTTTAGGGATTTGTTGACCTAGACTACGGACTGGGGGCAATGACCACAAGGGCTGGGAAGAGATTGCTTAGGTAAGTTCCTAGTCAGAAGCTTTGGTCTCATTACTACGGTTTGGAATCGACTCGGTGAGGCATGGGACTATTATGAAACAAGATGTGACACTGAGCCACGTAGTAAAATATTAGGGGATATTTCAGAACTTGAGAGAAAGCTTGGTCAGATTGGTAAATTTTAAGAAACGCCATAAAGGTGGAGAGGCAGGTAGAGAGATAGATAAGTCTAGGGAGGGAATTACAGAGTTTGGGCCTCAGCAGCAATTAATCCATCAAATCGATAGTTACTAAGAACCCTGTTAGACAAAGTTATCGAAAATTCTTTACAAATGGAGTTGAAATGTGAGGTAGTGGCGCTTTTAAGGGAAACTAGCCACGCATCTGAGGAAGAAAGAAACACATAGTTACAAAGGTAGATTGAGATGAGGAAAGATAAAACAACATTGCAGTAGAGACTACACCGGTTGGGCTGTAAGGCCTGTTCTTGTGCTTTACATCTAGTGGGAAGCACGAGAGCGGAAGGCTCAACCACTAAAGGCAGAGTAAATAAATTGGGGATGCTCAAGAGGCTGGAATTAGAGGAGAACAGATATCCTAAAGGACCAAGGGGCTGAGAAAGAATACAGAGAAAATGAGACCATAGCGGGATTTGAAAAAAATGAGAATTTTAAAATCAAGGTGTTGCTGAGGGCAGCAAGCATGTAAATTATGGTTGAATGTGATGGCAGGGGAACAATTGTTAGGATACAATTTACTCCCATTCTGTATCTCCTACCCCATCCCACCCAGTATCCCTCACCTCCTCCCTCTCCCTTCCACTCCTTGCATCCCCTCTCCTTGCTTTCCCATCACTTTTCTGCTTTACAATAGGATTTAAATTTATTCTGAGCACTTACGGCGCCCAGAAGAGCAGAAAATAAGATCAATTGTACGAGGGGAGGTAGAAAACATATTCAACCTTAGCGCGCATGCAAATGGAGAAAAATAGGCCTCTGTCTATTTTCGATATTTTCTCCCCTCCGTACAAAAAAACATCTGTTCTAAAGGCAACCTGTTAGCTCCATTCAGGTCATCTTTCACAGTGTGGTAATTCCTTTAATAATAAACAGTCATCTCTGCATGCAGATAAACAGAGCAGACAGTTTCAATATTTTAACATGTGATAACATTTCTAGGATGCAGGGGGCAATTTCCATATTACTGCAGGCTTTTTTTTAAACTCGAAGCAGATTGATTTTTATGACACTCATTCTTTCTGCGTTCTGACAAAGTGGAGGAAAGGTACAATTCCTTGCAGTGATAGCAGTGAATCATGTCGGCTGCTCTTTGTAATAAAGTATTTGTGTGTGTGTGTGTGTGTGAGTGTGTGACTGAGCGTGATTGGAGCTGATGCCTGTGACAGAATTTTACTCACCCGAGCGCTGTCTCTTCCCTTCTCCTCGCTTCGTGCAGTGAAAGGGGAAGGACACGCGTTTCCTCTATGATTCAGGAACTGTAACAGCACTCAATGGAAACAAGATAGCTCGGCTTTAGCCTCATTACTGAATTCCTTTCTCCTGTGAGTTCTAGATACTCTTCACTCAATTAAATCCTGTTAACTGCGAGGATGATGTCAAAAGTTTGGAAATCTCTTCTGTTTTGCTCTATTTTTTTTGTTGCCATTGAGTGGCTCTTTGTTACAGGAATTGCTGGAGAGACTCAGCAGGTCTGGCAGCATCTGTGGAGAGAGAAACAAGAGTTTAACATTTCGAGCCCAGTGACCCTTCTTCAGAACTGTGTCCCTGCTTCTGCTTGCTTTTGCGGTGATGGCAGCCTGATCTTGGGGAGGTGAAATTGGTCTTGTCCCAGCATTGACTGCTTCAAGAAGATAAAATGGAGGTGTGGTACTGGCCAAATATCAGTTCCATCCCCTGTACATTTTCAGCCTCCCACCCCTCAATGAGATTACTCTCTCCCAACCCATCCACTGTTCCACTCCAGGAGGATGAGACCTTTCATTGGGGTCATACTGAGACTACCAAGTCTAAATGAATGTACACTGGATGTCTCCTAACTTGGTCAAAAGCCTCAATCCATCAAACAAACATGTTTTATCCAGGTTTCCAACATTCTTACCAACAGGGGAGCTGAAGGCCTGATGGATTTGTCCATTGACAATTGATCCAGAGATCTCTCTGGGGACTTAAGACATGGCAGATAGTGGAGTTTGAATTCAATTTTGTTTACAAAATGTCTGGAGTTAAGAGCCTAATGATGACCACGTAACCATTGTAATTGTCAAGAAAAGCCATGTGATTCACTAATAACAAAGTATGGAGCTGGAGGAACACAGCAGGCCAGGCAGCATCAGAGGAACAGGAAAGTTGACATTTTGGGTCGGGACCTTTCTTCAGAAATTTCTGAAGAAGGGTCCCGACCCGAAACATCATCTTTCCTGTTCCTTTGATGTTGTGTTCCTCCAGCTCCACAATTTGTTATCTCTGACTCCAGCATCTGCTGTTCTTACTATCTCTGTGATTCACTAATGTCATTTAAAAAAAGAAATGCTGTTCTACAAGTGACTCCAACCCCACAATATGATTGACTCTCAATTGCCCTCTGGCTAATCAGGGATGGGCAATAAATGCTGGCCTAGCTAGGGATGCCTACATCCTGTGAATTACTTTAAAAAATAAATACATTCCTCAAAGATAGCAAAAGTGTTGCTTGCTGTCATGCCTGGAAATTAGTCTTTAATTCCTGGAGATCCCAGTATGACCCCAGAAGGTTGGCAACCTGCACAAAAGTTAGACTGAAACCAGTTGTTCTAACATACTTTGCCCAAACAGCCATGGCTGAACCTCAATGGTGAGTCTGGCAGGGCACTCAATGTAGAACATAGAACATAGAATAGTACAGCACAGTACAGGCCCTTTGGCCCTTTGGATGTTGTGCCGACCTATTATCCTACTTAGATCAATCTACCCTGCATACCCTACATTTTACTATCCTCCATGTGCCTATCCAAGAGTCACTTCTAAAGTACCTAACTCCACTATCACTGCCGGCAGCGCATTTCACACACCCACCACTCTCTGTGTAAAGAATCTACCTCTGACATCTCCCCAATACATTCCTCCAATCACCTTAAAATTATATCCCCTCGTAATAGTCATTTCCGCCCTGGGGAAAACATCTCTGACGATCCACTCTATCTATGCCTCTCATCATCTTGTACACCTCTATCAAGTCTCCTCTCATCCTTTTTCGCTCCAATGAAAAAAGCCCTAGCTCCCTCAACCTTTCCTCATAAGACCTGCCCTCCAGGCAGGCAGCATCCTGGTAAATCTCCTCCGCACCGTCTCTAAAGCTTCCACATCTTTCTTATAATGAGGTGACCAGAACTGAACATGATATTGTACTGGCAGAACATTACAATTAAGGTTCATTTTATTTTAATCAACTATCCATACAGTGGTTGGTAACTTTGGGTGGGGGTGTATCACTGGATGAGAACCAGGGATGACAATCATGCTGATTTTTCAAGACTCCAACATCATTACCATCCAAGAGGTTCAGAATTCTTAGGCCAATTGGATCAATCCCAACATCCTCTGGCTTGTGTCAAGGAGTCTTTGACATTCACTAGAGAGGACAAATAGGACCTTGGTTTAGCATCATCTGAAATAAAAACTCAGATAGTGTGGCACTCTTTCAGTTCTGCAATGGCTGAGCACTGGACTTTGTGCTGAAGCCTCTGCAGTAGGATTTGGACTCGTGACCTTTCTCACTCAGAACAAGAGAGTGCTACCTGTTACGCCATGGCCAATGACAAGATTTGAACAAAGTGAACGAATAAATCCACATCAGAAAGAGATGGAGCTCTACATGAAGTATTTCTGGTGGAGAACAGAAGATAATTAAGTGGCAGAAGTGATATTAACATGAGACAATAGGAAGTGTTATGAGAGAGATCAAAAGAAATTAAAGACATTTACAAGACACAGAGATAAAGGTTGGTAATCACTGAGGATATAGGAGCTGAGGCAGAAAGAAATGGAATGACAGAAAACTGGAAAAGCAGAGGAGGAGAGAAAAGAAACCACTTAGGTACTAAGGGTGTTAATTATAGCTTCCATTTTCTGCTCAGCAGGAAGGCCTCGCAATGTGGAATGGATTTACTGACATTTCTTTGAGGGGGGAATGGTATGAGAGGAAATCTGGTGGTGCTTGGGATAGGGTCTTCTGTTGAAAACTGTACTGGCAGGGTATCCTGGAACAAGAAAATATAGGAGAAACAGGGAAGAGAATATGGGGAAATACGAGAATAAAGGAGAAAGCAAGGATCTGACAAGAAAAAGCAGAGACCCGGGGGAAAAGTGAAAGGAGAATGAAAAATCCATATTGCAGGGGACAAAAGAAAGATAAAACAAGAGAACAGAGAAAAAGAAAGTGGGAAAAACATGGAAAAAGTAAGTAAGTCAGTGAAGTGAGGAATACATTGACGCTGCTCAGAATCTCCCTCTGCAGCCAATGTGAAAGGAGAAATATTGGACACTTTGAAGTATGTCCTGTAATTCAGCAAAAGGCAACACCTTGGACAAATTGCTCCTGACTGAAGATTTCATACCCTAGGGATTGGTCTGAGGTTGGAGGTTCCACCCAAAGCTCTGTGTTAAGTTGGAGCTCCTATTAATTTGATTTGGGGCAGCTTAGTTCAGGGTTAAGTTTTGCTGCTGGAATCATTAACTGGAGCACAGGCTCTGTGGAGAGCAGCACTGCGCAATATAAGGCCTGTGGGCCCAATCCGACCCTGCCTGATCATTTCATCCAGACCGTGATATTCACTTTTTAATTATCAAGATATGAAAATCTTTCAATTTTTTTTATCACTTTTAATTTTTTCCCATTGAGGTTGCATGGCATTAAAAGTAAAATTCTCATTAAAAAGAATGAAATTAATCTTGTTTCATACAAGGCCCGATATGAGATTATCCTTAATACAGTATTATGCGGACAATATTTTAATAAATTAATGCAAGACCAAAAAAAGAAAGTTGTATCTGGATGGTATTTGGGAGTTTGCCTTTTTACTTGTGCTTTCGTTTCAGGGTACCAAAAAGAATGAGGTCGCAGACACTCTGAAACAACGCAGTTGGTCATAAGCAGAGGATGTTGGTAGCTGTGGCCGTGCCGAATCTTAATAACTCGCATTTTTTCACAAACGAATCAAGGGGAACCTCCCCTTGTAGAGGTGTATTTTTTGAGTGTTTCTGAAGTGGAAACATTGGAATAGAAATCAGTTCAGTTTTGAATTTGCTGTCCCAACAAGTTATTTGCAATCACAGCATACATTTAAAAAGATGCCACCACCACCTCCCTGCTCCACCACACTGGGTGCTCCTCCTGTTTTATCTCTAGCCTCGGCTGCTAACTACTTTGTCTTGGTATTCCCATACCAGATTCAGTCCTGATGGTAATTTAGTAACATGCTCTAAACGCATGAAACCTCACCATTTGCTCCATCCATCTGCCTTCACCCTATGCCCCTTAATACTGGAACAAATGTCTATTGAGTACAGTCTTCACACAGTTATAGAGGTTTACAGCATGAAACAGGCCCTTTGGCCCAACATGTCCATGCTACCCAGTTTTCACAATTAACCTAGTCCCATTTGCCTGCATTTAGTCCATACCCCTCCATACCTATCCCATCTCTGTACCTGTCTAAATGTTTCTTAAACGACAAAATTGTACCTGCCTCCACCACTACCTCTGGCAGCCTGTTCCAAACACTCACCACTCTTCTGGGTGAAAAGATTGCCTCTCTGGACCCTTTTGTATCTCTCCCCACTCACCTTAAACCTATATCCTCTAATTTTAGACTCTCCTACCATGGGGAAAAGTTATTGATTATCTACCTTATCTTTGCCTCATGATTTTAAAGACCTCTATAAGATCATCCCTCAGTCTCCTATTCTCCAGGAGAGCCTATCCAACCTCTCCTTATAACTCAAACCTTCCAGTCCAGGTAGCATCCTAGTAAATTTTTTCTGCACTCTTCATAGTTTAATAACATCCTTTCTATAGTTGGGCAACCAGTCTTTAATTGGCCCTGAACATCCATGCCCTCTTGGAAAACATAATCGAAGTTTTCATTCACCTTCATGTGAAAAATTGATTGCTGAATTCCCTCCTGAATGGCTGGGTTCTAATTTAACCTTTTAGATTCCCCTCAACAGAAGGAAATATCTGCTCTCTGTTGACCAAAATAGCCAATTCAACAAATTATCTTAGACACCTCCATTAAATCACTTCAATCTGACCTCATCATTGACCATTGTACATCATCATCATAGAATCCCTACAGTGTGGAAACAGGCCCTTCGGCCCTACACATCCACACTGTCCCTTAGAGCATCCCACACAGACCCATTCCACTATAACCCACCTAATCGACACATCCCTGAACACTACGGGCAATTTCCCATGGCCAATTCACCTAGCCTGCACATCTTTGGACTGTGGGAGGAAACCAGAGCGCCCAGAGGAAACCCATGCAGACACGGGGAGAATGTGCAAACTCCACACAGCCACTGCACTGAGGGTAGAATCGAATCCAAGTCCCTGGTACTGTGAGGCCGCAGTGCTAACCACTGAGCCACAGTGGCACCCATCTTTGTTTGACGGTCTGGTAAATTTGTGCTGCTGTGTGACCAAGACCAGTGAATCTTTCCTGAGATGTGCTGACTTGAACAGTACTCCAGCTGAGATCTGACAGAAGCTCAAATCAAGGCTGCATAAACATTCACAACTTTGTTAGAAAGTCTGCAAACCCCTCAGAGAAGTGGCAGCTACTGCAGGTGATCAGATCCAACCTGGGCAGAGTTTCATTCTCAATGACTTCAGCCATGCTGGAGCACCCTAACCCTTTAGATATCTCATTGAAGACAAATCTCCAGCAAACCCAGGAGAAAGAAATCGGACTGTTATAATAAAATTTATTCAAATTTTCTATGAGGATTTTTATACAATAGTTATTACAATATTGCAAGTAGTGAAAGTTAAGAGTCTCGCAGTTGCTCAGACTAAAATGAAACAAAGAATGATGGATGCTAAAGATTTGCCAGGACGTTGCCAGCAATGGAGGGTTTGAGTTATAAAAGTAGGTTGTATAGGCTGGGACTTCTTTCGCTGAAGCTTGAAGGTAGAGGGGTGACTTTATAGAGGTTTGTAAAATCATGAGGGGCATAGATAAGGTGAATAGTAAGAGTTTTTTTCCCCTAGGGTGGGAGAGTTCAAAACTAGGGGGCATATTTTTAAGGTGAGAGGGGAAAGTTTTAAAAAGGACATGAAGGACAACATTTTTTTTTTTACACAGAGAGTGCTTCGTGATTGGAATGAACTGCCAGCGGAAGTGCTGGATGCAGGTATAGTTACAACACTTAAAAGACATTTGTATGAGTACATGAATAGGAAAGGTTTGGAGGGATATGGTCCAAATGCAGGCTGTTGGGACTAGTTTAGTTTGGGACATGGTCTGCATGGACTAGTTGGACCAAAGGGTCTGTTTCCATGCTGTATGACTCTATGACTCTATCTGAAGCAAAAACAGACATTGGTGTGCCATAAGAATGAACGTGCTGGGCAGGGGGTGGTTAGCAGTGGTAAATCATTTGGTAAAACAGGCAAACATAGAAAATAAGAACAGAAGTAGGTCATTTAGCCCTTCAAGCATACTCTACCATTCATTCTGACCTTGGCTGATCATTTAACTCACACCCAGTTCCTGCTTTCTCCCCGTAACCTTTGATCCCCTTATCCCTGAGAACAATACCAACTCCATCTTGAAATCCTTCAGGAATTTGCCCCAAGCAGATCCTGTCTACACCCTGAATGCCTCAGTCTCCAGCAATATCACCCTTTCCAGCTCAGTATTTATGACACCCAATTTGGCAGTGCAGTTTGTCTTTCTAATACTGTGGGTTACAGAAATCCTGAACATGTTCAATTCAGGTATAAGTAGGCCTTGGTTGAATCTGAAGCCCAGATCTTTTCTAGTCATGTGCCATCTGCTTCTGAGTATATTTAGAGTGTTGCCTTGCTACATGGTGAAGAAATGAGTAAAAATGCCTTGATGAAACAGGAAAGGTGAAATAAAATTGTGCATAATTTTTAAAATATTTGTACAAGGTGTGAACTTGACAAGACATAATAAACCAATCAGCTAAGTAGCTACTTTCCATTAGAATCTCTGTAAGCAGGATGATGAACTCAGGTTGCAGAAAAAATATGCTGGGCAATAAAATTATATGTGTTCTGTACACATTTTCAAACACTACGAAAACATGCTAATATGTTTTAAATCTAATTACGTCTGTACTAAAATTGAAGTCTTGGCCAGTATGCTGTGAAGTAGGAGCTGTTTTAATGTGACACAATGCTTATTGGTGAGTTTTTTAGATTTCACCATTACACGACTCTCAACAGGATTAGAATCCCGACAATGTGGAAAGAGGCCATTCAACCCATGTGTCCTGCACTGACCCTCTGAAGAGCATCCCACCTGACCCCTAACCAGCCCCCGTAACCCCGTATTAACCATGGCGAACCCACCTAGCCTGCATACTTTAACGTGACCAATCCATCTAACATACACATCTTTGGACTGTGGAAGAAAACCAGAGCATCTGGTGGAAACCCACACAAACACAGGGAATAAGTGAAAACTCCACACAGACACCCAAGGCTGGAATTGAACACAGGTCCCTGCTGCCATGAGGTAACAGTGCGAACCACTGAGCCACTGTGCCACCTGTATTCTACCAGACAACACCTACATTTCAAGCAGTTGACATTGATCAAAGGAGATATTTGAATTTTTGTAGTAAGCCATTCAAATTTAATATTCCTGGACACCTACATTCTATTGGTCCTGATAATTAGTGTGCCAGAAGAATGGACTTGTTGGGAAGGAGTGGAATTTGGGTGGTTTGAGGTTGAACTGCTCAACTGAACTGGTCAAGGTTGGTTAGTGAAACTGGACAGTCGAAGGTATGGTTGAGCTGTGTGAGAGATGGCAGACCAGGTCCAACAAAGTCCAAGATCCTCCTGTGTTCAATTCCAGCCTTGGGTGTCTGTGTGGAGTTTTCACTTATTCCCTGTTGTGCCTACATGCAGAAGCAGGCCATGTGGCCCATCAAGTCTGCACCAAACCTCTGAAAAGCATCCCACCAAGACCCACCCCCTGCCCTATCCCCATAACCCTGCATTTCCCATGGCCAAACCACGTAAGCTGCACATCCCTGTATTGTGGGAGGAAGCCAGAGCACCCTGAGGAAACCCATGCAGGCACAGGGAGAACATGCAAACTCCACACAGACAGTCACCTGAGGGTAGAATCAAACCCGAGTCCCTGCCTCTGCAAGACAGCAGTACTAACCACTGAGCCACCGTGCCACCCAAATATCCGTAGAGGTTTATCAAAGCACAGCATGGAGCCATTGACAGGATAATTGTAACATTCACCAAAACAGATAGCCTTGTACGAGATCCCAGCCTAAGAAAATCTGATCAAGGAATTTTCTAAACCATCCTTTACCCTCTCTTTCTCTACACTGTCCAAGAAGACAGAAGAGTTACATTTCTATCATGTATATTACATGCACTTACGTACAGCCACTGTATGAATGTAGGAAACACAGCAACAAATTTGTGTACAGCAAGAGTCCACGAGCAGCAACATAATACTTGAGAAAATGATTCATATTAGCGATGCAGGTTGCGGAATAAATATTGGGTCAGGACATTGGAGAAAACTCAAGTGGTCGCCTTCAAAATTAGGGCCAGAGCAGCTATTTTTACTCAGTTGGAAAGGCAGAGGCCTTCGTAATGGCATAATGATATTATCGCTGGATCATTATTCCAGAAATCCGGGTAATTTTCTGGGGACCTGGTTTCAAACCCTGCCATGGCAGATGGTGGAATTTGAGTTCAACAAAAGAAATCTGGAATTAAGAGGCTAATGATGACCATGAATTGATTGTCAATTGTCGGAAAAACCCATCTGGTTCACTGATGTCCTTCAGGGAAGGAAATGCCATCCTTACCTGGTCTGGTCTCCATGTAACTTCAGACCCACCGCAATGTGGTTGACTCTTAACTGCCCTCTGGGCAATTAGGGATAGGCAATAAATGCTGGCCTAGCCAGTGACACCCTCATCCCGTGAATGAATACAAAAAAAATAGGGTCTCAAGATGCATCTTATCAGACTGATAGCAGTTCCTCACTGACACTAACTGAGAGTGTCAATGCAGATTTTATTCTCAACCAAACAGAAAGGCACTTGAACCAGCCATCTTCTATGCCAGAGGGAAACCTACTCAGGCGAGTGAAGTTCCTCAAGCATTTTCCCATCCTCCACCTAACCTATGCGATAGTTCACCAGAAACCATCGTCCTCCCGCAAGCGACTACTTTACAACCACAATGAATGGGAAAAGTCTGCAGACACTCCAAGAAAATTAGTCAGCTTTAAGCATAGAAAGATGGGAACAGGAGTGGACCATTCATCCCTTATCCATGTTTCACCATTCAACTAGACCAGAGCAGATCTATATCCTAAATCCAGCCTTGGTTCTGTAATACTTAACACACTTCTTACCTAATAAAGAACTGATAACCTCCAATGTTAACTTTTGAATTGACTTCACAAAGCTCAGTTCAGCTTTAGTTCCCAATTCCCACCATCCTCTGTTTGAAGAAGTCTTCCTGGCATCACCTTTGTAAAACCAAGATCTAATTCTAAGGCTGACCTTGTTTTTCTGAATAGCAGGGTTTCCCGATTTCTACCTTATCAGAAAGTCTCCTCGTCTTAATCAGCTCGATCAACCAGGCTCACGTGAATGTAAACCTGCTTCAAACATCATGGCCTTGTAATTTTGAATCCCTTAGTAAGCTGTTGTTTCCAGGTAGAGACTAGTCCACAGCGCAAAGCTGGTGTCTAACTCACCACAAACTGCGCTGATTATCAGTCTCACCATGAAAGGAACTGAGCTTATATGGTGTGGGGATATGGAAGGGCCAACCCGAAGCAGGGTTTAAGAAACAGCACTGGGTTGGTAACAAGGCAGCTTTAAGGTAAGAAAAGAAGTCTTGGATATGTAAACATTTTCAAGTCCTTAATTCCAACTTGAGCTACTCTGTACCCGTACCTAATGCTGAAGGCTTCCTCGAAACCTTTACTTTCCCCAGACCTGACTACACTAGTTGTCATGCTGACCTCCCACCTTCATGAACTTTGGGGTAATCCAAAATTCTAATCCTATTATCCAAACTGGCACAAAGTCATTTTTACCACTGTGTCCATTGACCCAGTCTGGGTCCTGCTCCTGGGCTGTTTTACTAAGCATCTTATTGCTGCTCACTTGCTTGGTACTACAGTGCAAATTGGACCTTGTGGTCCTTTCCAACCACTTTCACCCTGGTCAGCATAATAGTAGACATGCAAATAACAGGAATTAGTTTAAAAACTGAAACAACTGTCAATGCTAGAAATCAAAAACAAAAGAAGAACTTGCTGGGAAAACTCAGCAGGTCTGGCAGCACCTGTGGAGAGAAATCAGAGTTAACATTTCAGGTCCAGTGACACTCTTCTGAGGAAGTGTCACTGGACCCGAAATGTTAACTCTGATTTCTCTCCACAGGTGCTGCCAGACCTGCTGAGTTTTCCCAGCAATTCCTGGCTTTGTGTAGAGGAGATAGTAGGAACTGCAGATGCTGGAGAATCTGAGATAACAAGGTGTAGAGCTTTCTTCAGAAATTTTTCTGAAGAAGGGTCTAGGCCCGAAACATCAGCTTTCCTGCTCCTCTGATGCTGTTTGGCCTGTTTTGTTCATCCAGCTCTACACCTTGTTATCTCTGTGTAGAGGAATTAGTTTTCATCATTTGCTCCAATGAAAAAGTGCAGTCACTTAGAAAGAGGCACAGAACCGCAACGTGTTCGGGGAAGAGTTAGAGGCAGAAGAAGAGGCAGAGGGAGAATTGGAGAGAGAGGTAGAAAGGGAAGGAGAGGGAGAGGTAGAGAGAGAAGGTGAGATAGGGGGAAAATTAGAGGGAAAGGTAGAAATTGAAGGAAAGGTAAAGGGAGAGGTAGAGAGAGAAGAAAAGGTAGGGAGAGAAGAAGAGATGAGGGAGAAGTAAAGGGGGAGAAAGAGCAAGAAGAGAAATAGAGGGAAGATGAAAAGGAGAGGTAAGAGGGAGTTATCTGTGTGATTGTGGTTGGTAGTATGTTATGAGTAGCTTTATGAATTTGGTGTTAATAAAAAAAATCAAAGTGTTAGAATAAAAAATGGAAACTCACAATTTGCCCTTATCTTTATTTCCAATCAGATAACATTCTGAAAAGCCATCAGTCTCTGAGTCTCTGCAATTACTGGAGTCATGTCTAATCAGCAACTTGCCTGCCTTTTTTTATATAATTTCTCACTTTCTCCCTTTTTCATTCTTCCTGTCCTTGAGGTACCCCCTGGCGTGTATCAAGGTTCAGCCTCAACCTCCAAGACTGCAGATAATGAGTGTTGGGGAGCTGTTTGACTGGGGATTTTATCGCAGCAGAACCCTGAATCTGCCCTGTCCACTGTCTGGTACAGATCATTTCGGGGACATGTTGTTTTGTTGCCTCCCTCACTCCTTCCCTTATCCAGGGGACACTGAGATCAAAGGTAAACCTCCACCCCATCACCCTTCACTGCTACCTCTGTTTTGATCAGTTAAATCAGTGTAGTCCAGGGAACCTAACCTAGATTTTCATGATGGCAGTCCGGTGTGTGTTCTAGAGCTGACTCACCCCTGCCCAGCTTGGGTGCATGTGTTCTGTTTCAGATTTTGAATTAAATGGTTGGGAGGCTTTGATATAGTCCCTTCTCCTTCACTACCAATCAGCCAGAATATGCCTCGGAACTCCATATATTGAGCATATTAGTGTTGCTATATCGGAGTGCTAAGTGTTATTGTAAGTAATTCGTTGTGTCTGATAGCTGGCGCATGTTTAGAGGATATCTGGAGTGTGTGACTGACTCTCAGAAGGAAAATGTTAATGGATTCAGACTCGACATCTTCCAGGCTATTAGAGACTTGTACCATCTCATCATGCTGTGTTATAGGAAATGGAGAGCATTTACTGTGTCCAGATAATCTTATACAGCGACGGCAGTGTTTTCACTAGCCCTGTCTGTCTGCTGACTTTGTTATTTAAAAAGCAGGCAAAAAAAATATAAGCAGGCAGGTTGGTGCTGAAAGACTGAAAGCCTAAGGACAGGAAAAGTTAGAGATATTTATTTGACAGGGTCAAGGTTGCTGCTTTCTTTTCCCTTCCCCAGGTCCCCTAGGTGTTAGACTGTGAGACATTTAATCGAGGGAGTAGCGATTTCATATCTATAAGAAAAATCAAATAATGCAGGATGATTTACTCCCCCTAGCAACCAGGGAGCTTACCCTTAGCAACCAGCACTGCCTCGGGCTGTGGTGTAATCAGCTTGAAAATATTTCAATTATTGTGTTGATTTTAGTGGATTTGAGAAGCAGTTGGTGAGCACAGAGGCATACTGGGCCTGCGACCTACAATGGAAGATATTGATTTAAACAGGTGTCAGGAAGGAAAAGTGGAGTAAATTTAAATGGAATAGGATAGCAGCATCATTGAGTGGGGTTTGCTCTGGGTGTGACATTTGGCACAGTGCTGAATGAATGAAGCTCAACTGAACTAGAAATTTCACCTTGAAATCATCCACCGGCCAATCAAGCAAAAGACATTCTTCGTGTTTTTCAATGCAATCTTCATTTGCCGCAAAGAGGTGCTCAAGTAGAAAAAAATCTTTGTCGACAGTGATGAGTTTGGATGGTCCTCGCCATGGAAGCTATCAGAGAAGGTCAAGGTGCTGCTGGTCATTCAGCAGATAAGATAAACTTCAGCACTGATTATCTTTCTCCCTGGTGTGTGCAGCAGTTTATGTCACTGCGTGTATGTGTTACCATGTGTATTTCCACATATATACCCATTGGAATACGTAGAATTACAGAAATAGAAATCAGACATTTACAGCAGAGAAGAAGGGTATTTGGCCCATCACGTGCCCAGTGGTTGACGAGGAACCATCCTGCCTAAGCGCACCCCACAGCTCTTGTTCTACAAATGAGTTGTAAGTCAGGGCACTTAGTGAGTGTCCAAGAACACTTTTTATGTGTCACTAGTGTTTCTGCTCCTTCCCACCCTTTCAAGTTGTGAGCGCCAAAGCTTCTGAGTGAAAAGATTTCGCCTCAAATCCTCTCCCACCTCTTCCTCCTAAATCATTTTCTTACATAGAACTTTTAGGCACAGAATCAGACTATTCCGCCCAACTGGTCCATGTTCCCCATGACCTTCCACCCACCTCAGCTAATCCTATCAATTTAACCTTCTAACCCCATCTTCTTCATGTGGTTATCTAGTTTCCCCAAAGATGCAGCAACGTGATTTACCTCAACCACTCCATACGATATCAGATAAAAACCAAAAGAACTGTGAATGTTGTAAGTCAGGAACAAAAACAAAGTTGTTGGAAAAGCTCAGCAGGTCTGGCAGCATCTGTGAAGGAGAAAACAGAGTTAACGTTTCGGGTCCAGTAACCCTTTCTCAGAACTGATGGTGGCTGGGAAAACATCAGTTTATATGCAGAAAATAGGGAGGTGGGTGGGGTAGGGAGTAAACAATATGATAGGGCCCAAAGAGAGAGAAAAACAGTTGGACAGACAAAGGAGTTGCTAACGATCAGGCTGGGAGGGTGAATAGTTGTTAATGGGGAATGTTACTGACTAACAACAGGGGGTGTGTGATGGCAGGCTATGTGGTAACAAGGCCTGGTGTGTGGGGTAGGGGGCTGGGACATAGGAGAGTTTAGGCCCTAAAATTATTGAACTCAATATTGAGTCCAGAGAGCTGTAGCGTCCCCAAGCAGAAAATGAGGTGGTTTTCCTCCAGTTTGCATTGGGGTTCACTGGAACACTGCAGCAAGCCAGAGACAGAGATGTTGGCCAAGGAGCAGGGTGGTGCATTGAAATGGCAGGCAACAGGTAGTTCAGAGATAGTAGGAACTGCAGATGCTGGAGAATCTGAGATAACAAGGTGTAGAGCTGGATGAACACAGCAGGCCAAGCAGCATCAGAGGAGCAGGAAGACTGATGTTCCGGGCCTCGACCCTTCTTCAGAAATGGCCATTTCTGAAGAAGGGTCTAGGCCCGGGACGTCAGTCTTCCTGCTCTTCTGATGCTGCTTGGCCTGCTGTGTTCCTCCAGCTCTACACCTTGTTATAACAGGTAGTTCAGGGTCATTTTTGCGAGCAGAACATAGATGTTCTGTGAAGTGGTCACGAGGTCTTCACCTTGTTTGCTTGGTTTATGCATAGACTTGGAGACCGCTTCGCAGAACATCTACTTTCTGGAGAAACTGGAGGAACAACACCTCATTTTCCATTTAGGGACCCTATGGCCCTCTGGACTCAATATTGAGTTCAATAATTTTAGGGCCTAAACTCTTCGATGCCCCAGCCCCCTACCCCACACACCAGGCCTTGTTACCACATAGCCTGCCATCATACACCCCCTGTTGTTAGTCAGTAACATTCCCCATTAACAACTATTCACCCTCCCAGCCTGATCGTTAGCAACTCCTTTGTCTGTCCAACTGTTTTTCTCTCTCTTTGGGCCCTATCATATTGTTTACTCCATACCCCACCCACCTCCCTATTTTTTGCATATAAACTGATGTTTTCCCAGCCACCATCAGTTCTGAGGAAGGGTTACTGGACCGGAAACATTAACTCTGTTTTCTCCTTCACAGATGCTGCCAGACCTGCTGAGCTTCTCCAGCGACTTTGTTTTTGTTCCAAATGATATCAGGTTTTACATTCTAGTCATTCTCTGGTAAAGTCATTTCTCTTGCATTATTTATTGGATCTGTTTGTGAGTATCTTATATTGATGGTTTTAGATTCACACGAGTGGAAACTTCTCTACTGCATTTACACTTCATAAACACAAAAATCTCTGTGAGGTCATCTTTCAGTTTAGTTTTCTTTTCTAAAGAAAAAAGCCTTCCCATTCAACCCTTCCTGGTAGTTGAGTTAAATACTGAACAGCTCATACACCCTTGCAAGTTCTTTGCTTGGAGTCAAAGTTGCTCTTTGTGCTATTTTTAGCATTTATCTTTATGTATCCCATTTAAATTTCTCCATATCATCAGCAGTAAATCAGCATGATCAAATAATATCAGTGGCAAATATAATTCTTCTATTCAAGAAGGAAGGGAGGCAGGCTATAAGAAACTATAGTTAGCTCAAAATCTATTATGGGGAAGGTGTCGAATCAATCATCGAAGAGTTTATAACTTTGGACTTGGAAAACTTGTGGTTATCAGGAAGAATCAATACTTATGGAGGTTTATAAAATCATGAGGGGCATAGACAAGATGAATAGCAAAGGCCTTTTCCCCAGAATAGGGGAGTCCAAAATTAGAGGGCATAGTTTCAAGATGAGAGGAGAAAGATTTAAAAGGGACCTGAGGGGCAACATTTTCACACAGAGAGTGGTGTGAATATGGAATGAACTGCCAGAGGAAGTGATAAGTACAGGTACAGTTGTAACATTTAAAAGATATTTGGACAAGCACATGAATAGGAAAGGTTTAGAGGGTTATTGGCCAAATGCAGGCAAACGCGATTAGTTTTATTCAGGGAAACCTGGTCAGCATGGACAAGTTGGACCTAAGGGTCTGTTTCTGTGCTGCATGACTCTATGGTGTTGCTGAAAGGAAATCATATTTAACCAATTTGTTGGAGATCTTTGAAGGCTTAACTATGGATAAAGGGGAACCTGTAGATGTGCTAAATGTGGATTTCCAGAAGGCACTGTATAAGGTGCCAGGTCAAAGGTTATCGCTGAAAATTAAAGGTCTTGGAGTAGGGGGTAACATATTAGCATAGATAGAAAATTATCTGGCTGGCTGCTAATAAAACAGAGTGTCTTTGAATGGGTCTTTGTCTACTTGGCTGGATACGATGAGTAGAATTCTAAAAGAGCCTGTGCGGAAGCCTTAACGTCTTACTATTTATATCAATGACTTTGAGGGACGCAAAAGCATGGCAGCTAAACTCGTGGATGGTATCAATTTGAGTAAGAGTGTATTTTGTAAGAAGGTATAAGGAAATTGCAGATGAAGGCAAACAGATTGAGCGAATGAGCACAAATCTGACAAATGGAGTAGAATGTAGAAAAATGTGATGTTGTTCATTTTGGCAGGAAGGTTGAAAAGCAAAGTATTACTTGAATGGAGAACAATTGCAGAATTCCAAGATACAAAGGGATTGAGGTGTTCTAGTACATGAGTCACAAAGAATTAGTATGAAGGTACACTACATAACCAAGAAAGCTACTGGGATGTTATCCTTTGTTATAAGAGGAATTAAAAATAAAAGTCAGGATATTATGCTTCTTTTATAGAGGGCATTGGTGACACCATGTCTCAAACATTGTGTGCAGTTTTGGTCTCCTTATTTAAGGAAGGATGTAAGTGCATTGGAGGCAGATCAGCGAAGGTTTGTAAAATTCATACCTAGAACGAGTGGACAGTCTGATGAGGATGGTTTGAAAAGGCTTGGCTTGTTTCCCCTGCGGTTTAGAAGAGTGTGGGGGGTAACTTGATAGACATTTATAGGATCCTCAATGGTCTAGACAAGGTGGATGTGGAAAAATGTTTCTTCTTGGTGGTCAGTTCAGAACCAAGATGCACCCCAAAATTGGGTGACACCCATTCAGGACAGAGATGAGGATTTTTCTTTCTCTGTCAGAGGGCTGTGCGGGTTTGGATCTCTGGCTCAGCAGGTGATGGAAGTGTAGTCACTAAACATTTTTAAGACAGAGGTGGATAGATTCTTGTTAGACAAGGGAATCAAGTGTCATCGGGGGTTAGATAGGAATGTGAAATTTGAAACACAAACAGATTAGCCGTGATCTAATTAAATGACAGAGCAGTCTCTATGGTTTACTTATGCTCCTATTTGATATGTTCATATGTAAATAGACCAAACTTGTAATCAAGAATCACAAATAAATAATCTAACCTCAGGACTCATGCAAGTACCAAAATGGTGTATAGGACCCAATGAAATATTGTGTAGCCAGTGTCCAACACTTTCAGCGGGAGACCAGAGTAGGAGGGGACAACATTGATGAGGACCAAAAAGGCAAAGAATGGGTCTGGCGGTGTTTGTACATATGCATGTCAATTCTAGTTTGTGTTTATAAATGTTCAAACAGGCCCCAGTTTGACTTTGCACAAGTGCAGGAGTGTCCAGTTAGTGTTTAATTTTAAGAGCAAGAATATATTTATGCAGCACCTTCCATCATCTCAGGACACCTCAAAGTGTTTTGCAGAAAAACGCACCATCATGTTTTCCACCTCTTACTTGACAGGTTGGGGGAATAGAAAGGCAACATATTATCTAAATGGAGAGAAACTTCAGAGTGTGGAGGGATCTGGGTGTCCTCATAGGTGAATCGCAGAAAACTAGAATGCAAGCACAGCATTAATAAAGACAACAAAATGTAATTTTGTCATTTATTGCTCAGGAAATAGAGTATAAAAGTAGGGAAATGTTGTTGCAACTGCACAAGGCATTAGTGAAACTGCACCTGGAGTATTGTATCCAATTTTGGCCGACTTGCCTGAGGAGGGATATTGTTGCATTGGAGGCAGTTCATAGGAGGTTCACTAGATTAATTCTAGAGACAAAGGTTTGTCCTATGAATAGAGATTGGGAAGTTTAGGCCTATACTCTCTGGAAGTTAGAAGATTGAGAGGAGATCTAATTGAGGTGTATAAGATTTTAAAGGAGATTGCACCCATCAAAGCAAATGGAGACTATTCCATCACACTTCTCCTCTTCCGGACCAATTTAGAATGAGAAGTTATAGTTTAGGGATAAAGCGTGGCAGATTTTAAACAGACGTGAGGAAAAATTACTTGTCTAAAAGGGTCGTGAGTCTGTAGAATTCACTACCCCCGAGTGCAGTGGTTGCTGGGACACTGAGTAAGTCTAAGGAGGAGACAGTTTTTAATTAGTCATGTATTGAAAGACCATGGAAAGCGGGCAGGAAAGTGGAGGTGAGGCCAAGATGAGATCAATCAAGATCTTATGAAATGATGGAGCAGGCCCAAGGGCCTGAATTAGTTCTTATGTTTTAATAATCTTTCACATGAACTCCTGTCTCCAGCATCACTGCTCCCACACCGATGTTATCCGTTCTTGTAGGGCCTTGCCTCCTCACGACAGTTTGTCAGTTTGCATGCTTCTCAACTACCCGACACGGGGTCCTCGACCTGACACAGCCGGTGGGTTCAGTGCAGGAAGTAACTGAATCATGACCAGAGACTAGGAGTTCCACAGCGTGGCTCTCATCTGCCAACCCTCCCAAAGTTGGTCTACCATGAGGCACGAGTCAGAAATGTGATGAAATAGTCTCCACTTGCTTCAGTGGGTGCAACTTCCCACTCAAGAATTTTGACATCTTGATCAACACCCCATGTAAAGTGGGATAAAAATCTCCATCAGTTGTTGGACATACCCTGAACTTAAAAACCCTCTGATGGCTGAAGTTGTGGGAATTATATTATGTTGGATTAAAGTCACTGGGACTCCAGAAACCATGGCTCAAATTGAGGAAGAGGCTGGCTGGGACAAACCGTGAAATATACGAGCCCAGGAGTAGATGTCTGGGACAGGGGTTAGCTAACCAAAGCCAAAGGAAAACCCCCCATTCATGCCTCAGATAAAACAATGCAAGCCAGTCTATGGGAAAGAAACAACCTTAACAATTTCAGACCCTTTGGAGGCTACACAGGTATCAACCCATTCAATTCCAAATCAGTGCTCAGGCACAAAGTTACTGAACATTCCACACCATTGTGTTATATGCAAACCTGTTTCACCTTGGAACCACTATGCAAAGTGAACAGATAACTGTCCAAAGGAGATGCCAGACATTCCAAACTCATCAAAACCATTCATTTCAATTGAAAAACGATTCTCACCCACTCCAGTGCTCAGAAAACCCTTTCAACCCCAAGAGGAGGAATAATAGCTCGCAAATTTGGTGGGAGATATGGGGGGCCTGCAGTGGGGTATAACTGGAGACCCCGAGCCTAGCACAGCAGTGAAGTGGAAGGTGTGGCGAAAAACGAAGGAAAAGGGGAAAGAAGCAAGAAAAAGAGCGCGAGAATCCTGCACTGTGAGTGGGGCACCGTGAAAGTAGTACAGCGAGACCAACTACTGAAAACTAACTACGAACTTCCACTCAACGTCTGGAGGCGACAGGAGGCATCCCGAGACGTGACACGGTAACCGGGGTGACACCAGCAACGTTCTCCACCGGCCGCAACAACAACCCGCTTGCAAAAACCACCAGGAGGAGGAGAAAAACCGGGGTACTCACCAGGCTGGTCCCCCGCGTCCAACCGCATCAACATATACCGCCAGACTGACTATTAGCGGTACTATGGCCCTTCGCAGAGTCCCAGCTATGACAAGCGACTATAGACAGAGCCAGTCAAAATCATGGTTTCATACCAGGGGTGAGCCTAGGGTCATCGGGACCTCTAACACAGCTGGGCTAGTCATAGACAGGGAAGGGGGGTTTGGGGTTAACGGTGTAGGGCACCACTAAAGGAGGGAAGTGGATTAGAGCAGGTAATTCTCTCTCTCTTTCCCATTAGTATTGTAACAGTCCCCCACTGTATTTATTTTACCCACTGTATTAATTAACTGGGGTTAAGGTAACTGGGAGACAGTCTCAGTCAGAGACAGGCGGGTTCCAATTTGATATTCACTCTCCTGTTTTGATTTTTGCAAATATATTAATTCTGTTTGTTTGTTTAATAAAATCAGAGTTTTCTTGGCCTCTGAAACATCTGCCTCCAGTGTTTTTCCACCACACCACATTACACACATAAACCCAGTGTCAGAATCAGGGAGCTGGTAAACAGTGAACCAGGCAGCACTCCCTACACCCATCATTCATTTCATCCAAAACCCAGTTTATACCCTCTGAACCACTGCTTCCTAAACTTCTTCCTGGAGTGCTCTTATTTAAATGCCACAGATTTTTTGTGACCCTAGTGTGACAATACTGGAGTATGAAAGTTATTGAGGGAGGATTTGGAGATTGGTGGGAAAGCTTCAGCTATTGAACTGGGGGAGGTTGCAGCTCATCATCTGGTGAACTGGGCCTTACAGTAATCAGGAATCAAGCAGAAGCTGGTAACCCTGACATTTCACCTTGCTGCAGGACACAGCCCACACTTTGGAAAGTCCTGGTCCACAAGATTTCTGCCAGTAACACACTAAGGCTCCTTTGGCTGCACTTTCCAAACCCAGCTGCTGTAACATAGACACATGGGACCATCACCACCTGCACATTCCCCTCCAAGTTACACACCACGCTGACTTGAAAATATATCGCTGCTTCTTCATTGTCATTAGAACTCCGTTCCTAACAGTATTAAAGATGGATCTACACCACAAGAACTGCAGTAGTTCAAGAAAGCAGCATCTCAAAAGCAGTTAGGATTGGCAATAATTTGGTTTTGTATACAAGGCTACATCCTATCAATGAAGGGAGGATGTAATCTTATAATCTCCTGTTTTGTACATCTTAGTTTTTCACTAGGTGGTGACATTTAATGATAAATGAGGTTTTCCTCATCCTTGAATTCAATATGTTTTGAATATAGCTCCCATGACCCACTGACCAGTTCCCCATCCACTTCACTCCACTCCTGTTCAAATGGCCTTGTGTAATTTATCAGGCACAGCTGCTCCTGAACCACTGCTGATACGTTACTGAAAAACACAAAAAAAAGAGAGAGGCAGGAGCGACTCCAGGGCAACAATCAACTCAAGATTTCACAACATTTAGAAATGCTTCCAGTCCGGCATGTGATCCAAATGCACATACCCTGTCCAATACTGGCATATGCTGCATTGTTGGGATGCCACCTTTCACATAGTCAAAGCGAAGACTCATCTGGTTTCTCAGGTGGCTGCAAAATATTCTGTGATATTATTTGGAAGAAGAGCAGGGGAGATTACTCCAACAAAGAGTCAGAGTCCGACAGCAGTACAGCATGGGAACAGACCCTTCGGTCCAACTCATCCTTGCCAACCAGATTTCCTAAATTAATCTAGTCCCTTCTGCCAGCATTTGCCCCATATCCCTCTAAACCCTTCCTATTCATGTCCCCATCCAGATACCCTTTAAAAGTTGTATTGTACCAAAATCCATCACTCCTTCTGGCAGCTCATTCCATACACGCACCACCCTCTGCATGAAAAAGTTATCCCTTAGGTCCCTTTTAAATCTTTCCCCTCTCACCTTAAACCCTCTAGTTTTGGACTTCCCTACCCTGGGGAAAAGACCTTAGCTATTCACCCTATCCATGCCCCTCATGATTTTATAAACCTCTGAGTTCACCCTCAACCTCCATCACTTCAAGGAAAATAGCCCCAACCTATTCAGTCTCTCCCTATAGTTCAAGCCCTCCTATCCTGGCAACATCCTTGTAAAACTTCTCTACACTCTTTCAGGTTTCACAACATCCTGGGCCTATTTTCATCCCTCAACCAACACTCAGAAAAAAACAGATGATCCACTCTAGGGGATCTGGCTGTGCTTAAAAAGGCTGCCACATTTCCTCTGTGATGGAAGTGACTACATTTCAAAAAGGGCACATCATTGTTGTAATATATTTTGTATGTCCCAAAAACATATGAAGGTCTTCTCGCTAATGGGTGTTAGGTTTGCTTTGAGGTATGCTTTCTGTTCATTGCAGGCTTCTTCTCAATTATTGGTCAGCGAGTTTTCTACAAGTTTGAAGCACACAGTCAACCCACACTTCAGGTGAGATCAGTCCTTCATTTTATTTTTGTGTCTCTGAAAATGGAAAATTTTACACCTCAAAGCACTGTACGTTTGCTGATTGTAATGGAATTCACTGTGAGTGTTTCTCTTAGATTCAATTGTTAAGGAATCCTTGGGCCCTTAACCAGCTTTCACATGTGTGTAATATATATAATAACTGAAAATATAAATACAGTATATTTAACATTGCTTGATGAATGGATAGCTTCAATGGGAACCAACTTATGTCACCCAGTCAGACATCTCAGAACCAGTTGAATCTTTCCCTCATTATTTGACTAAATGTCTTTATATTAAATAGTAGGCCACTCACAAGTACACTTCCTAAAATAGTATTGCTTGACGTCAAGAGACTCTAGAGATTTTAAGTACCTGTGTTTAGAGAGTTTCTTTCTTTTTTGATATCTGTTCTTAACAGCAGCACCAGATTTAAAATTTGAAATGGCTTCAATCTTCATCACTAACCTCTCCCTTACCGAGCTGGCTTTCTGCTTCAACCCCTAATTCCCTCCTTTTTTTAAAAGAAGTCACCAATTAACAGGTAATAAGCTCACCAGGGCTGTTTGACAAAAGTCAAAAATAGGGAAAACAAGGGAGGGAACGAATTCAAAGTAATCTTAGTGGGGGAGATAATACACTCCAGCTCCTATGATGCCCACCTATGTTAAAATTTTTCCAAATTCACTCTGGATATCTTTTTAACCAAATTTTCCCTTTTCATCCCTTTTTTGAAAGAAGTAAATCACCCATGTTTCTCATTGAATAATATCCGTGCAAGAACCATGCAAACCATCAAAGGTAATGGAGAGGTAGGGAGTGGGAGAGTGCCCAAATCAAAATGGAGTTGGAACAAGTTCCCACTTTTATTTTATGCTATTTCTAATCAACCCGCTCTGCAATGTTATTGCACACCTCTAGGCAGGTTGGACTTGAACCAAGGCCTCCTGCCTCAAGGGTAGGGATACTATCAGTGAGCCACAAGAGCTTCCTAGCAAGCTCCCTCCTTTTTACTCTTGTCCAGAAAGTGTTATCACACACAACTGAGTGACCTAGCCATCACCAAAATCACTGTGACTTTTTTTTTGCACATTTTACTCACTACTAACCACTACCAGTAAAGACACCATATAGCCAATTCAATATTTGCATGCAAACCCCAATAAGGGCAATAGCAAACCATTAAAAGTGAGGGGTAGGTAGGGAGAGAGAGAGAGGACTAAATCAAAATGGAATGGGAGGGGGAGAAAAAGCACCTCATTCCCTATGGTAGCCAGCTCTCCCTAAAGGCATCAGGAGCATGGATGGACACCATGTGCTCCAGCAAGTTCATCCCATTTTCATCTCATCCCAGTTTGCTGATCTGCTACACATGATTTCAATATCAAAGACCATCACTATGAATCACCACCTTTGATTCTTGACTCCCTACCTAGATCTCACCTGTCTTAGTCATTGAGTCAAAGAGTCATAGACATGTACAGGATGGAAACAGACCCTTCGGTCCAACTCATCCATGCTGACCAGATATCCTAAATTAATCCAGTCCCATTTGCCAGAATTTGGCCCATATCTCTCTAAACCCTTCCAATTTATATTCCCATCCAGATGTCTTTTAAATGTTGTAATTGTACCAGCCTCCACGACGTCTTCTGGCAGTTCGTTATGTCCAAGCACCATATTCTGCGTAAAAAATTTGTCCCTTAGGTCCCTTTTAAATCTTTTCCCTCTCACTTTCACCTATGCCCTCTAGTTTTAGACTCCGCCATCCTGAGGAAAAGATCTTGGCTATTCAGTCTATCCATGCCCCCCTTGATTTTATAAACTTCTATAAGGTCACCCCCTCCCCCCAGCCTCCGACGCTCCAGGGAAAATAGCCCCAGCCTATTCAGCCTCTCTCTATAGCTCAAACCCAACAACCCTGGCAACATCCTCATAAATCTTTTCTGAACATTTTCAAGTTTCACAACATCTTTCCTATCACAGGGAGACCAGAATTGCATGCAATATTCCAAAAGTGACGTCCCAACTCTTATATTCAATGCACTGACCAATAAGGTAAGCATACCAAACGCCTTCTTCAGTAACCTGTCCAACTGCAACACCGCTTTCAAGGAACTTTGAAACTGCACTCCAAGGTCTGTCTGTTTGGCAACATTCCTTAGGACCTTGCCATTAAGTGTATAAGTCCTGCCCTGATTTGCCCTACCAAAATGTTGCACCTCACATTTATCTAGATTAAACTTCATCTGCTGCTCCTCGGCCCATCAGCCCATTTGCTCAAAGTTCCGTTGTATTCTGAGGTAAACTTCTTCGCTGTCTTTGTTGTCAAACAGGTCATATTCCATATGATTCTGATAGTTGAACTAATTCTTTCTTCCCTAGTTCAGGAAATTAGACAACATTAACAACATGCCGTTCAAAATAACCTTTAGTATTGAACCATGTTCCAAGGCAGTTAGTGTAACTATTACGATACAAAAATTGACATAGAGCCATGAAAGGATGATGACTAAATGTTTGGTCAAAGAGTTAAGTTTTAAGGGCCAACTTAAATCATGAAATGATAGCACATTGAACGAGGCCATGCTAATGCTTTGAAATTAGGATTCAAGTTATCTTGTTGCTCTTTCCTCTTAGTCCTGCAAGTTTTTCCGCTTCAAATATTTATACAATTTGTTTAGTGTTGACTCTGCTACCAATACTTTCAGGCAGTGCATTTTAGATCATATTTATTTGCAGCTTAAAATATTCTTTCTTGGTATTGTCTCTGGTCCTTTAAACAATTACCATAAATTTATGTCATAAGAACATAAGCAATAGAAACAGTAAGAGGCCATTCAGCCCAGAAACTACTCTGCCATTCAGTAGGAGTATGGCCGATCTTGGATCTCAATTTCTGTTGTCAGTGTAACAGTTTACAAGTTCTTAACCTATTATTGTGCTTCTCCTTCCTCTTTCGCTTTGGTTCCATTTTAAAATGTTGATATCCGTAGGATCTCCTATGTCTGTTGTTCCCATAAGAAATGTTAATTATAATTTTGCTCTACACAGACGCTGCCTGACCTGTTGAGGAATTGTTTTGTATACTTTAAAATGGAGCTCTGCTATGAATAGTATGCTCATTTCAAAACCAAAAGAACTGCGGATGCTGTAAATCAGGAACAAAAACAAAGTTGCTGGAGAAGCTCAGCAGGCCTGGCAGCATCTGTGAAGGAGAAAACAGAGTTAACGTTTCG
>JAHRHZ010000022.1:23550044-23579270 GCA_024137785.1 Ginglymostoma cirratum | reverse complement strand
TCCTCAGAACCGGACCCAAAACGTTAACTCTGTTTTCTCCTTCACAGATGCTGCCAGGCCTGCTAAGCTTTACCAGCAAAGTTGTTTTTGTGCTCATTTCAAAGTTTTACTGCTTTTTTCCATTTTTTTTTCTCTCTCTCTGGGACTCCAGCATTTTCTGAGTTCACCCTCTTTTTAGTGACCATTTTGCCGCTGAAAACACTCTCTTTATCCACTCTGTGAACTCCCCATAATTTTGGATCATCTCTACCAAACAGCTCCTTAACTTTCTTTGCATTTAATGAGAACAATCTAAGTTTCTTCACATGACTGAAGTAGCCTAGCCACAAAGCTAAGGGAAGAGAGTGGGAGGGAGAGGGTTAGACAGAGATTTCCTATGCTGAGGACCTAGGCAGTGAAAGAAGCAGCTGCTAATTGTGAAGCAAAGGAAATTGGGATTTTCAGGAATTGGAGTAGAAATTTCAGAGGTTTGCGGGGCTACTGGAAGTTGCCGACGTATAAAAGGCTAAGGCCATGGATGTGATTTTAAAAAAGAGTTAAGGTGCTTAAAATCAGAGCTTTGCCAGACTGGGCACTAAAAAGATGTCAACAGTACTTTTATAAAGAGCTGGACAATCTACACTACTTTTGCCCATGGCAGCTTTTCTATCCACAGGGGTTTCAAACACAGTTTACATTGAGTCAGTGGGTGTCAGCCAGGGCTGCTACAGCTCACCCCCCAGGCTCTGTTTTGCTCTAGAGATTGGAACAATCAGCCAAAATTCAATATTGCCTGGTGACCCCTGCTGCAAAGTACTTGTGCGTGGAGATTGAGTGGACGATGGGGAGACAGGGAGGGTATGAGAGCAAGCTGAGCTGTGAAGCCTTCCCTGGTTGCATGCTGAGCTGACACTACCACAGGTAAAGCCAGTTGTCCGCTGCATGTAGATTCTCACCCTGAGAAGAATTGGCACCTTCAGGAGTGGAGCAAATTGAAAGGCAAAAGGAAACTGTCTTGTTACCAACACATTTACAGCTGTTCGGTTTTCTACAGGTCTGTCAGTTGAATATTGCATTCAATCTAAAAGTGATACTGGAAGCTTGTGTGGGTGTCCAGTTTTGATGTTGAGCATTGACCCATGGCACATCAAGTAGGCTCCTCTTATTCAGTTCATCACAGCACTGCAATATCATTGAAAGGGAAGGTCAAGTAGAACCATATTGAACCATAAATCTACCTGCTAACTCGCGGCTACACATATCAGGAAGTAAAACAGTTGTCATGCTCTTTGAATCAGGAAATCAAAACACAGAATATCTGATGTTCCACCTGCCATACAAGAGTGCAACATAGGGTTACTTTGCTTTCTGTCAGACAGCTAGGGCTCAATGAACAGCTCTCTCACCTCAATGTCAGAAGCAGCTCAGTCACCTCTTGAGCACAAAATGCAGCTGACAAAAGGAGGCGCTGCACTATCAGAGATGCTGTTTCTCAATTCCTCTCAACAGGTAATGCTCATGCAACACCGAAAACAAGTCATCTGGTCATTATCACAATGCTGTGGGACTGTGCACAGAATGGTGCCTGTGTTTTCTATGACACAACAGTGATTACAATTCAAAAATGCTCCTTTGACTGTAGGCAGTTTTGGGATGGGCAGAGGTTGTGACAAGTGATGTATAAAGGTAGATGTTCTCTTTCCATTAAGTAATACATTAAACTGTGGGCCCACTCATCAGCTCAGCTGGCCACAGATCCTATGGTACTTCTCAGATTGTCTGGTGTCTGAGCCAACACCCTCCTGCAAAAATACAGCCAAGTTGGTGTGATTCATCTCATCATCCTGCATTGCTACATGACACATACAAAATGTGTGCCCATGTAACTGTGAGACAATTGTTGGTGATGTCAGCATCAAGTATTACCCACGTAATATACCTCTACTTGCAAATGGAACACCCTCGGGAGTGCAGCGATTGTAACAAGGTCAGCCAGCTGGACCTTATAGAGTATGAGTTCCCTGATTGGGGATTGTATAACTGCTAGACTGGTGAGGGTGAGGCAGCAGTGCTAACCACTGAGCCACCTTCTGGGGCTGCTGAGATTCAATACATGATATCCTGTTTCCAAAGCAGACACTTCAGCCCATTAAAATCCTCGGTCCAATTATCTTCAGCTGTTTCATCAATGACCCTCCCTCAACCATAAGGTCAGAAGTGGGGATGTTCAGTTTTGAATGTACAATATTCAGCCCGAATCACAATTCCATATATACTGACATAGTCCATGCTTAAATTCAGCAAAATTGTGACATAATCCAGGCTTACACTGACAGGTGACAAGTAACATTTGTGCCAGGCAACGACCGTCTCCAATAGAAGACAATTCTACCACCTCCTCTTGACTTTCAATGGCATTGCCCATCACTGAATACCCCACAACTAACATCCTGGGAGGATTCCAATTTATTAAAATGAAGTGAGGTGGTTGTGTAATAGTTATATCACTACATGAATAATCCAGAGACCCAGACAAAAGTTCTGGTGTCATGGGTTGAAGTGGTATGGCATACAGTGAAATTTGAATTCAACAGAATCTGGACCTAAAAACTGGACTAATGTAACCACTGTTGATTGTCATAAAACCCCACCTGGTTTGCTCATGTGTTTTTTGGGAATGAAATCCATTTCTGATGAAGAGTCTAGGCCCGAAACGGCAAGCTTTCCTGCTCCTATGATGCTGCTTGGCCTGCTGTGTTCATCCAGCTCCACACCTTGTTATCTCGGATTCTCCAGCATCTGCAGTACCTATTATCTCCACCATCCTTACCTGGTATGGCCTACATGTGACTCCAGACCCACAGCAATATGGTTGACTCTTAACTGCCCTCTGAAATGACCCACCAACTCATTCAGTTCAAGAATAATTAGAGACGGGCACCAATACCGGCTTTATCAGAGATGTCCACATCACATACAGAAAGAAAATGAAACTGACTAGCCATATATGTAATATGGCTACAAGTGAAGCTATCTACAGTGACTAGGGATACTGAAGTGAGTAAGTCACCTCCTGATTCCCCAAAGCCTGTCCACAATCTACAAGTCAGGAGTGGGATGGAATAATCCCCACTAGCGTGGATGAGTGCAGTTTCTACAACACTCAAGAAGTATGATACCATCCAGGACAAAGCAGCCTGCTTGGTTGGCACCACATTCACCCCCTTCACAACTGACTCTCAGCAGCAGCAGTGTGTACCATCTACAAGATATAAAGCAGAAATTCTCAAAGTCTTCTTGGACAGCACTGTCCAAATCCACAAATATTACTACTTAGAAGGACAAGGGCAGCAGATACGTGGGAACAATGCCTCTTTCAAGTTCCCCTCCAAGAAGGTCACCCTCCTGATTTAGTAATACATTGCCGCTCCTATAATGTTGTTGGTTAGAAATCCTGGAACACCCCCTCTCCCCATACCAGAATTGTAAGAGTACCTACACCGAGTGGACTTGAGTGGTTCAAGAAGGCATTACTTTCTCAAGGGCATTTAGGGATGGGAAACAAATGCTGGCCTAGCCAAGAATGCCCACAACCACTGAATGAGTAAGAACATACAAACTAGGAGCAGGAGTAGGCCATCTGGCCCCTCGGGCCTGCCCTGCCATTTAATAAGATCATGGCTGATCTTTTTGAGACTCAGCTCCACTTACCTGCCCACTCACCATAACCCTTAATTCCTTTACTGTTCAAAAATTTATCTAGCCTTGCCTTAAAAACATTCAGTGAGGTAGCTTCAACCGCTTCACTGGGCAGGGAATTCCACAGATTCACAACCCTTTGAAAGAAGAAGCTCCTCCTGACCTCAGTCCTACATCTGCTTCCCTTTATTTTGAGGCAATGCCCTCTTGTCCTAGTTTCACCTGCTAGCGGAAACAACCTCCCTGCCTCCACCTTATCTATTCCCTTCATAATCTTATATGTTTCTATAAGATCTCCCCTCATTCTTAACACAAGATACACCCATGAAGTGCTGTAACCTGTAGGGCTATGGATCAGGACCTAGAGAATTGCATTCACCTATCTTTGGCTGGTACAGACATAATGGTGTCCTTCTCTGCCATAAGCGCTGAGATTTGAGGGTGTTTAAAAGCATAGGGGTTTTGATAGAGTAAATGAAGAAAAATTATTTCCAATAATTCAAAGGATGATAATGAAAAAAAGCAGATTGAAGGTAATTCCAAAACAACCAGATGGGAAATTAGAAAAATCTTTTTTTGTGCACCATGCAGTCAGTTTATGGGATGCACTGACTGACTGGGTGCTGAAGCAGGTTCAAAAAAAAATTGGATAAAGACTTGCAAGAAATTGCAGGGGTCTAGGGAAAAGAGGGCATGGGACTAATTTCCAAAGAACCTGTGCTCTTGATGAGTTGAATTATTTCTTTCTCTGCTGTATTATTCTCTGTGATGCTGTGATTGTCTACTGTGGCACTGTTGTGGCTGCAGATCTGCCACAGAAACAGGAAATAGAAGTTTAATCTGTTTCTGACATGCAATATTATAGGGGAACCAAAGTCCTGGTGTTCAGGGAGGAGAGGTCCTTACTTAATTGATACCACCTTGGATCAACTGCTGGAAGCCACGATTAAACCATTTTCCTACAGCATTAGCCTTGAGCTCTGGATTATTATGCCAGAGACAGTAGCACTAATCCTAAATCATCAGTCTCTCATCTTGCGATTGTATCCCCACGTTTTAGGTTTTCTAATCAGTGGAAACAAACTCTCAGCAATTTATCCTTTTTAAGCCCTTACAGAATCTTGTACACTTAGATCACCTCTCAATGTTCTAAATACCAGATAATATAGGCCCAATTTACATGAATAGGAAAGGCTGAGAGAGATATGGGCCAAAAACTGATGAATGTGACTAGATTAATTTAGGATATCTGGTCAGTATGGACAAGTTGGACCATAGGGTCTATTTCTGTGCTGTAAAATTGTGACTCTTGACTGTACTCAGGCCCTCAGCATAGTACAAACTTCCCACCCCAAGAACCAATTTAGTGAGCCTTCACTGTTCTGCCTCCAAATGCAAGTAAATCTTCTTTAAACGTGGAGACTAAAACTGCACACAGTACTCAGAAGTGGTCTTACCAAAACCCTGAACAATTTTAGCAAGATGTCTTTAGTCCTTGACTCCAAACCCTTTGCAATGAAGCCCATTTCCTCATTGCTTGCTGCACCCACATGCAAACTTTCTGTACTTTGCACGAACAAATCCAAGTCTCTTGGACCTCAGCACTTACAAGTTCCACACGTTATAAGAAATATTCTGCATTTCTATTCTTAAAACCAACGTGAATATCTTTACACTTCCCTACACTATAATCCGTCTGCAATGTTGTTGTTCACTCATTTAACCTGTGCAGTGTAAATGTCTTTCACACATTTTATTGTTGTACTTAGCTTTGTATCCTCAGCAAACTTAGATACGTTATCTCTGTTTCTTTAGTAATCATTAATATAGATTATATTAGCTTGGACCTCAATACTGACCTTTGCAGCACTTCACTATTCACTGCCTGTCACCTTCAAAATGCTCATTTATGCCTATTTTCTGTCTATTCACTAATTGTCTGCCCATGCTATTATGTTTGTTTTAACTCTGTGAGCCATACACTATTAACCTTTCATGCAGCATCTTATATAGTGCCTTTTGCAAATCCAGGTATGCTACATCCACTGGTTCCCCTTCATCTATCTTCTTAGCTACAACCTCAAAAAAACTCCAACAAGTTTGTCATATAGGATTACCCTTTAATAAAACCATGTTGACTTGTTCTGATCATACTATACTTTTCTATGTTCATTGTTAAGATTTTCTGAATAATAGATTCCAGCATCTTACCAACAAATGATTAAGCTAAGTGGCCAATTTCCCTATTTTCCTCTTCTATCCTCTTTCTTGAACAGTATAACATTTGGGATTTCAACCTTCCAACCAGATAAATGCAGGTAGTTGCTGGTGCCCTACGTTTAATTTCTGAACATATATATTGTTGTATACTGGATGGCTGTAGTGTTTTATTGGCTAGACATTCAAAGTAATACGTTGTGCATGAAGCGTCTTGAAACATGGCTGATGTGGGTAAGGTGCTATGTAATTGCAATCCTGCACCATGACTAGAACAATAAATTACGGAATTTGTCTCTTCTTCCCCAAGTGCTAAGTCTCTCTGGGGTAAACTTCTATGACCCATAATCTTGTCTATGTGGCTAACCCTTTGTCCCAACTACTAGGATCATCCAAGTGAGCATAGGCTGGCTATTCAATCTGAAATTTATTGGTTTCTATGGTTAGTCTTGTATTATCCATTCATAACATCCTTGGCCAACCCAACTCCCACTAGTGATCATATCAATCTGCAGATGACCTATCTGTACCAATCCACTGCACAGCTTCAGAAACAGGCTGCAAAACAATGGGCCTTGCCAAACAGTGAGTACCATGAGTCATGTACCTGCACATCTGCACAACTCACCGCCTTTTACGTCAAGGAAGGAGCTTGAATACATTCAGGGTCACCAAGAGTTCACAACAATTACTACATTACTGATTGAAACCAAACATGGAAGCTTTAATTTTTTTTATTTATGCTGATTTATTTGTCATATTAGCTGTTTATTGAAGGTCACTGCACCACATTAAAATTAAAGACTTTGAATAATTTGCAAAATGCTGAAAGATTGGCACCTCGATGGAAGATGCTGTGTCTTAAATCGCATTACCCTCTGCTAAGGTAACTGCAACATTTTGATAGGAGGTAAATATGTTGTTTAGAAAAAGAACACATGACAAATGAACATGGGAAGAATCTGATTTGTGATATGATTGCTTGTTTTATTCATTATTTTAAAAATAATGATTGGTAGCCAGTTCTTCTCGCTATGAATTGGCAGCCCGGGCAATCAGGGAATATCAGCTCCTGGAGGGCCAACCCCATCAGGTCTCGTGAGGTCATGGTTCAAATGTGTCTATTATAAGCAGAGCACTGACCCACTGGGCTGACTTAACTCTTCTTAATTCTGCATTAATGCATTCCCCCATCCTTCCATCTCTTCCCCCCCCAATGAATTGGGAGCTTAACTGGACTGGGCAGGCTGTGACATACACAAGTGGAACATGGTGATTGTGCTGATTTGGTCTGGGGAGAAGGACAATGGCAGCGGTTGCTACGGTTTTACAATTGGCCCCTCAACTATGGGCCAAGGCCAGTTTTTCATCCAGGACCCCTGAGTTTGTTTGCTAGTCTACTTGCCCCTCCCTTGCCAGAAAATAGACATCAGATGGCGCAGTCAATTATGGTGGTGATCCCCTCCAAAATTTGATTTGATTTATTATTGTCACATGTACCTAGGTACAGTGAAAAGCTTTGTTTTACTTGTAATGCAGGCAGAACATACCATACAAAAAGCATTAGGGTATTAGAACAGGGTAAAGACTGGACTGTTTCACAACTCTCTGTAGTTTCTTATAGTCCTGGGAAGAACAGTTGCCGTACCAAGCCATGATGCATCCAGATAGAATGGAGGCATTCACGACCAGTGGTACACATGCACCAAGTATGGATACTTTACATACACCAGTGAAAAGCCGCCCGTGGCCAAGGGATCAAGTCCCAGCACCTGCACCTGGAGAAGGACAGCAAAAGCTCTGGATGCGACTGGCTAAAAACCATAACATTTAAGGCAAAGATTGAAAGAAGTAGAGAGATTAAGAAGAAAATCAAACACCAGGAAGTGTATAAGGAATCGCATTTAATCTTTCTTTGACATGAAATGTGTATTAATTGTTTATAGTGATAACTGTTGGTTAATATTGGGACATCAACATTTGCACAGCTTTACTGTCAAAATGTTCAAGCTTATTTGAACAGTACAGTCACAAACCACCCACTGGTTAGACTGGCGTTAGAATATTGGTGGTGAACCTTTGCATGGGGTTCAAAGCACAATGCAGCATAGAAGGAAGTCATTTGACCTATAATGGTTGTGCTGACTATTTGAAAGAACATTCAATTAGTCCCACTCATGCTGTTCTTTTCCTGAAACCACAGGTTGGGTTTTACAGGGTGCTTTGGTCCAGGACTGACAAGTTAGCAGTGAGACCCAAACTTCCTCGACAGCCTCCCCTACCACCTAACCACCACAACCACCATAATGCTGACTGCCCCTCAGTTACGCAATGCTTAGAGAGTTGCTTTACGTCAATTATTCCACTCCATCTCAGGGGGAAGTCCTGCCAAAGTGAGTTGCTAGCCAATTGGATCTCTGTAGACCCATCAGCACCAAATGGGAAGAGTGGAGACTGCTGGAATTATAAGTAACCCCATCGAAACCCGGATATAACAAGGTCTGGGAGATCGCCAGGGTCAGGCTGGCAGTCCCCATCAAAGTCTGTGAGAGGCTCAGAGGTCCTGGTTTGAGAGATAGTAGGAACTGCCGATGCTGGAGAATCTGAGATAAAAGGTTGTGGAGCTGGATGAACACAGCAGGCCAAGCAGCATCAGAGGAGCAGGAAAGCTGATGTTTCGGGTCAAGACCCTTCTTCAGAAATGGGGGAGGGGAAGGGGATTCTGAAATAAATAGGGGGAGAAGGGGAGGTGAATAGAAGATGGATAAAGGAGAAGATAGGTTGAGAGGAGACAGACAGGTCAAAGAGGCGGGGTTAGAGCCAGTGAAGGTGAGCGTAGGTGTTCCGCAAAGCGGTCCTCAAGCCCCCATTTCAACCCACTTCTCAGAGTGGACTTCACAAGCTTCAAAATCTCCACCTAAATATCCCCCACTTAAATCCCCACCTACATTCATTTCTGAAGACCATTTCTGAAGAAGGGTCACAACCCAAAATATCAGCTTTCCTGCTCCTCTGATGCTGCTTGGCCTGCTGTGTTCATCCAGCTCCACAACGTTTTATCTCCTGGTTTGAGAGTTTGGTGCAGGAGGGCATAACATGAGTGAGATTTGGGAAGGAGGTGAACTCTGATGGGCCAAGGGGACTTGCAAAGGAAGTCCTTCCCTTGCCTAACACCAAACTGTTTAATGTGCACTATCCCCTCCCATGGGTAAAAAAGTGAAGGACTAGGTTGAAGCCGTTAAGTCAATGGGCCTCATATAGGCCTCAGGATGACTACACTGCTCAAGATCGTTATTGACTCTTATACCATTTTAGAATAATTGGAGGGTAGACAATAGGCTACTGTTGAATTTATGAAACACCTGGCTCCATTCACCTGTGGGAACATAAAATACAGCCCCAGGGGTCTCTGTTCATTTCAAGCATTTCTCCAGTTCTCTTATGAAAGTTTTTATTGAAACTCTTTGCAGACAGGCAGCAAATTTTAGATTCTAACACCTCTCTTCAAAAATGTGATCCTCCAATGTTCCCATTGGCTCTTCTGGCAATTATTTTACATCAACATCCTTTAGTTTCCTATACTACTGCCCTTGGGAACAGCTTTTTCCCCCCATTTAGTCAGTCAAAACCCCCTCATAATTCTGAACATCTCTCTTATATCACCCTCCTAATCTTCTCTAATCTTGGCAAAAATAATCACAGCTTCCTCAGTGCCTCCACAAAAGTAAAGCCCCTCATCACCCTCTACATGGGTTCCAGGGTGCTCTGATGGTTGGTTGCAAAGTTGTTTTTGATCCTCTCTGGCAGAGTTTTGCTCAGAGCTTTTGCAGAAGTTGCAACAAGGGATCGAATAAACTCCCACAGAAATTCAACCTCATTATTATCATTTCTGACATTTAACTTTCAGAAGGATGGTCGAAGCTATGGAATGAATGGTAGAAAATTCTAATTGTAATACAATGATCAAGGGCTTCAGTATAGCAGAGACGTTAGAGAACATAATGTTATTCTCATTAAATTGGAGAAGATTAAGCATAAATTTAGTTAAAGTGTTGAGCGTGTCTCACTAGAAAAAAAGATAAAAGCAAAATCTACAATAGGTTTTGCAAGGGAAGTGGGATAGTAATTATAGAAGAGTGAAGACTGCGATAAAAGTAAAAACACCAGAAATACCCAATGGGTTGGGTGGCATCAGTGGTGAGAGAAACAGCAATAACGAGCCACGTCTATAATGTTTCATCAGAACTGGGAAAAGGTAGAGCTCTAACAGGGCGGGGCGGTGGTGCAGTGGGTAGCACTGCTGCTTCACATTGCCGGCGACCTGGGTTCATTTCCTCGGGTGACTGTATGTGTGGACCTTGCATGTTCTGGTGTCTGTGTGGGTTTCCTCTGAGCTTTCCAATTTGCTGCCACAGTCCAAAGATGTGTAGGTTAGGTGGATTGGTTACGTTATTGCCCATAGTATCCAGGGATGTAGGGACAGGTGGATTAGCCATGGGAAATGCAGGGATAGGTTGGGGGGTGGGTCTGGATGGGATGATCTCCAGAGGGTTGGTGTGGACCGGATGAGCTGAATGGAATCCTTCTGCACTGTAGTGATTCTATGAACAGGTTATAAGCACATACAGGCATAATGAAAGGGGGAGGAGGGAAGAACAAAATGGAATGACTAAGATTAATGGAAAACATAGGAGATAAATGATAGAAATGATAATAATTCAAAGCAAAAGAATAATATGGTGTGTTTAATTCACATATTCTACTATGCTGATGGTTGTGGTGAACTCCCTGTTGCTTGATTATGTCCAAGCTGTGAGTGATTATAAACGTCTTATTTTTTCCAGCTGAACCCATGCTATGGAGTTTGATTGTAAAGGGAGTAGGGTATGTTCTGCTCCCCGCACTGTATTTGCTGCTTTTGTCTGATGCAGGAGGATGGAGGAGGATCCAGGGTATGTTGGTAGCTTTGGCAGCTATCCTTTACTATACTCCACTGAGGATTGTTAACCATGGCTTATGGAATAATATCCCAGTGGAGCTAAGTGAGGAGAGATGCCGCCTCACTCAACCTAGGGATTGAGTTTACATGTTTGGTATTACACTTCACCACAATCTTAGCTAACTGAGCTAACTGGTGCACTCCACCCTCCCCACTCTCCACACTACCATCCTAGTCATCACATGATACCACAATCATACAATCAATTAGTGTACTGACATGCTAGGGACAACACCAGTGCTGTAGCATTGTTGGAGCCATCAGTCCAAAGTTATTTGCTCCACCCAAGTATGCAACTTATTCCACACATCATGGCTCATAATACCCACATACACTATTACTGACATTGGATATGAGGAGAGTTTTGACATAGGGCTGGGCTTTGGTCTAAATGGATAGTTTTTGCAGAGAGTCAGAAAGTACTATGGGCTGAATGGCTTCTTTTTGTGCCGTGTAGTTCCATATGCTGAGTTTTCCACTCTGTTAACTGACATTACAAGTATAAAAAGAATACATTTTCAGTGTCCTGTCAAAGGATGAAGTAAGAAGCGTACTTATTAAAATTGACCTCCATTGAAGGCAATGAGAGTAATTGTGATGTTGGCTAAAAAGCATTAAACAGGAAACATTGGATCAGCTGCTCATTATACATCTCTTCTGATTTTCATTTCCATAAATCAAATCGACCATGAGACCATTAACCCTTTATGGGATGGTTTATTTTACAAGGCTTCTTTTTACAGCACCAGGATTGGGAGGAAGATGTGGAAAGGAATGGAACAGAAACAATCTCAGCTGAAATAGCCATCCAGTTTTGAGTGGGGCTCGACATGTACAACCCTTTGATAAGATTGACTTCAGAATTTCCACTTGCTTGAACATTCCATTTACTTTAACTGCTGAGCAACATCTTAAATTGTTCCTTAAAAGAGAAGGTTAAGTGCAGTAGAGAGACGTTTTATTGGCAAGTTCCATACCTGCACAAGTTCTTTTTTAAAATCACTTTTAGCCTTTCCTACTTTGTAAGGAAATGTTTGAAATTAATGGTGGCTTCAACCTGTCTGTTGAACGTAATCACTTTCAGTCTCAGAGAGCTGTTCAGCTGAAGTCAGATGTCACTATTTGGGGAATATGGGGAATAAGACAGGCTGGCATTTTTTGTGATGCCCTGAGCCAACTGGGAGATCTAAGCCAGGAAACTTGAGCATCAGCCAAGCACACAGCAAGATAGCCCAGTAAATCTCAATCGATTGAGGACATTCCAACCAGATAGGGTGCAGAGGAGGTTCACCAGGATGTTGCCTGGTATGGAGGGTGCTAGCTATGAAGAGAGGTTGAGTAGATTAGGATTATGTACATTAGAAAGATGGAGGTTGAGGGGGGACCTGATTGAGGTCTATAAAATCATGAGAGGTATAGACAGGATGGATAGCAAGAAACTTTTCCCCAGAGTGGGAGACTCAATTACTAGGGGTCATGATTTCAAGGTGAGAGGGGAAAAGTTTAAGGGAGATATGCGTGGAAAGTTCCTTACACAGAAGGTGGTGGGTGCTTGGAACGCGGTGCCAGCGGAGGTGGTAGAGGCGGGCACTATAGCATCATTTAAGGTGTATCTAGACAGATACATGAATGGGCAGGGAGCAGAAGGATACAGATCCTTGGAAAATAGGTGACAGGTTTAGACAGAGGATCTGGATCGGCGCAGGCTTGGAGGGGCGAAGGGCCTGTTCCTGTGCTGTAATTTTCTTTGTTCTTTGTTCAGATAGCATCTGAAGAAAAGGAACACTTAACTTGTCTATTAATTGTCTCTTATGAGGTAAACATTTAAGAACTGATTCTAGTTAAAAGCAACTATTAGCCTCGAAAAATCCTCTGGGTGACCTCAAATCCACCTTTCCAATTTCTCCTCATAGCTCAATTCAGTTACAGATAAAGGGGTAAGATTAACATGGAAAAGTTAACACGTATGCTGGGTGTGCATAAATATGTTGTAAATTCGTATATTGACATTCATAAACCTTACAGCTCACCAGGAGAGAATTCGGCACGTCCATTCTTGTGTCTATTCTTTATAAATCAACTGGTTAATTCCACTGCACTCCCGCATTCTTTCCCCATAGTCCTGCAGACAGTAACAGAGCGTAACTCTATTTTTATATACTTACAAAATTCCTGCTGGGTTTAAATTGGCTCAAAGACAGACCCACCCTTACAAATGGTTCATAGTGAGGGTATATACCAATGAGAATCAAATATGAAATTCATCCTTGTAGCCACTCTAATACCGTTTAGTTATGACTCTGTCAAAGTTTAGCATAAAGGAAACAGGTACAGCCTTCTGAAAGCAAACATAAAGCAAGACAGAGTGAAGAGTGGTTCCAAATTTCATCCATAGAGAAACATTGCTCCAACGATAGTCCTCACTTAGCTGGACATGTAGGATGAACCAACATTTATATTACCCCTTTTAAAGACCAAAGACTCTTCAGAGCCAAAGCGTTTGAACTTTAGTTACTGTTTTCCTGTTTGGCGAACGCAGCAGAGAAGTTGAGCCCAGCTTGATCCCACAAGTGAAAATGAAATCAATGACCAGATGATTGTTTTTTGTTTGATGTTGATTGAGAACAAGTGTTGACCAGGTGGCGACCTCCACTATTTGGTTTCTAAGAGAATAGTTATGTTCAATTAAGAAGGCAGATGGGAATCACAGTTTAAATCTTATCCAAAAGAGGGACCTCTGACAATGTAGCACTTTCTCAGCACTACACCAGAGTGTCAGCCTTATGTTACCTGCTCACATCTCTGTCACCACAGAGACTATGAAAACAAACAACCAGAGGTGATTGGAAAGATCCAAAATGTTGGAGAAGAATCACAGCAGCTTATTGCATCTCTGAATAAATGTTTTAAAGCATTTCACGCAAATTATACCTCATTAAACATTACTCCCTTCCAGTTCTACAGCATTCTGATTTCTTTGTGCTCCTCCAGTTCTGGTCTCTTGTCCATCCTTTGCCCCCAGCTCCAACTGCATCCCATTGACAATCATGTCTTCAACTGCCTAAGCTTTGGAATTCCCTCCTTCAACCTCCCCACCTCTCTATTTCTCACCCCTCTTTTAAGAAGCTGTTTAAGAGCTACTGTTTTAGCCATTGGGGGTCAGTTAGCTTGGTTGGCTAGCCAGCTGGTTTGAAATGCAGAGATCCCCACAACCTGGGTTCAATTGCCACACCAGCTGACCTTACCATCAGGGACTTTACTTCTCAACCTCTCCCCTTACCTGAGGTATAGAGATCCCTAGTTAAACCACCACGAGTTGTGCCTCTTAATCAGGGAGTAAGACTACGATGACTTTATCCTTGGCCATAGCCTTTTTTCACTTCTGCCAGTATGTGCTTCTTTTTCTGATTGTCAAATGATGTCTGGTTATATTTGTGTAAAGTACCTTGGAACATTTTATCAATCTTAAACGTGAAAGACATTTGATAAGTACATGAATACGAAAAGTTTGAAGGGATATAGACCGGGTGCAGGCAGGAAAGACTAGGTTAGTTTGGGATTATGTTCGGCATGGACTAGTTGGACCAGGGGGTCTGTTTCTGTGCAGTATGACACTCTGACTCTATATATAAACACATGTTGTCATTGTAGGGAAACAGCACGTATCTTGGGCTCCACAGACAGCAATCTGGCTATTAGTTGAAGAATTAGGAGATTTTAGAAAGCAAATACTGCATCAGGAGAATCCTGTATGTCTGTCCAGACAATGTCATGGTTATCACCTGAGCAAGTGTTTGGGGGGTTCTTTAACCATTATCATCAGTGCAGCACCACCCTCATTATTAAACCAATGTGTCAGTTGGATTATATGCTTTCAAATCTTCCTGTGGGAAAGCTGATGCACCAAGTGGTATTCTTCATGTGACAATGTGGCCCTAGTCTAGGATGTCCCACATTTAACAACACTGTTACTCTGGTTGAGATTTTATCAACAGTGTGCCATTCCTGATGTGTTATGTGTGCCTCTACTGTTTTCTCTCCTTTTGCCTTTACTCTGGTGATTATAACAAAAATGCCAGCAGTGGACATGAACAATAAATAATAATAGCTGGAGAGCTTTTCACTGGTGAAACCTGCCTTCAGTTGACAGTGCTGTACCTACAGGCAGAGACTAGTAAAACTGGGAGACGCTGCACCACAGCCACAGCTATTCTGGCCAACTCCGTTGCCATTATCATAAGACATTACAATGCATTCACTTTATTCATGTGGGCATCATCCTTCTTATCTGGGACTAGCTTAGTCAGAGAGCTACATGTATTGACATGCCAAGCGGTTGCATGCATTGTTAGCAACAGAGAAGTTAGAGATATTTCTTTTCTTATCAAAGAAACAATGTTGTGGTTGTGCATTCACTCTTCATTGAATGTTCATGTTAGTGTCCTTAATGTACTAGCCACTCTGTGGGCCATGGCTGAATTTGTAGGTTCAGCTGACCCTCCCTTCTCTGCATTGAAGAGGATATTGTCCAAGATCACTCTCAGTGCGGGATATTGAAATATTGAACTCAAAGCAATGAAGGCCTCTCCCAGCCAATACCCTGAGATGGACACACATCTGGACAGTACTGACACCACTGTTTAGGCTCCTCATCGTCTTCCCTCGACTAACTGTTCCCACCACCATTCCCCCATCACACCCATGATATCAGGCCCTTCCCACTGCACTGCTGCATGGCTCTCAAACTCAAACTCGATCTCAGTTACTCCCTTGAATTTTTGTCATTCGCTTATTCTTGAAATCCTCCATGGTCAAGCCCCTTCATCACTAATTCAGCCATACCAGTCCTGAGTCTCATTGTAAGTGTTCCTACTCCTGCTCTCTTCTCTTGTCCTGCAGAATTAATTAACCTACCACACAACTGAACAAAGCTGACAGGTATCTTCCGCCTTTAAATGATCGTACCGAGGTATTATTTGAAGGTACGACTTTATTGAAAACTGTTTTATATTAATGAGAATTCATGGCATACAAATCTATTGCTAGTACAAGGCCTCCACAGGCCTCAAACATACCATTGACTTTATCTTTGCAGCTTTATCTGCTTTCGGAAAATCAAGACTTTGCATCTTGCTTCACTATGACACCCAGGTGCACATTTCTCAGTCCTGCAGGCACCATAAACTCCTCCCATAGTTCTCATTAAAGAACAATAGACCTGAAGAGGAAACTCCAACATCATTTTGTTCCTCTACTCCCCTTGCATGAGGTATTGACCCCAATTCCAGGAGTCCTAGTTGGTACCTTCATTAAGTCAAGTAACTCGACAAACCCTGAGAATCAAAAGTCCTCATCCCAGTCAGAATAGCTCAGTTCCACAGAGGACAGTGCATTATCAATATAATCAAGGCAGCAACTTCACCCTGAGGCTTGCTCGTCTTGGGGACATTCACGGATCAGGTGGAATGTCAGAATGAGATGAAACAACAAAAGGGCCCAATGCAAACTGGCAAAGTCATGCCAAGATGCCACAAGAATGATTGGTATATGAAATGGAAGTATAACACTGATGCTTCAGTGGGTGATATATTGATGTTGGAGTGAAGACAAAAATCAAGGTTAAAATTGAAGCATCAAGTTTGTGATAAATTTTAACCCTGTGTTTCCAAAATAACTCTTTCGGGTCAAGCTTTATGTTTTTATACCAAAGCGTTTGCAAAAGGTTTTATAATTACATCAACAAAATAAGCACTGGTATAATATTCCAAAGGGAAGTGATTGTGAAGGCAGCAGACTATTGCAGGTCTTTGTTTCCATACAGTTATTTATTCAGTTTAATGATACTGAACCCCCTCTGAATGTGAAACTGAGAAACAACTGTGAGGCTCATAGATTACTTCATCAGCCCTTCCAGCAGCTGTCAATACCGTCAGTGACAGGGCTCAAAGCCTCCTCCTCAAAATGAGCAGTAGATCCACATTGCATATCTTTGAATAAAATTTAGTGATAATAACCAACAGGCTATCCAATTACTCAACAGTTGCACATGTTCCATTGCCCAATAAAAACTAAAATACGAGTCACTGATGGCAGAAGATTCCTTCAGCAAAAAAGAAAAATGGCAACTTTTGCTTTAGACCAAAGTGTGTTCGCCTCTTCCGCTCACCTGTCCCAAAAGTGCTGACTGTTGTCGTGTCAAAGATTCAGCAAGGTGCCCTCCCTTCACATGAGCTTAGATAGTGAGAGCTGGTGAGCAATTCAACAGCAAGGAGCATCACAGACAAACCTGTTCCTGCCCATCTTCTGAACACCTCTTGCTGTGTGTCACTGAATGCCAAATCAACAGTAAAATAAAACATAGCTGTGCCATCCCATTCTAGTCCCATTGTGCAGCTTAACCTGGTCCCTAGCTGAATTGAGGATGCAATATCTAACACTTCAACTATCGACATGTTGCAGCTGCTTCACGTGCTGTCTGCGAGATGCATTGCAGTGACTCACCATGCTTATTCTGACAGCACCAGGCTATCTGCTAACCCGACCCCATGAGAACAGCATGAGCAGCAGTGCCTGGGAACATCATCACCACCAGGATCTTCTCTGCACTCCACACCTTCCTGACTTAAACAAACGTTGCCATGCATCCATCATCGTTAAGTCAAAACCATGAAATGTATTACCCAAGGACATCATGGCAACAGAGAAAACGAAGCTGTAATATGCTGGTGAATCAATTTAACAACACCATAAGATCACAGTTGGAACTCTGCGCAGTCATGGGCTCCGCACTTTAGGAAAAGTGTTGCTACGGTCACGACCAGGACAGATACACTGGGATTCATTGGACTGCTGTGAAAAAATGACTATGAGAAATGGCTTGAACAACTGGTTTTGCCTTGCTCAAATAGAGGAAATTACAAGATGAGGCAAATAGAGAAATTACAAGTAATGAAGGAATGGGAGAGTGTAGTTCAAAACAGGCTGTTTCCAGGGACAGTACAAACATAGATGTGTGACTAAATATATGGCAGTTGCAACAGAGTGCAGGACTGATCTCATCTGAACAATATTTGTGAGTTACACCATCAGAGGTCATGACTGAAGCAGTGATCCTGCCAACATTTAAGAATGGTTTAGATAGGTGATTGAACAGAAGAGGAATCTCCGGGATATGGGAGCTGAGCAGCCACATTGGAGTTGGAACCACGGCCTGTGTGGAGGGGCACCATCGGAAAAGACTAGCAGTGCCAAATGGCCTGTTACCAGTTCACACAGGTGGAATGGCTCACTGGGTGAGATATCAGAGGGCTTCGTGTGCCAGACAGCATGAGAAAAGGTATATCATTGAACAACATGTCTCAGGATGATTTCTTGAGTTCAAATGGGAGAACTTGGCCTCACCTGGCAGACAATCATAGTCATAAAGGCCATAAGATTCCAGCAGGGAGAGCTTTGAAAATTAGACCTTTATCTCGGGAGAGAGCCAGTGAAGTTAGCTGCACCACCAAAGACTTTATTTCATTTCATTTTTAATGTAAGTTCCAACATGAGTGTGCTGAATTCATGCTGTGAGATATTATTAACTGGGGACTTCCTCAGTAATACTTTCAACAATTGCTGTCCTGTATAGAATGATATGGAAGACTAGGGACCAGGCTGACTTCAGTAAGTGGTTGCATGTGTTTCCATTGCCCTTAAGCAAAATCCAGATGCAATGGATGTGACTATTCCATTTCTGTGTTGCAGTTGTATGAAGCTGCTTTAGTCCGGTGTTTTAACAGCACTAACTCACACAGAATCTGCAGCACAAAATAAGCAATGCAGCCCATCTACTCCATACTGGCTTTCATTGTCTAATCAAGATTTCTTCCATCTTTTGTCAGTATTTCTATTAATATAATAACTGTACCCTTTTCCCCCACTTGCTTCTCTAGCTTTCCTTTTACACGCATCTACACTTTTTGCCTCATTCACTCCCCATGGTCGCCAATTCCACTTTCTTATCAGTCTCTTTTGACTTCTTGATGGCCTCTAGTTTTGTGGTTCTGCACAAGTTGGAGAACTCTATCAATCTACTCTATCGCATGCTGGCTCAGTGGTTAGCATTGCTGCCTCACAGCACCAGGGAACTGGGTTCAATTCCACCTTCAGGTGACTGCGTGGAGTTTGCATATTCTCCCTGTGTCTGTGTGGGTTTCCTCCGGGTGCTGTGATTTCCTCCCACAGTCCAAAGATGTGCAGGGCAGGTGGATTGGCCATGCTAAATTGCCTGTAGTGCCCAGGGATATTTAAGTTAGGTGGGTTAGACATGGGAAATCAGGGGTAGGGGAATGCATCTGGATGGGATCCTCTTCAGAGGGTGGTGTGGACTTGTTGGGCCAATTGGCCTGTTTCCACACTGTAGGGATTCTATTTCTCATAATATGTTGACCAGACCTGGATGCAGTACTCCAATTGTATTTAACTTGTGTATTTTACGGGCTAGTTCCTTTACTAAAATGGCAGACAGAAGACAGGAGTAGGTGCTGCTTACCAAATGCTGTGGATCACAGCACAATGTCATTGCAGATTGCAGTGATGCGGCAGAAGGAAACCTTTAACTTTGGAAAGAGCACTGTAACTTGTGCACTGCTAACCTGGCTATATGCAGAGGCAGTAACACTTACTCTGGAGATTAAGGACTGGAGGGCAAGAGGTGGCAAATCTTCCCCATAACACCTCCAGAGGCTGGCTGTTGATGTTATCTTCTGTCCTGCTCTTTTTAACGTTTGCAATGTTCTGCACCATGGGCCTCAGCAATTAATAACTGGGTTTTCTATGAACAAAAGTTTCACATCTTGTTTGCTGTATACTCCACTCCTGCTTTCAGATTTTGATCATCAACTTGATTAAAAGACTAGAAATGTTTTAATTGGACAGGAGTACAAAGTCGTAAAACTAAATGCACTTCAGTGATTATGACATATTTAAATAAATCATTGCAAAGAGAGTTGCACAGTATGTTTTAGCTTCTGTGTGTGTAGCTTTAAATTCTTTATCCCTTCTTCCTCTCAGACAGGTGTAAATCTTTCAGTGGGTTTACTTAACCAAGGCAGGTGTTAGCTTTATCAGTTAAAAAAAGATTTATTGACCCACTCTCTATCATTGACTGGATTCTCACTGGTCTTCCAGCAGGTTAGCAAAGTAGTTGTTACGGCACTCAACAGTCTTTGATAAATGATTCCTGGAAAACCCAAAACAAAGTCCTCAAAACTCTGAAACAGACTAGTTTGCAGATTCAATGAAAATCAGACCATAGATTTGCATGTGCATTTAGGTCGACAGATCCTGTGTAAAATTGCAGAATGCAGAGCTGACAGTGTACACAAACAATTACTGTCATTAATAAAATGTAAACTATAGCCAAAGAGGATCGATCCATTTGGCTGACCAGTGCATCCAAGCTGCCACGCCCTGGCATCTCATTGGCTTTTGAATATATCTTTCTAGCAGACTTTTTTTTTGCTCCACTGTCTTTTTGATAGATTATTCCCAATATTCTTCCTATTTTCTTTTGTCTAATTGACATTAATTAAGTTTGCTTTTATAATGCATGATCGCAGGAAATTTCCCTTTGTGGCCTTTTATTAGGAAGAGGTCTCTAAATTCTGGAAAAATGGATTATATCACCCAGTTGTGTTAATTTCTACCCCGTCATCAATTTCACCAATTTGGCTGCGGAAATTACAGCAGCAACAGCAATCTATACCCATATAGCACCTTTAACATGATGAAAAATTACAGTGGAAATTTGGTGCAGAATTCACACCCCATAATTATTTCCTGCTTACACTAGGAATGCAAAATCAAAGTCCATAGTTTAAGACCATACTGAGGATTGAAAAGAGTATGGCAGATAGAAAGACAGTGTACAACAATTGTACATTCTGTATGAGAAGGCTTTGGAGTGGATGATAGTGTGATCAGTCCTGATTTTAACTCAAGGAGGATGCATTGAGGAGAAAGAGTGAGTAAAGCAACATTTTTCCAAGTTTTCAGGGAAAAGGACAGCTCAAAGGCATAATCACCAATGTTATATTGATAAGATTGCAAAGAAATGCAAACAAAAGCTTGCAATGGAGTTAGAGCAGAGGCAAAAGATGGATCATTAAAGAATATTTTCATACTCTCAGGGTGTGACAGTGATTTTGAGGAACTTCACTACATACAGGAGAAGTTTGCAAGTCCCAGAATTGGATTCACAGATATAGCAAATGTAACTCTTTTATTCAAAAAGGGAGGGAGACATAATGCAGGAAACTCCAGGCCATTTAGCTTAGCATCTGTCATAGGGAAAATATTAGAAGCTAGTAATTAAGAAAGCTAATAGAATGTTATCATTTATCACAAGTGAAATTGAATACGAAAGAAGGGAGGTTATGCTTCAGTTTTACAGGGCACTGGTAAAATTGCAATTGGAGTATGGTGTGCAGAATTGGTCACCCTATCATAGAATCCCTATAGTGTAGTAGCAGGCCATTCGGCCCACCAAGTCCACCCGACCCTCCAAAGAGGAGCATCTCAGTCGGACCCACACTTACCCTTATTTAAAGGAGGATGTAAAGCATAGGAGGCAGTTCAGAGAAAGTTCACAAAACTGAAACTGGGAACGGTGGAAGAGAGTGGGTTTTTCTTATGAGGAGAGGATGGACAGGCAAGGCTTGTATTCTCTGGAGTTTAGAACAATAAGAGGTAACTTGATTGAAACATATAAGATCCTGAGGGGCCTTGACCGGGTGAATGTAGAGACTGTGTTTCCTTTTATGGGAGAATTTAGAGCTAGAGGTCACTGTTTAAAAATCAAGAGTCACCCTGTCAAAACAGAGTTGAGGCAAAAAAATTTTCTCAAATGAACATGGGTCATTGGAATGCTCTTCCTGAAAAGGTGGTGGCAGCAGAGTGCTTGAATATTTTTAAGGCAGAGATAGCTCGTTTTTTTCTCTAAGTAATGGATGAAAAGTTATCAGATGTAGGCAAGAATGTGGTCTTACTATATGGTGGAGCAAGCTCAAGATCCTGGGTGATCTACTCCTGCTCCTAATTCATACAGAGTCATACAGCATGGAAACAGACTCTTTGGTCTAACTAGTCCACACTGACCGTATTCCCAAACTAAACTACTAGTCCTACTTGCCTGCATCTGGCCCATATCCCTCCAAACCTTTCCTATGCATGCACTTATCCAAATGTCTTGTAAATGTTGTAACAGTACCTGCATTCACCACTTCCTCTGGCAGTTCATTCTACACACATGAACCACTCTGTGTAAAAAGGTTGCCCTGATGTCCCTTTTAAAACTTTCTCCTCTCACCTTAAAAAATGCCCCATTATTTTGAACTCCCTCACCCTAGGAAAAATGTTTGTTATTCACCTTATCTATGTCCCTTGTGACTTTATAAACCTCTATATGGTCAACTTCAACCTCCTATGCTCCAGTGAAAAATGTTTCAGCCTATCCAGCCTCTCCTTATAACTCAAACCCTCAATTCCTGGCAAAGTCCTGGTACATCTAATCTGAACTCTCTCCAATTTAATAATATCCTTCCTATTACGGGGAGACCAGAACTGGATACAGTACTCCAGAAGAGGCTTCACCAATGTCCTGTACAACCATAACATGATCCCAACTCCTGGCCTGAGCAATGAAGGCAAGTGTGCTAAACACCTTCTTAACCACCCTGACTACCTGTGACAGAAATTTCAAAGAATTATGTGCCTAAACCCCTAGGTCTCTCTGTTCCACAACACTACCCAGGACCTTACTTTTAATTGTGTAAGTCCTTCCCTTGTTTGTTTTACCAAAATGCATTACTTCACATTTATATCCAAATTAAATTTCATCTGCCACTCCTCAGCTCATTCAGTTAATTGATCAAGATCTCTTTGTAATCTTCAATAACCTTCCTCACTGTCAACTATTGGTGTCATCCACAAACTTGCTAACCATGCCCCCTATATTCTCATCCAAATTGGTTATATAAATGACAAACAAAAGTGGACCCAGTACTGATCCCTGTGGAGCATTGCTGGTCACAGGCCTCAGTCTGAAAAACAACCCTCCACCACCACCCTCTGTCTCTTACCATCAAGCCACGTTGGTATTCTGTTGGCAAGTTCACTCTGAATCCCTTATGCTGTAACTTTATTAATTAGTCTACCATGCTGAACTTTGTCACTGGTTTTACTAAAGTCCATGAGGACAATGTCTACCACTCTGTTTTCATCAATCTTTTTGGTTAATTCCTCAAAAAACTCAATCAAGTTAGTGAGATATGATGTCCTCCAGACAAAACCGTGCTGATTATCCTTAATTAGTTCTTGTTTTTCCAAATGCACGTAAGTCCTACCTTTCAAAATCACCTCCAACAACTTACCCACCGTTTACGTCAGGCTCACATGCTTATAGTTCCCAGGCTTCTCCTTACAGCCTTTCCTAAATAAAGGCACAACATTAGCCACCCTCCACTCCTCTGGGACCTCGCCCATGGCTACACTTGGTACAAATATTTCTGCTCGGGGGCCCACAATGTCTTCCCTAACTTCCCACAACATCCTGGGATACAATTGATTTATCCACCTTTATGTTTTCTAAGACCTCTAGCAGTTCCTCTTTTGTAATATGAACCATTTTCAAAACATCAATATTTATTTCCCTGAGTTCTCTAGCCTCCATTTATTTCTCCACAGTAAAAACTGATGCTAAATATTCATTTGATATGTCACCCAGCACCAAAGGTTCAACATGTAGATGACTTTGTTGAACTTTAAGGGGCTCCATTCTGTCTCTAGTTGCTCTTTTGCTCTTAAAGTACTTGTAGAATCTCTTTGGATCATCCTTAATCTTATCTGCCAAGCTATCTCATATCCCTTCTTTGCCTTCCTGATCTCTCTCTTAAGTATGCCCCTACACTCTTTATACTCTTTAAGAGATTAATTTGATCCTGGTTGTCTATACCAAGTCCATGATTCTTTCTTATTCTTGACTAGAACCTCAATGTCTTTATTTATTTATTGCTCACTACCTCTTACCAGCCTTACCCTTCACTCTAACAGGAACATACTATCTCTAAAATCTTGTTACCACACTTTGGAAAGCCTCCTATTTGTCGTCCCTTTACCCGTGAACAGACTAATCAGCTTTTGAAAATTCTTGTCTCATACCATTAAATTTGCCTTAGTCCAATTAAGAACTTTAACTTTTATGGAAGGCCTATCCTTTTCCAGAACTATTTTAAAACTAATAGAATTACAATCACGAGTCACAAAGTGTTCACCTGAGAACACTTGCCCTGCCTCATTTCCCAAGAGAAAATCAATTTTTGCTCCATCTCTAGGAGGTACATTTACACGTTGATAAAGAAATTTTTCTTGAACACATTTAACAAATCTCTCACCATTCAATATTTTAACATTATGGCAGTCTCAGTCAATGGTTGGAAAATTAAAATCCCCTACTATTCTAGCCCTATTATTCTTACATATATCTGAGATCTCAACATATATTTGCTCCTCAATTTTCCTCTGACAAATTGGAGGGCCTAGAGTACAATCCCATCAAGGTGATCATCCATTTCTTATTTCTAATTTTGATTCATATAGTTTCACTGGACAATCCCTCAGAAATATCCTCTATAATTACTGTAGTAATATTCTTCTTAATCAAAAATGCCACTTCCCCTCATCTCTTGCCTCCCTTTCTATCCTTCCTCTAGCACCTAAACCCTGGAACATTGAGCTTTCAGTCCTGTCCTTCCCTCAGCCAAATTTCTGCAATAGCTATGACGGCCCAGTCCCATGTCCCCATACATGCCCTGAGTTCATCAGCCTTACCTGTAAGATGCCTTGCATTGAAATAGATGTTCGTATGTACAAGAGTTGCATCTCCATGCAAACAAAAATTGGGTTGATTCCGTAGTAGTTGAGGGGTCCTTCCTTCCATGTGGTTTACCCAAGCATAGAAATTGACCTGCTAGACCTCTCATTACTAGACTGTAGAGACATGCGTTATGAATTGCCCTAAACCCATTGTTTTGTCATTCAACACTCTGGTGGGAGGTCACGCATGTAAATGAATTTGCCACAGTGATGTAACCATTCAAAGTTCAGAGCAAATTCCCAGCAACAGACTGGAGCAGACGATGGAATTGGCCACTGTATAGTCCTGAGTTGCAACATAGCAAAACACACATCATTACACAGAGAGCCATTTTATTTCACCACAATGCACTTATACAGGCTAAACACAGCTCTTTCGGCCAACACTCCTTTATAAAGAGACATTGTTGATGCTTGACTGCTATGAAAAAGCATAAATACAACATAAAAGATACAATAACAGTGCCCATAAAATCCAGAACAAGAAGGAAAAGGAACTCACATAATTCATTTTTAAAATACTGGTAATAAAATGTTATTTATGGCTGGCTTGAAATATGTCAGGCAATCCGTACGCCTGTATATACACTGGTAGGAATTAGCAAATGGAATCTGATTGCTGTTTTGTGTGTTGTATGAGCTCATTGGAGTTGGCTTTCTGAGTGAGGTTAGTTATTGTTAAAACCTACCTCATTTTGCCAATTCATCATTACATAAATAGCAAGATGAGCACTCCTCCCATACTGGGCTTGCTAGTTGGGGAGATGGGAGGTATGGAAGGAAGATTTGTGAACATATGTAAACAGTGTAAACAGCAAGGAGTGTTTTGAGTAAACCTAATGAACTGTATCAACATACAGAAAGGAGCGATATATGGAGTTAAACATGTTCCAATCAATTACAAAGGTAGCTATTATCTTTAATGCAGATTTCCACTTTTTGAAAAAGACAATTAAAGTTTAGGAACTTTGAGGGACACAAGTGTGTTTGCGACTGTTCTACTGCAGTACTGAGAAGTTGCTGCAATGCCCAGTGTAATAGCTTTCAGATGAAATGTTAAACTTAGGACCTATCCATCCTTTTCAGATGCTGTAAAAGATCTCACAACACTACTGTGAGGCATATTTGGGAGTTCTTCCCCTGTCTCTCAGACAATATTTATCCCTCAATCAGAACCATTAAAACAGGGTAACATCCTTTATCTCAATGCTGTTTGCATGTTCTAATTGTGAGCTAATTGACTACAACATTTCTCTGAATTGCTGCAGTGGGCTGCACTGCACTTGATCAGCTAGGGGGAAGCACTTGGTGACAAACTGAGGTTGTGAAATGTGCTATATAAATGTAAGCTCTTTATTTATTTCCTTTTTGACACTGAGGTTTATGGAGTCTCTATGGTTACTGTCATGTGCTGAGTTTTTGTTCCATCCATTCAGCTATACTACTCTCTTATTTTCCCTATTATCACTGCTTTCTCAATAAGCAGAACAACAGCCAGAGGAATGCTAAGCAAATCATTCCACACACGATGTGATCAGTAGCTATAGACAAATGCCACCACAGAAGAATAACATAGCAGAAGCAAACCATCCACATTTCTAGATTATAAACTAACATCCTTCCCCATCCTAAATTGCATTCTTTTTCTTTTTAATGAATTTTGAAAGCTGCTTAGATAAACAGAAAAGAAGCAACTATTAACAGTATGATAGTTAGAAAATGTTCCAACAGTGACAGTTCTGTAGGAGAAGATAGACAAAATCAGGAAGAGAGCAACAGATGAGAAATAAGGAGAAAGAAAAGGGTGAGAAGTAGAGATGGGTGCCGAGAAAGAAAGAAAGATCTTAAGAAAGCAGTGGAGTAATCTCATGTTAGTAGCCATGGCCTGTATTATTACGATGTGTCATATACACCCTGTTTCTTTGGCTGATAAAATATAAGCAAGATCATGGCAGCACACTAGCAATATACTTCAAGTATCTACTCGCATCTATCCGCATTTCCTTGCCATTCAGTGAATAATTTGTTCAAACTTCTCTGTCATGCATTAAGATACAGTAATTAATTTATTTTATGCAATTTCCTCACAGTTGATTGAATCGTGAAAATATTTTCCAACTTATTAAAAAAGTTTTGTCTAATTTAAACAGAAACTCCCCCACCAACCTCAAACACCTGTTTCTCGCAGGAGTCAGCAAATTGGTCACGATAAACTATTTCACCCCCAGAATGACTATAGCCTATAATTTTAAAAAGTAGCCTTAGCAATGCAAAAAGAAAGCACGACATTTCATCCTTAGCTGTTATTTGAAGTCTGCAAAGCAATTAACCTCTGATTGACCTCACTCTGCACAGTTCCTTCGCCCAACAATCAAATTCTGATTGACCGAAGCCTCTGTTTACTTAACAACAATAAGACTTAGAGGAACACAGTTACACTTTAAAATGTGGGATAATACAATATAACCCTGATATCATCCGACTAGAATAAGCAACACTAATCCATATGTATATAAAGTACTGTATACACAACTTCCTGCTTTCCCTAAAGCTCTTTCTGAGTTAGTAGCTTACGGACATCCATAGCCACACATGGAGATGGTCAGTTGCAAATGGTCATTCGCTATTCAGATTGCAAAACCATATTGCAAAGAGACTATAATTGAGGAGATGCCTTGAAGACTTGGATAGAGAAAACTCAGATAAATGAACTGCTTTCCAAAAATACATTCAACAACAACATTGTGCTTTAATGTAGCAAAGATCCCAAGGTACTGGAGCAATATCAAGTAAAATTTGACACCAAGGTTTCATCAAAAAAGTTAGGTTCTGAAGAGTGTTATAAAGGAGGAGAGCAGTAGAGCATGAGAGAGGCTTGGGGTGGGAAATAGCAGAATCTATGGCCTAGACAGTTAAGGGTATGGAAATCAGAAAGAAATTAAATGAGAATGCGCATTAAACCAGAATTGGAGGTACTCAAGAGATAACTTCAAGGATGGTACAAGTAATGGAGGTTATGGAGATAGGAGGAGTAGGGCCATGCATGAATTGAATACCAGACCAATGGCCAGTGCAACTCAGTACAGGGTAATGGATGAACAGGACATTGTACACATTAGACTTCAATGACATTTTAGTTGCAGCAAGTATCTAAATAGATATACCAAGATAGGTTTCTGTTTTCAAGCTTGGATCACATTCTTAGGAACAGTGTTCTGAATTTGTGAATAAAAAGCAGAATCATACAAAGTATTGATGATTCTTCAGTATTTCTTTGTACCTTTTATTGCAAGCCTGTCACAGTGATTAAAAAGAGCATTGGTCATGTGTTGTGTATGAGCCTCTTGCAGGAATTTTATTTGCAGGAATGAACAGAGTCACCATGGTCAACGATGGGAAATCTCAAACTGCTTAAGATTACCAGACATCAAACTTGGATTCTGCCCAGTTCATGTTTGAGCATGGTTGACCATGATACGATGTGTCAAGAGTACTTGATTCAGCATTTGCCAGTTAAGAAACATAAAAACTAGGAGCTGGAGTAGGCCATTTGGCCCTTCAAGCCTGCTCCACCATTCAATATGATCATGGCTGATCCTCTATCTCAATGCCTGCTTTCTCCCCATACTTCTTGAAGCTCTTAAAATCCAAAAGGTTATTGATATTTCTCTTGAATATATTCAGTGCCTTGACCTCCACCATGTCTGTGATACAGAATTCCACAGGTTCACTATCCTTTGAAGATATTTTTCCTCATCTCAGTCCTAAATGGTCTACCTTATATCCTGAGACTGTGGCTCCTGGTTCTAGACTCCCTAGCTAGGGAAAACACCCTCACTGCATTAATATGTCTAGACCTGTTAAAATTTTATACATTTCAATCAAATACATTCTTATCCTTCCAAATTCTACTGAGTACAGATCAAGTTGCACCAATCTTTCCTCCATTTCCGGTATCAGCCTTGTGAACCTCTGCTGCATTCCCCTATCATGGTATATTCTCTGTTAGGTTAAAAAACCAAAACTGCATGCAATCCTCCTGGTGCAGTCTTCCCAAGGTCCTGTATAACTGCAGTAAGGTGTCCTACTTCTGGACTCAAATCCTCTTGCGGTGAAAGCCAATATACAATTTGGCTTCCTCAGTGCTTGCTGCATCTGCCTGTCTACTTTCATTGATGGGTTACAAGATCCCATTGTACATCCTCACTTCCTAACATAGCACCAGTTAAATTGTTTCATAGATAGTAGGAACTGCAGATGCTGGAGGATCTGAGATAACAATGTGTAGAACTGGATGAACACAGCAGGCCAAGCAGCATCAGAGGAGCAGGAAGGCTGACGTTTCGGGCCTAGACCCTTCTTCAGAATGTTAGCTTTCCTGCTCCTCTGATGCTGCTTGGCCTGCTGTGTTCATCCAG
>JAHRHZ010000022.1:23534951-23549644 GCA_024137785.1 Ginglymostoma cirratum | reverse complement strand
AGAGGAGCAGGAAGGCTGACGTTTCGGGCCTAGACCCTTCTTCAGAATGTTAGCTTTCCTGCTCCTCTGATGCTGCTTGGCCTGCTGTGTTCATCCAGCTCTACATCTTGTTATACCAGTTAAATTGTACTCTGTCTTTTTGTTCTTCACACTGAAGTATATAGCTTCATATTTGTCTGTATTGTACTGTGTCTGCCACTCACTCAACTTGTCTAAATCACCTTGAAACCTCCTTGCATCCTCCTCACATCTCACAATCCTGCCCAGTTTTGTATTGTAAGAGGACCTATGAGCAGCATTCACCCAATCTTTTTACCAGCAGTGCCGGCCTCCAAGGGCAATGAGCAGCAGACGCTTCCAGAACCAATCACCATGGATGGAATATCAGAGCAGCTGCACATGTATGCAACCATGCAGCTTAGAGACAACGTTGCCTATCAGAGGTATTGAGCAAAGGATTACAGGCCTAAAGTGACACTTAAAAGAATTACAGGTTTCAGAATACACAGATATCATGTAATCTGAAAAGGCTTGTCTGCAAATGAAGATGTTTAGGAGGTTTTTATTATTACCATCTTTGTCTGAGACCTTGAGGAGCAATCCATAGACTGAACAGGTAACGATATACTCTGGGCAAATCAAAAATGGATTCTTGAATTGTTAGAACAAAGTTCTGCCCTGAAGCCTGAACTATGCAATTCATAGCATATTCAGGAGCTGTTTATCATTTATTTGTAAAGAAACTTGATATTATCACTTGTGCAGTGAAGATAATTGAGGATTTCTTGCTGTTTGTTGAATGAAATCATCTCAGTGTTCTTCTGGCCTGTACCACAAAGGCATTGGAGTTCATTTGGCCTCTTTAGACTGGTTCACATAATGCAACGATAATGGCGGTCTGGTCTAATCATAGGGATCAACATCCCTATCAACAAATTGGTCTGCTTCAGATCCTGACATGTGCTGAGTGGAGTGGAGAACTTTGGGAACTACTGGTCCAAAGTCACTTTTACCTCCCATGCAGGCTACACTCACCATGTCATGTCTCGAGCTACGATCATAAGACCATAAGCGGAAGTAGGCCATTCAGCCTATTGCATCTGCTCTACCATTCAACATGATCATGGCTGATCTGATAGTTCTCAACTTCACTTTCCTGCCTTTTTCCCACAACCATTGATACCCTTACTGATTAAAAATATATCTCAGCCTTTAATATACTTAATGACCCAGCCTCAACAGCCCTCTGCGGTAAAGATTTCCAGAGATTCACTACCCTCTGGAAGAAAAGAATTCCTCCTCATCTCTATCTTAAATGTGTGACCCCTTATTCCAAGATTATGTCTTCTGGTCTTGGATTTTGAATGAGGGGAAACAAGCTGCTTGCACCTGGCCTGTCAAATTCCCTAAGAATCTTGCATGTTCAATAAGATTGCCTCTCATTCTTCTAAATTCCAATGAGTTTTACACAACCCACTCAACCTCTTCTCAAAAGACAATCCGTCCATACCTGGTATCAGCATAGTGAACCATCTCTGGTCTGCCTCCAATGCCTGTTTATCTTTCCTTAAATAAGAAGGTTTTCATCCCATGCATCACAAAGTGTTACTTTCTGAAAGAAATTGAATTAATGTAGACTCAGAAGAATTGAAGCATTTATTCTTGGAGTTAAAATTTGTGTAATTGAACAGAGTTTGACTACATAAGGGCAGGCTCTATGGATACACATCTCCTGTGTGAACCTTTGTGTACTTGATATTCAGGCAGGAAAATCAGCTGTTACTATCCCAGTTGCACAAGAGACAATTCCAAGTAAACTACAGCAAGATAAATGACCGATTAGATTAATCTGTGTTATGGACTGACACAGGGTGAGCACAAACACACTTCCACAACTAGTATTATGACATTGTTAATGTCTGTTTAAACAAGCAGATGGGACCTTGGTTCAACATCTTATCCAAAGGACAACACCTCCAACAATGCAGTCACTGCACGGAAACAGTAAACCCTGTTTCAAGACAGTGCTGCTGTCTTGATCTTGGGGCCAGAGAGGAAGACAGTTTGAATTTACTGTGTGAAAGATAACTTCTTTCAATATTTCTTCTTCATTCATTATCCTCCAGGCTTTCTTTTAAATGCTTGGTTGCTAAGGGATACCTTATGGCTTATGTGCCAATGTCCAATCTCTAGAGCATCAATGACCTCATCCCTCTCTGCTTATTTATGAAGTAGGCCACAGTGGCAATCATTGCGTAGCAGCCTAGATAGCTGGGAATAGCTTAGGATATGACAAATGCTACAGAAGGTAAATGTTAAAGTGTTTCAAGCAATATCTCAGGAATAGGTCTTGATTACTCCAGTTACCTAGGCAGGAATGCCAGGGGTGCTGAGGTGTGAAAGTAATCCATTAAGTAGGCTACTCAAACAAAGCCGCAGTCCATGAAGGGTGAAAGAAGTCAATTAAAGAGCTAATGTAGATGGCTCCAGGATGTCTGCAAGGAAACTATCTTATGGGTTGTCCTTGAAATATTTGATTGACAGCTACAGCACAGTGCTGTACATTAAACCATGATATTTCTAAAGGAACCCCTCTTATTCTTTCATCATCAGTAGCTCTGTTGGTAACAAGAGCGTCTCTGAGTGTGATTTCAAACCCTACCCCAGAAACATCACCAGAAAGCTGTAGGATGTCACTAAACCAGCCCCACTCAAGAACCCCACCCCCCATCTCCCACAGTGGAGCTGATGGGAGTGTGACACTGTTGGAAACTTTCCTCCAGTTTAATCAATCTCTTCACCTGTCTCCAGTGTTTTCCCTCTGCTTGATCTCTTCCCTGTGACCTCTCACTATCTCTAGATCTTTACATTGAGAATTGCCAGTATGCCTTCGGCTGTCACAATTTCTCTGCTCCTCTCACTCACTGCTGTGTCTCCCTCTGAACATGCTGCATTTTGTTTTCTTGAAGTCCTGCTCGAATATTGTCATGAAAGTCGTAGACAAAAGGTGGCACTGTTAGCATCTGACATACTGACCTATGGCAGAGCAGAGGCTGACTGCCAGCTCCCTGGCACTTCCTCTTGCCTCCTTAAGACATTGTTTCCAGCACTATCACTAACCTTGTATCCTCTGGAGATCTTCCTTCAACAGCCTCCTATCCCTCTTCTATCCCTTCCCAAAAATCAAGATCAACATATCTTTCCAGATTTCAAGACCAAGGGGTGCATTTTTAAGGTGAGAGGAGAGAGATTTAAAAAAGACATTGATGCTCTCTCCTGCTCTTACCATAAACTGGAACATTTCATGACCTCTTTTTTTCAATTTCAGTCCTTCACCTGGTCCATCTCTGACCCTTTGCCTTCCTGTCCTTGAGTTCTGTGACTGCATTTCTGGAGATAGTTTACCAATTAATATTCACTACACATCCATGGACTCCCACAGTTATCTCAGTTACACTTTCTCAAACTCTACACCCTGTAACCACTCCATTCCATTTGTCCAGTTTCTCCATCTCTGTTCAGTCAATGTAACCTTCCACACTAACTCATCTGCAATGACTTCCTTTTTCCTCAACACAGAATTTCCACTCAGCTTGGTCAATAGGGTCCTCCAAAGTGTCCAATGTCATACACCTTTGCTCTGATGTCTTCCCCTCCCTCCTAGCACATTGATAGCTTTTTCCATGTCTTTATCTTCCCAAGCCCACTAGTCGCTGCACTCAACAGATTATCCTCTACCACCTCAGGCAGTTCCAGTATTATGCAAACACCAAACACACATTCTTTTGCCTTCCACCTTCAGCATTCCACAGCAATTGTCCCTCTGCAACACTTTGGTCCTCAGTAACCTGTAACAGTGCTGCAAGATTCCACACACAGCAGCTGGCATTGGCGTGCCAAGTGCAACACTGGCAACTGGTTCTGGAAGTCACTGTCACAGATGGACTCAGAAGCATTTACAGCAGGAAAGAAAATTAGAGGGAACACTGCCTAACACTCCCTTCTTTCAGCAGCATACTTAAGGAGATGCAATACTTGCCTTTATACCTTCTTTTAATCACTGTCCTATGCCCCAAGCACTCCATCTAAATGTTGCCTCTACACTGAAGAGACCAAATGCAGTTTGGGTGACTGCTTTGAGGAACACCTCCATTTAGTCTGCAAGCATGACCCCAAACATCTGATTGCGTATTATTTTAAGTTGCCACTTTGCTCTCTTTCTAACCTTCCTATCCATTGGCCTGCTGCAGTGTTTCAATGAAGCTCAATACAAGATTCAGGTAAACAACTCATCAATGGACTTCTGGACATAACGTTGAATTTGACAGCTAATTCTTACCTTCTGTTTCCAATGTTGTTCAACATAATGTTTCTTGTGTCTTTCTTTCTTTTTGTTGTGAGCTTCACTGATTGTTTTCTTTTTCCCTTCACCTTGCATTCTATTAGTTTTTATGTTGTATATCACACATCATTTGAACACAAACTTTGTTACTTTGCTATATGCATTACCATTCTCCTTGGCTTATATTTTGTGAAACCTTTAATTTTCTCTGACCTCTATTCTCTCACAGACTTCCTTTGTTCCTCCTGTTCCACCTTGACCCCTTCCATTGGCTTAAAATCTCTTACATTTCTAGTTTCCTTCAGTTCTGACGAAATGTTTGAAACACTTCCTCAGTTTCTCCCCATAGGTGCTGCCTGACCTCTTGTGCTTTTCCAGTTTGTAGTTCATTCACAGGATGAGGGCATTGCTGGCCAAGCAGCATTTATTGCCCATCCCCAATTGCCCAGTTAAGAGTCAACCATATCGCTGTGGGTCTGGAGTTACATGTAGGCCAGACCAGGTAAGGATGGCAGTTTTCTTTCCTAAAGGACATTAATGAATCAGATGGATTTTTCCAACAATCAACAATTATCATTAGACTCTTAATTCCAGATTTTTAAAATTCAATTCAAATTCTACCATCTGCTATGGCAGGATTCGAACCTGGGTCTCCGGAACATTCCTCGGTCTCTGGATTAACAGTCCAGCGATAATGCTATCACCTCCCATATGTTTTGCATTCATATGCATCCTGGCAAGCATGATTCCCTCAACCAACTCCAGTGAAGTAGTTTATTTGTTCATAGCCCTGCTCATGGGACCTTGCTATGTGCAAATTGGCTGCTACAATTCTTACTTTACAGCAGTGACTGTTTTGGTGAAGCACGTTAGGTGCTTTAAAAATGTCTGCCTTCCTTTATAATCAGCACAGCTTTCTGGGGCGTTCCTGTACAAATAAATGAGATCATAAAAAGCTATTTTCTCTATTACCGATATTTAAGCAGCTTTGTTAATGTAATGTTTGTGATCGTTTTAGCATAATTGCAATTTTCCCTTGGCCTGCCAGCAGTTTAAGAGTTAAGCTTCCTTCAGCTGCATTCACATTACAGCTTGCTAACATCGGCCTGATTACACTTTGTCGAGTGTAATTCTGGCATGGTACATGACCTGCAATACTCACAGCTAACCTTCTTTCATGTCTAGTGAACAGCTTTTGTTTGGATGAACCATGTCCAGCCTTCTTTTTGAACTTGGGACGGAAAGGAGATTCAGGTTTCAGACTATGGCCAGAGACAGTTGAGATCTGAGGTCGCAGAGACTCCCTCTCTTCCTTTCTTTCATCCCCACCCCCCACCCAATTACACAGGTTCACAGAAGGATCAGCTTCTATCTAACACAAGACATGTGGTAAAACCAGCCTGACTAATGGGGTTTGCCAAATCTGGTTGGACTTATTCCTGGAGGTTTCGTCACATGACCTCCCGCTTCCAGTTGCCCCGCCTCCCCAAGTCAAACTGCTTTTTTTCCCCTTTCTCCAATATTTTATAATTAATAAATGGAAGCGTTCAAAGGAAAAGAAGGGAAACAAAACACACACAAACCCGTGTTTATTGCGCACCTGGTGTCCAGGACATTAAACTTTAATCCTTCAGTGTTGGCAACATTAGTGTCTAACCTCAGCTCTAACCCGGTTATATGCCTTTGTGATGGTTCCTTGTGCCAGCCTCAGCTCGCTTCCAATGAGGAACCATCTGCTACGAGTGTCAAAAATGGTGCTGGCGCTAGTGAATATATTCTGGCACCTGCCAAGATATTCTCTGTTTCCACCATCGTGGAGAGACTGGTGTCAATCCACCCATACCAGTTTGCAAAGCATGACATTGGGCTGGCCAGCGACCTAACAGATTTATTCATAAAGAGCCTGGCATTCAGGACAATGAAGGTAACTATTCCCATCATTCTCGAGACCCAGATTAAGTCATTGGCTATGATTCCGTGACTCCGTGTTAGAACTTCCAGCTTTTCTGAATATCCAGGAAGTAAAACTAGTCCTGGAACAATCCGTAATCTGGCTCCTCTTCAGGTGATATCCTGGGACGCTCCAGTTGGGATTATTCCAGGTTTATTAATAAGGCATAAGTTGTGAATGCTGAGACTCCTAGTTCCTTCCTGTGACATTACCCTCATTAGTCAGTCATCTGGGCAAAGAGAAGGATGTAGCCCTTTGAGGTAAGCCCTCAACTATTATTGACAAGCATCCTACAGCTACTATTGACAAACAATTTACAAAGAGCATATGTAATCACACTAGACCAGATGTCAAATCTTCACGCTGCTAACGTGCATCCAGCAACTCTAAAAGACAATCGCGTCTGTTTGCTACGTCTTCACAGACTAAGAACATTGAAAAGCACACTTTTTTTGAGCCATCAGGCTGTTAGGACTTGAAATTCCATCATGGATATAACGTTAGCCATAGCTAAGACAATGGCTGGGCGAATGAATCTAACCAAGTCTTGTTTTTTTCGGTGTAACAGAACAGTCCTTCACATTCTTCCTCCTTGTTACGTCCTCCGCCACGATCAAATCAAGACCCCTTTTAAAACTTTGACCTCTCAATTAGATCAGGCAGCATCTTTCAAACCTGTGACCTGTATAATCCAGACACATGTGATGGTCCTCTCCAAGACACAAGCCACCCTGATTCCGGATTGTATCCATTTGCAGTCACTGGGTCAAAGTTTTGGAACTTTCTTCCTGTCAGCATTTTGTGTGTCCCTGCACAACAGAGACTGCAGCAGTTCAAGAAGGCAGCTCTCCCTCATCTTTTCAAGGGAAATCGAGGATGGCAATAAGTGCCAGTGATGCTTACCTCCCATGAACAAATATAGAAAAAAGATTCAAGCATCATCTCAGTCTGCCATTTCAAAACACTCTTCCCAGATTTTAATCTCTGAGATTCCTTATCTCTTTCAGTAGTTGTTTTGTCTCAATTTTCTGTCTTTTGAGAAAACAGTATCTCCTGACAAATATTATCCCCTTATCAATACATCTCAGATTTGGAAATTGTCTGGCACTCTGACCTTTGGGACTCCTTCTCTCAGTTAATGAATAAAAATGTGGGAACAGTTTTGACTTTTGGAGATAATATAAAGCAGATGATATGGAGTTCTGCTCCTCAGTCCACTCCCTACCACCAACACCCCAATGCACATCTCTCTTGCATTTCATGTTTATGGGTTAAATGTACAATGGACAATGGAATTGACATTGACCGTTATCCACCACCTCTCAAGATCAAAGTTACCCGAAGCAAATGGGAATACCGGTATGAAGTTGGTTTTGCAAACATGCAAACTTAACATTTCCACAGAACATAATGATGAATGCCAGCCTGAGCTTACAATACCAAAAACTGGACGATCTGTATAAGAGAACCCAACTTACCTGTGGTATCTTTGATAATTAGGTTAGTTCTAACAGGCTGTGCATTCTCCCATCGGTAAATAATGAAGGCTCAGTCACAAAACGTTTCATAACACCTAGGTATATGCAAATATAATAAATTAAATAAAATCAAATCAAATGATACAATCTTTTAAAATTGTAAAAAACAAAATGATTAAATCCCGATACACTGAAGTCCTAGATTTAAAAAGAGGTTTTATAATTTAGTGAATTTAATTAATGGATACAAAACCAGAATAAAAGCATTTTTCTGCCATACCATAAATCATACTGAAGGTATTATACTAGTTGAAATTAGTTTGTTGATTTTTGCATTTGACAACCTTATTTACTTATCTGTTGCATTTACCAGATCCAGAAGTGGAAGTCTCCTGAATAAATGAATTTTTGAGAACTCCTTGAGAAGAACCAGTCTCTCTTTGGTTCAGTGCACATTGGATTGCACAGCTTAAGAAGATCACAAATTTGAGTACTATTTTATTTTGACAGAGCTGATCAGCAGAGAAGGAAAGGTTTGTACAACACTGGCTTCAGTGCCATTGTGGAACGATGGGTAAAAAAAATCTCTGATTCATATCACTTTACAATGAAACCTCCTGGAATACATGTGGCTCTGTATTGTTCATTGGGGAAAGTATTAGAGTCAGTCATGATGCCTTCCATGGCCTTTAGCCTGCTGAAAATTACTCTTTTGGCCTCTTCTCCATGCAGGTCAATAGCACTCGTAAACTTGTTGACATGCTCAATACAGGGCATATTCCAAAAAATGTTACAATTTTTAAATGGATATTTTTCAAAGCTTCTGCTTCCAGATCTGGTAAATGAAACAGGTAAGCAAATAAGATTGTCAAATGCAAAATTCAACAAACTAGTCTCATGTAGTATAATACCTCTCGAGGAGCTCTGTAAGCTGCATGTATGGAACCATGCAGCTTTTCCATGGGTGAGTTGTAAACAGAATATTGTTATTTTTGATATGCTAGAAGAATGCTTTTCTTCTAGTTTTGCACATATTAATTCAATTCACTAAATTGTACAACCACCTTTAAAACCCAGGATGTCATTATTCCAGGTTCAAACAATTTTCTTCAATACAATTTTTAAAGCTTTTAAAATGGCTCCAAAATATTATGTGACTCTGGCAGTAGTCATCACCAGATAATCTTGCAACTCAAGAAAGTACCCAATTCAATATGGATAGTAACAGCCACTTATGAAATTCATGCATCCCTTTGTCAAGGATGGACCACCAACAAAACTGATTTAACAGCCAAATGACCTTTCTGCTTCAAGATAGACAATGAAGACATTGAAACTTAATGGGCGTTGGCTAAAATTGAAATGGATCTCATGACCTGTCATTGTACTGTGATGGTTCATCATCCCAGAAGCCATGGCTATCCGAAACTCTCAGAGCATGAAATACCACAACACAGAAAGCCTAGCATACAACTATATTTCGGAGCGGACTTTGGAAATGTAACATGTCACATGGGTAAATCAGACATATTTATTACCTGCCTTTAAAACTAGCAACAGAAGCTGCTCTGAGACAGAAACACCGTCTGAGAAGATTATCTGAATCCATCAATCCAGCTTGCAGATTCTGGACTTAGACTTACAAATTATGCAGCCAAAGTAATAAACAGGTATATATTGAAATGGGAGCAGGACTCTTCCCCAACTTGTTATGACTTGATGTTTTCCTGAGATCCAATTTCCGGACAATTCAATTACATGAATCCTCGTAGCTTACTAAAAATCCTCTGCTTTTACACAACTTAAAGCATCAATTCATCTAAGAAACTATGGGCTTACTACAAAATAGACTGAAACAATTCCAAATATGTAATCATATTGTTTTTCTCTTCATCTGTATCCAATCGTTATGTGTATGATAATTTATGTGAGACATTGCATTTTAAGCCACTGAGACGAGTGTGTGATAGTAAATAACTTTTTTTTAAATTCACGAACACTTATGTTAGAACCATTTAAATTAGGGCAATAGATTACTCTGACGGTATGAAAACACACTGACCTCACACACGTAAACATTTCGGTTGTGAACAGCAGCAAAACGCTTAAATTCTGTCTGCAATACTGCACTATAATAAACATTCCAGCAGATAAAAGAACAAAATTGGACGAGGGATATTTTTAACTCATGTATAGGAACACAGCAACTGGAGTAAGACATCTAGCCCTTGAGCCTATTCTGTCAATCAGCATGATTATGGCTAATCTGCAATCTAACTCCATGTACCTACCTTTGCCCCATATCTATTAATACCTTTAGTTCACAAAGATTTATCAATCTCAGATTTGAAAATAACAATTGATTTCATCAATTACCGTTTGTGGAAGCGAGTTCCAAATACCATTCTCTGTGCGTAAGAGGATTTCTTAATTTCATACCTGAAAGGTCTGACTCTAATTCTGGACTTAGACTTACAAACCAGCAGAAGTAGTTTCTGTCTATCTAACCTATCTGTTCGCCTCAATGTCTTGAAATTGCAGATCAAATCACCCATTAACCTTCTAACTTCCAGGGGGTTTAGCACTAATTGGTATAATCCCTCCTTGTAATGTAACCGTGGAGTGCAGGTATCATTCTAGTAAGCATACTCTGTGCTTCTTCCAAGACCAATATATTTTTCCTGAGGTGTGAGTAATTAAGTAGGTAAGTAAATAAAGATGTTCTTTTGTCAGTTCAAATGCACTGAGGATTTGCATGTAGCATTTTGAAATGTGCTGGAATGTCTTCAGTAAGTATGAGTGATCAGAATTCTGGAAACTTCTATTCATGGATACAATAACCAGTGTCAACTCGGAAAGTAATTATTTAACTGACAATCTGAATGCTGAAATCCTCCTCGCTGTTAAACAATGGTTGGGAGTAATAGAAAATATTTTACTTCCTAAACTTGCGTCTGTCAATTTTAAAAAAAAGGCTATTTGGTATTAGTCAGACATGTAGAGTTCTCTTCAACATTGACATGATGAGACATTGGATTATTAGATTTTACACAGTATCACACAAAGCTTTGAGAGCAAATATTCACCAGATCGTACATACAATGTAAAAATGAATTAATGCTGTTTGGTGCAATTTGATCTGATCTGTCTGTGACAAAGAGAGGGTTTTGTTTTCATAGCTCTTAGTTTACCATGTAGATATATATGCATGATGGATACTTGTCTGTCAATATATACGCAGATAAATAAAATGTATAATACACATAATTGCACATAAACAAATGCATAATAAGAAAATGCTTACATTTATATAGCACCTTTCACAACCACAAGATGCCCCAAAACACTTCACAGTCAATGAAGTAATTTGAGGTTGGTAGCTGTCATAAAATTGGAAGATGGAAGATAATTTGCACAGAGCAACCTCACAGAAACAGCCATGTGATATTGACCAGAAAATCAGTATTTTTCAGTGACTAGCAAGTAGCATACATTGACCAACGTTCCTGAGGGGAACCTCCCTGTTCTTCTTTGAAAAGTTGTAACATCAAAAGTGTAGCACTTCCTCAGTACTGCATTCAACTATGATATGTTATATCTAAGCAGAGTGGCGCAGCACGAGCGTGCTGAGCCCATAACCTGAGGTCAATGGATTGGAACCATCCTCTGCTATTTGCTGTAGGTGCATGATGTTTAGTTCTGTGCCTTACGTTATGATCTCTTTTATTGGTGTGGATAGTGTGGAGGGCTGTTCTAGGTTACAAAGGGACATTGATAGGTTGCAGAGCTAGGCTGATAAGTGGCAGATGGAGTTTAACCCTGAAAAGTGTGAGGTGATTCATTTTGGAAGGACAAACTTCAAAGCAGAATACGGTTAACGGAAAGATTCTTGGCAGTGTGGAGGAGCAGAGGGATCTTGAGGTTCATGTCCACAGTTCCCTGAAAGCTGGTACCAGGTGGATACAGTTGTTAAGAAGACATATGGTGTGTTAACTTTTATTAATAGAGGGATTGAGTTCAAGAGCCGTGAAGTTATGCTCCAGCTATACAAAAGCCTGGTTCGGCCACACCTGGAGTATTGTGTCCAGTTCTGGTCGCCTCATTACAGGGAAGATGTGGAAGTGTTGGAAAAGGTGCAGAGGAGATTTACCAGAATGTTGCCTGGAATGGAGGGAAGGTCTTACGAGGAAAGGTTGAGAGAGCTAGGGCTTTTCTCTTTAGAACGACAAAAGATGAGAGGTGACTTGATAGAGGTGTACAAAATGACCATAGGTATAGATAGAGTGGACAGGCAGAGACTTTTACCTAGGGCGGTGATAGCTATTACGAGGGGGCATAGTTTTAAAGTGAGTGGAGGTTGACGTAGGGGAGATATCAGAGGTAGGTTCTTTACTCAGAGAGTGGTCGGGGTGTGGAATGCATTGCTGGAGACGGTAGTGGAATCGGCCTCATTAGGCGCGTTTAAGTGGCTATTAGATAGGCATATGGATGATAGTATAAGGTAGGAGTGAAGGTTAGATAGACCTTAGGTTTAGGGTAAAAGTTTGGCACAACATCGTGGGTCGAAGGGCCTGTACTGTGCCATACTGTTCTATGTTCTGTGTTCTATCTAGTGAAACTGTATTGATTTGGCTTTGAGAAGTGTCCTTACCAATAGTGAATTCACGTTTTTCTATATTTCTGAGGATTGTTAATTTGAGACTGTGTATGACTAATCAGGACGGTCACCATAATGAATATAGCCTTGGTCACTGTTAAAGACACTCAGAACATTGTGTGCTAGATATTTGCCCTAGTCCTCAGTCGATTGAACATGTCAAGCACCAACTGTGTTGACTTATTCAATGTAGAATTCTGACCTAAATGTAGTTTTGTTATTGTTTTGTGTCAACATCTGCCGGCCCAAAAGAAAAGTGCACGGTCTGGTTTTGCAGAATCAATGCAACCATCTTGCTAAGTAGCCTATATTGTCAAATCTCGCTTGTGTTGTTGCCTCTGTAAAGTAGGCTGCTGAAGTCAATTGTCAAAGAAATTGCCTCGCCGTCAATTTTTTAATGGCATGAAGCAGAAAAAAAATTCTCTTTTCATAGATGCTAGTTACAAGGCTAAGGGTACCATCAGGTACATTGGTATTTGCTTATTCTTAGCAATCTGCCATTTCAGGAGTTCGCCTATCGAAGCTGGGTCTGTTCTGTCATCTATATTGCAAATCACTATTGATACTGCGCATATTTTGGCTTTTGTTAGTCAACCATTTATAAATATATTTGGTTATCAGTTCTAACATGTACAAAGTGATCAAGCATTTGATATTTTCCAGATTCATAGGGATTCACATATATAATGCCCGGCATATATTATCACTGCAAAATAAAGTATTGTCAGTACTGGGCTATGCAATACAGAACAGACTGAAGATATCAGATTTCTAATGATGATGAGATCTGTGCGTCATCAGGAAATTTGCGCGGGGAAACATGTTGGGTGAAGACAAGCCATGACCAAGCATTGCTCAACATTGACGTTGGAATGCTTAATGCATCCATATGATCAAAGTATGTTGCATACTCTTTTTACAGCTATATTAATCTCAAATAATTTCCTTTAAAGAGCACATAAAGTATTTTGATGCAAATCTATTCACACTTTATACATTGATACTGCATGATGTAAGTTTTTGTGTTCAGATTCCTTAAGGTCATCTGATAAAATGAGATGGAAAGGTTACCAACACTGCCATTTTCCTGTAGTGTTCACAGATTTTACAGAAATGTTTCATACCCTGGGGAATGGAACACTTTGAGGATCCAGTGTTACCATGGAACATTTCCTAGCCAGGTATAGTCGATGTCATTTCTAATCAAACCCACTCTCTCTTCTATACCAATTAGTTGCATCAACTCCACTTCATAAGACACTTACATTAGTCCAATTGGATCCTTTAGCAACCTGTGTTGAATCACCAGCAATATTGTGGCTTGGACTTACTCCCATTAGGAACTGAATTGGGACTCCTCTGGGAACAGTCCTCTTGGAATCTTTGCAGCTAGCCGAGAGAGAAGATATTTATTTCATCAGTCTGGGCAAGATTCAAATTCAAGTCCCAAAGGTAAAAGGACAGTTTCCTAACCTTTCACACCATCTGGTCTCCCGTCATTTCAAACAAAAATTGAACTAAAATAAGCTTTGATTAATTCAAATGCTTTATTCTTTCCCATTTGATGTTGTCTATTCCTTTTAAATCAAACAGTGCCGGCTAATAATATCATTCAGAAACTGGCGCAGAGCTGGATCTGGTTTTATATGTATCCTAAACTAAATGAGCAAATGTAAGACAACACGTTTTGCATTTATATCACAAGGTCAGAGTATCCCAAAGCATTTCACAGCCAATGAAGTTCTTAAGTCTTGCCGTGTAAGGAAACTGATAGCCGACATGAGCACAACAGGATGTGTTTTATTAACTATCTAGGGATAGGATGGAAGGGGAAACCCTAAAATGGTGAAAGAATGTGAGGAAGAGGAGTGTCAGTTGCCTTCCCAACACCATAGGATTTTATATATTTTCTAATGAATCATTTAGAGACATTGCTACACAGCTCTGGAGCAGGTAGGACATGAACCAGGGACCTATTACTCCAGAAGCAAGACACTAACACTGCACCACTACAGTTCCCCACCCCCATAGGATTTTATCAGCAGCAGGAATGATGGCGAACAGCCTTGGACCCAGAACCTAGTTGATCCCTTTAAGTGAACAATTAAGGATTTCTCCCTACTACTAGTGGTATTTTACAGATCCATCTCCATTTTTGACAGCTGCAGTCCCAGCAGTGGCCACTATTCCCTGAAGCACCACCGAGACTGAAGTACTGACATACCACTGACTGGGATAACAAGCATGGGGCTGGATGAACACAGC
>JAHRHZ010000022.1:23487111-23534551 GCA_024137785.1 Ginglymostoma cirratum | reverse complement strand
CCTTTCTGATGAAGGGTTTAGGCCCGAAACGTCAAGTTTTCCTGCTCCTGTGATGCTGCTTGACCTGCTGTGTTCATCCAGCCCCATGCTTGTTATCTCGGATTCTCCAGCATCTGCAGTACCTTTTATCTCTGATACCACTGACTGGGGATGGATTTCCTTCTTTTAAAGGGATGGGAGCCCCGACACTGGACAGTTAATGGTGTGAGCACCAAGAAATAAGGCCTAAAGCCCCTTGAATGCTCAAGCCCCACAGATAATAATGTGTATTTGCTCTCAATTATATGACTTAATGAGGTAAGTGTTGGCTAGGGCCCAGCGAGTAGCTCAGTCCACTTCTCTGACAGTTCTGTGGAATCTTTTGTGTTCACCTGAAGAAACAGACAATGCCTAGGTTCAATGTCTCAGCCAGAACACCACACCTCTGACAGAGCAGCAAAGACTCAGTGATGCACTGAAATGACATCCTGGATATTATGCAAAAGCCTCTGGTGTGGAATTTAAACCTATGGCCTCTGACTCATAGGCAAGAACAGTAGCCACTGAGAAACAGCTGTTCGTTCGAATTTCATTGTTTTCTGATAAGGTACTGGTTAATGCACTTGTATAATTATCAACGACAAATTATTTTCACATTTAAAATAATTGGCTTATCAACTGTGAAACAGTTCACAGAGAAACAATGCATGTCAAACATTGTGTGAACAAAGGAAATGATAGCCCACAGTTGGGGTAGCACTGCTATCGAACAGTATTTGGTTATTGCCTAGATGCCCACTATCATTAATCCAGTCTGTGTACCTTGTCAAAGCACACACACACACACAAAGTCAACAGACGAAGAATGATTAGCAGGATTAAAAGTAGATCAGCATGTCTTTCAGGTTCTGAAGAAGGGTATAGGCTCGAAATGTCAGCTTTCCTGCTCCTCTGATCCTGCTCAGCCTGCTGTCTTCAACCAGCTCTACACCTTGTTATCTCGGCCTCTGTTCAATCCTTTTTTGAATTCTTTCATGGATGTGGGTGTCACAGTCTAGACCAGCATTTACTGCTCATCCCTAATCACCCAGAGGTAGTTAAGAGTCAACTGCATTGCTGTGGGTCTGGAGTCACATGTAGGACAGACCATGTAAGGATGGCAGCTTCCTTCCCTAAAGGACATTGGTGAACTAGATGAACACCGGTGTCATGGTCATTGTTAGACTTTTAATTCCAGATTTTTATTCAATTGAAGTTCCATCACCTGTCATAGTGGGATTCAAATCCAGATCCCCAGAATGTTATTTGGGTCTCTAAATTAATAGCCCAGCAATAGAAGCCACTAGGCCATCGCCTGCCATCACAAGCTCTTATTCTCTACTGAGGCATTCTGAACCAGTCTTATAGCAGGGGCCAGAATTTGTCTTAGCAGTGTGGGGTCATGTGATGGGAGGGTGGAGGAAATTAGCCACAGCCCCACTCCTGATTGATCTCCAATGAGTCACAGAGAGTGGGATAATGGCTGGATATTTAAATAAATGATTGGCAAGTCACTGCTCAGGACACAATTCCTTAATGCTTTGTTGTGTTAATGGATAGACTGGATGAATGGATGGAAATTGACTGGCAAAGCACCCACAATTCTCCAATGAATCCTCACCCCACCTGCCTTCACACCATATACAGCCTGTGAGGTCTCAGGATGCCCTTCCCTCACAAACTGGTTGCTGTACAACAGCAGGTACTGATCCATGATAGGACATAAATCCAAGTCTGAGTGAAAGTCAAGCCCATTGGTGGAGAGCAGAGGAAAAGTGGGAGAAATCGATGTTTCTTCAGTAGGACTCATTGTGGAGGGGGGAGGTTAAGGTAGGGTGAGGAGATCAGAACTGCCAATTGAATGGTTCAAACACAAGCAGCATATTTTAGCAAAATTACAAAATTAAAACAAGGGTGTTTCCCTGATCCATCTATGATATCAAGAAGAAACTGAGGAATGCAGAAATGGTGATGTCTCTAAGTTGGTTATTTTGATTTGGGTGGTCCCAGCACTTGGACAACTTCATATTCTCACCTCACTGGATCAGACTTCCAGACAGCATGCTGCACATGATGGAACACTATAACCTCAGCAACAGTCAGTGTGTTTCACCCTGGATTATTATCACATCTGACTGGCTTGCAACAACCTAATCCTGAAAGATAGACAGAAGGCTTTTTTGAACAAAAGTGGGCCCCTTTAGACAAAAGAAGCTTTAAATCCTTTCCAGAGATTGACAATATTCCAGGATTTGCATTATTAGACAGGAACTAACACTGGCACAGTGGCATCAATGGGCAGGATGGGTTGATTTGTCATCTACCCCATGCAGTTAATGCAGCCTCAACTGTTTGAAGTATAAATTGGGATGTAGGGTGACACTGGAGAATATCCCATAATTTGTCATCCTTAATGGATGGACAATGATGCCTTTCATTCCCACACAGGATCACAAACGTCCTCCACAGTTCTCTGTGCTACACTCCCACTCATACATGAACCTAGATGTACCTGTGAATTAGTTTGAACTGCGGTCACCTATGGAGGTAAATGCAGCAACGATTTGATAGCACAGTAAGGTCATTCACACAGCAATGAGTGTCAACATGGAGATGGTATTGGCAAAGGCAAGAGCAAGCAGCCACCCAAAACACCCACAGCCCACCTACTGTACCTACACTAGCACGCCTACCAGCCAATAAAGGGCACAGTTGGCATGGATAAAACTAAATTTGAATGGAAATTTGTAATTTGTATGTTGGAGCTTTGGTTCAATAAACCAGTCAACAGCCTGTGGTACGTAAACAAAGTTGCTGGAAAGGCTCAGCAGGTCTGGCAGCATCTGTGAAAGAAAAAACAGAGTTAATGTTTCAGGTCCGGTAACCTTTCCTCAGAAGGGCCCAGTCTCTGAGGAAAGGTCACCGGACCCGAAAAGTTAACTCTGCTTTTTCCTTCACAGATGCTGCCAGACCTGCTGAGCTTTTCCAGCAACTTTGTTTTTGTTCCTGATTTACAGCATTCACAGTTCTTTCAGTTTTTATTTAACATCCTGTGGTACCCCAGTGGGTTTAGATTGGAGCCAAGGCAAGCTAACATTTCAGTTTATACCAGTGAGCAAAATATATTTGTGTGCTGCTTGGAATCAAAAACAGAAAATGCAAGAAAAACATAGCCTGTGAAGCATCTACAAACAGAGGAACAAAGTTAATGTTGCAGATTGATAGTTCACTGTCAGGGATGAGGGAATAAAGAAATGCAACCAATAATGAGCACCTAAAGGGAATAGGATGTGGAAGAACAGAAGGGAACCTCTGTAATAGGGTGGTTCAGAGTGTAACAGCCAAAGGGGTGGTGATGGATGTATTAAAGAAACAAAAGATGCATCAAAGTGAGCTGTGAATGACTAGATAGAAAGAAGAAAGATTCCTGAATTAGCAAAAATGTGAAACAAATTGAAGTTAGAGTATATGATTTGAAAATTGTTGGACTGAATGTTGAGCTCATATCGTGAGGACTTCAGCTCAAATCCTTCCATGGAAGATGATAAAATCCAAGAGCTGAGATCTTTCCCTGTAGAAATTAACTTCTGAATAAGAAAATGATCCAGGAGGGAAAGGTGGAAACTGATGTTTGCACTATACTATAGATTTACACTAAAACCTTTGCTAATCTCTGAATGTCTTTTGCTCAACAGCTCAACAGCTCAACAGTAATTCAACAGATGGCTATCAGTGTGCCAAATATGGTAGCAGAGGATTAGCCTTGATCTGTTCAGGTAGGAAGATAAAGAAGGCAAAGCTCCCAGTTAATTTTTGATGTGAAATGGCTGAGTCATGCTGCAGGATCATGTGGGATCGGGTAACTTTTGTAGCTGAGAATAAAAAAACAAAGTAGAGCTTTGGTTTCATCCTTGCCAGGAAGGAGCAAAATTAAAAATAAAATATTTTCGGAACTGGATTTCACAAACCGATAAAGGATTGGAGATTCTCATTACACAACCAATAAAGTGTATAAAAAGGATGATTTGTTGGATGTATACAAGTCATGGACATTATCTGATAAATTCAATAAAACAATCAGTCCGTGAACTTTGAAAGGTCATTTAAACGGCTAAAGAAATTCAATCTAGAAATTCCGGAGTCTGTGTTGATGTTTAAACTATTTGATGGCGAACAAATCTTACACAGAGATAGACTTTTGGTACTCAGAGATAGCAAGAACTACAGATGCTGGAGTCAGAGGTCACACTGTGTGGAGCTGGAGGAACGCTGCAGGCCAGGCAGCATCACAGGTGCAGGAAAGTTGACATTTTGAGTCCCGACTTTTGGTATTGACAGGTTTTCAATTTTATAGTAATGACACTCTTTTAGATTAAATGTCTGCTGCCTTATAGTAAGTTTTGGGGAGCCAATAATTCCCAGCCACCTTGGCAGAACATGTTGAGAGTTATGTGATGATGCAGAGAATGAAAGACTGTATGATTACTGGCTCTCAAAGTTGGTGGGGCGTAGTCACAGGCTCCCATATAAGGATAAAACTACTGGAAGACTTTTAGAGATGGTTTGCATTTTTAATAGATTTCCGAATCAAGAGGAACTGCAGAACTGAATGTTGGCTGACCATGAATGACACCCAGAAAATCCACAAGTGTTTTCAGTGGGTGTCCAAATATCACTTTGTCAGGAATTGCCCAAGGATCAGGAGTCAAGTATTTGAAGCAACTTGAGAAACAGATGGTTCTGAGGGTGAATATGATAGAAATGAACAAGAAGAAAATATTGTGAAAGTTGCTTTTATTCACTTGTGGGACATAGGCATCACTGATTGATTGAGTGAATATCGGATTGTCACATACATCAAGGGAGATACAGTGAAAGGTATTCCATTGCCACAATCCAGCACCATTTTGAGGTACAAAAAGAATAAAAAAGAAGTACTTGAATAGAGTTTGCCTTCATCGGCCATGGTCCCAAACACGGCTCAGGACTTCTGCAAGGTCCCCGCTCCTGGCCTACAGCAGCCAGAGTTCCCCACTCTGGGCACCAACAACACCGTAATCGACAACCTGTTGCTGCCACCACGAGCCCACACCTTGCCATCACTGCAGCTGATGACCCACCACCATTCCAGGAGCCCACACATTAGGCCGACAAGCCAGGAGTCACCATCAAACGCAGCTCTAATCTCCCTACAACATCAGGGAGATGAAGAAAAGTAAAAGAAAATGAAAAAAAGATGAAAAGGAGAGAGAGAAAAAGAATGTGGCTGGCCTGGAGCAGACGAGCTTGGGACCCCAAACACTACCTACCGTGCTGGCATTCCCATCTTGCTGGCTGGGCCACCATTTATTAACTTTCCCTGGTTGCCTTTGAGAAGGTGGTGGTGAGCTGCCTTCTTGACACATTGCAGTCCACCTGCTATAGACCCACAATGCTGTCAAGGAGGGAATTCCAGGAGTTGACCCAGTAACAGCAACAGACCCAGCCATTTATTTCCAAGTCATAATGGTGAGTGGCTTGAATGGGAACTAGTACGTCATGGTGTTCCCATGTATCTGCTGCCCTTGTCCTTATGGATGAAAGTGGTCATACATTCGGAAAGTGCTTTCTAAGGATCTTTGATAAATATCCTGCAGTGCATACTGTAGGCAGTACAGACTGCTACAACTGAGTGTCAGTGGTGGAGAGAGTGGATGTTTATGGATGTGGTGCCATTCAAGTAGGCTGCTTTGTCTTGGATGGTGTCAAGCTTCTTGAATGTTGTTGGAGCTGCACCCATTCAGGCAAATGGGGAGTATTCACTCCTGACCTGTGCTTCATGGATGGTGAAAAGATTTTGGAGAGTCAAGAGCTGAGTTGCTTGCTGCAGTATTCCTCACATCTGACCTATTCTTGTAGCCACTGACATGGCTGAAGATTTAAGTCGGCCAATGAATGTCTTAGTTGCTGACTCAGTCAATTTTGCTGCATTACATAGTGGCTGTATTTCAACAGTGTGTGCAGCATCAATTGACTGAACAGTTATTTGTAAGTCTTGGACGAAGCAGACCAAAAATAGAGTCAAAAAATACAAAAGCTCTACTGGCTTTAGATTTAGGGATGATAACTTGATGCCATCTTTAAAGAGAATCATTCTCCCTTATGAAGTTGCAGGACTGTGTCATTTCAGAAGCACAGATGTCATCCAGAGTGACATATCATTATTGCTGAATAAGTCTCTGATGAAAAAGCAAACATGCATTTGGACACACAGAACAATAAAGCATTGGTATTCAGTAAAGCGATAAACTTGTAACTCGTGAGATTCAGGCATTATTGTATTCCATTGTTGGAGTTTCTTATTGAGAGGTTGAAGAAGTGCTATTGACCCCAGCAGAAAGGAGTCTGGCCAATAAGAGGATTATATGGAAATTTCATAAACAATTTGCTCAACCTTCCTCAAAAAGATTAAATCTGCAGTTAAAGGATGCAGGAATTGTGGCTAAAGAATATGAATCGCATGTAGAACAGATGACATTGCAATGTCTTATATGTATTAAATATCAAATGACAGTACCAGACTCAGTTGTAAGTGTTTCTTTAGCTTGCGAATTTATTGAAGCAGTCATCATGGGTCTGAAGATATGGGACAAGAGCAAAATGTCTATCTGTTACTTTTGTCACACAGGTTTATTTGAAAACACAAGCTTTTGGAGCCTCAGTCCTTCAGCAGGTGTTAATCAACTAACAGAGGTCAAACTGCTTTGTCACACAGGTAGGTCTTTGTGGAAAAGGTCCTACTCAATTAGACATATAAGGTCAAGCTTAGTTTAGTTGTAAGAGGTTTGTAGTGGCAGAGCAGACTTGATGGGATGACTGGTCTACTTCTTCTACATCTTATGTCTTAATAATTGAGATGTTGCACAAAATACTGGCAAATCTGCTGAAGTGTAAGTTACTAATGGCACTGGTGTGGGCACTACATGCAAAAAATTATAGTGGAGGTGGGGGGGAGGGGAGGGATAGACTATATCAATTAGAGTACGGTCAGAACACAAACTTTCCTTCAAACTGCATGAAGATCCTCCAGCACGAGAAGAAGCAGCAATCAGCTCTATTTTTTGCACCCATCTAAATATGTTATCCACTGGTAGGAAAACATTCATTAATGCCGAGGTGCCAGAAAGAAAATTAGAAGAGCGTTGAGATATTGCATCAGGCCAACCAGGGCAGATTTCAGGAACAAAAACAAAGTTGCTGGAAAAGCTCAGCAGGTCTGGCAGCATCTGTTAAGAAACCATCAGAGTTAACATTTCAGGTCCAGTGACTTTTCCTCAGAACAGGGGAGATTTCAGATCTGGCGATATGGCTTACTATGAGAGAAGGATGCAGGGAATGGAAAGGGTAAATTATTGGAACATGATGAGAAAATGTTCATCAGACAACATGGGTATTGGACAATAAAGGGACATTCCTCATGAGCAGTGGGAATGAGTTGTGAATTTTTGGAGTCTGACAACACTGTAGAAAATATTGATGATAAAGCGCCAGGTAGTTTACATTCCCATGAGTCCCACAACTTGGAACCAGACATCCAGGACTTAAGAACTCAGGAGATCCACACTGAAACACATATTGATTGTGAAGGACATGAACAGATTAATTCACACCGGATCATTTGCCCAATGTGGGTTCACAGGTGGTTTACCAGCTGGCACTATCTGATGACAGGAAAGCGGCCATGATAGTGGGATGTACAGAAAGTCTACAGGCAAATATAAAATTATGGCTAAATGTCCAAGGTATGGGAAAGAAGTAACAGCCAAGAATTGGCCGCAGGGGCCGTGAGTGGAAAGCTAGAAAATTGCTTTCCAGAACTGATTCAGGGGGTACACTTAGGAAGAAAATGTCCTGTAGAGTAGAGAAATTAAAAGCAGACATCCTGATTGAATAGGCCAGGGAGATCTTAATGTCAGCAAAGAAGCTGCAGATGGACTAGAGGAAACAGCAGCCTGAGTACAGGAGAGCCTTCTCAGAAAACAGGTAAAAGACTCCATGATCAGAAAGTATTTGCAGAAAGGAAGATAAGGTGATAATAAGGACAAACTAAGAGGGTTACAGAACTGGAAAGAATTCAGAGTATTTTCACAAGGTGGCAACAGAGGTCAAACTGCTTTGTCACACAGGTAGGTCTTTGTGGAAAAGGTCCTACTCAATTAGACATATAAGGTCAAGCTTAGTTTAGTTGTAAGAGGTTTTGATGGAAGTTTTGGAGAAAGAGAGATTATTGTATACCTTTCTTGGCCAGAAAAGTAATTTTGAAAATCTTTTTAACCATTTTAACAATCTTTCCTTTAATCTGTAACTCTATAGACTTCAAAGCAGTGTTGCCTCACGATAACCTAACCGAGAGAGAAATAGTCTTACAGCCCCCAAGGGGAATACCGGAAATCTAGAGGAAACTCTGCAAGTTGTGTAAATGTATTTATGGATTAAATGATGCTTCACAGAAATGGTGCTTTTCAAAAAAGGCAATTCTATCAATATGAGGATGTTCACAACTGAAGAAGATCTGGTGATGTTTTATTGGCATTGAATAAAATACTTGCAGGCATCTTCATGATGTGTGACAATGGCTTTTAGGGAAGGCACTAATGATGTTGAAGAAAAGACTATGAATTGAACTAGGAAGGAATTCAAAATTGGCAGTCAGGTTTCTGGAGCTTTCAAGTCTTGGAAACATGTGGGACTGGAAATTAAGCAAAGTGAGTCAAATGTAATTCTATGCCTAGATTATTACTTGAAAAATGTCAATCCTATTGCAATTAGTTGTACCAGATCTGGACAACGAGGCTGCTAACAAGGGTGAAATAGGACAGTTGAGGAGTCTCATCAAACATGTCCACAAAGACCAGAGAGGATCCAAGCTTTAATGTGCTGGAACTCAGTCTGGTCTTGAAACATCCAAAGATGAAGGACATCTTGACAGCAAATAAAATTTTTGCTTAAAAATTGAAAATACAGAAGCATATGCTAAAGTTTTCAACTCTGGTTGATCCTAATAATAAGTCATGAATCATTATTAATAATGTTTCATATGCAAATCTTAGCAATGAATTTCCAATTGCAGCAGAAATTATGATATTCCTTGTTGGAGAAAATAGAAAAAGTTGTTCCTTGGCATGGGAATCAAAGTAAGAAGAGTGGTTAAGAGCCCATTAGTCATTAAAACTCTGACTCTTGGCAATACTATTGATGTGGTGTCCTTTTGTCTCAGATCTTGGAGGAAATGTTATATGTAGAAGGGACTGAAAGAACAATACCAATAGAATGTTACATAGGTAACAGGATAATGTACTTCCCAATGAAAGTGTAAGTGAGAAAAGGCTTAGGAAAGAAATAGCCAATTTAAAGCAGATGCTGAGAAGGAAAGAAATCTCTAAGCTTAGATGGGTAGATACCAGTCATCAATAATTGGACTGTTTCACTAAGAGGAATGCATTTAAAGAAAAATTGTTGGATTTTTCTAGAAGAAAGATGTCTTGCCATGTAACAGTGGGAATATGAAATTGTGGGGTTTTTTAAACAGACATGTGTACCCTTGTAAAAATACATCTTTGTTTACTTTAAAGAATTGGAGTCTGTCAGCGTAAGAAATGCTTGTACTTCAAAACAAGGCTATGGGGGTTCTTACAGTGAAATGGCAGTGTCCCTACCTGTGACAGCTCAGGTTCAAATCCTACCTCTTCCAGAGGTGTGTGTCATAGCGTGTCTTCCCTTATTGGTGTTTGCTATTATTACACTGTCCCATGTTTATTGTTATTTGATAATTAGTTATGTGGGTATTTGGTAGTGGGCTTCTCCAAACAATAGGAACCCAGGATTGCTGTTTTCTTGATTTTTTGTGATTGTGACACTGGCTCTTGTGAATTGTGTTTCATAGAATCCCTATAGTGTGGATACAGGCCAGTCAGCCGAATAAGTCCACACTGACACTCCCACCCAGACACATCCCTATCCCCCTACCCTTTCCCTGTAACCCATTATTTCCCACAGCTAACGCACTTAATCTACATATCCCTGAACACTACGGGTAATTTCCCATGGCCAATCCACCTATGCTGCACATCTTCAGATTGTGGTAGGAAACTGGAGCACCTGATGGAAACCCACGCAGACACAGGGAGAATGTGCAAACTCCACACAGACTGAGGGTGGGATCAAACCCGGGTCCCTGGCGCTGTGAGGTAGCAGTGCTAACCACTGAACCGCCGTGCCATGAAATTATTTTAGCTAAAAAAGACAAGAAAAGCAAGAGATAAAAGGTACTGCAGATGCTGGAGAATCCGAGATAACAAGCGTGGGGCTGGATGAACACAGCAGGTCAAGCAGCATCATAGGAGCAGGAGCAGGATTTTCTGATGAAGGGTCTAGGCCCGAAACGTCAAGTTTTCCTGCTCCTATGATGCTGCTTCACCTGCTGTGTTCATCCAGCCCCACGCCTTGTTATCAAGAAAAGCAAGGTTCATGGCACCATGGGGATTGGGTGCACTATTATCCTTCCACCACCTCCATTTTGATGAGCCACTTCCCTCTTTTCCCACTCTTTCTTAATTTTAGTTATTGTTACACCACCCCGGTGCTTGCTATTTGTTTTTTTGTTTCATTCATTAATTGGGTGGTTCAGTGCTCCGTTTTTCGGAATAAAAGTAAAGAGCACCGTTCGTTGTTCACAGACTCCTGGCACCATTGTTCATTCTGCGGTATTTTGGACCATGTCTACATTGATTGTGAGAGATCGCACCCCTGTTTGTCTTTTGCAAAAACCTGTTCTTATTCTTTCAGTTTCAATTCAGCCCCTTGGTCATCGAGCACGTGGTAGCTCCGTTGGCTGGAGATTGAATTTACAGAGTGATGCTGTTAGCATGGGTTCAATTCCCGAACTGGCTGAGATCAGTGTGAGAGGTCCTAACTTGCCCCTTGCATGAGGTGTGGTAACCCTCAGGTTAAACCCATCACCAGTCATCTCTCTCTAATGTGAGAACAGCCCTCTGGGACTATGGTCACTTCACAGTTTACATGGGTGGACAGATCCCTGGGCCTAGCTAAAGTAGCCATTAGCAGATTCGGGGAGGGGTGCACAGATCCTGACTGCCTGCAGCTATGTATGTGCTCGGGTGTCCTGGAAGAGGGAGCATGTGATATCTACCAGCACCCTTGAAAATAGTTCCCTCCTGTGTTTTCCCTCCTTTTTCATTCTTCTTCTTGTTACATTGCCCCTGATGAGCAGTGCTTGTAACTTGATTGATGAGTAATTTGGTAAGTTGGTGATGGGTTCATAAAATGAAATAAAAAGAGCTGAGTTCTTAGTTCAGCACCATGGGGGCTGGAGTGCGTTATCTCCCCCACGAAGACCATTTTTACTCATTTGCTTCATTATTGACATTTGATAATATTGCACTGCCCCGATGGCCATTGTTGGTAATTTGTTTAATTAGATAAATTGGTAAATTTCTAAATCTCTAAATAAATGCAGCTGAGTTCTTTATAATCGGTTAACTCAGTGTTTTTGTTAACTTAGTAATGAATTTATAAACAATAAGAGCTGAATTATTCCTGATAATACCATTTGATTCAATCCCTTCATTTATTTTCACCATTCCCCCCACCCCCCACCACCACAACCACCACCATGTTTCTAATTTTGTTGTTACGGTTACACTGTTCCTGGTGGACAGATTTTGTAACTTGTTAATTGGGTGATTTTGTTAAATTGGTCGTGGGTTTACTTCACAAAGAAATAAGTTGATTTCTTCCCCAGTGTGGTTTGTTTTCTGGATGAGGAGAGTGTCTAGAAGGGAAAGGTGGAAACTGGTGTTTGTACAATGCTATGGATTTACAATTAAACCTTTGTAGGTCTTTTGCTACCTAATGCAATATTTGTGGGTCAAATATCAGACGCATTGGAGGGCTCTGCCAACCACCTTGGATGGGACTCCATGGTTCAGGAAAAAGGAAGAAATCATGTCTCACTAACTTGATTGAGTTTGTTGAAGAAGTAATGAAGAGGATTGATGAGGGCAGAATGGTGGACATGATCTACATGGATTTCAGTAAGGCGTTCGACAAGGTTCCTCATGGTAGACTGGTTAACAAAGTTAGATCACATGGAATACAGGGAAATTTAGCCATTTAGAAACAGAACTGGTTCAAAGGTAGAAGACAGAGGGTGGTGGTGTTAGGGTTGCTTTTCAGACTGGATCCTGTGACCAGAGGTGTGCCACAAGGGTCAGTGCTGGGTCCACTGCTTTTTGCCATTTATATAAAGGATTTGGATGTGAACATAGTGGGTATGGTTAGTAAGCTTGTAAATGACACTAAATTGGAGGTGTAGTGGACAGCGACGAAAGTTATCTCAGAGTACAATGGGATCTTGATCAGATGGGGCAATGGGCCAAGGAGTGGCAGATGGAGTTTAATTTAGATAAACGTAAGGAGCTGCATTTTGGAAAAGCAAATCAGGGCGGGACTTATGCACTTAATGGTAAGGTCCTGGGGAGTGTTGCTGAACAAAGAGATGTTGGAGTGTAGTTTCATAGTTTTTTTGAAAGTGGAGTCGCAGGTAGAGAGGATAGTGAAGAAGGCACTTAAAACACTTGCCTTTATTGGTCAGTGCATTGAGTATAGGAGTTGAAAGGATATGTTGTGGCTGTACAGGACATTGGTTAAGCTGCCTTTGGAATACTGTGTGCAGTTCTGGTCTGGTCTGCCTGCTATAGGAAGGATGTTGTAAAACTTGAAAGGGTTCAAAAAAGGTTTACAAGGGTGTTGCCAGGGTTGGAGGGTTTGAGCTATGGGGACAGGCAGAATAGTGTGGTGCTATTTTCACTGTAGCGTCAGAGGCTGAGGGGTGACCATATAGATGTTAATAAAATCATGAGGGGGTATGAATAGAGGGAATGGACAAGGCCTTTTCCCAGGGGTGGGAGAGCTCAAAACCAGAGGGCATGGGTTTAAGGTGAGAAGGGAAAGATTTTAAAGGGACCTAAGGGGCAACCTTTCAATGCAGAGGATGGTGTGTGTATGGAGCAAGCTGCCAGAGGAATTGGTGGAGGCTGGTACAATTGCAACATTTAAAAGGCATCAGGATGGGTATATGAATAAGAAGAGTTTAGAGGGATATGGGCCAAATGCTGGCAAATGGGACTAGATTTATTCAGGATATCTGATCAGCATGGACAAGTTTCCATGGTATACAGCTCTATAATTCTGTGACTGTAAGTGCAAATGTGGAAAGGATGTATCATCTAAACAGGTTGTACGGAGATGGAGAAACTGGAGAATGGAATTGAGTTCTTACAGGAAGCAGGATATGAATTGAAGTAGTTGTGGTAGCCCATGGACTTGCATTGAATATTAATCAATAACCTATCTCCAGAAAAGGACACAAAGAGGTTAAGGAAGAGAAGGATGAAAATTGGAAACAAAGTCATTGAAATTTTACAGTTCATGGTAAAGGCAGAATACAGTCAGCAACATACAAGAAAAAGAGTTAGAACATAGAACATAGAACATTACAGCACAGTACAGGCCCTTCGGCCCTCGATGTTGCACCGAGCTGTGAAATCAATCTGAAGCCCATCTAACCTACACTATTCCATTATCATCCATATGTTTATCCAACGACCATTTAAATGCCCTTAAAGTTGGCAAGACTACAACTGTTGCAGGCAAGACATTCCATGCCCTTACTACTCTCTGAGTAAAGAATCTACCTCTGACATCTGTCCTATAACTATCACCCCTCAATTTAAAGCTATGTCCCCTCGTGCTAGCCATCACCATCTGAGGAAAAAGGCTCTCACAGTCCACTCTATCTAATCCTCTGATCATCTTGTATGTCTCCAATAAGTCACCTCTTAACCTTCTTCTCTTTAACGAAAACAGCCTCAAGTCCCTCAGCCTTCCCTCATAAGACCTTCCCTCCATACCAGGCAACATCCTGGTAAATCTCCTCTGCACCCTTTCCAATGCTTCCACATCCTTCCTATAATGCGGTGACCAGAACTGTACGCAATACTCCAAGTGCAGCCGCACCAGAGTTTTGTACAGCTGCAACATGACCTCACGGCTCCGAAACTCAATCCCTCTACCAATAAAACCTAACACACCGTATGCCTTCTTAACAACCCTATCAACCTGGGTGGCAACTTTCAGGGATCTATGCACATGGACACCGAGATCTCTCTGCTCGTCCACACTACCAAGAATCTTACCATTAGCCCAGTACTCTGTATTCCTGTTACTCCTTCCAAAGTGAATCACCTCACACTTTTCCACATTAAACTCCATTTGCCACCTCTTAGCCCAGCTCTGCAGCTTATCTATGTCTCTCTGTAACCTGCAACATCCGTCCGCACTATGCACAACTCCACCGACTTTAGTGTCATCCGCAAATTTACTAACCCAAAAGTTGAGCGAGGGAGCTTAAGTAGGATTGGAATAACCACAAAGTTACATGTACTGCACTATAAGGCAAAGTCAGCCCCATCAGCATACTCCTACCAACACCTTTCATTTAGAGTGAGTGGGGTTGAAGGAGAAGTTGTTCAGTGTGAGAACAAGTTTATTTGGGTAGAAGATGAATGCCATCTTCAGGGTCAACATAGGAGTCAGGGAATGAGTCAGTTTGTGAGTCTGGTGGATGATCACTTGTGTAGGTACTTAGGAGTTGGACTAGATTTTAATGTCTCCTGAAGTCATGGGACATCAACCCCTGAAACTGACCTTCTTGCCTGTTTTACCAGGTAAAACGATTGGACTTCAGTTTGGAAGACATACACTTAGTGAGGCAGGATTAGACTTGGAAATGAATTCACTGGGGCATTCCTGGTTATGGACTTTGCAAATGAGGTAGAAGTGAGTTGCTCAGAGTTGAACAACCATGAAATTGCAGGCTGTGAAAGGAATATTTCCAAGAGAAGTGAGATCGGTGACAGTCTTGGATACAATAACTTGATTTTTGGCAGTGAGGCCATGTTGGAGAGTTGGCTTTTGGTCGCTGCTGGGAAAGATCAGTCCACCAATCAACAGCATTACCCTTGTCAACCGGTTTGGTAACAATGTTAGAGCTGGGCTTGAGTGGACTGAGAACTTTAGGTTCAAATGAAAAAACGTTGGGATGAGCGAGGGGAGCAGAAAAATTGGGATTGTTGATATAACGCTGACAGATTTCGAGAGATGGTATGAGATGAGGGGAGTTGTCTAAGTGAGGGGAGGATATTGGAGATTGTGAAATTGTTCACTATGTGGGGGAAGATCCCTGGCCAAAGAAGTGGACATGATTGCAGAAGAGACAGAGGAAGAAGTCAATGACATGATAAGATCAAAATTCAGTGAAGTCTCTGGAGCTGTGCATGGACAGATTCTGACAAGCCAAAGGGCAGATCCACCTGTAATGAGAAATAACCAAGGCTGGTGTAAAGTATGACCAGGAATAGAATAGCTGTTCTTTTAAACATTGAAAGAAATGTCAGGAAATAATTACCATCCCAAGAGAACATGCAATCAGAACATCAGGGAAATGGCTCAAATCCTTTTTCACTCTCACCCAGGCCCCCACTGGCTCAAGGAAGGATTTCCAAGTGTGAAGTTTTCCACTGGGGACCATCAGGAAATGACAAGGATTTTGACAGAACTGCCTGGATAGAAGACAGGAAGTGGAGAATGCGCAACTATGAAATGGGATACTTCCTCCTTGCAGATTAGAATGGCTTATGGGTTATTGTTGAGAGAAATGAAGACTGAGATGGGACATTCTTGCATGTGCTGGTAAAACAGGCAAAAAGGTCAGTTTCAGGTTGATATCCCATGACTTCAGGAGACATTAAAATCTAGCCCAACTCCTAAGTACCTACACAAGTGATCATCCACCAAACTCACAAACTGACTCACTCCCTGAATCCTCTGTTGACCCTGACTAAGCCCCCCAAACTTGGCCAAGTTGACCTGGCCAAACTCACTCCTTGACTACATCTCTGATGTCCCAATGAAATCTTTGACCCTCACTCCCCCTCATAATCATGCCCACCCCCAAACTAAACTTACTCCCCAACCACTCCCCTGACTAGACTCGACCAACCCACCACATGACTACAACTACCCCCCACACCCCCAGACCACCACACCACCTCCCCCACCACCCTCCACACCCCACCAGGCCAACCTGACCACCTTCCCATCTGATTATGCCTCCCCATCTGAACTGATTACCCACACTCACCTACCACCTAACTTTGATGAGAGGGTGTATGATCCATATCAATTTTGCAGGTTGAATTTTAAAATGATGACATATTGTTGGGTTACTTTTGTGAATGGATTTTTACGGAAAATAACTAGGTAGGCGTGCTTCCAGAGTGGTGGCCTAATCCAGTAAGCATATAAAATCAGGGACCCCCGGAGCATTAACAGAAGATTGTTTTTACGGTGGTAATTTACAACAGGTGGAGTAAACATTAAAGGCCAACAGTTTGTTTTTGGTTCAGGATAGTCAAAGATTAATTTTAGATGAAAAATCTCAGAAACTGAATGCTGTTAGGCAATTTTGAAGGAGACATGACTAGGGTCAGAAGAAAGGAATATGGAATGGTTGACAGAAAGCACAGTTACCTCAGTGGAAAGGTCTAATTTGTGAAACTTCCAAACCAGGAGTGTTTGGTTAGCAATCTGCAGGTTATTAAAAGCTGAGAAAGTCTGAGCTTTCGGCTTTTTGTGTATTCGTGTAAGAAAACTTCACAGTTCACAGGAAAGAACTGGGGAGAATCAGTTAATTTGAAAATAAAGATTTGATATAGAGAGGTCATTTCCCTGGACTACTGCTCAAACCATTCCTTCTCAAAGACAGTATTTTAACAGCGGCAGGTCATTGCCAACTGCTTGGAAGGCACGTTACCTGTCTGGCCCTTCATACACCTTCAGTGTCCTATGGCATGGCAGATAATGAAGCTGCTCCACCATCACCAGCCCCTCAATGCTATGCCCTTTCACAGGACAGAGGGACTGGATACAGAGATCCAACTGGAAAGAGACAAGATCCACAACACAGAATCAACAGGCAGACAATCAGCTTTCATAACATGTCTGAGCAGCACTGACTCAGGGGGCACAGAGTCTCCTCATGAGCTGGCTCCTGCTACCTCCTTCCCAGTGGAGTAGGTGGGAACACATTACATGTAACTAGCAGGTGCCTGTCACTGCAGATCCACCACATGCCTGCATCCCCAGGTCTCTGCCTCTCACCAAGTTGAGTCGTTCCCCTTTCTTGCAAGGAAAGTGATTGTAATAGTTTGAATGGAAAAGAGAGAACATTTCTGAAGGGTCACTGTAAGGATTGGGTGCAAAAGGGCAAGAGGGTGAATATAATTGGTGGCTGATCTGAGGAGACTGCACGGAGAGGAATAAATGGATTTACAAAGTGTGTTCAATGAGGAGTACACTATAGGAGAATGCTGAACAAGGCAGAGAATGGTACTTTGCATGTGACAGTGTCATTCCACTCAACTTCCCTGCCCTACTTCCTTGTGGAACCTTTTGGAGCACCATCTACAGCTTGGAAGAAGCCCATTGTGCTGTTGACTTCCTCAGCTTCTTCCAGCCTCAAGTGCTCGGTTAGAGTTACTGGTGTCTTCCTCCCATCCTTAGGAAAGGTCATCTCACTGGAGCCCTGTGGATCTCAGCTTTGGTCATCTTGTATCCACTTATCTGTAAAGACGATTATTTAATAGTCAGTATTGTCTAGCAGTTCTGTTAACTCACCCACCTTGTTATGAATGCAGTATGCATTCTGATAAACAGGCCTTTGTTACGTCTTTTTACCATTGTTCCATACCCAGACTTTATTTTCCTTTGCACTCCTATTTGTGTGCTCTGAACTTTCCCCTCACAATTTTTCTATAATTTTCCAAATCTCAGCTCATGTGAACCCTTTCTAAATGCCCCACCCACCACTATTTAGTTTAGAGCCCTCTCTACAATTCTAGTCGAAAAATTCACCGGTATGCTGAGGTTTGGATAAAGAATACCCGATGGGTACAGCTCCCTCTTTCCCCACTGGTGCCTGTGTCCCATGAATCAAAACCCATTTCTCTCTTAACAACTTTTGACCCACACATTTAATGCTCTGCTCTTATTCCTCAAGTCAATTTGCTTGTGGCTCAGAAAGAAGTACAGAGATTATTATCTTTGCGGATCCGCTTTCTAATTTAGCTCCTAGCTTCTCGGCCTCTCTCAGCAATACCTTGTTCTTAGTCTTTCCTTTGTTGCTGGCGCCCACGTGCATCACAGCAATTGGATTCTTTCCCTTCTGTTCCAAATTCCAAATATGATGCTGGATTTTAACAGGGTCACACAGACTTCAGCACAAATGCTTTTATCTACACAGAACATTACCGCTTCCCCTAATAATACCTTCTCCTAGAATAGTTGCATTTCCTTTTAGACACTTCACTTAAATAGAGCCCTGGACCATGATGCTTTGGTCAGTTTGCTGATCCCACCTCCTGGAATAAAGTAAACTTTCCCCTCCTTGATGCACCGTAGTATCCGAAACCTGAACTCCAGCTTGTCAACTCTGAGCCAAAGCCCTTGAGTTACAGATATTGATAGCAGATGTAAAAGACCAGAACAGTACCTCCTCTCTCACTGCACTGAATTCCTTCTCTTACCAAATGACTGAAGTTAAGGGGTGTTCCTTCAGTTGGTTGACCAGCCGGTCACTAATATAGAGTCTCACAAACAGCATGGGTTCAATTCCACACTGCCTGAGGTTACCATGAAAGATTTTTCCTTCAGTTTCTCCCCTCACTTGAAATGTGCTGACCCTCAGGTTAAACCACCATCAGTCATCTCTGTCTCTAATGACAGTACACCTTATGGTCTGGTAAGACTATGATGACTTTTTCTTTACCTTGCGTTAAGCATTTTGCTTCATAGTATTCAGTAGAGCTGGACTTTATGCTCCTCAACTTACAGTCTAACTCCTTATACTCTTTTAGTAGAACTTCCTCACTGTCCTGGGCTATGACATTGGCTCCAAGACATAAAATGACAACTGGATTCATCCCGTCCCTTTGCAAGTTCCTCTCCAGCCATTGTGAGATATCCTTTATCCCATGACTAGGTAGGCTACACGGTTTTTGGAACTTCCATTCTTCTCTGGAGTATGCTGCATTTTCCTGTAATTATAGACTCCCCTATAACTGCAACATTTCTATTCTGCACTTCTTGTCACTCAGACAGTCTTCCAACCGTAGGTATCTTGAACTGTGTTGTACCTGTCCTTCCTGCAGTTGTTCTCTGCACAATATCAAATACCTGTTGTACAGTCCAGTGTTTGCAGGACACCCTTCTCAGCCTTTTTGGCTGCTATCCAGGTTACTCTCAGTCACATCCTCCCATTCTTGAACCTGACATTTCTCATGGAGTCTGACTGTATTCTGGAGAAAACTGTCCAGGATCTTCTCAGGAGCCCTCAGGAGTCAGACCCCAGCTTAATGGCTCTGATCTGGGAAGATTCGAGATGGACCTGCAGCCATATTCGCTTGGAATATCCTCAGCTTCCATAAATCCCCTTGTTCTGCAGTCCAGGTGCACATTTAAAAGTTGAACTCAATAAAATCTGGAATTAAGAGATGACCAAATGGCTAAACTATAACTATTGTCGATTGTTGTAAAAACCCATCTGGCTCACTATGATGCTGCTTGACCTGTTGTGTTCATCCAGCCCCATGCTTGTTATCTCTGGCTCACTAATGCCCTTCAGGGAAGGAAATCTGCCATCCTTACCCAATCTGACCTACATGTGACTCCAGACCCAGAGAAGTTTGGTTGAATCGTAACTGTCCCCTGGGCAACTTGTGATGTGTGATAATTGCCAACTGTGACAATAATGCCCATATTCCCGTGAACACATAAAAAAACCACAACAAACTCTGTGTATCTTAGAGTAGCCTTATTTTACTTATTTAATTGATTGATTAAAGTCTTATCCAATGATTTATTTGTAGATATGACAGTATTTAACTGGTTAAGTAATGCATTTAATATTGTAACTACAATTTTCTGCTCCTTTTTTAAACAATTACCTGGTTTCCAGAAAGAGGGAAACCTGCAAATGCACCAATCAATCACTCATCTGCTTACCTCAGTAATGCCTCTGGTCTTCAGTTCTCAGGTCTCTTGCCTCCCACTCCCTCTCTTGGATCATTCCTAGTTCTGTCACAAAAACAGAAATGCACCTCTTCTCTAACGATACTGAATTCCTTCACTCACCAAATTCTCTAAGTACTTGTTCATGACAGTACCTCACAGAACTAAATTTGCTCAGTCATTTTACTTATTCATCTGCTCTGTTTCCCTACAAAGAGAGACTATGAGTACATATAATTGTTTCTACAAGTAGGAAGGAAGAACTATTCATGGAGGGTAATTGTGAAACAATAGGCTCTGGGTCAGTGTTGAGCAGTCAGATGGAGGTTTATGTTCCCCATACAGGAAGAAATGAATGGAGCTGTGAGGTGTGTTGTCCATGGAGTGTTGTGCAGGAGAATGCTGGAGAAGATCAAGGGTGAAACATGGCACCTGCAACTGTTATGACACGTAACTGCAAAGCCCTGAGTATCCTCATGGGGCACTGTCTCCAAGTGTCTGCTAGTGCTGACTCACTCAGCCATTTCCATCCCCACCTGCTGATTGGAACGTATCACTATATCACATCAGCACAGCCCCTCAGATTCCACACCTGAATCTCCAATCCTGTGTCACAAAACTCCAAGTGCCAGGAACCAATGTAACATATTTCATGGTCCCTTTGATTAGAAATTTTCCTTCAGCAAATGAATACTGGACCTTACTCACCCAGTATAATTGGTCCAGAGTCTGAAGCTGGAGTGATAATGCTGTTGTTCAGGGCATGAGAATGGAAAAGTTTCAAAAATTGGTCAAATGGGTTCCCAATCTGCATCTTGTCCCATCATTTTGGCAGGAATACGATTATAAAAATTCCACCCACAGGTTTGAAACTGTGACAGACACAGAAGCTAAACTGGGAAGAATACAGAATCTTAACCATGAGGGATGCAGAGACTAAACTGTGAGTGACACAAAGTCTAACCTGTGAGAGATACAAAAACAAAACTATGATGATACAGGAACTAAACTCTGAAGGATATAGAAACTGAACCGTGAGGGATACAGAAACAAAACTGTGAGGGATACAGAACCTCACCTCAAGGGACAGAGAAACTGAACTGTGAGGACTAAAAAATTTGAACTATGAGGGATACAGAAACTAAACAGTGAGGGAAACGGTAATGAAACTACAAAGATGCAGAAACTAAGCTCAAATGCATACTGCAACAAAACTCACGTATACAGAATATAAGCTGTGAGAAACACAAACTCTAGACTACGAGAAATACAGAAGCTAAATAGTGAGAGATACAGAAATTGAAACATCAGGATACAGAAACTAAGCTCAAAAGCAGACAGAAACAAAACTCAGGGACATGAAAACTAAATTGAGAGATTCAAAATCAAACCAACCCAACTGATTACCAGGACTTGCCTAATTTCCTGAAGAAATCTCACTTATCTTTGAGGGGACCTTATCTCTGAGATGCGCTATACAGTATAATGCAGTTTCAGCAATTGCACTGCTAAAAGTTCGGGATGGCACTGCTGAATTAGCATAGTTACTGGCTGTCTGCTTCAACTGGCAGTTCTAGGAAAGGACAATTGGGTCGTCAATTGGACTATGGCCCTGGCAGAAACTTGTTAATTGGAGACCACTGGTAAAGTGGAGACCCCAGGTCCCACCACCTAGCACAGTTGACTCAGATCCTGTGTTCTCCCCAGCAACGAGATTTAACCCTCTCTAAGAAAATTCAGTCTTACGATTTTATGACTGTATGACAGAAGAATATTTGTTCATCCTCAATGACCTAACACTTATTCCATGATCCACTTTTACATGCATGTCTATGTCCTAAGTAAGGATTCACTTTTATAAGAGTCATCACTCTCCACATTTTGTCCTGGATGAATATTCTCATGACCTTATGATTCGATGATGAAAGAATGTCTGCTAACTTTAACGTTCCAACTCCGTAAGGAATAATGATACTCACCCTCAATACTTGGGTTTCATCTGTTTGAATAAGGATGTAACATCTTCAGGTCTCCAATATCTGGCACTGTACCTGTATCTATGCAGGATCAGTAGATTATTACTAGTCATTCTGCTCTTCCCACCCCTGCTTCTTTCAGTGTTCTCATTTGCTTCTGCCTGCTCCTAATGATTCATGAACTAAAAGTATAGCCAGGCTATCTAATACCTCCTCTACTACTTTTTAGCCCATCCAGTGTCTCACCAACCACATTCACCTCTAATGGTGACCTAAGCAACATCTTCTCCTTTAGTAATTGTAGATGCAAAGTTTTCCCTTAATACTTTAGTCATGTCCTCAGCCTCCATTTGTAAATCTCATCTTGGCAGCTCATGAATCCCAGCTCTATTTTTACAACTGTTTTTCTATTTATATATGTGTGGAAGACATGTGGATCCTCTTTTATTGTTAGTGTTATTTTCTAAATTTCTCTTATTAGATTTAGACTTTTACTTTGAACTTTTACATTCAGCCTGGTTTGCACTTGTATTATTTGTTTAGCATCTGCATAGCTCCATTTTTTCTGCTTCATTTTACTCTCTATCTCAGGCATCTCTAGATTTGTTTGTCCTACGTTTGTCCCTTGTGTGAATATATCCTCATCATATAAAAGCCATCTCTTCTTCAAAGGCAGCTATAATTTCACCACAATTTCACCTGCCAACTTTTTGTTCCAATTAACCTCAGCCAGAAGCATTCCCACTCTTGTGAAATTGGTCCGTCTTGCAATGATTGGCTTTTACTCTGGATAGCTTCTTGCCCTTTTCCATTGTCAACCCAATCCTCTAACCATTTGTGTCCTAATTATGTCCTTAATACCACTTGATCCACTTGACCCATCTCATTCCCCACAATTAGATACAATAGCGCATTGGGTCAGGAATGTACTGATCTGGGAAATTCTCCTGGACCACCCTTCTGTCCTTTGCATCAGTAATTATTCTAATGTGGACTAATATAGTAAAGTCTTCTGTTATAACTACTCAATAAGTAAAGAAAAGGTGATTCATTCGTAACTTGTCTGGAATTTTAAGGTTCTTCAAGCAATTTTTTAAAAGTTGGATTGTGCATATTTACTTATTTTAGACATAAAGGGAGTTAGTTAATTGTATGCTTGTTTTGCCTGAATGTAAGTTATGGGCTTTAACGAGGGATTCACTTGATCCCTACAATCAACCTAAAGGGAGACAGGTTTAAAGCCTAAAAGGAGAGTGTTACAGAATCTGAACCGAGAGGGATACCGAAACTATCCCATGGGGAAGGTTTAGAAAGTGTAAGGTGAAACACAGCAGCTGAAATAAAGCCCCTGAACGGAAATGAAATAGAAGGGGTGACCATCAGAAAGCTACCCGAACTATATTATGAACGATGCAGCTGACCGATAAAAGAAATGGAATCGAGACTGAAAGCGGATACCAACTGAACCAGGGGCCCGGATATCTCATTGGGTTAATACAGCAACGAAACCGTTAAGCTCCAGAAACCAAACTAAGGGACAGCAGAAACGTGACTATCGGGATATGGGGAATATGATACAGAGAAAACGGTGGGAGAGAGATCCAGGAGCGAAATGGTGAGAATAAACCTGGCTTAGAGGGATGATTGGGGAACAGTGTGTGGGTATGAGAAAAACATAATGAAAGAGGTGAATTTGGAAAGTGGGATCCTAATGAGATAAATATGACTGGAAGAGAACAGGATGGAGAGTGTGTGTGTGTATGTGTGTGTGCGAGACACTAGCCGTCACATCTGGAATCGCCATCTATCTTCTCCCGGGACAGGAAGTATTCACACTTCACGAGACATTAACTTCAGGTCTCCGATTGCTTGGGAACAAGGGGAAGATGAACAATGCTCTCTAATCTGGAGGCTGCATTCACTTGATCCCGGCTCCTGCAGAAATCTCTCCAGCCCATGGACAGAGCTGAAACCCAATCCATCAAAAATATTCAACATCCAAATAATGCAACCAAGGAACGGGCTCACCGTTTGGAAAAAATAACAAATCTGTTTTCATTGTCGCTTAGTTGACATCTTGATCTTTCTTCTATAAAGTGAATTAATCAACTGGCCCTCCATCGCTCTGGGAAAACAAAACAAATCAGTGCGAAGGTCGACCGGACTTTGACCAGTCTTTTCATTAAGTCTCCATCTCCGCTTTTAAACCCGCTCAATTAGGAAGTTCCTCTACAAATGTGAGACTTTATGATCCGTCTTTGTAGAGGAATTGGAGCTCCCTTTGAGGTGCATTGGCGGTGGGTGGGGAGGTGGAGCGGGGAGGGGGTGTCGAAAGGTGAAGAAATGAGAGAAGAAAAATGGAGAGAAACTGAAGCCGGGTAGGGAGAGGAGCGGGAGAAACCAAGGGGGGGAGCTGGTGAAACAGAAGGCAAGAGGAAGAGAAAACGGCCAGTCTGGGAAGGAAAGGAATAGTGAGGAGCAGGAGAGAGTGAGGGCACACGAAGGACAGGGGCTGGGGGAAAAGGGGCATGAGGATCATGAAACATCAGTGGCAAAGCGGAGGAGGGAACGAGTGAATGGAGCAGAGGGAAACGGAGAGAGGGAGCAGAAGAAACGGGGGAAGAGGGACAGGAGTGAGCTAAGAACTGGAGACTGTGAATGATATGTAGAATGCAACGGAAAACGGGGAGAGGTCAGCTAACAAATGCCAGTGATGTCAAAAAAATGTTGCTGTTAGCTGTAGTAGTGAACAGGGCGACAGTTCCCGTGAGCTGCGAAATAAAAACCGAAAGAACTGCGAGGCAGTTAGGTAGCAGTTCACTGGGCGAAAACAGAAGTTGCTGGAAAAGCTCAGCAGATCTGGCAGCATCTGTGAAGATAAAAAATCAGAGTTAACGTTTCGGATCCGGTGACCCTTCCGGTCACTCTGATTATTTATTCACAGACGCTGCCAGGTCTGCTGAGCTTTTCCAGCAACTTCTGTTTTTGTCCAGTGAACTGCTACCTAGCTCCAGTCTTGCTGGAGAAACTCAGTAGGTCCGGCATCTGTGGAGAGACAATCAAGCAGTCAGAGTTAATGTTTCGAATCCGGTATGACTTTTCTTCGGAATGGCAATGGTATATATGTGATATTGTCTCTCTGAATCTAGGTTTCATGGCAGACAGCTTTGTTCCACTATCTAGATCGTGGTGACATCTTCAAATCGTTACCCAGCCAGTTGTTGTGTTTAATTGAAACACAAGATGCTGTGCTTTCTTCCCTCACTCTTGTAGTGTTTTTCACTCCCTGGTCCCTACGCCCTCCCCCACGTCCACATTTCAATACCGTCAGTGTGAGACTGATGTCTATATCCATCCGTCTGCATCGGCGACATCGCGGATTTCCGGCCTGCGCTAATCGCCTGCACACCTTCGGAAACGAGCTTGGGAATCAGCCGGGCACCGTCTGTGTGTCCCCAGTAGCCAGACAAATACACACACGTCTGCTCCTTCCTGCAGAACCTTTATCAATCCGAGTGTGGCCAGGGCAGATGTGCTGCTCTAAGCAGCTGGGAGTTAGTCAAAGGGCGAGGCCTCCCTGTAAAGTTCACTGGAAATGGCTTTCTTCTCCCTCTCGTGGTCTCCCCCCACTTATTGTGAAACTGGCAGCTACCAGGGTATGTACTTTCCCGCCAGAGAAACTGTTTTAGTTGTTCTGAAGATTTGATGGTTTTTCTTTAGAATGAAGTTAGTTGTAACTAGTCAGACGTGCCTTTGAGAACGTGGATCAGATTTAAAACTGGGTTCCGTTCTGACTTTCACGTGGACCTCAGCAACTTTGCTGACAGCATCAACATTCATCACTCATTAGTCCACCCTATCGGCAAATCATCCGTCTCGAGCTACCCGAACATCTACTCAAATCTCACTGCGGCAAACCACTCTTCCTCAACATAGTGTGAAACACCAAAACTGTCCAACTGCCCAATGATCTGACCTAAATATACTGGATTAAACTAAAAACCCATTTAAATCCAATGCACAGCATTCAACTTCATTGAACCGCGTCAAACCATTAAACCAAAAAAATTCGAGACCAAAAGTTTTTTGAGAGCTCAACAGCGCTGTTTCGCTGGTACTCTCTGATTCTTCAATCTCTTACTGATACCTTCCTTCCATCACCCTCCGGCCTCCAGTAGCCACTCGCCCTGCAGTCTGGGCGATTTGAGTGCTTAGTTTCCACTTGTACAGTCAGCCTGAGATACAGCATCTCCACACTCTTAGGAACGTGAAATAAGAGCAGAACATTCGGTCGCGCAAGTCTGCTGTAATCATTCAATAGGCTCATAGCTAATCTTCACATTGACTCCACTTCCCACTCCCAATGTTCCTTGCCTCCCCGGGAGATCAAAAACTGCCCACCTCAGAGACTTAGCAGTGGGATAAAGGGCGCAAATGTTCACAACCTCCCAGTGAAGGAAGTTCTCCTGGTCTCACTCCTAAATGATAGGTCCCTTTTCCTGCGCCCGCTCTAGATTTCCCCTGACATCAAAGGCGGGGTCAATTTATACAATGACCCCAAATCCAGGAGAGTGCCCGGAGACAATAACATGGGAATCAGAGTTTCTCAGTATATGGGGCAACCGTGATCTTGCAAACATAAGCAAAACGAAAGTATTGAAGGACTGGGTTACTAACGGGTCAGCACCGATGATAGCCCACTGTAAGGCGGCTGATGATTGGATGTGAACAGTGCAACTCCTGCACGAAACCTGGTCTCGCGAGAAATGTAGGGATGTGAAAGAGAGAATCAAATCTGACTGAGCCACAAAGTGGGGTTTCTTGAATGAAGCATTCGTTAGCCTGTAATGTGACCGGTCTGCGGCGGGACCTTAAAAATACATGAAATGTAAAGACACCTGTAGTAGAATTGCACTGTCAGTCGTGGTTTATAATTCTACCCACAAATTAGAATTCCAACGCTTAACCCTTGCCACGAATTCTAACTGAATCCACTGGCCCCAATCCTAAATCTAACCATTAAACCTAACTTCAACTACAAAACTCGTTCTAAAGCCTTAGCGACATGAACTTTAATTCTAATCCTAAATTTTAATGCAAGACATTGACCCTAACCCTAACAGTGGCCACTAACCCCGAGCACTACCCACAACCCTAAATCTAATGATTAATTCTATCCACTAACTTTATTCCAAGCCCCGAATACAATTTCCTCGCTCATACCAAACCCACCATCTCGCCACAAAATAACGTTTCAATTTTCAAAGGATCTAATCCAATCCGACCTGTGAGGAAGAGAGTCCGAACACGCATTCTTCAGAAAACAAATAGGAATCCAGCTGATTGCGGGTTACGGGTCCAACCGTTCAAATCCAGCCTAAACCTATACCCATTTTGTAATCAAAAGTTTATTATACAGATAACTACTTTGGTATAATTTAGCAGTGTACCTAAATGCAACATGCTGCACCGAGGTCTCAAACGCGGACAACTCCATCTCCTGTAGCCCGTAGCCGAGACAACTAAACCCAGTTTAGCGGGCCTAAGCCTAATGATCCAAACCTAACACACTGTCAAATATAATCCGAAAATATTTCCAGCTGCGTAACCCAACAGATAGCGCCAAACCCGGGTATACCCAATATGCTGCTGATCGCCAAGCAATCGCAAAGTACCCCTAAACAAACCAATTTGATCCCAGAAGAACGAATAAGATTCGAAACTAGATCGCAATGGGGTATCTAGCCTCCAGCTACCATCATTAACGATATAATCTAAGCAAAGTATCTACAGTTCAACAATGCGTCCAATATTGAACCCAAACCAACCCAAAGTAATTTATTTCCAAGGTGTCTGACCAGAAAGCCTAAACCAACAACTGGACCTAAATTCGAATCTACCGAATTGTCTAAACTCAACATGACGAGTCCTGAAGCCAACTGAGTAATAAACTGCTCAACCCCATCCAAAACCACAGCATGGAGCACCACGCGATCTGAGCAGGCAGACGATTACTGAGCCAAATCAGAGTCAATCCGCGACTACCCAGCTTTACCGGTTCAAGGGACATTCACAGTATAGCAGGAATACTGTCGTGAAGAAAGACGATCGAAAAAAGTCACTCATTACACATTTGCAATTTCCAAGGTATATAGGAGAGATCTTTTAACGACCATTTGCTGGGAATATCTGCGGAAATTTATAAACAAATGATTATAAAATTGCGTACAGGATGCGCAGAGACGGGGAACAAATATTATAGTAATCTTTCTGTCACTCCAATGTCCTCTTTGCACTAGGAACAAGTTTACAGTGGAACAAATCTGGTTATTGTATAAAAACAGAGCGAGAATGTGACTGAGTCCATTGGCAGGGTATATAATTTTTTTTGCTGTCATTCAGTCAGGGTCAGATCATAATGATTATTATTTTTGGTCAGCCTACTGATAATTAACTAAAAACAGATTTCCTTAATGAAACACGTTCCATAAGGTGATAATTAGTGGGAGCTAGTGGAGATACAATGACTGGGATCTGTTACAGCAGCAGAAATGAGTGGGCCTAGCAGTAGACAATCTGCTTTTCTGATGTCGATTCTGTTACTTAATCACAGAGAATCCCTGGACTGGACGTTCGTGTTGGTGCTTTAAGTATATTTTACTGGAAATAGACAGAAAAGAAGTTAAGCTGTTTCAATACACTTTTTACTTAAATTCACATTTATTAACATGTCAGTGTAAATTCTGTGCAGTGAAGGTTAAGACAATACATTTGTTAAGCCGTGCTTTGGTACATATATCCTTCCCAGTGAGCCAACACCTACAGGCACCTGAGTCATCTTCTCAAATCCAATCCAGTAAAACAGTCAGTGCTCTGCGGGCCGCTGGAAATTCCTTCTCAACTTGCGTTTCTGCATCTAGCCTTGAACAAGAGTTATAATTGGGGAAGGTTACATCTAAAAAGTAATTAGATCTGATTCATTCCCAACAAACATTTGACAAGCAAAAGCTGGCTGTGTTAAAATACAGTAATGCACACTGTCTTAAAAAAAACTGTTTTTTGCATTTCCTCCATACTAATTCCAAGTATTTGCTTTCCAATACAGAAGTTATTCTTTCTATTACTTGTGTAAAATAGGCAATAAATAAAAAAAGGGCGACTGTAATCTTTGTGAGGAGGCAAAATAGCTGAAGGAAAGCCAGCTCGATCATTGAGATTTAAACATATTTAATAAGTGAAGCTAGTTTAAGTCTAAAAGAGAAAGCGACCCTTCACCAAAATTCTAGATAAACCTTTATCACAGGGAGACAGCGTCTAATTATTTAAATGGACTGTGGTACCCGGCAGCAGCTATTAAATTATTCTTCTCTGTATAAATACGTGGCTGCCTCTGTGTCTGTAACTAACGTGTTTATGCGCAAAATTCCCTATCTCGAACCTTACCATCATGTTAATATATGTAATAACTTTGGTATATATTAACGACTGACACCCAAACACAATTTTTTTTCATAAAAGGTAAATCCTCACCTACACGGTTGTTGGTGTCAAGAACAAGCGAAAAGTAAATTTGCATTATTTTATGAGGGCAGCTAATTTTCAAGCTATAATCATTTATTATTAGCTTGCACTGCTGATGTTCTATCGATCAGTGTTCGGTTTAATTGGTACTTTTTATGACGATTCCCTCAGTTCCCCAGGTGTCCCTATCTCCTAGTAACATAGAAGATGTATGAAAACAAACTACTCTCCCTCCCCTGCCTTTGTTTAATAGTTCGTAATGTGCAAGCGTGAATTCTCTAAATGATGTTTGACTACAAATACACCGCCAAACAAACGCCCATGAAATAAATAAATAATCACTATTTTCAAATGAGTCTCGGGACTACGGCTGAGGTCGGAGAACTGGAGATTAAAATTCACTGAATCAGGTGTGGAAAATCGAAACAAATTTCCCGGATCCCGAGGCAGTGTAAACGTTGAATTTCATTTGGGATAAAATAGAAACATTTCTCCCCAATACTGCATCGTTTTCCTTTTCAAAAAAAGGCATGGAAATTTAAACTCTGCAGAAGGCCAGTGGAGAGGAGGGTGGATTTGTATTTGCTCGTTGCAAAATTAAAAGCTTATCTGGCTTACCATTCCTGAATGCAAGTTTAATGACTCTTTAGTTTCGAAATTCCCGTCTCAGTTCTAATACTAGAGAAATGGACCCAGGCTTTTCAAAAAAAAAACACTCGGCATATTTTAATTCATTACCGTCTTAAATCAATTACAGTTTACAAATTTGAATCGTTCGGAAAAATCAGCACCTCCGTTTGATTCAATTATATTTTAGAGAAAACTTGATTGCAAGTTCCAATTGAGCAGCAGGTTACGGTGTTTCTTTTTTCAACCAAAAAAAAACGCATTTTCAGAGGCAGTATGCAATTATTGCGAAAAAAAGTCTCAAATACTTCACAGCATTTTTTCCAAACCAGATATCTATGTGTAAATATGTGTGGACTACAGAATTGCAATCCTTTGCCCGATGTTGCATCATGATATAACCAGAACAGTTATAGACTAAATGTACAGTTCATTCCAGACTCCTTGGAGAGTTTCCCAATAGCTATGTGCAATATCAGGGCAAATAAATTATATTCTTAATAAGAATCTATCGTTAGTCCTGCAAGGTGTGTGAGAGACATCTTTGAAATGAAGAGGGACACTCTTAAATCAGTATGCGAGAAGTATTCATTACTAATTAAATAGTTTAATCAATTTCGGTTTAAAATGAAGTTTTGGGTATATTTCTTAAAAAAGAGAGAAATATTGCGGACGGCAACCTGCTCACTGTAAGGCTTTGCAGCAAAATCTTGTTTGCAAGAAGCTGGCTAGTTTGGTATGAGTTCAACTCTATCTCGTGAAGTCGAAGTGTCTCACACCCATTTGCAGCTGCATTATTTTAATCTATATGAATTTGTCTCCGGATTAAATGTGGTTAGGTTTTTTTTGTAATTTACACTCTGCTCTCCGATCGATCCGACACCTCTTATTGAGTCCGCGGTAATTTTTCACGCTAGCTGCGAGGTGCTGAGATAAACCCCTCTCATTAGAGGCGGCTGCGAAGGATTGCTAATTTGTCCAAACTGTCAGCGCCGTGTACAACCCCGGGTTAAAAATAAATCACAAAATAAACTGCACCTTCCGAACCTGCGCAATTCATCACTCTGTAAGGATCTAGGGGTTCCAAACAAAAATATGTTTCCTCGGTAAACATTTTGGGGTGGGGGGTGGATGGAGGAGGTGCTGTTGCTGAAGGGGTGGGGGGTGGAAATGGAGGTGGAAATCATCATAAAAGCGTCTAATTTGCTTCAGCTAATTTGGAAATGTGTTGCAAATGGGGCTCTTGAAAATTACGTTCATAATTAATTGTGCAAATTTGTTTCTATTAAATAAAAATAACACGTATTGAAGAACTCAATTACCATTAATTAAGCTTGATATCCTAATTTGGAAATTCTGTAATACAAACCAGCCGTTTTGGAACCGGTTGTGAGAGAGAAGACTGCAGCCCCTGGGCTGAGCTCGGTCCTTAGAGATTTGGAAATCAGAAAACGAGATGGAAGCGCACAAGGTGCTAAATTAGCTCCGTGATCTGCACTTATTGCATGCACACTCCCCATTACTGCGCCTTTCTGTGTGCAACTTAATATTCAGGGCATGGCGTCGCGTCTAGATAGCAGATTTATCAAATGGGAAAATGAATGTATGATGATCAGTTAAATTGAAAATCAGCGCCGGGATGACAGCTCGACCTGACACCTCCGTAATTAGAAAGAAAAATGATGGCGTCCGATGCATAATAGAGCAAAAACAATTTGCACTGTCCCATAATGATCCAGCGTTCAAATTGAAAATTTCTCTTGGTATAAATTGAATTCATAAAGTATGATTCATCGCGGACACATCTCCCGGAGACTGCGAGCTAGATCGATTGATAGTTTGTCTAGAAACAGCTTCCTCCTCGGGCTCAGCAAAAAAAAAAACCCTATTGAGCTGAGAGCAGCACCAACATTGGACTAAACTGCTTAACTAAATCACTAATTCACCTTAAGGACATGTGTCTGCTAGCGACCGATACTCGGCCTCATTCACAACCGCAATCATTATGGCTGTAAATAAATAAAACATGAGCTATACGGACAAAATGAACAGCTGCAAATTGAAGAAAGGAGGCAATTTATTGCTGCCAGGGAGATATTTCACGTTATTTAAAACAACATAGCATTTTAAACGCCGAGGCTTTTTTTTTGCCTCTTTCCCAGATTATATTTTTCCACCTTTTGGTACCAAACGGATACAGAAATGGCAAGCGTGACTGCTAAGGTCAGGGATTTGAGGCGAGACCAGTTTTAAGGACACAGAGACAATCATTTTCCTATTAACTGAATTTGTACAGAATGAAATTTCTGCTCAAAGAGTCTTAAGTGACGTCCGTCTCGACACAAATTCGCTCTCTTTTTTTTGATCTAATTATTTTTTTCTCTCCAAAAGCTGATGCATCCTGCAGAGTAAATATCACAGGCACCGAGCGAAAATTATGTAAATATTATTAAAGAGAACGGGAGCTCAGAAATTCATCTGCGCGCACCCAGAACTAAGCCTGTCTTATTATTATATTCAATTTATTTGCAAATAAAAGGCCCGATGACCAGAAGGGATCAGCGATATTTAACTAGGCTGTAAACATAATTCCACTGTGCACAGACTCGACAAAATTAATGGTTTTAATAATTGGGATTTTAATTCCCAGGGAACTGATGTAGTTTACACTGCATAAGTGCCCTGTAAATTGAAGGGGATTGGCGAGGGAGGGGTGGTCGGTGAGGAGGGGGCGCAAGGGAAAGCGGGTGCGAGTTTCTGGCAAAGTTTTTCCATATCTCATCCTCCACCACCACCCCCCCCTTCCAACCAGCACCGTCCCCTCCCCTCGCCCCTCTTTCTCTCGGTGCAGCTGTCCTGAATCTCAAACTCCCCCCTTGGGTCTCCTCCCCTATTAGAACAAATGTGTTCTTCTTTTGTTGAGGCGCGTTTGCTTTCCCTGTCCTATTACAGGCGACACATGATCAATAGGATGATAACACCAGAACATCAATATAAGCGACAGAACAATGAAGGATATCATCGAACATCTATCTTAATATAGCCTGCTACAAGATACATGACAAAGGAAACCTCATGAAAATTCCAGCCCACGATTTCCCATTTCACAACCAATTCAGCACAGCCAAATATGCACGCACACATCTCAGCCTATTATTTTCCAATTTCAATTTTATGCCCCAGCCCTTTCATGCTAATTCTATTATTGAAGGAACTTGTGTGATTTCATCTCACTATAAAATCGGTAATGTGTAATAACCCTTTGGGCTAAACCCGACCTCGGCTGCCATCGGGAAAATAATCACTTTCATATCAGGACGCGGCAGGAAGCGGGCAGGACCGTGGCCCCTCCGGCTTCACCAGAGATTCACAGCATTTTAATGAATAAAAAGGTCTTATAGCAATAAACACAAACACAGACTCTACCAGCGCCTGCTTGGCTGCCGCACACATATTAACACATTCAGATCACAGACAAAACCGTTTTATTTTAAACAGAAACTTTTATTTATAAAAAAAGTTACATCATATATAAATATTTGATACATTTGTTTGGGTTTTACACAATAAGGAGAGGATTTGTGGTTTTTATACATTGCGTCCAGACACTGGTGTTAACAGTGTGTTTGTGTGAATATATATATGGAGAGAGAAGATAAACTGTTTTGGCACCGCTTAGTGAAAACAGGGCTGGGTTAATATCTGAACGCATCGCCTGGTCAGTGAAAATTCACACAGAAATCCACCTGCATAGCAAACAAACTAAATAAACTGAAACGGCATGTTTATCTAGGGAATTTTACGAGAAAGTCCTTATTTTCCCTTCCTCTCTCTGTCTTGTTTCTTTGTTTTGTTGTGTCTGCTTTGCAGATGCGGTGTTAGTTTCCAGTCTCTGAGCTTAGTCCATATCCACCTCTTCACATTCTGTCGTATGTTCTGGAGGGCAGTTTGTGTTTACTGGCTCGGGAGAGTCCGCGCTCTGTTGGGTCAGTTCATCTGGACCCTCCGAGGCCAGAGCTTTATTTGACTGAGGCGGGCTGGAATTTGGATCGAGATAGTTGGCTTGTGTGGCTCCTGGAGTTGTCCCGGGGTAGCTGGTCTGTGCTGAGCTCGACTCTAAACCGGGACAGTTGGCTTGTGTCGAGTTTGAGTTTGTCGCGGGATAAGTGGCAAGCGCCTGGTCTGTTTCTGGGGCGGTTGTGTCTGGCCTGGAGGGAGATGAGGTTTGGACGGGCGGTGTCCTGATACTGGTTTGGGGAACGATGAAACCTAGAGGTTGGGTGATGGGGTAGAGAAGGAAATGTCCCTTCCCAATGACGGCTCGGGGGTTTGGTAAGGCTGGGTAGTCATAGTGAGGCTTGCGCCGCGGCGTGCTATCGGAAAGCAGACTTTCCACGCTGAAAGGGTTTGTTTTCTGATCGCACTTGGTCAGACTGGAAGAACGAGCGTTCGTGCACAGATAACTCGGAGCTTTGTCCCGATTAGAGTCCACATCTGAAGATCGACTGGGATTATTCTGGGACGCGTTTCTTTGGTGGTGGGAGACCTTTTGGCCGGTTTGTTCACAGTTGGTGGCAGTAGGCGCCCTGCTGGTGTTTGGGGAGTGCTGACTGGCTTCGGCGTGTGCTGTACCAGGTTGCAGGTGAACCACGCTGCTGTCTGACTCCGAACCAGAGGAAGCAATATTGCACTCTACCTCCGAGTGCAGCAGCTTGTTCTGGGATTTCAGAAGTTTCTTTTCCTGCTTCCGTTTCTTCTTCTCCATCTTTTCCATCTCCCTGCGGGCGATCTCTTCCGGGTCCATAGGCTCTCCGCTACACGTTGTAGGGTGCGAGTTATGCGCTGGTCGGCCAGGTCCCTTCTTGGTGTTTTCCTTCTTTCTCCATTTCGCTCTGCGGTTTTGAAACCAAACCTACATGCCGAATAATGAAAACGACATTACAATCGAATTGCATAGGTCTTTCCGCAAAGTTTCTGTAAATGTTCCTGAAATCTCTGATCAGATGCTTCCTTTAGCCTACAGCGAGTTACATGGCCAACCAAGCTATTACCTCCAATGCTGGGCTTTAATGACCAGTTAAGATTTTTATTATCAAATAAAAATATGATAATCTTGAAACCTTTCAAATCTCGTTGACGCTCACTTTTGAGGTATCAAAAATTCTTTTTTAAAAAAATAACTATTAAGATTTTGTTAGAAAAGAAGATTAATAATAAGAACAATAACGGTCCGCTAGCCCATCTTAAAGCACTTTTGAATTTGGTCCAGTGTTTTGTTTTGTTTTGGCTTGTTAGAAACACACACTTGCTGTTTGTGTGTTGTAAACTTATCAATGTGAAAACAGATTGTTAGAAGAGGATGTCGAGTTGAAATCACAGCTTATCCTTTAAATGACCTGGGATAACATTGAAGAGGAACTCGCTACCTGTGGGGTGATAGCAAGTTTTGGGAGTTCGCATCTTTCCCGTCTCCTGTGTAAATAACATCTTGTTTACACAATCAACACGAAAACCTGAATTAGGTTAATTGACAAACGAATTGCATTTAATCTCGCGTGTAATTCTATCAATTAAATCGATGCTTTGCGATTTCAACTGAAGCAGTTTATTTTGCAAAACCCGCGGTGGAATCAAAGCTTGAATCAGCCTCTTGACTGATGAGTCTTCACCTCATCACAGAGCAGTTTTCGGGGTGGGGGGGGGCCTGGTGAGAGAGCGTGGTGGAACCAACGAATATCGTTATTCGAAAGGGAGTGCAAAACGCAAACAATCATACTGATGATCGACTATCCATAAAAGGGCGAATTCTTCGTAACCAAATATGATGGTTGAGTGCTTAATTCTCGGTTTCAATTTGGTACTTAATGCTTCCCTTCTTTCTCACCTCCTACAGGAAGTAATAAATAAACTCGGTCACCCTCACAGTTCCTGACAAGGTCCAATATTACTGCATTTTACACACTACACAAATACAAAACTCGCCAATCACTTGAGGAGCACAACGCGTTTCTCTGCTACACAATCGGGGATTTTTTTTCGAAAATTGAAAGATTACAAACAAGATTTTAAAAAAGAGAAATAAACAACTTCACTCTGATTATCAAAAGGAACCCTCGTGTCTTTTTTATTCTATCCCTTGTTAAACACGAATTAAACTGGCCAATAATCGTTTTACAAGGGGCTCTCTTTGTGTCGGTTCCAACTGCTCTGTCAATGAGAAGTGCTCATTACCGTCTTAAGGGAAATAAACATTCTCGACTTCATCTAAACCTCACTTAACTACCCATCAACAAATTGGATAAAGTGCTTAAGAACAGGGGAGGGTCAGGAGGAGGCTGTGACTTCAGTCTGATATTTCTGCTCAACGTGCGCCACAATCCTGATTGTGACAATAGGTTTATAATTTTAAACACATTTAACTTAACACAGGGTCGTCTGGGAATTTTTTGACAGTTCGTTGTGATTGCAAACGGCCGAATGTTTTTTTTTTGAGAACACTTCTACGTACATTCCCACTCCCCACCTCCCAAAAAAAAAATCCCTGCACACAATGCCCTGCCTGTTGCAAGTTTTGGGAAATACTATGATTTGATCATTCTTATTGTCCCAATGAAACGCTAGGCGGTTTCTCACCATTAAAACCCCATGTTTACACAGCTTTCCCTTTAAGAGTCTGTGTCCAGTCTCACAAAGGTAAACACAACAGCAATTCTAACAACAAAAGTAACACATTGTCAACACCAAGCTTTGTCAGTGCAGAACACTTTAAAATGGTGTGGTTTTAACCGCTCGTCCTTAGTTTGCTATTTAAAAAAACATTTATGCACGAACAATTCGTTTTCCAAAACAAAAATAGGAAGAGAATAAACTGTTCATTTTTTGAGATTAGTAAATCGTTTGAAAGCGTGCAGTCTATGTCTGTAAATGTACCGCTTTTCTTTTGGTGAAAACCTCATTTGGTAAGGTTTTTTTTAAAAAATGAATCGTGGACGTAAACGGTTTAAAATGGTGAAAAATATGAATCAAAACATTTTACCGTTGACAGCCCGTTCAATTTGCGAAATGTCTCAACATTTTGTGACCACTAGAATGGTGTCAGTTGGATGAATACTGTGCAGTTTGAGCTCGTTTTAAAGCGGGCTGTGTTTTTATTTATGTTTTACCTGAACCCGAGACTCCACCAGGTCGAGTCTCAATGCTAGCGCCTCTCTCATGAACACATCTGGATAATGGCTCTCGTTGAAGGCTTTTTCCAACTCCTCCAGTTGCCAACCGGTGAAATTAGTTCTCGTCCTTCTCCGTTTACATCCCGGGGTGTCCTTTTCTGGATCCGATGAGTCTGTGACAGGGGAGGAAGGGGGAAATAAAGCAATAAAAAAGGGAGAAAGAAAATATTGATCAGAATAAACAAAACAAAAACGATCAGACTACACGCAGGCAGCAGAAATTCGCTACTGGATGGAGAATATATACCAGACATCCCTATCTACAGAGGCCTTGAATCAGTTTTACCCACACTTTCTTTCGAAATTATACTCGTTCCCGCGATTGGTACGCATTAGGAATACATTCAATATCTTTTAGTGTAGGAACGTAAAGAAAGGTTCTATACGTCTCCCCCAACCCTGTACATAACCCAAAATTAAGTAGACAGTGGCTGCATGACTGGTGTCTCAATTTACTGAAATGCAGGTGCATTGTCCCAGTCTGTTATTGTGAACGCGTATCAAGGCTTTTGCACCGAAGTGCAGGTCTCAATACAATTTCTCTCCCAGCCTGAGCAGAGGGAACCTGATGAAAACAATATGTGCAGCTTTTACAGGCACAGACTTGGCCAAAGAGCGCTCCGTTCCCACAGCATCGACTTACTGATTCCCACGGCTATAGAGCGCCCGAACACACATGTCCACCTATCTATAAACACACATTCTACCTACTCCCCATCCACTCCGGACGGCACTGCAGCCGGGTATACAACTAATGTGCTGCTCTCTCCTGAAACAGCTTATATCAATACACACATTGTAGTCTGCCTCGTCTTTTCAGTCAGTGCCTTATAGTTACCTGAGCTATTATACTTGTCTCCGTATTTAACTACTTTCGTTTCGTTTTGGGAAATACATCATTCCCTTTATTTTTTTAATTCGTTTCTGCTGTATAATATGATTGCGTCTGGCGTATGTATCATTCTCACCCAACCCGTGATAAAGCTGGAGGTCCAATTCTTGGCCTGGACTGGGGGCCCAGAGCACTTTATGCTCTCTCACTCTCACTGCTCTCTTTCTTACCTGACAGTTTGAAGGACTGGCTCTCCCCGTTCACGTTACAAGCCGACGGCATCAGAGGGGACGGGTTGACCACGGATGCCGTACAGGAGCCGCTCAGTAATCCGTCTATGGTGAAGGGGACGCTGGCAGATTGGAGTTGGTGTCCTGTGAGCTCGTACACATGGTGATGAGTAAGGGGGTAGTGGAATCCTACCATGCTGGCCAAGGTACCTCCAAACTGAGCGTGGTGGTGTTCTAAGATCCTGCTATCCATCATCTCCCTGCAGGGGGAAAGGGGCCAGAGAGAGAGAGAGAGAGAGACAGAGAGAGAGACAGAGAGAGAGAAGGGGGGAGGGGTTGGGGGGCTGGGGGGGGGGGAGATCTTGCACTTAAAGGATTTGGGTGAACTTCAAAATGTATGCAGGGGAAAGTAGAAAAGCGGTTGACATGCTAGTGAACGGAGCGGATGTGTCTTTACTTTATGAACATAAAGGATCCAATAATTAGCCCAGGCTTTGGGAATTTGGGACCAATAAGAAACGTTAATCGCGTCTGACGTCAGAGACGTATAGTCGGTGTGTGTTGGGACCAGTGGGTATTAAGACCCGCTTGAAAACGTTTCCATATCGATCGCTAATTATACATGACATCCACCTCAATAAACAATATATGAGCTGTCAAAACAATGCAGGAGGATTTGACGAGTACGGGCCCAAGCTCCCGCAGGTTGATTGGTACCTGGTTAAATACTAAACAGAGCACAGAGTAAATATATGCAATTTCTCCACAGCTCCTACACAACACACACTAATAGATTTTTTTCTCTCTCTCTCTCCCAAACATTGACCATCGTGTTGTGTCCAAGATTTTTCCCCCCTATAAAGAGAGAATGATTTCCTTGGTCAGCTTTTAAACTGATGTCGGGCCAATTACAGGGACACGTTGAGCGGCAAATAGACTGATCGCATAATAGAGGATTCATCAGCTGCTGTTTCCAGAGCTGTCACAATGCATTTAAAAGAACATGATATTTCATCTTCGCCGTTTGCTCTAGACTGCTCTGTCACTATGAATATTTAAAGCTATCGTGACGGTACCTTATATAAAAAGGGGGGGATCTTTAAAACTGCCATTCGCTCTTTATTGAAAATATCGATAACAATAAGTAAATATTGAATTATTAATCACAGGACGGCGCTAATTAAACACAGGTCACCCCAATGCGCGGGAGCAACGAGTCATTTTTTTCATTATTTTCTTCCCAAGGAAAAAAAAACCCAGGCACTTTGTCTGAACCGGTGATTAATGGTAATGAGCCCGAGTCCTGCTTTGTTCTAATTAAATTATATTCCCCATTGAAGTTTCCAAACTCGCTCTCAATCGCCGGGCTACAGACAACAGAAGAGGGGGAGAGAAAAAAAACAATTAAACAAAGAATCATTATTTTCAAATAAAATACACCGAAATAAAACAAACATAAGCAACAAATCGCTCACCTTATTTCCCGGGAAAGGTGGCAGAATTGTATAGGTACAAAGTTTCAAGAAACTCTGGAGGTTGAAGGCCAGGGGAGGTTAAAGGATGGTTCCCCGGAAAGGGTTGAGGAGAAACATACCCAGGAATTGGTCTCGGGACATGTATATGTACTATAATCCTCTGTGCTACAAGTTTTCTTTTTAACTCTTGCTTTGATCTTAATAATTTAGGTACTTGAAAGCCGCCGTATTTCTGTAAACTGGACAATAGGTAGTCTGTAAATAAACTGGGATCGAAGACACTACCAATTAAATCTGAACTGTTCATCAGATTTTCCCCTCTCCCTGGTCTTCCATGAGAAAACAATCCGAATAAATTCTTAAAATGCCTATTAAATTAGAAATGCAGTGGTTGAACAAGATGTATTAAAGTGCACTTTCCATTTACACCTTCCTTGTCCTTTCATCTTCACTTCGTTTTAATAGCTTTTAGGGTAAAATTATGCCGTATCGTACTAGGGTTTGGGAATATGAATCTTTCCGTGTTTTTCGCGGGCACAGATTGAGTTCCATAAACTAGCTATGTGTCGCTTTGTCTGATAATCGCGTCTGGTTGTTTCTTTCTACTCAGAGAAAAAAAAAGTTGTTTAATAATGATTGCAGGGGGCGCGTATCTGTTAGCGGTCTGTTCCATCACAGGGTCAGGCGAGAACACGGGACTTTGACCTCAGTCTGACAGGGAAATGGGATACCGAAGTTCCAGTAGCCCGGTCCAGTCCAGTGAGTTGGCGAGGATTTTGAACAGGGAAACTTTGGAATAGTTTGTTGCAAACCAGACAGGCAGGGATAGGGAGGACACAAGAGTTTGGAGAGGGGGAGACTTCTGTAAAATATCAGAAGTGAACGCGGAGGAGAATAACGGGGTGAGAGAAAAAAAGGAAAAGGTACTGGAGAGTCAAAAGTGTTAGATTCGAGGGAGTAAGTCTTAATGGAGAAACGTGTGGTCAATATTGGTGACATGTTAAGTGTGTCCAGCAAGGAGAAACAATCCCACTTCAGACAAACCCTCACCCATAAAACCAGCAACCAACGAAATCAATGCGGAAAATGTGGTGACAACACTCAGGATCAAATTAGAGTGGGGAATATATTAGATTTATGGAGACAGGATGCCTGCCTCGTTGAAATTGTTTTTAAAAATACAAACAACATTTTTGAAGCCTGTCATTTTTCACGCTGAGTAGCCACTACCTGGCGGAATATTAGACTTCTTAATTGAAAATAAAAGGTGGCGATTTGCGAAAGTCCAAAGTGGATGATGAACATTACACCCAGAAGAAAATTAAAAAAGAGAGAGACCAAATTTCTAGTTTGACTTCTAAAGAGACGGAGTAATAAGAATGGAGAGAAGTATTAATGCTGCAGGTCGGAGAGGCCAAGGGCCGCACTTTTCAGCGTAATTTAATTTAACTTTCTATAAATACTAAATGTAAACTGTAGCCACTGGACCCAAATTTGCCCGTAGCAATAAACGCTTCATTTTATGTTTGAGCTTTGTGGCTGCAATACAGGAGACGTGTCTGTGAATGCAGGGGAGGCTTAATCAAACTCAGGCAATGGGACTTTTCTCTCTTTATTACAAAGAATTAATTCGACTTATTTGACCAATTTCTGGAGCTGACAGAATGTTAATTTGAGCTGAATTCTCTTCCCCCGCTCACTAGCTGACCCCTGACTCGTGATTGGCGTGTTGTAATAACCTGTATCTTTCAACATAAGCCCTGATAATTGTTACCTTATTACCATGCAAATTGTTTAATTAATATTATTATGAAGAAGCATATAATCCATTCGTCACTTGACCTCCAGTCCACACTGCAACCGGCTTTCACAATCTGAATCTGTAAAATTTTAATCGTCGAAGGTTTAATGTTTCTAAGTCTTTGTAAAAAAAATCTCTTAAAGCGTTTGAGAGCACGCTTTAATGGAGAGCGCTGTCGTTTGATGAGACTTTCTTTGTGTCTGTAGTACTGCAGTCAATCTGCACAAATTATGGACATCGTTTTATTTTTTTTTTGATTTTATACATCAAAATTCTATAATTGCCTGCATGACATTTGCTTATAAAAGCGCCTGCTTTAAAGGCACCCTTCAGCTGTGATTTCCAGGCGCAGGTTTCTTGTGCTCTTGCCAAGGCAAAACAGACCAGCAACTCAATGAAAGCAAGCCCTTGACACAAAGTCCTCGGAGACATTGCATTTAAATACGTTTTCTTACACGAGAGTGACATTGTCAGATGCTAGCTTTAATTAACTTGATAATAAGACGTACACGCCGCGCATTCAGGACAGCGCGGCTCGCCATGTTCCTCTTTATCTCGTTAAGGTTATCTATTCGAACCGATGTCTCCTTTCTTTTTGTGCTATTAGCAGTGAAATTGGTCGGAGATGATAATCCCAACATCCCAGAAATGTTCTGGAGAGGCAAGCTTGGCCCATTACGTCCCATTAACAAGTCACCCACTTGCCGCACCCCCACTCCCTTTCCACCTGGTTCGAGACTCCTTTTGTTGGGATCTCTCTCTCTCTTTCTCCCCAACAACCCAGTTGCCCACACATTAATCACCTTACCGGCTCAAAATTATCCTATGGATATTAAACAAGGCGGGGATGGGGGTAGGGGATGGGGGGAAAGACAGAGCCAACCCGGGGGCTAAAAATGCAGCCAATGTTTCCAACACGCGCTCGGGAAATCCATCATTAAAACCAAGGAACATTTAACAACCTCCAGACGGGCTGTTAATGGTTATTTAATTCTTAGGCCTGAGAGTTGGTTTTGTTGGAGAGTGATTTAGTGGAATATAAATACGTGTAAAACACGAATGCAAAGCACCAGCACCAAACTGGGTCCGAGCAACCGGAGTCAAAACAGCAAAAGCAACTCAACTCACAAGCTGCCGATACTGGGGCTGATGTCAATATTACTTTAAATTGCACAAAATCAAATTTATTTTTAATTAGCAAATTAATAGGCGGCAGTTGAGGGTTTTAATTACTCAATTAACTTCACGCAAGTTAATTTTTAACTATCTAAATTAACTTGCACATTACTCGATTTGCTGATAATTACGGAATTAAATCTAAATTAATTGTAGCAGGTGATTTGATCCAGCGCTGGAGTTGAATGGGATCGCAATTAAACAGCAAAGTGTATTTTCTCTCTCTCTCTCTATTCTTGATGTATGACAACCCGCGCTTTTGAGATGTATTTTTCAGGGGGGGGGGGCCGGTTGAAGAAAGAAAGAGAGGAATTATTTCTAAATTCCCATCAGCTCTGGAGATACTGCTTAACCTTAACAATTAAAAACTTCTGCCCATCTCATTATCTATCGATTGGACAAACTGTCAACGGAGACGACGAGGCGATTGGGCTGGAGTTTTTTTTAATTCACTATATTTCAGCTGGAGAGCAAAAAAGTAATTCGCATCAAATTACCTCTCGCGTTGCTGACATACTAATACCCTTCAAATCTTTTTTTTTCCCTTTTTGGATCGTGCATTCAAAACTGAATGTTAAATGAGCGGGGAGTTTGTTAATAATATCCAAAGTTCCATCAGAATAATCATTTCATTTCAATTAAAACTGACTTATCACCTTTCCTAAAACGTGCTTAATATGCCAAAAATTATCAATGCTTGATCGAGCCCAAATCAGCAGCCTAATTGTAATCTGGTTGATCGGCTCCTTGTCGCGGCTCTCCGCTTACATTAACACACGAGAGAGGCGCTCGGAAATAGAACTAATTTGCCCGCATCCCCGGGGAAATTGCCTTCGCCATATTAACATCTTAAAAATATAGTAATGATATAATTTGAGAAATGGTGACGCCAATTTGCAAGGAGCCTTTGTACAGAATCATTTGCATTTCAGAGCTTGCACTGTACGCTAATCACTCCAGGATTGATGGCCCCTGGATTTCTCTATATAAATATATAGATTATATATGTATGCATATCATAACACCCAGCCACTCCATAACCATATTTTACAAACGCAATAATTAAACACATTTGGAATTCCGGCCAAGAAGGTTTCGAGAGGGAGAGGTGTAGTTGGGCTGAGAGACCTTGCCCGAGTCTGTTCCTCTCTCAGAACTGGCCAGTGAGTGATATAGCTCCTCTCTGATCATCAAATAGCATTTTTTTGGGGGGGAAACAAACCTACACGGAACTCAAAGCTTCCGTTCAAATATCAAATGCTCCTGGATTTGCGAGAGGCGAAGGTTAACATTTCCTACTCCAGCTTAAACACTCGTCTACACAGACCCTTCTCCACCCTACTCACTCCCGCATTCCTCATTCTACTCTTTATCTCCTCACATTCATTCTCCTTTCTTTCTGCCACTTCCTATTTCACAGCCTTCCTCTCGAAGTGTTCCTTCTGTCCGTTCCTTCTACTTGTTCCTTCATTTCACTTCCTTGTCTTTCTAATTCTCTTCCTCTCCCTCCTATACTCGGTTTCCTTTATCCTCTGGGTTTGCCCTCATCACCTTCCTCCCCTTCTTCCTTCTTGCTGTCCTCACTAGTCATGCCCCAAACCAGTTCTGAAGAAGGGTGACTGAACCCTAATCGTCAACCCTGCTTTCGTTCCATAAATGCTGCCAGACCTGCTGAGCTTTTCCAGCAATTTCTGTTTTTGTTTCTGATTTCCAGCATCCACAGATCTTTACGTTTTTATTTCCCAAGCCAGGGGATACCAGCAAGGCCCGACAGCTTTCCAGTGAGAAGACCCGTGTAAAAAACATTAGGTGTAACTCTGTTTTATTTAGCTTTGCTGTAAACAAAATTAAAACCATGACTAGTGCACAAACTATAAATTACAAACTTTATGCAGACTGTTAGTGTAATCTGTGCTTTGATGCCCTCTTGTGTACAGTTTGTAGCTAGTTTTTAATGTGGATTGGTTCTGACCTGTGTTGGAGTGCTTCCCTAAGTGAGTCTGGTCTATACCTGTTTGAGTGTGTGCTTGTGCATGTCGTTGTGTGTGTAGGCTCTGGTGTATGCCTGTCTGAGCATGTGCTTGTGTGTGTCATTGTGTGAATGTGTTACCGTGTATGCCTGTCTGAATATGTGTTTGTGTGTGTCATTATGAGAATGGATTCTGGTGTTTGCCTGTCTGAGTGTGTGTTTCAATACATGAATGTATTGTTGTAAGTTGTGGTTTGTCAACAAGTGTGTATTTGACTGTTTGTATGTATCCTGGTGTGTCTCAGCCTGAGTGTATAATTGTGCAATTGTGTGTGTGCATTCTGGTGTATCTCTGAGAGTGCTTCAGTGTGTTGGTGTTTGAGTGGGAGTTCGGGTGTATATTTGTATGTGTCAGCGGGTCACTGTGTGACTTCTGGTCCATCTCTTTTTTTTTTCAATAACGCACAGCTTGACTGTGTTTTTCAGTGCATACTATGACAGTAACATCCTTAGTCATTTGATGGAGCATGTGTTTCAATTGCCACTGTGTGCATGTGAGTTCAGACAAATCTCTGCCTAAGGCATGTTTTTGTTTGGTGATGTATGATTGTGCATTCTCATGTATATCTGAATGTTTTTCCGTGTGTCACAGTGTACATGTGAGTTGTGGTTTCTCTCTGTTTGAGTGTTATGTCATTGTGTGAATGTGAGCAGTGATGTCTCACCGCTACTTTATATTTCACTTTGTGAGTGAGCACTCTGGTGTAATTCTGTCAAGAAGTGTCTTTCACTTTGTGGATGAATGTGAGTTCTTATGGACCTCTATCTGAAGGTGTGTTTTGGTTATTTCACAGTGCGACTGTAGGTTCAGGAGTATTTTTGTTTGAGTGTGTCTGTTTCAATGTGTCATTATGAAAATCTGATATTTTCCTGTAACCCCGTTTGAGAATATGTTCAGTGAGCCAATGTCTTTGTGAGTTCTAATATGTCTTTACGTGTGTTCTTTGGTGTGGTTCTATGTGTCAGTTTAGTTGTCACCCCACTGTGGGTTCCTTGTATATCTCTGTCTCATTTTGTCACTGTGTAAGTGAGAATGTGTGTCTGAGTGACTCCTTTTTAAAATTCTTTCATGACTTGTAGGCATCACTGGTGAGGCCAGCATTTGTTGCCCATTCCTTACGGCCCTTGAACAGAATGGCTTGGCCTTTTCAAATGGTGACCACATTGCTGCGGGTCAGAGTCACACGTAGACCAGGTAACGGTGCCAGATTTCCACCTCTAAAGGCTATAAGTGAATCAGATGATTCTCAGGACAATCAAAGGTAGTTTTATCATCATCATTACTGAGACTGCCTTTCAATTCCAGGTTTTATTAATTTAATTTAAATTCAATGAACTGCCATCATGGGATTGATGTCATGTCCTCAGAGTGAGAGACCAGGTCTTTAGATTGCTAGTCTATTGACAATACCACCACACCACAGTCTTCCCCTAGTGTCACCAAATAAAGTTGAGTTCTGGTTTGTCTCAGTCTTAGTACATTTTCACAGACTGTTGGAGGTAAAGTTTGAAAATCAGGTCAGAAGTCTTCACCGCAGAATCTTGAATTCTTTCCATGGAATCAGACATTATAAAGAACGACAGGCATGACAGGAGGACCTCACACTTCACATTGAGAGCTAGTAATTTAGAGTGCATAAAAGAGAATTAATTTCAAATTCATTTGAGTTTTGGGTTTTTCAAGAAGTGCATAAGTATCAAAGACTTCAAAGTATCACCACACGTAAATAGATGTTGAGCAGAGGGACTTCAGTTCTAATTCCAAACAAGAAGTCATCCTGAGCACTGTCAGGTCTTATCAAGGAGGGTTGAACAATGTAGGCATTGGAGTAGTCAGTTTCACATTCAGAGAGCAGGAAAACATGCCAGAGCAGGTGGGTGGAAAATGTCAGAGTGGCACATGAAACTGCTACATGTGTGCATGAAAGAAGGGTCAGAATGAAGCCCTAGACACTGATTCAATCAGGCTTTGGTTCCACCAGTGAGGAGCACAGAGAGAGAGAACTGCCAAAATAGGGAGCACCAATCAAAGGGGCAGCAGAGGTGCCAGTCTCAGTGGGGAGGACAGGGTAATAGAGGAGAGGGGCACAACAGGCAATTCAACAAGCTTCATAGATGGAGAAGACCCAACAAAGTAATCAACAGTTCATCAATCAGCTACCTTCAGATGCCATAGCAGTAGTGGCGCTGAAGACTGCACATTCAGTGAAGCTAACACAAAGCTGTGTCTCAAAATAGAGGATGAAGTTAGTTTAATTCATCACCCTCCTCCTCCCCACAATTCTCCAAACCATTGTTGCCCAAAACTGTTGTCATTCGTGTTGGTGTTGGTGTTGATGTCA
>JAHRHZ010000022.1:23454803-23482111 GCA_024137785.1 Ginglymostoma cirratum | reverse complement strand
ATGGTGTTAGTGTTCATGTTGGTGATGGTGTTAGTGTTCATGTTGGTACTGGCATTGGTGTTCATGTTGGTGATGGTGTTAGTGTTCATGTTGGTGATGGTGTTGGTGTTCATGTTGGTGATGGTGTTAGTGTTCATGTTGAAGATAGTTTTGATGTTGGTATTGGTGTTGGTGTTGATGTTGGTTTTTATGTTGGTGTTAGTTTTGATGATGGTGTTAATGTTGGTCAGGATGTTGTAATTGGTATTGATGTTGATGTCGATGTTAGTAATAAAGTTTGTTGGTGATGGTGTTGGTGATGGTGTTGATGTTGATGTTTGTTTTGGTGTTGGTATTGGTGTGGGTAATGGTATTGATGTTGACATTGGTGATGGTGTTGGTGTTGATTTTGGTGTTTGTGTTGGTGATGGTGTTGGTATTGGTGATGGTGTTGATGTTGATTTTGGTGTTTGTATTGGTGTTGGTGATGGTGTTGGTATTGGTGATGGTGTTGATGTTGATGTTTGTTTTGGTGTTGGTGTTGGTGTGGGTAATGGTATTGATGTTGACATTGGTGATGGTGTTGGTGTTGATTTTGGTGTTTGTATTGGTGTTGGTGATGGTGTTGCTGTTAATTTTGATGTTTGTTTTGGTGTTGGTATCGATGATGGTGTTGCTGTTGATATTTGTTTTAATGATATTGTTGATATTAATGTTGATGATGTTGTTGGTATTGGCAATGGAATGTAGGCTTTCATACATTTTTGGCATTCTCTTGACCCCTCCAACCTCCATGCCAGAATGGACCTTGCTTTTGGAATCTCCACCAAATATTCCCTTACTTACCAGGGTAGCTCTAACATCTTCTGCCCTGCTGACAACTCAAGAGGCATGGCATAAGCCTGAAGCTCAGCATTGCTATGGCTGACTACAGTCCTCCAGGTGTTGGTGTGGCTGTCACAGTCTCCGTCAGATCCTCAGGAGTGTTTTAGAGTGCTCTCCAAGTTGTGACTTCCAATCCAGGCCAAGAGAGTTGTCATGACACTGTCGTGTTTGGCTTCCACCATTAAGTGCAACCTTTGTGGAGAGTCAGACCCAGCAGTGATCTCTGACCTAGTTACCAGGGAATAGACATGAAAATCTGGTGGACGGTACAAGTGAATGCTGTAAAAACTGTATCTTCTGAGGCTTTTTCTTCATCAGGGATAGTTGACTGTCCCCTTTGAAGTTGTCTGCTCTTGTCCCCAACATGTTTGAGAGAGAAGATTAATTACAGGATAATGCGCATCCCTCACATCCTTCAGTCCACTCATAAGATGGAACTCCATCAGATAGGTAGGAAACACAAGCATCAAATTCATCCAGGCTTTGCTGTGCCCATCCATTTGGCCACTCACTTTCAGTGGCTCCATGCCTGTCTTATCATTTGCAATGGAAGGACTGTCATGCTGCCCTCGAAGTTCCAGTCCTCCCGTCTCCTCCTCCAGGGTGGTCAGGATGTTGAGGTACAGGATAGCATCTTTGTACTTTTTGAGACCTTTGGGCCTTTTATCCCTGCAAGCACATAGACATCCATTACTGCCTGGTGAAGACTGTTATAACCTATTTTGGTGAGCGCTCGATATATCTCCTGTATATGGCCACTCAGAAGCAGCAGTCAGTTGAGACAGAAAGATCTCACAAAAAATTCACTGATTAGCTACCATTTCTGCCACAGCCATTGCTGCCTCCTGGTCCCATTGCCAGGAATAAGATTGATATCACTTTTTCTAACACGCTCACCTGTATGATTTCCCACACAAATAACCCAAAAGAGCAAAGCATGGTCCACCACATTGGCAGATCACATGAGGTCATTCACTCACTTTCAGCACTGCGGCCAGGTCCAGGGGTTGATGTTAAGTCTGCCGGACTTCTCTGTGATCTCCGTCCAGTCTTGTTTGATTTTAAGGGTAGGTCTCTTCCTTTCGACCCAGGTGAAGTGAATCTCCTGCCTTTGTCAGAGCACCTGAAGGAGAACTTGCAGTGAAGTATCACTACATTCAAGGGCCAGCTGAGGGGGGGCTTGACTCTGCTGTTGCTAGTCGGGCTGAATTTTGCTGCTGTTTCTCTGAGCCACTTTTCTGGTGCGATCTATTTACCAGAATGCGGGAAGCCCTTTGAAGACATTGCACTGAGACCAGCAGTCTACTGGGAAGCTTCTCTAGCTGCCAGCAGTTAACTTGCTGGTGAATGGTACTGTTCTGATTGCACCCAACCTCCTATTTCTGGTCCCAGGGATAGGGCCATGGACAGAGTTCTAAAATTCAGGCCCTTGAGCAAGAAAGAGTTCTGATATATCTGTTAGTGTTTCAGCACATTACAATATGAGTGTGTTTCAGATATAACAGCATAATGATCACCTTACTAGTATCCAGCAACCTGGAATGATGCTCTAGAGGTATAAGTTTAATTCCAAATTAATTCCAAATTAAATTGAGGGGTGATAGATATAGGACAGATGTCGGAGGTAAGTTCTTTACTCAGAGAATAGTAAGGGCATGGAATGCCCTGCCTGCAACAGCAGTAGACTCGCCAACATTAAGGGCATTTAAGTGGTCATTGGATAAACATATGGATGATAAGGGAATAGTGTAGGTTAGATGGGCTTCAGATTGGTTTCACAGGTTGGTGCAACATCGAGGGCTGAAGGGCATGTACTGCGCTGTAATGTTCTATGTTCTATGTTCCATGTTCAAAATGACAGCTGAGGAAGTCTAAATTCAATTAATGAATAAAATGCTAATAATATTGAGGAAGTTATGGTTTTGTTCGAAAAACCCAGTTGCTTTACTAATAGCCTTTCAGGAAGGAACTCTGCCATCCTTACATGGTCTGGCCTACATGCGACTCCCACTTCATAACAGTATGGTTAAATGCCTTTTGAAAGGGTTTAGCAAGCCACTCAGTTGCATCAAACCAATACAGAAATGTTGATAATACTAAAAAAAAACCTGCTGACCACCTCTGGGGGAGGCAATGGCGTGGTAGTATTATCTCTGAACTGTTAATCAAAAGACCCAGATAATGTTCTGGGGACCTGGGTTCAAATTCTGCCACGACAAATGATGGAATTTGAAATCAATATATATCTGGAGTTAAGAATCTAATGATGACTGTGAATCCATTGTCGATTGTCGGAAAAACCCATCTAGTTCACTAATGTCCTTTAAGGAAGGAAACTGCCATCCTTACCTGGTCTGGCCTGTAAGTGACTCCAGGCCCACAGAAATGTGGTTTCTCTTAACTGCCCTCTGGGCAATTAGGGATGGGCAATAAATGCTGCCTGGCCAGTGACGCCCACATTCCATGAATGAATAAAGAAAAAAAAACCTAGTGTGAGCTAGGAATCAGAAATGACAAAGGCATGCCCTGCCTAGACAACTCTGCAAAGTCCTCCTGACAAGTATCAGGATTTGTGCCAGTATTGGAACAGCTGTCCCATGACAGAGTGGCATGTTCACTGAATTATACCCTACAGCCAATGTCCCTAACTCCTCCATCACCACTCAGTGAATATTTCCTGTCCCAGCGTGGTGTACAGCTAGGAGGGATTACTACTGAGAGTCCTCAACGTTGAAGAATCATGTTATCAATCAAACACAGGCAAGGAAATCTCCAAATTAACAGGTGGTGAACACCTTCAGCCAAAGAATCAGTGTTTTTCCATGTTGAATACATACCTGGTAAAACTCCTGAGGGCAGTAAGGGCAAGAATGTACTCTGAGTGGGGACTTCAATGTTCATCACCAAGGCTGCATTGTAGCACCAGTACTGAAATGGCTGAATCCTGAAGGACATATCTGCTAGATAGCCAAGGGTAGGCAAAGAGAGAAATATCAAGAGAGAAGATCCAGTTTACATTCATGGCAAACTACCTTTCATGTAGATACATCCATGAAAATATTGGTAGGAGTGACTACCACACAGTCCTTGTGATGACAAGTTCCTGTCTCCGCACTGTGGATGTGCTCCATTGTGTTGTGTGGCACTGATATTACGCCAATTAGACTAGTTCCAGAACTGAATTAGCGACTCAAAACTGGGCATCTGTGAGGCACTGTGATCTAACACTGTAGCAACAGGAATGTATTCAACCAAAATCCTTAACCTTGCGGTCCAACATATCCCCAACTCTATCACTACCATCAAGGTGGGGAATCAATTGGAAAGCACGTAAGAAACAGCACGAGATGTAACCAGCAATTAGCATGACAAACCTGCAACACAGGACAACACACAACAGAAATGGAATGTTACAGATGGAGCTAAGTGATCCCACAATATACAGATCAGATTCAGGCTCAAGAGGATGATGGACAATTAAATAACTAACCAATGGTGGATGTCCCACAAACAATCCCATCGTCAATGATCAAAAACAGAAGTTTCTGGAAAAGCTCAGCAGGTCTGGCAGCATCTGTGAAGGAAAAAACAGAATTAACGTTTCGGGTCTGGCGACCCTTCCTCAGAACTGATGGTGGCTGGGAAAACGTCAGTTTATATGCAGAAAATAGGGAGGTGGGTGGGGTGAGGAGTAAACGATAGGATCGAGACCCAAGAGAGAGAAAGACAGTTGGACAGACAAAGGAGTTGCTAAAGATCAGGCTGGGAGGGTGAATAGTTGTTAATGGGGGCTGTTAGTGACTAACAACAGGGGGGTGTGTAATGGCAGGCGTTATGGTAACAAGGCCTGGTGTGTGGGGTAGCGGGCTGGGACATGGGAGAGTTTAGGCCCTGAAATAATTGAACTCAATATTGAGTCCGGAGGACACTATGGTCTCCAAGCAGAAAGTGAGGTGTTGTTCCTTCAGCTTGCGTTGGGCTTTGCTGGAACACTGCAACAAGCCACAGACAGAGATGTTGGCCAGGGAGCGGGGTGGTGCGTTAAAGTGGCAGGCAACAGGTAGTTCAGGGTCTTTTTTGCGAGGAGAATGTAGACGCTCTGCGAAGCGGTCACCGAGTCTATGCTTCGTTTCCCCAATGTAGAGGATGACAGAGTTAAAAGCACTGATGATTACTCAATATTTAGTACCTTCTCACATACTGAAGTAGTTCATGCTGTATGCATCAAGTCATGAACAGTATTCTGGTTTGGGTACACAAGGGGTAAGTAATATTCTTGATACCGAAGTGCCAAATAATGACCATCTCCAATAATAGATAATCTAACCATCTCCCCTTTATTTTCAACTGCATTTTCATCGCTGAATCCATCTTTATCAAAATCCAGGGGGGTTACCATTGACCAGAAACTGAACAGGACCAACAATAAAAAAGAATGTCAGCTTCCAACCTCTGAACCAGGAGGCCCACTTTCAAGTCTCACCTTCTCTAGAGGTGTGTAATAACATCTCTGAGCAGGTTGATCAGGAAAATATCTAAAATGAATATTGCCGCCAGAGCAGTTCAAAGGTAGGAATATTCTGTGGTGAGTAACTTGCATTCTGACTTCCCATGGTATGTCTAATATTTACACGTGTGATGGAACATGCCTGATGACTATAGCTCCAACAACATTCAAGAAGCTTGACACCATCCATCTGAAAACAGCCTGCTTGATTGGAATTGCTTTTACGATCTTGAACAATCACTCCCTTCACCATCGATCAAGTGGCAGTAGTGTGTACCACCCACAAGATGCATTGCAATAGTTCAATGACAGAACGTTCCACATGTGCCCTTTCCACAATCTATTAGGCTATGGGCAATGTAGGAACACCACAACCTGCCTCAAAGTCACACACAATCCTGACTTAGAGCTCTATCATTATCCTTCTCCGTCACTGAACCAAATTGTGGAACTTGCTCCCTACCAGCGCTTTGGGTGTAGCTACACTATGTGAACTGCAGTGGTTCAATAGGACAGTTCAGAACCACCTTTCCAAGGGCAAAAAGGATTAAATAACAAATTCTGGCAGAGCCAGTGACACTCTCAGCCTATAAATGAACAAAGAGAAAAAATTTTAATGTTACTCCATCTGAGTGATTGTTTCTGTGTGTCACAGCATGAGTTCTTGTGTATATTCGAATATGTCTGACTGTGTCATGGCATGCCTGTGAATTCTGCTGTATCTCTGTCTTAGTGTGTGTTTCACTGTGTCAATATGTGAGAATTTGTTCAGATGTATCTCTGTGCTGTGTGTGTTTAGTTCTGTTACTGTCTGAATGCAAGTATTGGTGTACACTTGAAAGTGTTTTTCAGTCTATAACTGTTTGAGATTGAATGTATCTCTGAATGAGCGTGTTACTGTGTGAACGTGTACACCTATCTCTGAATGTGTCTTTTGGTTAATCACTATGTGGGCATGAGTATTTGTGTATTTCTGTTTGTGTGTTTTAGTGTACTTCTGTGTATAAGCGTTAGTTGCGGTACAGTATGCAGTATCCCTGAGTGTTTGTTGCCGTCTGTTTCATTGTGTATATGTAATTTGCAGTTTATCTAAGTGTCACTTCTAGCTTTTTGCTAAGCGTGTGTTGAATATAATCAATTTCACTGTGTCTGGCTGTCTGTGGTTGTGTTCCAATATATCTTTAGTGAGATTTTTACTGTGCTTCCACCTGAGTGTGAATGACCTATTTTCAGTTTATGTTAATCTCAATCTGATTGTATTGCTTCACATTTCACTGTATCTTTGAGTGGGTGTTGTGGTGTGTTAATTCCCTTCCATACTGATGGCCCTGCAATATGTAGATCTTCTGCTTTCTTTTGCAAATATTAATCAGCCTAATGATGGTATCTCCATTCTGAAACACCCTCACAATCTCCTACCTGTCTCAGAAGTGTCCACTTCTGGTAGTGGGGCTGGCATCTGCCAGGCTGTGAGCTTTCTGATTGGACCTACCACCTCAAGAACCCACTACCAGTTCTTAATCCGATAGTGAAAATGGAGATAACCTCTTAATTAGGAGCCTCCTGGAAGATTGACGCAGTAGCTGAGCAGGATTTGGATCTGGAAATGGACTTCAAGCCCCATTCTCACTTTCAGCGTCAGAGTCAGCAACACAGTAAGTGTGAGATTCATTCTGTGTCTTCTTTTGAGTGTGAGTTATTAAATGTGTTCCTTCCTATATTTCCGTGGTTATGCATGGGCATGTTTAAGATAGGACTATCATATTTATGAAGTCAGTTCTTGAAGACATGTATACCTAGTGTACTGACTGTCAGCATTCCACAGGAACCATTTCCTCTGTGACACTCTGATCCATTCCTCCATAATTTCTAATTCTTCCTTACTCCCTCCATGGCACCTTCCCACGCAAATACAGAAGATGTAAAACTTTCCTATTCACCTCCTCCCTCATCACTGTCCAAGGCCCCAAACACACCTTCCAGGTGAAGCAACATTTTACTTGGACTTCTTTCTGTCTACTCTGCTGTATTCACTGATCACAATGCAGTCTCCTTTACAATGGCAAAACCAAATGCACACCGGGTGACCACTTTGCAGAATGTCTCTGCTCTCTTCAAAGGAATGATCCCGACCTTCCAGTTGCTTCCCTTTCAATAAACCTCCATGCACATATGCAAAACATTGTTGTCCTGGACATGCAACAATGTTCCAACAAAGCACAATACAAGCATGAGCAACAACACCTCATTTTTCACTTAGGCACTTTTACGGTCTCTAGTGGTCAATACTGAATTCCATAACTTCAGAGCATGACTTCTCTGATAACAAGGTGTACAGCTGGATGAACACAGCAGGCCATGCAACATCAGAAGAGCAAGAAGGCTGATGTTTTGGGCCTAGACCCTTCTTCAGATATGGGGGAGGGGAAGGGGATTCTGAAATAAATAGGGAGAGAGGGGGAGGCGGATAGAAGATGGATAAAGGAGAAGATAGGTGGAGAGGAGACAGACAGGTCAAAGAAGCAGGGTTGGAGCCAGTAAAGGTGAGGGTAGATGGGAAGGTCAGGAGGGGATAGGTCAGTCCAGGGAGGACAGACATCTGTGACCTCTGTGTCCTCAATTTGTCTTTAATCCTCCAAACACCCCCATCACACCCCCCGTACACACGCGCACATAAACGTGCACACACAGACACACACACGCGCGCACACACACACACGCATGCACATACACACATGCACACGTGCACACACACATGCACGTACGCACACACGCACACACACACACACCCACACATGTCTTATTTCCTTTGCTCTCAGCAGAGTGGACTCATTTTCTCCCTTTCAGACCTTCACTTTATACTCTTCTTACATCTTTATCTCATCTTCACCATTATGAGCCAGTCTTTGTCTTTGGTTCTGGCCACCCTCAAAATCTGTTCCACTTGTTCCTCCTCCCCTCTTCCAATAGCATTAAATAGAACAAAAAAAAATTTTAAGTCCCTTTCAGTTCTGAAGATGAATTATATTGGACTCAAAACATTTACTTTGCTTTTCTCTCCACAGATGCTGCTAGACCTGCTGAGTTTCTCAATGACTTTCTGTTTTTATTTCAGGTTTCCAGCAACTTCAGTTTTTTAATTTATTCATGGGATGAGGGCATCGCTGGCCTAGCCAGCATTTATTGCCCATCCCTAATTGCCCAGAGGGCAATTAAGAGTCAACCACATTGCCGTGGGTCTGGAGTCACATGTAGGCCAGACCAGGTAAGGATGACAGTTTCCTTCCCTAAAGGATATTAGTGAACCAGATGGGTTTTTCATGACAATCAACTCATGGTCACCGTTAGACTCTCAATTCCAGATTTTTTAAAAATTGAATTCAATTTCCACCATCTGCCATGGCAGGATTAGAACCCAGGTTCCCCAGATTAATAGCCCAGTGATAACACCACTAGGCCATTGCTTTCCCAAATGCAGTATATGCTTCTATTGAATTTGAGAAGGAAGTACATTTGGAATTCTCTCTGTCTTCATGTATATCACATCTCTATACTGAGAATGTATCCATACTTGCAAATAGAAGCAATAACAACAAAAATCAGCATATGTAAAGCTGCAATCCCCTGCAGGAGGCAACAGAACTTTTCCAATAAAGAGGCAAGTTTGTAAGAGAAAGGGGAAAAAGGAAGCGAGATAGAATGGCTTACTGGGGAACTAAAGGCAGGCCTGAAGAGCACTATGATGTGATTTTTGAAAGCAGGGATATGAGATGACAAGCTTGAGGGAAGTAGGTGGGGAGTAGCAGAGGGCAAGAATGCAAATGGCTATACAAGTAGCAAAGGAAAGGGGAACGAGAGGTTGATGAAAAGCCTGATGTTAAGAGGACAGCAAGCTTTGCACTGGATTAAAGCAGGAGATGGCAAATAGGCTGAAGAGATTAAGAAGCAAAGGGGAGACTTTCTGATATTGGTGTACCTGCATTGACAGCATATTTAATCAGAGTCCTTTGTAGGAGAGTATGTATGAGAAAGACTGCCAATCCTTCAACATATGTCCGACATGAAATGTTTTCAAATGTCAATGTAATTTCAACTGTGTACGTAGCAGAGACTATGTGTGAATGTATACGGCTACCACTGAATGTTCACTTGTTACTATTAATGGCAGGCTTTTGCTGTAAGTATCAGATTGCAAAGCATATAAGCATATCTGTAAAGGTGTTAATATCAGAAGGTTTAATATTCCATTAATGTACATGTTTGTTTCTTCCAGTGTGTCCATGAAGGTGGCTGTATCAGGTTGTGTAGGCATTCCATATTGGATAAATGTTTATATAAGGGGAAAAAAGGTGTCAAAACTATTATCAATGTGTCTGTAAGGGTGATTCATTCAATATGTGAAGGTACCAATCAGTTGGTCTGTGTATATATTTATTTCATGCAAGAAGGCTTGCATAGAATTTGGGAGGAGTTTCTGTATAAGATGTGAAGTGTTTGTATATATGCATGTGAGATGATGCTGTATATATCAGCGTGAGGGGTTTATGTAGGAGGCTGTCTACATTATTATGAGGAACTTGTCTGTATCAATCCAAGGGGTTTAATGTGAATCAGTGCAAGTGGTTTATGCCTGTCAGTGTGATTGTTGTGTGATTTTCAGTCAGAGGGGTCTGTGTATATCGGTGTATTGAGCTGAGTATATCATCTTGAGAGGACTGTTCATACCAGTACTAAGTGTCTTTCTTTTATATCAGTGTTACAGTTTTTTGTTTATCAATATGAGGAGTTGTGTGTACCAATATTTGAGCACTGTGTACATCAATATAATCTTTATTTGTGTCGATAGGGATGATAAAATATTTTTATTTGAGGCTTTTTCTCACTTGTTTATAACAATGTGCAAGGATTTGCATCCATCACGCTCAGAATGATTCAGTTGCTGCATACTTGTGTTTATTATCAGCTTCTGAGCTAGGAGACACCAGTTGTGGTGTATAATAACATCTCTGAACAGATAAGTTATAAAATATCTATAATAGTTATTGCATCAGTATGTTTTGATATATATAGAATCCCTACAGTGTGGAAACAGGCCCTTCAACCCAACAAGTCCACACTGAACCTCAGAACATCCCACCCAGACCCATCCCCCTAAACACTACAGGCAATTTAGCATGGCCAAACAACCTACCCTGCACATCTTTGGACTGTGGGAGGAAACCAGAGCACCCAGCAGAAACCCACACAGACACAGGGAGAACATGCAAACTCCACACAGGCAGTCACCCAAGGGTGGAATTGAACCCAGGTCCCTGGTGCTGTGAGGCAGCAGTACTAACCACTGTTCCACCATGCCACCCTATGGTGCTCATACCTGTGTGTGAATCTGTTTATATCAGTGCGCTCAAAGTTTGTTTATTTTACTATTCAATTCAGTGTTTGAGGCTGTTTATATTAGTGTATTAAGGCATTTATATCATTTATATAAGGTGTTCTTAATCTTTTAAAATATTTCATGCGCATAGTTTTCCATATTAGTGTTCAGATGGATACATTACCTTCTTCATATTACTGTGTCTGAGATTTGTTTGTATCAGTGAGTGCAAAGCCAACTTTTTCAATTTATGGGTTTTTGCTGTAAGTGTGCATGAAGTGTTAATGAGTGATTGAGGAGATTTTCGTATCAGATATTTTTAACAGGTTTTTATACCAATGTGCTAGACAATCTTTCCATCATATTGTCAGGGTATTTATGTGACAGATTTTATCTGTGGATGGAGTTTACATTAATATGTTAAGAATGTTTCTGCTAATGTCAAACTCATGCTATCTCTCCAGAAGCACCATCATTGAATCCTCAAATCAATGTTTTCATAGTGGCTCAGTGGTTAGCACTGCTGCCTCACAGCACCAGGGACCCGGGTTTGATTCCAACCCTGTGTGACTGCCTGTGTGGAGTTTATACATTCTCCTGTGTCTATGTGGGTTTGCTCTGGTTTCCTCCCACAGTCCAAAGATGTGCAGGTTAGGTGGGTTGGCCATGCTAAATTGCCCTATAGTGTGCAGGTTAGGTGGATTGGCTATGGAAAATACGGTGTTACAGGGATAGGGTAGGAAGATGGGCCAAACAACCTGCTTCCACACTGTGGGGATTCTATAAAGGTTTGCCCTGCTACAGAAATGGCTCTTAACAAATTCATAAATGGCATTCTGTGTGAGTGTGACAAACGTAAACTTGGCCATCTCAACCTATCTGCAATCTTTGACACAGTTGACAATACTGTCTTCCTCCTATGCCAGCCCACTGCCATTCAGCTGGATTAGACTTTCTCACCTTGTTCCATTCTAATCTCTCAAACTACAGCTAGAGAATCACTTGCAATGGCTTCTCTTCCTGTTCTTGCACACTACCTTTAGTGCCCCTCAATAATCACCTTCCCTTCCCCATTTCTCAACTGTCCCTCAGCAACATTCTCCAACAGCACCAGACCAGCTCCACCTTACCATCGCCTCCCTTGATCCTCAATAATGTTCCTAAATGATCAGATAGATTATCTCATGACTAGAGATTTCCTTCAATAACACTATAAAGACTGAAGCCATGTCTTCGTTGTACTATGAACTCCACTTACTCGCCAATGACTCCAGCCATCCGTCTGGCAATAGATTCAAGGAGATTGAACCAGTCTGTTTACAATCTTGGTGTCATAACTGATCCCCAAGATGACCTTCTGACCACGTATTCAGACCAGCACTAAGACATCATTCAACCTAGCCTCTACCCCATCCCAATGCTGCGGAAACCCTCCACCATCTTTGTGACTTTGTATAATTGAATATTCTACTACACTCTGGCTGGTCTGACACATTCTACCCTGTGCAAACTTGATTTCATCCAAAACTCTACTGTGTACCAACTCACACCAAGTCCTGTTCACCCATCACCCATCACCCATACGCTCTTTAACCTAAGTTGGTTCCTCATCAAGAAATGACTTGATTTTAAAACTCATGTCCCTATTCTCAAAAGCCTCTCTAGGCCCTAACTCTGTAATCTCCACTAGCTCCACAGCTCTCCAAGGTATCAGAACTGTTCTAATTCTTGCCTTTTACACATTCCTGATATTAGTGCTCCACTATTGGTGACTATGCCCCCGGTTGCCTGTGCTGCACACGCCTTTTACACACTCTTGTCTTTTTACCTGCCTTACCTGCTGTAAGGCACTCCGTAAAATGCATCCTATTGACTGAGACTTTGGTCATTTGCCTGATATCGCCTTCTGTGGTATCATATCTTGTTTTATAATATTTGTGAAGTGCCTTAGAACATTTTAATAAGTTAGATGTATAATGTAAATACAGGTTGTAATTTTACTTCTTTGTGTTTGATCTCAATGTCTTAATTGGAGTAGGTGAGAATATGTGTGAAGGTGTACCTGAGGTATATAATCTATGCATTTTGTATCAGTGTATTGAGGGTGTTTGCATATATGTGCACACCTTGTTGCCAATCCAGGCCTGAGCACAATAAATCAATTGTCCTTTCTGTAGTTCTTCTTCTCCTTTTCGTCTTTCATTCATCAGGCTTCCCCCTACCTTTAACATCAAATTCTCCCTCATTACAACTCTTAGCCTTCACCCCTCTTCATTCTGCTTCATCGCCTTCTACATGTCTGGAACCCTCAGCCACTTCCTTCCTTTGAAATCCCTGGCCAGCCTGTTTTGACGTTTGCTCCTGTATGATATTTACAGGATACAGCAATGCATACGTTATCCATCATGACATAAGAAACTAGTTGTGGATGACATGGTACTGAAGAAGCCAACAGACATTTATTATAACTCATTAATAAATATAAATATTATTTTTACAGACACATCAGCGTCTGGGCTCACATTTCGTTACAACGAGAACTATGCTTCCATTAGTGTGTCATGCTCCTAGTTAAGATGGAGTCTGCAATCTTTATATCTTCAGGCCCCATGCTATAATAGTGATGAGGGTGGTGAGATATTTCTATTGTACTTGCTCTGCAAACACAGTTAAGTACATTTTTAATAATACTATCCATGTGATGCTGGAATAGGTCTGGGTTTACCGACAGGCCAAATGGTAACCATTGGAAACAGTACTGTCCAAAAAGTCTCCTAAATGTCATCAGCTCTTGGGATTCTTTTGCATTTAGATTTGAAAAGAATGTTGTTTTGAAAAAAAAATCAAGATCTAATTCTTCCAGTATTGCTATTTTGCATGTCCACCTTTTTGAGTGAAAGATTGAGGTGCCTCTAGCCATACTGTTATGGCGCCAACTTTCTTTAAAACACACATGATCAACCTCCTGAATTCCACCAGCTAGCTTTATCTCACTCAGTTCTAGTCAAAGCTTCTGCTGATATGAACACTGCACTTCCTTGGAGGTTCAATGAAAGTTTTATCATATCCTTGAGATGCAATACGACATTATACTGAAAATTGCTGATTTCATGAACTGGTCCAGGTTGAGGCATTTGAGATCATTGTCTGATTCAATTGCACCATGTGTGGTTTGTCTGTCCCACCAGAGTGGGTGCGGTTTGAACCTCATGAATTGTGACTACACCGAGACCTGTGCATTTGGGTAGTCCTGCTACTGCTGGACTGTTGGTACTTTTTAAATTCACTTGTGAGACATGAGTGTCAATGGCTGGCCAGCATTTATTGCCTGTCCCTAGTTGCCTTTGAACTGAGTGGCTTGCTAGACCATTTCAGAGGGCAGATGAGAGTCAACCGCATTGCTGTGAGTCTGGAGTCACATGTAGCCAGACCAGGTGAGGATGGCAGATTTCTTTCCCTGAAGGACATTAGTGAATGAGATGGATTTTTCCGACAATCAACAATGGTTTTGTGGTCATCAGTAGATTCTACCACATAGAGGCTTTCAAGAAGTCAAGATGAGCTTGTATATTGGTGTATGTGGTATTGTGTATTACTGCAGTGTGATTCTGCCAGTGCAGGGAATTGATGATCTGTTATACACCGTCAGACTTTCTCTCATAGGTTGTGCCATGGAGCTGCATTAGCTGAGATACATGTTTTTCAGAATAGATTGTGATATGTTGTTGCTATCTCTGTGTCCTGATTTTAACTTTTCATGAGTATCATCCTGCCTTTTCGGGACATACGAAATTAATAGTTGTAAAAAGTCTTGATCACCTGATACCATTGACAGGGCATGTGAGGTTAACAATATGGGAAACTTGGCCATCATCTGAAATTTGTCTTTCACTTGGTTGAATCCTAATTTCATTGATGTGTTTGTACCTGTGAACTTTCTTAACATTTTACTTGTGGCCATTGGTCATCTGTATTTTGTTCTGGGATCTGACTTGGCCTATGGAAGCAAATTTCCTGCAATACTTTCATACTTACATCCATCCTCAAGTAATGCATCAATGATATAGCAATTTCTCTTGCCCGAAGGATCCTTCCACACGGCTTTAATTGGTGTACAAGCAATGACTATGCCAATGAGCCTCTGATAGTTCTTCTTCAGAAAAGTCACACTTTTGCTGCATCATCCTCTGATATAATGGTCAGTAGAGTCCTGAAGTTGCTGTCTATTAGAGTTGGAGTCAAGTTAACTTTTGCCTTAAACTAGTCTCCAAGACCTTGTCAAAACCTTTTGCAAATCTTTCTGATAATCAATAGAAATATCAGGCATGTTAATTCTATGAAGCCCCACCCTGAAAATCATAAGCAAGATTTCCAGAACTCTCTGCTTGTGATAACCTAGTACTTCATAGTAGAATATGGAACTGCATATTGTTTGAACAATTGTAGTTCAGTAAATATATAATTAGATAGCCAGTCCATAAGTAAATGGTTGCCTTCTGTTTCCCTTTCTAAAAAGTCTAATTCTTTTTTGGAATTAGACCACAGTGCAATGTTTGTTTTTTTAAAACTGGTTTCCTTCTCTTTTTATGGTTTTTTTCCTTTTTTTAAACTTTTGTTTCCATTTATTTTTCTTATTGCTACTCCTTTAAACTAATACCCAGGGTTCAAACTAATATGGCAGGGTGGTGGGAACCAATGTAGGAAGTCAAAAGGAAGTAAAGTGGGGACAGAAACAAAGAACAGTGAGGGGAAAAGTGTAAGGCAAAGAAACCAAAGACAAAAATCAAAAAGGGCTACATTTCACAATGATTCTAAAACAGCAACAAACGTGAAAAAATGAGCCTGAGGGCTATGTGTTTCGATGCAAGGAGCATTTGTAATAAGATGGATGATGTAATTCGGATCACAGAGACATGGCTCCAGGGCGACCAGGGATGACAATTCAATGTCCAGGATTATGCAATTTTCAGGAAAGACAGACAGGAAGGAAAGGAAGGTGAGGTAGTGTTGCTGGCTAAGGAGGAGATTAACACAACAGTAAAGGATGAAATTAGCCTGGACAATGTGGAATCTGTATGGGTGGAGCTACGGAATACCAAAGGAAAAAAGACATCAATGGGAGTTGTGTACAGACAAGAAAACAGTAATACATGATGCTAGGGACCGTATCAAACCAGAAATTGGAGATGCATGCAATAAGGGTACACCAGTTATTATGGATAGAATGGATAGAAATAGCGGATGCTTTGGTGATCATTTTCCAGCAATCTGTAGACTCTGGAAGAGTTCCAATGGTAGCTAATGTAATGAGACAATTTCAGTATAGGAGTAAGAATGTCTTACTGCCGTTACACAGAGCCTTGGTGAGGCCATACTTTGAGTATTGTGCGCAATTTTGGTCTCCTAGTCTGAGGAAGGACATTCTTGCTATTGAATAAGTTCAGTGAAGGTTCACCAGACTGATTCCTGGGATGACAGCACTGACATATGAGGAAAGACTAGATGAAAGAGGGGGAATCTCATAGAAACGTATAAAATCCTGATGAGACTGGACAGGCTAGATGCGACAAGAATGTTCCCAATGTTGGGGAAGTCCAGAACAACAGGTCACAATCTAAGAATAAGGGGTGAACCATTCAGGATTGAGATGAGGAAGAATTTCTTCACTGAGAGTTGTGAACCTGTAGCATTCTCTCCCACAGGAAGCAGTTGGAGTCAGTTTATTAGATATATTCAAGAGGAAGTTGGCCGTGGCCCTTGCGCCCAAAGGAATCAAGGAGTATGGAGAGAAAGCAGGAAAGGGATACTGAAATTGCGTGAACAGTCATGATCGTATTGAATGATCGTGCAGGCTGGAAGGGCCAAATGGCCTACTCCTGCACCTATTTTCTAAGTTTCTATGTTTACTGGCCATAGACCCTTCAAGAGTGTTGGTTTATGAAATACAGGCTTGTTGTTTAAAAGTTGCAGGCTTGTAGTTTCAGGTTTCAGTGACTAGATGGTGTTCATTCGAAATAAGAAATTATTGCGTTATATGGATTCTTTTCTATCTTGGTGTCAATTTGAAGAAATGAAATAGTATAACCAACTGAGATCTGGACAGAGGTAAGGTTTCTTAGTATAGAGAAATGCATTTTAGTTTCATGAAGGCTGTATTTTGTCGTATGAGAGTTTTGTAGCTGTGCCGTCAAATCCATTTAATTTCCCGTTGTTAAAAAAAATGGAACTGCAGGCTGTTGGGTGTTTTTGAAGGAGATGGAAAACTCACAGGTACAGGTCTGCATAATTTGCATTTGATTGTATTGGTATCTACAGCCTTTTAATATTAAGGGACTCTTAGAAATTTCTTAAATCTTGATGGAACTTTGATTTCAAGAAAGAACTTAGTTCTATCTTCTGGCTGGTCAATGCCTTTTGTACAGATCTGTATAGCCATCTGATATTCACAGAAGCTGATGCTGTTGATTGTTTGAGGTCTTTGATATCCAGGACTTTGCCCAGATGGTCTTGAGCTAGTTTTCCAAATGTTTGTCGCTGAGGTCTTAGAGCCATTTCCAGCAGGATACCTTACTTGATGCAGCAAAGCTTATGTCATTCCTCATAATGTACGAAATTAGGCACAGGAGGCTTCAAGTGAAGGTGACTGATAAAGATGAAGAGAAAGGACAAAGCAGTAGTGCTTAAGAGTGATGCAGGGTGAGTGTGGCAGGAAGGGACAGAGCATACAAATATAAGAGTTCACCAGCAAACACAGGTAGTGTAAGGAAATGGTAAAAATAAATAACTAAAGGCTCTTTAACTAAAGGATCTTCATCACTTGTAACAATATTGATGAATTGAAAGTCCAAATAAAAATAAATGAACTTAAGACTGCCTTTAAAAAGACATGGTTGCAAAGTAACCATGGTTAGAACCTAAACATTCAAAGGTATTTGATATTTCAGAAGAACGGGAAGACAACTGTAAAAAAAGAAAATTCACACCAAACAACTGCATCTCCCAGTCGCTAACCATTTCAATTCCCCCTCCCACTCCTTGGATGACATGTCCATCCTAGGCCTCCTACAGTGCCACAACGATGCCACCCAAAGGTTGCAGGAGCAGCATCTCATATTTCACTTGGGAACCCTGCAGCCCAATGGTATCAATGTGGACTTCACAAGCTTCAAAATCTCTCCTCCCCTAACCACATCCCAAAACCAGCCCAGCTCGTACCCGCCTCCCTAACCTGTCCTCCCACCTATCCACTCCTCCCACCTCAAGCCCCACCCCCATCTCCTACCTACTAGCCTCATCCCACCCCCTTGACCTGTCCGTCCTCCCTGGACTGACCTATCCCCTCCCTGACTCCCCACCTACACTCACCTTTACTGGCTCCAACCCTGCCTATTTGACCTTTCTGTCTCCTCTCCATCTATCTTCTCCTTAATCCATCTTCTATCTGCCTCCCCCTTTCGCCCTATTTATTTCAGAAGCCCCTTCCCCTCCCCCATTTCTGAAGAAAGGTCTAGACCCAAAACGTCAGCTTTCCTCCTCCTCTGATACTGCTTGGCCTGCTGTGTTCATCCAGCTCTACACCTTGTTGTCTCAGATTCTCCAGCATCTGCAGTTCCTACTATCCCAGAAAAGAAAATGAGTTGGGTTAATAAAGGATGAGATCAGTAAAGTTGTGAAAAATGATTTTGATTCAAAAGGATCAAGATGTAGAGTAGCCAAAACAGAAGTTATTGACGGAAGTAGCCTATAGATCCTGTGACAGCAGCTACGCTGTTGGACAGAATATAAATTGATAAGTAATATAGACTTATAAGAAAGGAACTACAATAACAGTGAGCTATATCAATCTTACAAATTTAATAAATCTAATGGACAAAGGTAGCATGGAGGATGAATTGAATGTGTTTGGGCCAAGATGTCAGGGTAATATGGATCAATATATTCTCAAACAAAGCAGGGAATAGGATATCTTTGATATGGCAATTACAAAGAGGTAAAATGATCTCAAAGTAAAGGACTCTCTCAGTAAGAGCAATAGTAATGCAATAAAATTTCACCTTTACTCTGAGGTTGAGAAATGTGGGTCTGATACTAGAATATTAAACTTAAGAGCAATTACAAGGATATAAGGTCAGATTTTTCTAAGGTGGATTAGGAAAATAGGTTAATATATAAGATGGTAAGGAACCAGTCACAGACATTTATGGAGTTATTTCATGACTTCTCAACAATGTTACATTCCATTGAGGTAGAAAAATTCTATGAAAGGGCAGTACCATTCATGGCCAACTAAGGAAGTTAAGGTTGGCATAGAATTGAAAGTAAAGATTATAATGCTGCATGGATTACTGGCAGGTCAGAAGATTATGAGAAGTTTTAGAGACAAGCAATAGAGAACTAAAAGGATAACAAAGCAGGAAAAGTTCTTGTATAATGGAGACTTAGCCAGGGATATTTCAAAAAAAGTAAAAGCTTCTAAAGTGTTTAAAAAAGAAGACAGTGGGTGTGGTTCCCTTAGAAGTTCAGACTATGGAATTACATTTGGGAAATGGTAGAAACTTTGAACAGAAGTTTTGCATCTGTCTCCAAATTAGAAACCACTAAGCATCCCAAATTGGGAAAATAATCTAGATGCAAATTAAAATAATTACTATCAATAGAAAAAATATGCTAAGAAAATTAATGGAACCAAAGTCTGTAAAGTCCCTTTGACGTGGTGGTCTGCATCCTAGGGTCTTTAAATAAGTTGCTACAGAGATAGTGGATGCATTGTTGCAATTTCTCACAATTCTCTAGATTCTGAAAATGGCTCAGCGGTTTGGAAAACAACCATAACGCTATTGAAGGAAAAAAAGAAGATACAGTACAAAAAGCTTGGGTGTCATTGTATTACAAAACATCAGGATGCAAATGCAGCAAGTAATTAAGAAGGCAAGTAGCAAACTGACATTTCTTGCAAGAGGGATGGAACATAAAGTAGCAAGCCTTGTTACAGCACATTGGTCTGACCTTACCTGGAGTAGTTTGTAAATATTTACAGATGGCTATAATTCCTTTGACAGCAGTTCAGAGAGAGCTCACTAGGATAAGTCTTGGGATGAAGGGGCTGCCCTTTAAGGAAAAATTATGTAAATTGAGCCTCTACTCATTGAATGGTAGAAGAATGGGGTGTGTGGTGGGGCAGTGTGTGGAGTGGTAGTAATCTTATTGAGATATAGATTCTGAAGGAGCTTCGCAAGGCAGATGATGAGAGGATACCGTATGGAGCTGCAGGAACACAGCAGGCCAGGCAGCATCAGAGGAGCAAGAAGACTGACATTTCGGGTCTGGACCCTTCTTCAGAAATGATTTCTGAAGGAGGTCTCGACCCGAAACGTCAGCTTTCCTGTTCCTCTGATGCTGCCTGGCCTGCTGTGTTCCTCCAGCTCCACACTGTGTTATCTCAGACTCCAGCATCGGCAGTTCTTATTACCTCTGATGAGCGAATGTTTCCTCTCATGCAGGAATCTAAAACTAACTGGCAGAGTTTATGAATTAATTCATTAATTAGCTTTATTGAAGCATGTACTCAAATGAGTACAGCACCATCTTAGATAAAACGATGCCTAGGTGCAGCTTCTTCAGTTGCAGATTAGTTACAGTGTAACTAATGTCACCAACACATGGTGCCATTTTAGGTACAGAGTACCTACATATAATCCTTAGTTACATATTAGACAAATGAAGAAAAAGAAAGTTACATTACAGCCACACACAGTATAACAATAGGCCAGAAAAACAAGAAGTAATTTAAAAAGACAAACATCACGGCCTCTCTCCACGAGCCCTCCACAGCAGGCCAGCACAGGAGACATCTCTATGGTCTGACGGCTGGTGCCACCACGCACTAGGCTGCTACTGCCACCCTCCACCCTGGGCCGCTGCCATCACGCTCCACCCTGAGCCACTGCCATGACGCTGCACCCTGGGTCACTGCCATCACGCTCCACCCTGGGCCACTGCTCACTGGTCACTGGCATCCCCGCTCTGGGCTGTCGACTGCCGACCCCACTTCAGAGGCTGGGTGTCTGAGGCTGACAGTGTGAGAAGAAAGAAGAGGAGAAGAAAATCACAGAAGGGAGGAAAAGAGGGAGGAAAAAAGAAAAAGAACAAATGAGCTTCAGATGGAACGTCCTACGCCACTGCCATCTTGCAGTAAGAAATAAGGGCTGTCCCATTTAAGATAAAGATGAGGAGGAATTGTTTTCTCTGAGGGGCATTAGTGTTTAGAATTCCCTTCCACAGACAGCAGTGGAGGTTGGATCATTGAACATGTTCAAGGCTGAATTAGAAGATTTTTGGTTGAAAGGGGACTGAGGGGTTATGGGGGAAAGGTGGGAAAGTGGTGTTAAGGCCAGATTCATATTAACAATGAACTTATTGAACTGTGGAGCAGACTCGATGGACTGTTTGGCCTGCTTGGGCTCCTACTTATCTTTTTTTTATATTTTAAATTAGTCTAGTTTTTCTTTCCATTTTGTGTATACATCACTCTTTCCTGTATTTTGAGTTTGTTGTTTCAACAGTGAATTCATATTAACTATCAATTTTCAACTTCTATAAACTGATTTTAATATCCATGACTTTCATGTTAAAAAGTTTTCAAAAATGAGAAACGCTGACTTTAATACGTCCACAGCAATCATCTGACCTCAGGTTGAGCCAAGCCTCAATAAAAAAAGTATAATCTGGAATTAACATTTATATCAAAAGAGACTGAAACTTACCTAACATGAAGCAACATGTATCTCCTATTTGACTTGTACCTTTATCAGAAGTTCCAATGCTGGGCATTTTAAAAAAATCATCAACCACAATTATCCCACTTGGAGACATTGAACCCAGACACAGGGATACATGAACCAAAACATTTCAAGTAAACTGCTTTGGCAGATCAGGGAGATGAATTTGTAACTGGAACTGGAGAACTCCCTCTCTCTCTCTCTCTCTCTGTTATTTCAGGAATGATAAAGCAACTAGTCCATAGGAGGAATTGGAGAAGTAAGTAAACACCGAGAACTTAAAGAGATTCACAATATTCACACTGTATCTAGGATACCCTAACCAATGATGGTCTCAGATTAAAATAGAATACCTCAATATCACCTGAAGCACTTTAACCTACATATTACCTTATCTTCCTTTTTGTAATGGACATTATCCCCTTTCAAAGTTTGTACTTGTGTTTGTGTGCTTCATGTTGTGTCCTTCATATTTTTCCTTGGGTTGGCAAGTAATAAAATTCATCTTTTTCTTTTGCTCAAAAATCTCCATTTCACCTGGAGAGAAGAATAGTTGCACGTTAGAAAGAATCAAATCATTTTGTTCTGGGTGACTGAAGAGGTTAAAATTGGGGAGCAGATTCACCCTTTCTCACCTGGTTGCAACATTGTGTTAGCATCTCATTGTGAATGTGCACTCTCACATCCCTGCGTTTCTGTGCTTGCATTTTGCAGTTTTATTTAATGTGCGTCCACTTTATACTTTTATTTTTACATGAGTGTGAGTAACCATGTGTACAAGGGAGTTTATATGTGTGTGCAAGTATGCACATCAGCAAACATGTGTGAGACACTGCACAGGTGAGTGCATATATGAGCATACATGTTTGTGAGTGCATGTGCATGAGTGTGAACATGAGTTTATTGTCCATGTGGAGAGTGAATGTGAGTGCGAATATGAGTGTAAATGCGCATGATATGCATGTGGAGATTTTTTTAACCATTGGAGGCAAATCCAACAATGAGACACTGAGTATGCAAGTCCCACCCCTTCTGGCATTTTGTCCAGGCTCTAGAGCATTGAAAAAGATTAATGTCACGCTGCCTTTAGGAGGCAGCCGGATACGGAGCAGATCAATCCCTTTTTGCCCACGTGACAATGAAGTAGCATCAGGAGTGGGTACTACTACTGAAGTGCTGGAGTTAAGTGAATGTAATGAGGGTTTTCTAAGGACAGAAAGGAGACACACTGTCTGCTTATACACTCAAACATGTTGACATATAGACCCATATACGTACTCAAAATCAACCACATAATCTGCACTCACATATACACTCTGATAGTTTTACACATTAACACAGACACAGAACAGAGCGTCTGAGCTGGCACGCTGTCCGGTCCTAGCCCGATCTTTCTCTTCCCCCCCACCCCCAACCTTGGTCTCGATAGTGTTAATTCCTTGTGTTGTGAAGTTAATCCGCTGGTGGATTGACTGTGCACGTCCTATGAATGCGTTAACCATTATCTGCGACTACCCCTGACCATCTGCTGTTGTAGGAAATTCAAAACCCTTGAGATCTACTTATATCCACATCGTAAACGAGAAAAGATGTTTTAATTAAGGGAAATCAGGTTAACTTAGCTCTAATTTACAAGCCGTCTGCTTAATGAATTGTCTGCTGCTCCTCTCTTTGTAGATAGTAAATCTTAGCATCTCATCCGCCACAGAACAGCCAATAATTAGCTAAGCAGGACTTTCAATACCAACTCCAATTTCCTCCAGTAGTTTTAGCTAAAGCTAGACTGGTCACTTGCTTATACAAATTGCCAATTAAATTTGATTGATTTCATGAAAGGGAAATTTATTTTCACTTAACTTATTTCAATGTCTCCCTCTCCCTCCCACGTCCACCTGAGTTCCTTGATCTTTCATCTACACCCTCCGAAGCCGCATGCGGGAGCTCCCGCGACAGCCGCCTTTGTTTGTAAGGAGTGGCTATGATTATTAAAATTGAAACGTGTTTCTCCCTCCAACACGCCCCCAAACAAATAGTGTAAGCCCCAGGATAGGGTCAACTAGTGCCGATTACACTTTTCCTTTCCAAATGCGAAAAGAAACCTTCACCGGCGGCTTGCCATGCCAATCTGTTCTCAAATCATTTAATATCGTTCATTATCCATCTGGCTATATCACACAAACGATTTAATTTGGTGAAGCAGAAAGGGATTCTCCTTCACCGATGAGTGGAAAAGTTACCCAGCGATTGCAGGCAGTGAAATGTTGGCAGTCAGAGAGAGAGAGAGAGAGAAAGGGGAGCATCTGATTCAATCCTTTCCATGCTGTGATTTTTGCAAAGGGCCGTGGAATCTAATCTCCAAGTATAAAACTGGATGCGTATTGAGGAAGCAAGAGGAGCATGTGGAAAAGAGACTCAACACTGCAGTACAGAAACAATAAATACTTTGTATCAACCACAGTGCAATGTGTCTGCTGTGGAATGGAGACCTCTCCTCAGTTCAATGTTTGTGGGGGCAATGAGCATCATGCATTGAACCTTAGGTAAAACACTAAAACTAAGGCACAGCTCATTTATTTACCTGGAGTAAATGTTGTTAAAGCTCAAGATTGGCTTGAAGTTTCCAAGACTTAAAAGATTACATTTCAGGTCACTGCTATGGGTGATACTCAGGATCAAAATAAAAATCAAAGTTATGTCTGAGATAAAAAGGTACTGCAGATGCTGGAGAATCCGAGATAAGAAGCATGGGGCTGGATGAACACAGCAGGTCAAGCAGCATCATAGGAGCAGGAAAACTTGACGTTTCGGGCCTAAACCCTTCATCAGAAAGGTTTCATAACCCTTCATCAGATTTCTGATGAAGGGTTTAGGCCCGAAACGTCAAGTTTTCCTGCTCCTATGATGCTGCTTGACCTGCTGTGTTCATCCAGCCCCATGCTTGTTATCTCAAAGTTATGTCTGTTTCTTTTATTTCAACATGGTTTATTTGTTCCATAATATTATTGGTGCTGAAGTAAATAGGGCTGTTTCAATAGTAGTCAAGGTTAATCCAGTAGGAGCAAACTACTGCAGATGCTGGAAATCACAGCAGGTCAGGCAGCATCCGTGGAGAGAGAGCAAGCTAATGTTTCGAGTCTAGATGACTCTGTCAGAGCTGACGGAGTGCGGAGGGGACAGCATTTAGGGAAGGGGGGGGGGGTTAATCTAGTCTAGTAACTAACAGTCTATTCCTTTCCAGTTGACCACGGAAGGCAGTCTACTGCACGGCCGGACCAATGGTGACAGTCTGGACAGTGCAGGCTCAAGTCAATTGATGAAATCTCTAGGAATGCAGTCAAACAGAATTGGGTCCTTAACTTGGACACAACATCGAGCGTGCAATAACTAATTTGTTCCGCTCTGGGAGACCAAACCATAGTTAAAGTTGATGAAACTTTGATGCAATGCTGTTAATATTCATATTAGTTCATATTCTGACCGCTCCCGAATCCACTTACCGCTAAACAATCAACATCAGGTCCTGGTCTTTTGGCCTTACCTAAAGCATTCCCAGAAATGCGTGATTAAGTGTGGTGATTCACTTGAAGCGTTTATTAGGGAATTTGTGTGTTGTCTAAAAAAAGAAAGAATGCGCTGGATTGATGGTAGGAAGCAAATTGCTTATTCGAATAGCCGGTACAGACACGATGGGTCGAATGGTCTCCTCTGCTCTGGAACTATTTTGCGGTTCAGGGATGCTCCCTTAGCTACTAAGACAGGAAACGGAAAGTGAAAGGACTGTGTTGTGGTGACGCTGTGTGGCATATCGCGGAACTGCAGGCAACTCCAGGAAATCTTATCTCCAAATTTTACCATTTCGTTTAGGTAAGAAACTACGCAAGACGCACGGAAAAAAAGGATTTGTTCTGAGCTGTTCACATGCAAACCATATGCTTCCCTCCAGCACAGAACAATTTCATAAGAGACCGGAAGAGTTTGAGCACTCCATCCAACTACAGAGTTAACTTCGCCTAATGCTCACCATGAAACTCTAGTGAGCATTCCGTATCCCGGTTGCACGTTGCTGCAGAGAGGGAATGCTGAACTGGTGGAGGTTCAGTCCTTCAAATGAAATGTTAACCTGAGGCCTCACCTCTCAGATGGAGATGAAAGATTCCATGGCAGTATAGTTCTGTGCACAATAAACTGTCCATCTCAATCCAATACGCAAAACCAGATGGTCATTAATCCCATTGTTGCTTGTGGGAGCTCACTGTATAGGAATTGGCTGCTGCATTTCCCACAATCCAACAACAATTACACTTCACAACTGATTCATTGGCTGCAAAGCACTTAAATATTGTGAGAAGTAATATATAACTAAATTGGGTCCTTGCTTCTGATGATCACGGAGAAAACAGCTTCTGGGTTTCTTTTCTTTATTGTTCCCACCTGTAACTAGTGGTCTCCTTTCTTTCCATAAAAGGCAGTTACTTTTTTTGGCCAGGGTACAGTTCTACACTGATGGAAATGCTCTGTGTTGACTGGCTCATTAATTACTGGTCTTGTATCAGTGGGAACCGGGTATAGAATCACGGAAACTGACACCCCTTGCTTGGTAACTCAGTTTCCAGTTAGGATTCACTGCACAACAGTTTTTGAGTGGGATTCTCCACCACTGAAGCTAAATGTAGCATCTAGAGATGCTACCATTAGACCATCTAGAGATTACCAAGCACCAAAACAGGAAGAGCCCATTCAGGCCATTTTCAATATTCAACCACCTCACTTATATTTGAGTTTCACCAGAACGGTACAGGAAGCTGAGGGCAGAGTGGTCAGAGTGTGAGTCAGGTGCACTACACCACAGGTGGAGCTGGTTTGGAAAACAATGGTTAGATGTTATCCCTCTGGATTATTATTGTTCAGTTATCCAACCTAAAATCGAGGAGAACCAGCTAGAGAAACCAGACAGTGGTAAACCCTAAACACACAGCCATGCCTGTGAATTGACAATGTGAGAAAATTACATGTGCACAGCTATTCCTGTTGAATGGCTGGCCTCCCCTGGTGAGAAGTTAGCATCCAATTTTCACACATATTATAACTATGGCCAGTTGTTAGGATAAAAATGAATACTTTCTCCTGAATTAAAAATGGTGTCACTTTAATTCTTTAGCATTCATTTCTTTTTCCACCTGCCCATGTTTTTTTTTCCTCTTCTCTCCCTTCCATCTGGGTCCTATATTGCTGTACTTTCACATACTTTTCTCCTTCACTTTCACACATTCATCAACACCTTTTCAAATCGACATTTCTGCCACTCCCCAGGAAGTACAGAGTACTATTATCTTCTGCTCAATTAGCTTACTGCAGTTTCAGTTTAATTGCACAAAGGGCTGAAATTTGATCTGCACGAGTGAATTCACACTCCACCAGGTTCGCTATCGTCTTATATGTTCTTCTTGTCATTGAATCTCACCTCCCCTTTTCTCTCTGCCACAGTTTCTGTTTTACTAACTTTTCCTGTTCACCTTTTTTTAAAAATTGTCTCTGCATTCTCCTTTTCTTCTCTGTTTTCCTTCTGCAAAGTCAGAAGGTTCAGGTTCAAATCCAATCCAGACAGCCTGAGTCAATATAGACCAGAACTCTGGTTCGTAGCACATTTGTGTTATATCCCACACTGGATATTATGTATCAGAGATAAAAAGGTACTGCAGATGCTGGAGAATCCGAGATAACAAGCATGGGGCTGGATGAACACAGCAGGTCAAGCAGCATCATAGGAGCAGGAAAACTTGACGTT
>JAHRHZ010000022.1:23411937-23454403 GCA_024137785.1 Ginglymostoma cirratum | reverse complement strand
CTGCTGTGTTCATCCAGCCCCATGCTTGTTATCCTGGATATTATGTACTCCCCTTATCTGTTGTGTATTCTAAGCTTGTGACTGTTTAATCTCCAAAAGTATGCTGTTTATATCCATGGTCTTTTAGTGCATGAACTTTTTTTTTAAACTGTAGGTTATTTCATACATTATATTCATAGGAGAATAACAAATCTGCCCGTTCTTTACTTTTCCTCATTCTCAAGTGACTGACATCATAGTTGCTTCATCCTTCTAACCCAAAACCCATTACTCTGCACACAACTTTGCTTGTTATCCCCACCCTGCCTGTTTTATACACCATTGCTTGTTAAACCCATATTGAACTGTTGTACACACCCTCTCTGACTGTTGCACAAGCATTGCTTGTTACTATTGTACAATCCATCAATTGATACACTTGCACTGGCTATTGTACACACACATGCTTGTACACCCACCTGGACTGTTGTACACAGTGTCACCTGTGATACCTGTCCTGAGTGTTGTACACAACCTCACTTGTCATAACTGCTCTGACTGTTCCATGAACATCGCTTGTTGCAGCCCCTTTACTGTTCTACTCAGCCTTGCTTCTAACATCCGCCCTGGCTGTTTTACACACCATTGGTTGCCACACCCATTCTAATGTACACAGCTCAGCATGTCACACCTGCTCTGACCGTTGCACAAATGTCGCTTGAACCCCACCTTTACAGCTTTTGTACACATCCTCGCTCGATACACTTGCCCTGACTGATATGTGCACAGCCTCACTTACATCTGCCATGACTGGTTTACACACCACCGCTTGCTACACCCACACCGACTGTTACTTCTTACATCTGCCCTGACTGTTGTACACAGCCTCACTAGTTAAACTTGCCCTGACAGTTGCACACACCATCACTTGTTACAAACCCTTTGACTGTTTTCAACAGACTCGCTTGTTACATCCATGTTAATTGTTTTAAACCCCACCACTTGCTACACCCACTCTGACTGTTGTACACAGCCTCAAATGTCACACCCACTCACGTTTAACACCTGCCTTTACTGTTGTACACAGCTTTGTTTGTTAGACTTACACTGGCTGTTTTACACATCCTCACTTGTTACACCTGCCCGATTGTTGAATACACCTTCACTTGCTACAACCCCTCTGACACTTTTCTACAGCCTCACTTGGTACACCTGCCCTGACTACGATGCACAGCTTTACTCACCACATCTGTCTTGACTGTTTTACACACTATCACTTACTATACCTGCTCTAACTGTTGTACTCACCTTTCCGGTTGCTACACCGATATTGACTGTTGTATACAATTTCAGATGTCTCAACTGTTCTGACTTGTTGCACAAGCTTTGCTTGTTACACCCACCTGTACTGTTATACCCACAATTGCTTGTTATAATTGACTGTTATACACATCCCCGCTTGTTTCACCCACCCTGACTATTGTAGAAGGCTTTGTTCGTTACACCTACCCTCATTGTTGTAAACACCATCACTTGTTACAACTCCTCTATTTTAAACAGTCTCACTTCGTATAACCACTCTGAATATTTGACAAAACTTTGCTTGTTTCACATGCCCTGACTATTTTACATGCCATCACTCGCTACACTTGCTCTAACTGTTATATACAGCCTCGCTGGTTACATTGTGATGATGCTGTTCCTCTTGAGAGAGGTGTTGCCACAGTAGTGCCAGAATGTCTGTTTCAGAAGCAGTGGGTAAACAGTTCAGAGCTCACTGAGTGTTATTTTTTAGATTAGACTGGAGAAGCATGAGTGGATGAAGTTAGGTTCATTCAGATCTAGGGTTTTAGTTTTGTTTACAGTTGGTGTTTGGAGCTACTAGATACAGCTCTCTCTCTACTGCAGCAAAAAGCTTGCGCTCTCACTCTGCTGTTAGATTGGTTCTTCCAGTGTTCATTTCTCCTGGACTGGAGGAGATAGCACATGAGGAAAATCTGTTTGCTGAATTTGCCTTTGCCAAGGGGATGTTCTTGAGATGTTGCTATATTGGAACAGTTGATGATTAGATTTAAATAATATATTATTTTGTTAAGTATTTCAATAGAGTTATGTCAATTCGTTTTTTTAAATGTGTATTTAAGCTGTGTTGTAAGAAAAAAGTGTGCTTCACTTAAAGCCTAGTGGTGGACAAATCAAATCATATCTGGAACACAGCACCTTACACTTGGCACTAAATAAAATAAAAAGTTAGGGTCGAAGCTATCTGCTTGATATATTTTGAAAAGGTTTGCTCTGGTCCATAATAACATCCATTCTGACTATTTTACACACCATTGCTTATTACACCTGCTCTGATTGTTGTACACAGCCTCAAATGTCATACTCGCACTGATTATTGTACATGTATTGCTTGTTACAGTCACACTCACTGTTGTTTATAGCCTCACATTAAACCTGCACTGACTCTTGGACTCAGCTAACTATTATATCCTAACTCTGCTTGTAATACAAACCTATGCTTGTAACAGCCACACTGACTGTTGCATACAGTCTCACTTGTTACACACGTTCTGATGACTTTACATACAGCCTCACATGCCACACCCACACTGACTGTTGCACAAGCATCACTTGTGAGAGCTACACTGACTGTTACACACAGCCTTGCCTGTTTCATTTGCATTGACTGTTATACATGCCATTGCTTGCCATACTCACTAATTCTGTCATACACAGGCTGGCATGTGAAACCTGCCCTGATCTTTGTACAAAGTCTCACTTGTAATACTCGCCCTGACTGCTACTCATTGCCTCATTTGTTACATCCACCTTGATTGTTTTACACACCATTGCTTGCTCGACTCGCTCTGACTGTTGTACACAGCCTCAGATGTCATACCTGCCTTTACTGGTGTACAAGCGTTATCTTACAGCCACCCTGATTGTTGGACACATCCTTACTTGTTACAACAGCTCTGCCTGTTATACAAACCATTGCTTGTTATACCCACCAAGAATGTACTACACACCATCACTTGTTCCACCAGTCCCGAATGATATACATCACCTGCTCATTGTACCCCATTGTTTTAAAACTCAAGGTGTAGTGGTAGGAAATGTGCAGGTTGGGCTTGAGTTTGGGTCAACCACTCTTTAAGACGATTATTTATTGTAGGTTAGTGTTGCTTCCCACAGGTTTGCTGCATTATCTATTGTCCGCCTTGTAGTTCCCTAATGATCTCTGTTGCAGTACAGCCTCTCAGATCATGCACAGTGTCCCTCAAATCCCAGTCCAATCAAACCCACAGGAAACTCTTTTCCACATGTTAGCTGCTACATTGTTGAATATGTCCTAATTCAGAATAGCACAATATGTTACAAAAGCAAAATCTGGAAATGTGAAATAGAAGCAGAAAATGCTGGAAACACTCAGCAGCTCTGGCTGCATCTGTGGAGACAGAAACAGAGTTAATCCTTGAGGTCACTGACCTTTCATCAGAACCTATAACAGTGCAGCACTCACAAACTACCACAAAGTAGTGTCAGGCAAGATTGTTCGTGAATCCTGGATGTGGAACTCAAACTTATAATTTTTTGACTGCAAAGCAATAGCATTATTATTGAGCCTGGGTAACATACTATATAACTGAGTGACATACTGTTTTGAACTTTATATGTAGCCCCAAGACTCTATGCTACACGAGTGCAGACCTCAAAGGTGATAAACATGTGCACACCCTGCCCTCCAGGTTCATGTGTTGTTCAAAGTAGCTGTACCACAGTTGGTGATACGTTACAGTGTCAGGATGGCAGCTCCTTCAAGTTCATGGTCAACATTTAATGCCTAAGCTATTTCTCTCAGTCAGTTCTGATCCCAATCTGAAATTCGGCTTTCATGAGCTCAGCTTTAAAATCAATTAGCCTGTAAATAAGTCATTGCCACTTATTGTTTTAAAACTCAACTTGTTAAATTAAGTATTTCCATGTTTTTGTTTTTAAATCTGTGTTTAATATTAGAATAAATTACCTGAAATAAATGCAAATGTTGACACAAAAACAGCTTAGATTAAGAGATCTTTTTGAACAGTTAACTGGTAACTCTACTGACTACACATGTCACTGTTCTCTGAATATTATTTTCAGTGTGTTCAATATGCATTCCTTCTATAAGGATTTAGGTTTTTGATGCTTGTTACCATGGTTATGACTGTGTTATACCCTCTCCAGGTTTATTTGTGTTACTGTAACTAGTAGTCATGCAGTTTGCTGAGGACACCTACTGGCTTGATGTTTTGCTCAATTGGTTACACAATCTATGTGGATTCCTTAGCTTGGTTGGCTGGACACTAGCTTGTAATGTAGACTATTGCCAAAAATGTCGGTTCAGTCTCCCCACCAGCTTAGGTTTACCGTAAAGGACTCTTCTCAATCTCTTCCCTCACCTAAGGTGTAGTGAGCCTTGGGTTAATAGTTCTAATGAGAGTGATTTTTTTTTAAACACAACCCAATTGCTTTTGTTTCATGTGCAATAGTTTCCAAAATTAAATCCAGGCACCAGAAGGCAGATGTGTGAAACTGATGTCCCAGGATGTTGAGGCATTTATTGCTTACTGGCTCTGGATTCAAATAACTGCAAACCTTCCAAGGCTAGAGCCTCAAACCTTGAGAAAGATTGAAAAGACAGTGTGGCAGATGTATGGAATACGGACTGTTGAATGAGAGAAAAGTGACTGTAATAGCTGTCAGAATGGCTCAATTGGAGCATTCTTACTTCTGTGCAAGATGATTATTGTTTTAACACCAGTCCAGAAACTTGACAAAACAAAATCAGAACTTTGCAGCACAGTTTGCATGTGCTAACTGAACATGGAACTATCCAGCCTGATCCCATTTTCTAGTTCTTGGTCTGTAATCCCCCAGATTACAGCACTTCAAGTGTATAACCATGTGTTCCTTGTTTAATAAAATGACCATTTCATTCAATAGCACCCTTTCAGGCAATGAGTTCCATACACCCACCAGCCTCAGGGTGTAAACAAAATCAACTCCATTTGAATCCTTCTACCAATTACTTTAAATGTACTTCCCTGATCATTGACCTCTTTGTTAAGAGAAATAGATCCTACGTAACTGTTCTATCTAGACCTCTCAAATTTTATTCAGCTCAATTAAATCACCTCTTCTGTGCCAAAGAAACAATTCTAGCCTGTTTAATCTTTCCTCATAGTTAAAACATCATTGTAAATCCTTTTACAATATAGGTAAACATGAACAAAGAAATTTTAACCTCTATATCTGATTATTATATCCAAAACCTTACATGGGCTAAAATGGTTTTTAAAAAGGACAAATACTCACCTAAAATTGCTGCCATGATCAGCTGAGCAGATTGATTTCCTGGACATGCCTCAATGTGCAATAAACATGACCATCTGCATAAAAATGACCATTTTATCGAAAGATATTAAACCCTGGCAATTGTGTCAGTATCAAGAAATTTGTGACTCCTGTTTGAATTCACACTTGTATAACAAGTAAACATACTGGAATTGAAAGCTGCCTCAACTGTTCAGCTTTCAAAGATAATGGAGATGGATTTAGGAATATACAAATAATCCATATTTCAATAGCTGGTTTTAAGCAAAAGAACATAGAGGGAAAAAAGAACATAGATTGGCGACAATAAGGAGTGAAAGATCCTTACTCTCCTTTATGGCCCCAGAAGACAGCCCGGTGAAAAATAAATTGTGAATCAACCATTCACTACAAACTCAAAAAATATCTACATATTCCCTTACTGCCATAGATATGAGTCAGCAAATAAACAGCTGTGGTCTCAGATTAATAATCTAACATCTTAAAAACCTTAAGAACTTTTAAACTGTATAACTTTTATTTTTTTCTGACTGTACCACACTTCCCTTTTTCAACTTACTGCCTGTGCGTGTGTATGATGTTACTTTGTATTATTTCTGTTCCCTTGGGGTTGGTAGGTAATAAAATTCCTCTTTCTTACACTGAAAAAAACCTTACGTTTGGCTCCTGCATTTTGATTTTGTTAACTACATTTTAAATTGATGTGATAACTGCATGGTGAAAAGAAATAAAAATATTGGGTGCCTTCACCTGAGAGTAGTTAAAAAGAGGGGAGCTAAATCACCATTCCTCACCAGGTTATAGCAATTTCCTCTCTACCCTCTTTCGTGAGCGCACATTGTTCCTGCAATGCAGTAAGCAGAACTCGACAATAGCTGTGGCCTAACTTTATTAAAAAACAATGTTTAACTTCGTCTCATAAACCATACTGCATATTTTAATGCATGGCCTTACCTATTTCCCCTACTATCTTTTGAATCCTGTGAATGAGTAGACTGCACAGTCAGACTGAGGGAGATTTCGCCTGAGTGAGACAGAGAGTATCTAGGAATTTAAATCAAAGTGAAAATTTTGGGCAGGAGGGGCAGAACGGTACTTTAATTAAGATCTACCACAAATAAAGTGCTCAAAGTGAGAAGTGAGCTGGAGACGAAATGAGACATGAACCAAAAGGCCTTACTGCACTCAAGACCAACAGCATGACATCCCGTAGGAGCATTTTGGAGAATCATCTAGACTCAAAACATTAGTTTGCTCTCTCTCCATGAATGCTGTCTGACCACTGTGATCTCCAGCATTTGTTGTTTTCAGCATGAGGTCCAGAGTGCAGGGAAAGCAGATGCTTAGATCTTAATCACCAATCCATAAAGTGTAAGTTGAGTGATTAATTTATGTTTAAATCACTAGTCTCCTTTTCTCTCTTTCTGACAAAAGGCTTGTTAAGCTTTCATGGCAAGTTCATGTTTACTCTAAAAGTAACAAATAGTTTTTAACAGTTACAGGATGGCAGGTCAGAAGGGCCATATGGAATGTTTATCCTGCAATATGTGTGAAGTCATGGACATACCATCTGTCCTATACAATGGCTGCACGAGATGTGCTTCTGGTTTAGGAAGCTGAGCCATGGCTGGGGTCAGTGTTGTCTTCCTCCTGGATGCATGACTATGGGGTTAGTGCATATAGGAAGGTGGTCACATTGCAGATTATAAGCATACAGGCAGAGAGGTAATGGGTGACCACCAAGCAGTCTAAGAAATTCAGGCAGGTACTGCAGACATTTCCAGAGTCAACTTTGTTTACTAACCAGGATTCTATTTCAAAAATTGGTGAGGGAGATGAGCCTTTAAGACAATGCAGCCAGACTAAAGCCCATGACATCATGGGTGACTCAGCCACATGGGAAGAAGGAATGGGATTAGTTAGAGGGGATCCTACAGTCAGGGTATCAAACAGGTTTTTCTGTGGCATTAAACGTAACACCAGGATGGTGTGTTACCTCCCTGGTGCCAGGGTCAAGGATGTCAGGCAGTGGCTGGAGGAAATCTATGAAGGTACAGGGTGGGTGAAAGGCATTGAAGTGTTCAATCAAACATGGTCATATTGAATGGTGGGACAGGCTTGATGCCTAAGGGCAAACACTTCCTTTATTGCTCTATGTATCCTACAATTTATTTTGCTTTTGCTTGTCCTGTATGCCCTCCTGAAATGCATTACACAGGGCATAGGAGAAGGTGTACCTTTAAACCTGCACCACCATTCAATAAGACCATTGATGATCCGGCTGTCATCTTAGTTACAGCTACGTCTGCACCTCTGATCCCTGGATTCCCTTGTCCATCAAAAATCAAAATCAAGCCTAGAATAAATTTGAATTTATTGGTCCACAACTATCTTCAGAAGAGAATTCCACACTCTAAATGACCTATAGAGAAAAAAAAATCCCCACCTGTCTTAGTTTGTCTCCAATAACCTCCCCCCCACCACAACAAGAGGATCTGTTCCTCCCAGTTTCTACCATAACCAGTTGCCTCACGATCATAGATACTTCAATAAATGACCTTACACTTCTCTGGATTAAATTCCATTTGCCATTTTTCAGTCACTTGACCATCCATTGATACCATCAGGCAAAAAATTTAAACTGATTCAAGTGTTGTAGTTTGGATGAAATATTAAACTAAGATTCTGCCTACTTTCTTAGGTAGACTATGGCTACTATTCAAAAGAAATCAATTCATCCTGGTGGCCAAGACCAACATTTATACCTCGATCATTATAACTGATAGATTATTTGCTCAACATCTTATTGCAGTTTATGGGATCTTCCTCTGTGGAAATTTGCTGTAGATTCTTACACTACAATGACAACTCATTTCACTTTTGAGATCTAATATGGATAGCTTAAATCATTCTATTATATTTGTCTAAACATTGTGTAATGTCATCGAGGGTTTTGGGAATGATAGAATAGGATTAATCTTCGTGCTAAAGACAGCATTGCTAACATTGTGTGAATTACTTTCGAGAAGTCTAGGTGCAATGCAAAATGGACCGGAATGGGCCTACTCTTCCCAAATTACAAGACTCTGGTAACAACTGGACATGGAAAGGGTGACTGGGTTCAATCCTATCATGGAAGTAAACCACAATACAGGCTAACATTCTTGTGAAGGAATGTAAACATGCCACATGGTCAGAAAAGTTCTTTAAGGGAAGCCATTAATTAAGGCTGCACTTGGATATTTTCCTTCATTCAGAGAATGAATGCCTTGTTGATTTTAGTGTCCATCTCTAATGCCCTTGAGAAAGCGGTGATGAGCTGCCTTCTTGAATCACTGCAGTCCACTGGTGCCAGCAGATCCACAATGCTAAAAGGGAGAGAGGTCCAGGATGTTGACTCAGCAACAGTGAAGGAATGGCAAGATAGTTTCAAGTCACATGTATCTGTTGCACTTGATTTTCTAGGTGGGAGAATTTGTAGATTCAGGAGATGCTCTTTCAGGAGAGTGGGTGAATTTCTGCAGTGCATCTAGTGGATGATACAAGTGCTGATCATATGCACTGGTGGTGGAGGGAACAAATGGTTGAGAATGTGGAGCCGATCAAGCAAACTGCTTTGTCCTGGATGAAACTAGGCTTTGAGTGTTGCTGGAGCTGCATTTATCCAGCCAGGTGGGGAATATTCCATCACAAACAGTGGACAGGCTTTGGACATGCAAGATTAAAGATTAGAAATATTCCATATGTCCTAACCAATATTATGCCATGATCAATAGCATTTAAATGGAGTGATCTCTTGATGTACTCAAAAATAAATAGCTCTTTTTTGAATATCAAAACATTGCTGAGAAATACTAAGAATGCTCAACGTAACATCCAGAAGATATCCTCAGAAATGAAAATTTGTTCTTTTATCAGTCTGGGTTTAACGGAAGCTGTTGGTCAAAATAAGTGAGTCGGTCACATTAAATGAATCAGTTTAGTAATCCATAACTAAGACGCATCAATAACATTTCACAAATTGTAACAGGTTACTATCAGTAATGGCTTACTACCCATATAACGACTTCACCAGTCACTAGCATTCCATTTTGTTCAAATTAATGACAATAGCTAAAAAGCACACCTACCAAATGGGAAGAAACTAGTTCACCCAATTTTTAAATAATTGAAAATGGGAACATCATTCTAGCACAAAATTAAATAACCAAAGTGATAGTGAAGGAAGGATCCCTCACCATGAATACAGAAACATCTACTTAAACAAATGCAATCAAAAAATCAGTACACTTGAAGCTGTAGTTAAACAATTCAATTTAACATACAGAAAAATTGAAACAATTTCACTTCTGTCAAGAGTGGAGATTGCAGATGTGACTATTCAGATGATCCAACTTTAACAGGTTTCAAATGAAACTTTACTGATAAAGTTAATTGGATAAATCAATCTGGGAAGTGCTTTCTTTGAAGTTTTTTTTTAAACACAATAGTATTAAATTTCATCCTCTGAAATACCCAGAAGTGCTGCCAGAAAAAAAAACTGCAAATAGAAAAAGAACAGAGCACAGTGTTAAGTTAAAAGGAACTGGGACAGAGTTATGATAGCAATATCAACTTTTGGTTTGAAGGTGTAAACACAAGAGTGCTACAAGGGTAAACTGTAACCCATTCCTGGGTGGAAGAGAAAATTAGTGGGGTGTAAAATGAATCATCAGTTTGCTGTCACCCATAGTGCAATTTTATACCTAATCTCTCATCAACTCCTACCATGCCCAAGATGGTAGAAGACTGATACCAAAAGGATCCATGTTCAATTCCCACTCAGTGACAAGTTAGCAGGGCAGTGAAGTTAACCAAGATTCTTACTCAAAGACCATTGTCAAGAACTGACCATCACCAGCCCGGGAAGCACGTGTGGAATAAGGGCTGGAGTGCACTTCTTGCAATGTCCTGAGGTGAAACGCTTTCGACATTCATTTGTGTATATAAAATGGACACTTTGGGAGCTAAGACTAGGAGCCCATCTTCCAGCCAGAAAGGATGGGGTGCACCATGTCCTTTCTTTATACGCAATTCCTTAGATAAAGATCCTATTGATTACAAATTCATTTACACAGCAATTTTTAAATATTTTATTCTTTGAAACAAATCAAATACCATACGTAGCGCATGATTAAATAGAACGGCTGCACCTTGTGCACTCTTACGCTATACATAATGTTCAGCTTTGCATTATACAATTGCCTGTGCTTATAAATTTACAAGAATACAACAGAAAAGCTTTGATTTGTTAATAGAATCATACAATCATAAGAGTTATAGGAGCATTCACTGAGCAAAGGGTATTTATTTCCTTAAACCGGAAGCTTGATTTTTCGGTGGTGGGGGGGGGGGGGGCCCCCTCCACAGGAAGCATGGTTCAGCGCCAAGGACATGGATTAAGAAATCGAAAACAAGGTAGTGCTACAAAGTCAGATTGCCAGAGTCAGGATAGTTTACAAGGCAAGGACCTGGAACTTCGTTGCTGTGTCTGAAAAGAAAAGAAAAAGTCAGCATCCATGAGCAGAAAGAGCATGGAAAATTAATATGCTGGGCAATGTACTCGCCCATATATCTGTGAAGAGCTGCTACCAAACCCAGAAAGCGTAGAACAGGAATCCCTAACTCCTGTTCCCATATGTCAAACATTTCTAATTTGCTCAGGTTTCCTGCTGCATAAGATACTTTGTAACATTGCTCAACTCTGAGCTCAAACCATTGGACTTGGCTCATTTTTGTTAATGACTTTGCTTTTGCTAATTGCAAATAAATTATTTTACCTAAACTTCTCCAACTCAGGCAATTAATATTCCCATACTGTTTTTCTAATTATGTCTTGGCTATCAAATCATATAGTAACCTTGCTATGTTTTGCCCTAAGATACAGAAACAGTACAGGGGAATTAACTGTCATTCATAGAGCCAATGGGATCTTTTGTGTCAACCCAACAGAAAGTAGGCAAGTAGTTTAACATCTCAACTGAAGATGGAACCTCCAACAGTGCAGCACTCCTTCAGTTGACAACGTTGACCTTCATTCTGTATCCAAGTCTCCAGTGGGACTTGGACCTATGAACCGTATATCCCAGCGGTCCACACTAGCCACTGGGCAAGAGCTATTTTCTTTTATTAAAAAATAGCTCTAGCTAAGACCAGTACTGCAACATTATGTTACCAATTACCTGCAGACAGGTAAAAAGTAAACATCAACAAATATCAGCATGATAGGTAACATATGTTCATTTGAGATTTTTGATAAAGAATCCTCCTCAGATAGAAAAATAATGGGAGAATTTGAGTGGGGTGGACTTGTACAGTTGCTCCATTGCTCACAATGTTGCAGTGGGTACAGAGAGAGAGAGGGGCATTTCAAATATTGAAGTAGGGCATTCTACAAAAGAAATGTCAATGGAACACAAGGCACTCTGATAAACCCCCGTCTCTAAGAGCTCTCCGTCCCCATTATATATGGAGAATGAGAGAAGAATTGAAAGTTAAAATTTGCCTGCTCCTGAAGTCATCTGAAATTCAAACTAGACTCCGTGATTTTATTAATTTAACGCTTCAGTGAATTTCATTGATGTCAGAGAGTTATCAGACGCAGTTGACAGGCAGCTGGGGCAGCTTAGCAGGAAATCCTTTCATGCTTTACACACACAAAAAGAAAGAGCCTTCATATTTTGCCCCCCCCTTCCATCAATGTTTTTAAATGTGGCCCGAGTCTCAATCAGAGCCTTTTAAAAAGTAATTAACTTCAAGATTTGTTTCGGATTATTTTTGTTCAAACCGTGGTTACCAATTACATAATAGGAGAATTGGGTAGGAATTAAGAGTCCAATTGTGGCAGAGGCCTGATCCAGTCATTAAGGCAACCAATTGAGTGTTTTAGTGATACTGCCCACATTACCTTATAAATTTAGCAGTCACAAATGCTCAGTAATTCAAAATCAGTTCTCCCAATTACACAGAGCCCATGATTTTAATTTAAAAGAATAGAAAAACTACTGAATTACATTTAAAAATGAAAGTGGCCTAAAAAAATCTGTTCGTTGCAACTACAATAATAGAGGACATTAGTATAATTTGCGTTAAGAGACATCTGCAAAGTTACCATGCATTCCTTCAGCCTGAAGTTACCTGCTGCTGTTGCCTGCGGAATTCTTCTTCGCTGGCTGCAATAGCCCGGGCCAGGGCCAAGTCTTCCTGCTCCGCATGGCTAATTATAGGACAGACAAGATTGGGGGAGAAAATGTAGAATTAAATCACCTTTACATGAAAAAGAAAACACTGCAATCAAAGCTAACAATTGTCAGATTCCAACCAAATACTGGACGTAACACTCGTCTCTTGGTATCAGCCGGAATATAAACACTTTACATAGAATTTATAGCACGGAAACAGATTTTTTGGTCCAATTGATCATTTGGGTGTTTAAGCTGTACTTTTGTTACAAAAGCTGACGTTCACATATTGCAAAGAATATCTGAATTTGAGTGGCTGTAGAATAACTGAAAATCATAACAAGCAGCTGAAGCAAGGTGGCTTCAGCCTTATCTTCTTTATAAGCTTGTTCCAGCTAAGGGAACAAACCACTACTGGATACAGTGTCCATTAAAGCAGTCGGCTGGAGATACATAGCTAGGGCACAAGGTAGAAAAGACGTGAGCATTTTCCAAGGAGTAGCAATCTCACTCCATTCATTCTAACACAATGAATGCTCCACATTTCTGACAAAAGACTTTCATCAGGGTTCCTTTAGAAACATGGAGTTGAACCTCTATTTTGACAGGTCCCACGTAGCATAGAACAGACAGGGGACGACAAACCACACCCCCTTTTACACAGCAATCAGCTGCCATACTCTAGTCTTTAAAGGCCCAGCATCCCAGGCAATTTGACAACTGTTGTGAATTAAGGAATATGTAAAGTTATGAGAGATTAGGGTGCCAGGGGGCGAGGAAAGTGATGGGAGTGTTTAAGGTTGGTCAGGGTGGGTGGGAGATATTGAGGCACTGGGGGTGTCAGAATCCAGCAGTAACAAAAGGATCCCTAAGTGCAACTCCCAACTATGCTTCAGAAACAATTATCTAGCTATCAGAATATCTAGGTCTAGATTTTCTTTTTTACTCATTTATTCATTCACAGGATGAGAGTTTCACTGGCTAGGCAGCATTTATTGCCCATCCCTAGTTGCCCAGAGGGTAGTTACGAGTCAACCACATTGCTGTGGGCCCAGACTAACATGTAGACTGGACAAGGATGGCAGTTTCCTTCCCTGAAGGCTATTGGTGGACCGGATGAGTTTTCTTTTCTGACAACTGACAATGGATTCATGGTTGTCATTAGACTTTTAATACCAGATTTATTTTTTATTGAATTCAAATTCCACCATCTACCATGGCGAGATTCAAACCTGTGTTGCCAGAATATTACCCAGGTCTCTGGATTAATAGCCCAGTGATAATGCCACTAGGCCATCGCCTCCCCTCCATCTCCTCCTTCCTTGGAGACATTCAACTTAGTGTTCAATGGAAAATACAAAACTAGGGAATAGGATTCTTTCCTTTCTGGGCTCAACTACTCACTTGGATATTCCAAAGTAGTTACATTCTGGCCTTTCAGAAAGCAGTGTACTGGGTTCCCATACTTTCGACCAACAAGACTGAATTCCATTGAACACAGGTGTACAGTTTAACTTCATTGCAGTGTCAACCAAGAATATCAGTTACTGACTGAAACAACTCTTCACCTCCTGTTTGAATTCTGCCTCTTGTCCATCCCATAAACTACAAAGTCATAGCTTTGCTTCATGGTTGACAAAATTACCTTTCATTGACTTTATGTCAAGTCCACAGTCCTACACTGCATTCTGTTTGAGGTATATTTGAACATGCTGGAGCAGTGTGATGGGACCCAGATTCAAAGCTATATAACAAGCTCCTGGTTTCAAATGCGTGAGATAGACTAAAAACTGCAGTGTACAAACACTCCATTAAAACCACAGGCTCTTTCCCTTTGCTTTATGGATATTGGGCAGCATATTACTATATTGCTTCTACGGTTTCCAATCTTAAAAGTAAGGAGGTGGATGTAGTTGAGCTGTACCAGCTTATCAATCCACAAATAAAAGCTAAGATAAACATGGAATTATATATCTATAAAACGATCACAGATAGAGCCACAAACATTGTAGGCCATGCAGTAAGGAATATTACAGCATCACAGGCTAGACTCATCACTGTTGCATCTTTATCCTTTTGCTGACTTTCGTTCTAGTTGTTGCAACTTGTCATGTCATTTTAGTTCCCCACAAATTTGTCTTTGCATCCGTTGAGGCTACACAAGATAAATGTTGCTGTTTAATGTTCCTGGTACACGTTTTCACAGCTGCAACCCACTGACAAAGGGCACTGAACTTGCTGATGATTAAAGCTGCAGCTTTACAATGAGTATGAACCACAGGACTCCAGACCCCAAATGCAGGGGACCCTGGCTGCTCCAGAAACCAACTACACTGTCTTTCTGATAGCTTATTTTGAGTGGAGTATTTATGTTTAACGAAGTCATCAAACTAGGAAGACTTAAGTTAGGCTAAAGTGCCAATTCAGCTCAATAAGACAATGATCAGAGTGCAATGAGTGCTAGCAATACCTCCAGGAAAAACAAGTGAGGGAAAAGAAGCTCTTTGTGATAAGCATGACATCTATAAACTTTTTAGAAAACATATCGCTTTATTCCAAATGTGTGCAGGGAACTGGCAGGGCCACATTTAGCTGTGATGCTCCCACAGACCAATAGCCTCAAACTCCATCTAGGCTAATATAGGTAAATGCCATGTGCCCTGACAAAAGCAATCACCAGCAGAACCATAGCATAGACTTCTACGTTTAATTATGAATACGATGAAATGAGAAACAGAACCTGACAGCTTTATGAATAAGCCTAAACCAAAACTTTCTATAACTCTCATCAATTAAAATTCCCAAGAGGTGGGCAGTTATAGATCTCAAAAAGTCCCCAGAGCTTTGCTTTTTACCTGGGAGGTGCATTTCTTGAAGTTTCAGCCAATGATCTCTCCAAAGCTCTTTGCAGGGCTTGCTCTTCACTCTTCCAAAAAAGAAAAAAATTCACTCACAATAACACTAGTTTACTTTATTACTGAGATACAGATTTAGTGCATGGTATTCCACGCAATTTCTACAGCTACATCATAATTATAGGTGAATCAGGACTGAATTTCTTTATTAAGGCAAGTACTTAACAAAAAGGTCTGCATTTACTGCTGGAGTTTTCAAAGCCATATGAATTATAAAACTGCTTACAAGTCAATTCCATTATTTTCCCAATTTACTTGTACTGTGGGGCTGATCCAGTGACCATTGAACTGTGCATATTATATGCATGCAGTTAGCACAAATTTTGCAATCTGCTTTGATCTCCACTGATGTCTGGGGAAAACTGAGAAAGGTCAGTAACAATGAAAGCACAATGCTGGTCTGCACATCTGGACTGAGGTTCATCTGTCCACAGCCTGACCTGTGACAGCAAATCTTACATACATGCTCAAATATGCAAATACAGCTGATGATTGCTACTACTTGGAGTCGCTTTTGTTTTTAACATTCATTCACAGGATGAGGGCGTCACTGACCAGGCCAGCATTTATTTTCTATCACTAATTGTCCAAAGGGTAGTTAAGAGTCAACCACATTGCCGTGGGTCTGGAGTTCACATGTAGGCCAGACTAGGTAAGGATGACAGTCTCCTTCCCTAAAAGGACACTACTGACCCAGATGGGTTTTTCCGACAATTGACAGTTAGGAGAGAAACCCCTGTCTGAGGCAGGCCTTGGCATGCAACTGTATCTAATGCCAGTTAATTTGTTTCGTGAGACAACTTAAAGGGCACTCTTACAAACAGGGCTCACTATGTAAATTAAGCTGGATACTGCTAAGGCTGTGCTAGTTACAAGGATCGATTGCACAGGTACACTTCCTCATAGCAGATTTTAAAACTACCTGTGACACAACTGTCCATGCCTTTTCAGTGTTCTGATTTATAGTAGTCCTGGCACCATATTAATTCATAAGGGACTACATATACCCATAAAATAGCCATGCACTTGTGTTATAAAGAAGCTATTTATTCACATGTAGCTGTTATTCTGAGTATAATTTGAAGGGCTTGTAGCAGCTCATTTTCATAATGTCCTTGGCTAGCTAACATAAACAGCCAGGCTACTGAATGACTAAGCACAAAACAATACTGGGTCATTCCTGTTCCAGGTGGAAATAGTTCAGCCCATTGTTAGGCCACACTCACAGAGGCATTTTAAAGAGATCCACCAGATTAGGATATAGCCTAGAAATTGAAGTTCCCACCTAATATCAGATTTAAGCCCACTGCAATTTCACCTGACATCAACAAGCATGCCAAGGTTCAGGAATAAAATAGAGACACAGATCAGTATCTTCAGGTGGAAAAGTTAATGTTTTGGGAGTGTGAGCGTATTTCAATAAGGGGTCTTGCTGTGGATTTTTCTGGTTGCCAAAACTGATACAAGGTCTTTTAAAACTCCACTCTACTGATAAAGTGTGGCATATATTTTTACCTAAATACACACTATTGATTCAGGTTGCACCTACATTTCCAACACGAGAATCATGTTTTTGTCAGGAGCTACAAGGAAATGTATTGGGGCCAGTGATGCTGTTCAGTAAAGTTCAGAAGTTTCTGAATATCTTTCAATTGATTTCCACCAATTTTCTCTTTAAGCAACAGTTATCCAACAAAATGTACCCAGTCAGGATATTACCAGAACCTAAACTTCCTACTCTCATTGCCTTACAAAGTTAATCGCACACTGCTTCGGACTTACCAATCCTCCTTGCAGGGATGCAGATGGAGGGACAGGTCTCTGTGATGATCTTGGTGGGTTACTGTGATTAAAACAAAAACAAGAAACAATCAAATTCTCACCTGAAAGGCAATTGGTTTCCAAAAGTGACATCTACTAACTTCAGACATGACCCAGTGTCGCCTCTATAAATTCTCCCCTGTCATTATATCTACTGCAGGACCAAGTCACACCATTCTGGAAAGTCCCAAGCTTGATCTTTGATGAACAGCTGATGTAAGATAGGATTGCAGTTGTAAGTCCATAAATACTCTTCAATATTCTTTAACTGAGAAAGGGTGAAATGTGAGATACAGTACTACAAGACAAAAAACAGTCAGCAGCCTATTAGTCACATGCAAACGTATGAACTCTGCATGACTTTGAACAAAATATCCTATGATCCAGCAATCGCATTCAAAATACAGAATTGTCTGCACAATAGGCACTGAATTTGAAAAGATACTGGAAGAACCCATTGGTCATCATTCCCATTATGTGAAGGTAGATGGGAAAAAAGTGAAGAGAAAGTATTCCAGGATACTGGAAACATCATTTAGCAGGCAAATAAGTGACATTACTTGGTTAAGCCCATTAATTATTTATCTGTAGAGAAATGATGTTGATATGGGGAATGAGAAGCACATATTGCTACAAGTTTGTTCACCAATGTTTTGTGAAGAAATTTAAATGTAAAAAAAAATCTGCATTTAAAAAGTGCTTTTCACGACCGACATCTCAAAATACTTCACAGCCACTAAGTACTTTTATTTTTAAGTATAGTCACTTTTAAAGTAGGAAGAGTGGCAGCCAACTTGCACTTGGCAAAATAGGGTAATAACCTAATAAACTTTATGTTGATTGAGAAATAAATATTGACCAGGGCACCAGGGATAATTTCAATGCTCTTCCTCGAAGCAGTGATATAGGATGGTCCACATGTATCCAAGCAGGCAAATGAGGCCTCAGTTTAACGTGTCACCTGAAACATGGCAACTCCAAATGCGCATTCCTCCCTCAGTACTTTACTGGAATGTCAGCCCAGATTTGTGTGTTCAGGGCTTGGAGTGGGACTTGAACTTGGCACCTTGTGACTCAGACGCTAGATTGAAGATCTTTGAAGATGACTGTGAGAATGGCCTAAAAAAAACAGGCTGAACTGTTTCCACCTGGAACAGCAACGATCCAGTATTGTTTTTCTGGTCATTCAGTAGCCTGGCTGTTTATTTCAGTTAGCCACAAGAATATAGCAAAACGTCCAAACACACTTTATAAGAGAGTTGACAAAATTTGGTATCAGCGATATTAGGAAACCTCGGCCAAATTAGTTCTAAAAAGAATTGTAATAGCAAATGAAAGGGTAGTCTCAGTGTTGAGAACCCATGTAACAAAAGACAAGTCTGTCAACGTTGGAGTGGTTAAAATTGGGAATCAGAAGGAATCAGATGAATGGCACAAATCCAATGGCTGTAGGATGTTACTGAGGTAGAAATGAATTAAACTTAAGTCTCTCTACTTGGTCCAGCTTATGGTATCACATTGTCAAAGTGTTTACAATAAGAAGTAATGGTTTCTAAATACATCCGGATCATTTGCAGTCTGTTAGCAGGTAATTATGAAATGACATTCAAGGCCCAGGAGCATAATGTCAGAGTTATCTCAGGCATGTAAAGGTGGGACTGCAAACAGCAAGGGCAACAGAATATGGTCATTCAGATTTCAAAACCTCTTTCCACAGAGAATGGAGAATAAGTGGCTCACTTACAACACTCCTCCTTCACAAGCAAGTGGATAACTGCTGAGGTAATGCCTTTTAGTAACACCTGCACAAACAAATGTTTCCTACAGATACAAACCTGAACAGGAGTTGGTCATTCAGCTCCTCAAATATGCTCTGCTATTCAAATTCATTATGGTTGACCTGTATTCACTTTGGTTCCATATTCTTTGTTTTTCATACCCAGCTAAAAAGTAATCAACCTCAGTCAATTTAGTTGACCATACCTATTATAATGCGAGTGTACTGCTGCATTAAGTCCATTCGGCCGACTGCTAGATGCCTGTTTGCTTGTAGATGGCGTTGCATTGGATTTTGAAGTCCCCTGCGCTCTCATAATTGCAGCATTACTTTAAAAACAAAAAAGTTAAATTACAGTGTTATTGCTTTTACAGCCACGTTGCTTTAACACTTGGTCACATGCATTCTGGCAGAAGCAAGCTAGAAATCAGAAACAACCTTTATCTATAACTGCCAGTTTAATCCGAGCTGTTACATAGACCTCTATGAAAGTTTCAAGTAAACTAATCTGTGCTACTTACTCTGCGCTGCTTACAAATAACACAAGAAATAATAACAGGGTAATCAGTAGTGGTTTCTTTTATAAAGCAATGTAGTGATCCACTTTGAAAACAGCTGAAAAAGGCCTCAGACAGAGTTGAAGTATTGCTGAAATTACCTTTACACCAGGACCCAGCACAAACCAAAATAATGACAGAAATTCAGTACATCATTTAAGAGCTGTTGGCTGCAACTAAACTTAAGAAAGCAAAAGAAACACAGCACCTGCATTGCTGAATCTCCACACATGGTAACCTTATTGCAACAAGACTGCTATAAATCCCCTAGTCGTGAACAGCATTTGCAAAGACAGGAATATGAAAGAGGACTATCAAATTCTCTGGCATGAATTGGAAAGCCACATACATCCTATTAAAATCAGCTCTTTAAACAAAGAATAGAACTATGCTTTTCAGATTTAGCAATTACAGAATCAGGTAAAAAAAAAATGAAGATGGTCACTGGAAATGCATCGAGTCAACAATTCAGGCCTGTCTCAAGACGAACAGGGAAATCCCAAGCTAAGGGAAATGCTGGAAGATCAGCTTCATATTTAAGTAAACTTTAAGATTCATTGTCTAGAGCTGGTGTCTTACAGGAAACAGTCATAACGGTCAACTAATCAGTTTGTCAGTGACAAGGCAAGGACTGAGTTTTCAGAGGCAAAGGAGTCTGGGGTATAACAAAGCTAGTCAAATCTTCAATGTCTGTCAAAATTTTCAAAAAGGACCTCTTGTTAAAAAAAAGTCACGACATTGACATAACAAGGTGTAGAGCTGGATAAACACAGCAGGCCAAGCAGCATCAGAGGAGCAGGAAAACTGACGTGTCAGATCTGAACCCTTCTTCAGAAATGGGGGAGGGGAAGGGGATTCTGTTTTGGTCATTATTGCGGAGAGCGGGTGTGAGGGATGAGATTATGAAGAAGGGTCCAGACCCGAAACGTCAGCTTTCCTGCTCCTCTGATGCTGCTTGACCTGCTGTGTTCCTCGAGCTCTACACCTTGTTATCTCAGATTCTCCAGCATCAGCAGTTCCCACTATCTGTCACAACATTGACACATTGTTTAAGAATGACAGAGAATAAAAAGTCTTTATAGCCAGACAACAACATCTGCAAGCATTAAGTGCAATCATCAGAAGTGGCATAACAGCTAGGATGCAGAAAGCAATCAGGCTGTGCAAAGTGCAGTCTGTTGCATCAAACATGTCCTATACGACAAGATATTTGTAAGTCATGCAAGCAAAAGGATGTGATCAAACACAAGTAGGTGCAGCGTACTGAGAGCAACAACAGGGGATGCGCTAGAGACCTGTATAAATGCAATCATATTCTTGCAGTTAGCAGCAAGTCTGACCAGGGTAAGGATTTTGAGTAAAAGATCTTCTGACCAGAAGGCGAAGAGGAACATAATGAAAGTGTAACACTGTGCAGATGAAATCAAACAGAAGCATCTTTCACTGGTAACATCATATGTCTGGAAAAAAACTGGCAAGCACTCACTTAAAACCAAAGGCGATATGGGAGCACTGAAAATTATTTGGTACAAACCACCTAGACTTTTGGTAAAAGTACAACGCCAAGACTTGAATATCTGCTACAAACTTAGTATCAAAATGGTTACCTCGAACACATTGAGTAGAGTGCCAAATTTTAATAAGGATACAGAAAATCCCTTTGTCTCACAAACGGACAGTATGGGCAGCTATGTGGAAGGTCAATCGGATAAATCTTGATCAGCACAAATGCAGCCACCTTCAGGAACAACTAATGATCCACAAATAAAGGCACTATGGAAAGTTATCACAGAAAGATAGCCTGATGTGATAAAAGAGGTTCCACACACCCACACACACACACACACTTTTAGCTGTAAGATACAAACTAGGTATCTCAAGAGGCAAAATGTTTAAAGGGAAACAAGAGTGTGTACTCAAAAGCACTTTGACAGAAGATACTGACACAACTACCTCAGGGACAAGAGCATGGCATTGGTCAGGGATTAACAATGGCAGTGAAGACAATGAGGATATGCCAGTCATGCCGGAGACACCAACCATAGCAACACAAAGAACCTCTACACCCTCTTGAGATTCCATTAGTCCCTTGGCCCACAGCCACTACACATTTAGTTACTATATATGGTGATGACTTTTCATTCCAGCCACTGACTACTTTACCGAATTTATAATTGTCAATTAAAGTTTCAAGCCGTCTACGACAGACATAATGAATAGTCAGTCCCGTTGTTATAGCTGAAGAGATGATACGTGAAAATAGGTTACAGTATACAGGCAGATCTTTCAAGAACGTGCGTGTCAACTGGGGCAAAAACCATGGACAGCCTCTCCACGTTACTCCAAATTGAATGGTTTGCATTGATAAAGCAATTATAAAGTTCAGGGTGACAAAACAAGATTTTTGTATTGCTTTGTTACACCTAACAGCTACGCCTGTCAACCAGTGTTCCCTTTAAGCAGCGCGCACACACACACACAGACAGACAGAGCTGCTCCAAGGTTTTGCAATGGGTGGCGCCAGAAGTTGCTGCTGTGCATGGACCCTCAGAGGCCTGCGCAGCCAGTAAAAGAATTACGGGAAGCACTGTTTTCAATGCAAGCTTACTGTCACTACCAGAGATCATGTTTAGGTGGGGGGTTAGGACAATCTTGCTGAGCCATCACCTGTTGAATTTGTCAGAGACACAGGACAAACTTCTCAATAAACAAGGCAGCATGAAAACGGTGCATGACTGAAATTCAGATGCGGAACTGTCTAATCGGTGTGCAGGATAGGTGGTCAGGTTCACAGATCCCACACAGGGAACCTAGCTACCTGTAGACGTATGAAAAGTATGTAGTGAGCCTAGATCCTACAAAGGCTCAACACTGAAGGAGCAACATTGAGGAACAGAAGCCAACTCAAGGAGTTGCACAATATTCCAAATGTGCATAAAACACAAAAATAAGTTTGAATAATAGAGCATGAAAGTCCATCACAACAATCAACAGGTTAACATGCAAAACTCCAACACACTTACACCCAAGTGTAAAATCTAGACCTCTATAAATGATACCGTTACAAGATCAGGAAGGACTGTCAAACAACCTATACATTATAAAGACTATTAAATTCAAATTTTTCGATGATTGCTTCGTTGTAAACAGTTTTGAAACTACACTAATCTATACACATTCATTCAGAGTATGCAATTTTAGAAAACAAGTCGGATGTTGTGTCATTGCTTCAAGAGCTGTGTTTATTTGGCAGTTATAGTGCCTCCACCTCTGGGCCAGGAAGTCCGGACTCAGATCCTACCTACCTCCGAGGTGGGTCGTAACGTATCTGAAAAGGGTAATTAAAATCTTTTTTTACTTTCTTTATGATTTGCATAGGCTATTGAGACAAGGACCATGATAAAACATGAATTTCCCATGCAGTTTAACAGAAGCATCCTAGAGTTCTGACACATACAAAATACGTTACTGCAAATTATAGATTGATTGTAAAATAATCCAGTATCAGAATTTTTCAATTAAACTGCATCCACGTTATTTAATCAGTGTGACTTACCAATAAAAATAAGTCAAAATAACATTTACAGTACTTAGCACATTAAAAATTCAGTTGTCACCATTGCTGCTTTAGCTTCAACTAGAATCCTTGTTAGAAGTCAGAATACAGGTGCCAAACAGCACGAAATATGAATGTCATTTCTTTTTTGGTGTAAGTAATCACTGTAGATGGAGAGATACATTTCACAATAAAACTGCAGACTGAATTGTGTAATTCAATGCCAGGGATCTACAGCCTGACCCCATTTCACACAAAAGATATTCACATCATACAAAAAGATTTCAGCTCTCATAAAAACAGATCTTCCAGCATTTGTGCTCCCACTCACCCAGTGTAGAATTTCAGGCCCTCTTAGGCTGATGTTTTCCATATCTTTCCCCTAATTTTCTTCCTGTGTGGTTTGTTACTGAATTAGTTACCCAGTTCTTTTTGGAAAGCAACAATCAATTTGGCTTTGATTATTTATGGCAGAATAATGGTTTCTGATGCAGTCCATGGCATAAAAGAGATGGCAAACACCATTATGTTTGGACACTGTATACTAAAACCAAATATTCTTGCTTCAACAAAGATCTAATTCAATATAATACACTAACTCGATGTACACACCTAAGCTGTAACAGAGTAGCCAAAGGAAACGATACAATAAAAAGATTCAACATGAAGCTACTGAGTCAAATGACAAAATAAGTCCTTACTAAATAGATACTGCTGTGTTTCTAGATTAACTGAACCATTGCTAAGAGATCTGTCATTTCTGAGGGTAACACCCTTTAGAGCTGTTGCCAATTGAAATCGATTTAACTACATCACCTCATAACCTGAGTTACTCATCGAGTCCAAGTGAAAAGCAAAAACTCTGAATGGGAGATTAAAACAAACCTAGAATTGTCATGCAGCTGAGCTAAAAGATAAGATCGTAATTTAAAGAGAAAAGGGTATAATTTTAGCAGAAACAATTCTAACCCTAACTACGCATCTCTTAGCAACTATCAAGTAATTATTAACAGCAGATCTCGGGGACAAAAAGTGTTAATGGATAGGGAGCAATGAGCAAATTCACCCTCAAAAGTCCATGCAAATCAGTGATGGTATGACAGTCGAGAGAAATTTTACCCAAGTTCATGAGATACACAATGTGAAGAACTGCTGCTTCAATTTCAGATTCTGAATCTCCAATGCTCACTGCCTCAGCTCGTCCAATCACAGGTTTGTTCTCAGCCACTCTTGCTACCTCAAGAGACAGAATCTATCATTAGAAAAACAAAGACAGGATAGAGGGAACCTGTGACTGGGGAGTTAGAGTGGTTATTCTAGATGGTCCCATTGTCCCTAACATGTTGAGCACACCCCCACAACCACCAAGATGAGGGACAACAGGATAGCAATTAGCAGCAACAGGCCTCACTCAACAAAACTCATCCAAGGTCAGCAGCTGCAGTGCTCGAGTTGGGTCTAGGTCCTAACTCAGGTTGAGGGAATGGACAGTACAAAATCATGGAGGTGGGTAAAGGAAGCGAAATAGCAACAACAACAGAAGTAGCTGGAGAAACAGCAGTCATCTGAATGAACTCTACCGAGTGGCACTCAGTTTCTTTAAATAACATCTAGACCTTAGTCTGCAAAGACATTCTCAAGAGAACAACTGATTGTGACTGGCAATGCATAGCAGGAGTATTGCTACATTCAGAAATATGGCTGCTTGGAAGATTTACCGCATCAAACTGAGGGAAATTAAGAGTGGTACAAGCAACATTCAATCTCATGGAAGGTGTGGGTGCTTGGTGAATTAATGATGGCGCTACTGCCTACAATGGCGCTACTGCATTTTTGCCAAGCTTTTATTTTTATGTTTTACTTAAATTGAATGCGCGCTAATATTATGGCTTTAAGAGGAGTGTTTTGACCTGATTTTTAATTTGAAGAGAGGTTTTAAGGCAGAGGTGCCTAGACTGAAGATTAGCCTGTGAGATAATCTATTTTCCTGAATTTGCCTTTGCCCAGGGTGTGTTTATGGGATGTTACTATATTGGAATAGTTACTATTTAGTAGTAAAATAACTATTATTCTGTTAAGTGTTCCAATAAGTTAAGCTATTCCAATTTCTTCTTTCTGTTGTTGTATTTTAACTGTAGTGTATAAATAAAGTGTGTTTGACTTAAAATCTGGTAGGTTGACCAAGCGAATTTAGGCTATCATCTTAATACATTTTGAGGGGGTTTTGTCTGGGCCATAAGGTGTAAGCTTACTTAAATTTAGCTTCTGGCTTTAACATAAGATCCTTAATAATTTGTCAATAAGGAGTTTGAGGAATTGGGTAAAAACAGAGTAAACCCTTGTGGGACCACGGTGAAAGAGTAAGGAGGAACAGAGACTAAATTCTGTAGCTCTTAAAGATCTGGCACAGGTATGAGAGACCAAATTGCCACCTCCTCCAATGTAACATTCTATGATTTCAGACTGTTAGCATATTTCTGCCAGTTTCTACATTTGTATAAGATTTTGTTGTCCATCATAGATAGTATAGCATTTGAGGTTTGTTAGCCACTTAAGTACCTTTATAAGTGTGTATCTCTAAAGTAACTGGGATGCTTCTGAGTTAAGTGGTTCTAATCTATATTTCATGAATGATCATGAGACGATGCATTAGCTTGGGAAAAAAAAGACTGAATAAAACCATTCATTATCTGTCGTTAGCTTGATGTTGCAGAATTAATTGGTGTGTACTTCCTTTGTATCATACTTGGACCTTTGGAGGTCAATGCACTGATTTTTGTCAATGCTCAATTCAAACAGATACAAGGGAGGAAAGAAGAAAAAAATTTTAAATTGAGAGAAAACAAACTAAAGAATGCTGGAGAGTGCCAATTGTTGACAATTTTTTGTTTTAAAGGCAGTGGAAATGAAAGACTCATTTTCAAAAATAGTGTGGAGCTGGAGGAACACAGCACGCCAGGCAGCAACAAGAGGAGCAGGAAAGTTGACGTTTCGGGTCAGGACCCTTCATCAGAAAAATCTCTTTTTTCTGAAGAAGGGTCCCGACCCGAAACATCAGCTTCCCCGCTCCTCTGATGCTGCCTAGCCAGCTGTGTTCCTCCAGCTCCACACTGTGTTATCTCTGACTCCAGCATCAGTAGTTCTTACTATCTCTCATTTTCAATAAGTTATCTTCTGCCAAGGAGTTAGAATTCTCAGTTTGGAAACTGAGTATTGGAGATTTATTTATAATAAATTAAGAAAAACACCTTTCTAATGCATTTCAAGTTAAAACATTTATCACATATACACACCCTCCCAGAGGGTTTTTACATACACACAGAGTATCTGGTATTTGAGCTACCCTATCTGAAGAGGGAAATCTTAAAAGGACCTGCACAAATACAGATAGCAATGTTATTATCTGATTGCATCACCTAATATAAAAGTTATTGAGAATGGAAAAGCTAGCTCTTGAGAAGTCTTAAGCACCCTCAAAAATAATGTATTTCTTTTAGTTACCCCGATAACTCTTGTGCCATCATACCAGATCAGCAGTTCATTTGATGAGGAAAGACACAGTGTATAAATTTTGCATTATAATGCTGCAAGCATTTAAACTATATTTGGGAGCACAACAAACACGACTTCACAGGATTACCAGTATTCCTTTTTATTTCCTTTCTCCACTGAAGCATGGTATTGGCAAAAGCTTTGCTTTGCATTTCCTTACCCTGCTTTGGAGAGACGCTGCCCATCAGCCTTGCATTCATGATCCAAAGGGTGTCTATGCTTTAAGCAGAAGTTTAAGTGACATTGGTCACATGTCACTTTGATCATCTCTTTCTGCTTGCACCCAGTCTTCGAGCACCTGTTTGTAAAAATCTGAAACACATTCATTTGTGAGACAACTGAATTAGCAGGAGATCACAACTGCTCCTGACTACACAGAATACACAGCTGATCCTCTGTACAAAATGGCAGCAATGGCTACAATCGAAAGCCAGCATGCTGAAATAAACAATGGGACTTTTTGCTTCACAGGATAAAGATTTTTTTGATTTGGCATTTGGAGAGTAAAAGCCCAAGAACAGAAAGGTCAGCTCTGGTATTCAAACTCCAAAAACCTAACATCACTAGAATGATTTAGGCCGAGAAGGTGGAGATTGAGAAGAAAGGTTAATATATATTTTAAACTTGCTGTTTCCCTTCTCCTCCTAACTAACCCCCATCACTCTAAATTGTACACAGCTTTTAGTTTATTTTGGATACCTTCACATCTATCGCTTTTGTGAGCAAATGACTTACACCCATCTTACCAATATAACTCTAGTGGAAAGACACTACAAATTAGGGGCAAGTACCCGTTCTCAGTCTCTCTTGTTGGTGAGAGAGATCCAGATTTCACAAGAGTGAGTCACAGTTGGAAAGCAAAGTATGCATATGCTGATTCATCAGCACCATTTTGGAAATGTTATTGCAATTACACATACATTCACACACAGGATACACAAAATACATCAGCTGGTGTAATGCTGAAACATACAGACAAGACCCGAATGAGGATTATTTACATATTTGCCTCACAACGAGGCAACTCGACGACAGATTTTTCACAATTAGGTTTCAAACCGTCCTCAAGGAACATCCACATATTGTTGTAAAGCAATCAGGAGCAATGGTTCTGCTTTAGTTTGGCCATCTTAATATGAGTGGGAGTCAAGCTAACTGAAGCATAAGATAACTCAGCCAGACCAGGGAAAATCATCTGGTTTAGTTGGCACATATAGTTCCATTATGGATAAGAGAAACCCAGCAAATGGCAAGCTTTTTCCACTGCTATGCATAACGTCAGCTGATCCAAAAAGACAACCGTTGGTTGCTCTAATTGGCATGCAGAATTCCTGCCCTAGATTTTTAGGGTTGGGGTGACTGAAACTGAACAACCAGAATTCCTGCATTCCATCCTTTGCCTATTGTTTTCTAAACAACCTGTTCAAAGATGCTTTTACACACTTTTGGAGCAGGTGGGACTTCAACCCAGGCCTCCCGGTCCAGGGGTAAGGGCACTACCACTGTGTACCATAAAACAGCTCCCCCCGTTCCATTGTTTATCTAGTATGCTGTTGTGGAAGGATGGGCCCATCAACTGAGAACAAGATTAGCCCCAGAGTTTTGTGGATTAAGATAAAATATAACAAAAACTGACATTTAAATAACATTTTTTGCAACATCTCAATATGTTACATTGTGAATGATGTTACAAGTGCTTCACATTGAAGTACCTTTGAAGTATGGCCATTACAAAAATGCAGGAAGTGCCGTAGTTTGTTGCTGCAAAGTCCCACAAATATCAGTGAGATTAATGACTAAACAAACTTTAATTTTTACACAAGTGATTTTACATATATCCGTGGGACCTTTTAAATATACTTGAATGGGCTGGCAGGACCTCAATCTGACATTTTACCCAAAGGACAGCTCTTTCAACAGTGCAGAACTTCCTCAGTACTCCACTGATGAGTCAACTTGAACTGTGTCCTCAGGGATAGTAGGAACTGCAGATGGTGGAGAATCTAAGATAACAAGGTGTACAGCTGGATGAACACAGCTGGCCAAGCAGCATCAGAGGAGCAGGAAAGCTGACGTTTCGGGCCTAGACCCTTCTTCAGAAATGGAGGAGGGGAAGGGGGCTCTGAAATAAATAGGGAGAGAAGGGGGAGGCGGATAGAAGATGGATAAAGTAGAAGATAGGTGGAGAGGAGACAGACAGGTCAAAGAGGTGGGGATGGAGCCAGTAAAGGTGAGTGTACGTGGGGAGTTAGGGAGGAGATAGGTCAGTCCAGGGAGGATGGGCAGGTCAAGGGGGCGGGATGAGGCTAGTAGGTAGGAGATGGGGGTAGGGCTTGAGGTGGGAGAAGGGGATAGGTGGGAGGAAGGACAGGTTAGGGAGGCGGGGACAAGCTGGGCTGGTTTTGGGATGCGGTTGCGGGGGGCGGATTTTGAAGCTTGTGAAGTCCACATTGATACCATTGGGCTGCAGGGTTCCCAAACGAAATATGAGGTGCTGTTCCTGCCACCTTCGGGTGGCATCGTTGTGGCACTGCAGGAGGCCCAGGATGGACATGTCGTCTAAGGAACGGGAGGGGGAGTTGAAATGGTTCGCGACTGGGAGGTGCAGTTGTTTAGTGCGTACGTTTGCGTAGGTGTTCCGCAAAGCGATCCCCAAGCCTCCCTCTTGCACTAACCGCATCCCAAAACAGCCCAGCTTGTCCCCGCCTCCCTAACCTGTCCTTCCTCCCACCTATCCCCTTCTCCCACCTCAAACCCTACCCCCATCTTCTACCTACTAGCCTCATCCCACCCCCTTGACCTATCCATCCTCGCTGGACTGACCTATACCCTCCCTAACTCCACACCTACAATCACCTTTACTGACTCCATCCCCACCTCTTTGACCTGTCTGTCTCCTCTCCACCTATCTTCTTCTTTATCCATCTTCTATCCGCCTCCCCCTCTCTCCCTATTTATTCAAGAACCCCCTTCCCCTCCCCCATTTCTGAAGAAGGGTCCAGGCCCGAAACATCAGCTTTCCTGCTCCTCTGATAATGCTTGGCCTGCTGTGTTCATCCAGCTATACACCTTGTTATCTCTGCGTACTCAAGAGTGGGACTTGATCTCACAAACCTCTGACTAAGGGTGTGGTATCAACTGAGCCATAGCTGACAACTTATAGGCGATCCAAGCTCCCTGATGAAGAACGGCACCTTCTATATCACACTGGGTAACGAGCAGTATCATTGCACCATACGTCAGCTTGAGATGGGAAATCGAAAGGGAAAGAAAAGCGGAAAAACATGGACTTACCTTGCGCTTTTTCTGAGCAGGGTCAGATTTACACTCTCTGTCAATATGTTCACCAACCCGGATGTCTGGCATTTCTCCCCTTCTGACAGGAACAGGTGTGTTACACAGCGGGCACACAGGTACCTGTATGTCCTGGAAATAATCGCGTGTACATTAAGTATAGCGGAAAAAAAAGCTGCCCTTTCAATCAAAAGCTTTCGGTGGCGATATATTGTGTTCTTTCTTTGTGACCGCGTGAAAATCCCCAAATTCCCTAACTATCAGGGAAACATGACACGACAAACATAACCTGCTCTCATTCTACAAGTGTATGGGCCCAATCTCCTCATAACAATTTCTAGGAATGAAACATACACCTCAGCTAGATCTGCGGTTTCATTTATGAACCAGCGCTAAAGTTCAATCAAAACATGGAAAATGGATACATATAATTCCTGAACTTGAGCAGTACTGAAAGTGCACATAGATAGGTTCAGGTTTCGTTGCCATGTCATCTACAGTCACAGACTGTCTAGCTCACAGGAAGAATCATTTGGCAACATACAAGAGGACTGCTGGAACCCATGGTTGCAACTCCAGTAGGGGTCAGGAAATAAAAAGTGAGGAAACTGAAAAAGAAATATAGCCAAAAACTTTATCTTGCATTTTCTGAACTTATTCCAAAGCAAACAGCCCACATTCAAGTCGGGACATGTCAAATTTCAAATTAATTTGACGAGAGGTTGAACATACATTCCATTATCACACATAAAACATACAAAGCACATAGTTAAAAATGGTACAGAACCTTTTTATAGGACGATGTACACTTGTGCTGTTCATAATTGATGTGATCCTTGCAGAAGATTTGTGAACATGCATCACATTTCATGGGAAGAAAATCTGAAAGACACAACAAGGTCCTTAGCAGGTCTAAAGTGATGACAGGAAGAAATTGATTTAGCACGTACAAGGTACTACATAAGTGCAACTTTAATAGAACACTTTTTTATACAATAAAACATCCCAAAGTTCACTTACCCGGTAAAAATTAACACTGAGCTAGGAGACGAGATAATAAGGCATATAACAAAACATTAGGACAAGGAGGTCGGTTTTAAAGTGTGCCTTAAACAAGTAGGCAGATGCAAAGTTCTAGGAAGAGAATTCCAGCTACAGTGGGACAAAAAGTGCTGGAAACACAAAGGACCAGTTAAAGGTCGGACTTGTTAAACTTTTATCCTTTGTGGTTCAGAAGATTAAGAGGCAACTTGACTGAATAGTACAAGTTCCAGAAAGGTCTTGACTGGGTAGATGGCGACAGGATGTTTCCTCTTATGGGAGAATTGAAAACTGGGAGTCACTGTTTAAAAATCAGGATGCATCCACTAAAAATGGAGATGGGGCATTTTCTTTCCTCAGAAGGTCATGATTCCTTAGAACTCTCTTCTTGAAAAGGTGATGGAAGCAGAGTCCTTGAATATTTTTAAGACAGAAGTAAAAAGACCTTGTTAAGCAAGGTGCTGAAAGACCATCATGGGTAGGCAGAAATGTGAATTTGATGTTAAAATCAAATCTGCTATGATTTTATTGAATGACAGAACAGGCACAAGGGCTGAACAGCCTAGTCCTGCTTCTGGTTCTTATGACCATAATGCAGAGTCTTTGGACAGCTGCAAGTCTGGGCAAGGTTAAAGGAAAAGGAAGGATCAAGGCCATTGAAAAATTTAATCACAAGGATAACTGTAAAAGCAAAGCATTGGTAGACCTGTAGCCCAATGTCAGTTGGTGAGCAAAGGCCACAGGTAAACAAACTTGGCATGGATTAGCATTCAGCAGAGTTTTGGAGATTTGTGCATGGTGGAAAACAGGAAGCCAGCCGTTCAGAAATCCATAGGAATTGACAGTCTAGATGTAACAAAGGTATGGAGGAGGGCATCAGCACTAGACATGCTGAGACAGGAATGGGTACAAGTGACGCCAGAGGGAGAGGCAGGCAGTCTTTGTAATGGAGAGGATATGGGGCCAGAGCTCAGCAAAGGATCAGAAAAGGTAAAGTTGGAAAGGGTTTGGATCAGCATAAAACAATTTCAGAAGTATGGCCACAAACTTGTTCAGCAGAAATGGGGTATTGCAACAAGCTGCCTTTAAAATACCATGTGCAGTTTTAGTCTCCATATTTAAGCAAGAAAATAGTTTCATTGGAAGTGGCAGAGTGAAGGCTCATTTGACTGGACCTGGGGATGGAAGGGATGTCCCATGATGAGCGGGTGAGTCGATTATGCCTACATTCTCTAGAATTCAGGACAGAAAGAAGTCATCAAATTGAAACCTAAAAGATTTAGAATGGACTTCCAGGGTAATTACCAAAGTTGATTCTTCCAGCTGTGGAGTCAGGCCATAAGACACAGGAACAGGAGGTGGCCATTTGGCCCATCGATACTGCTCCACCATTCAAATCCAAACAAGATCTAGAACATCAGAGTCTCAGAAGAAGGGAATGATCACGTAGAATCAAGATGAGGAGAAACTTCTTCACGCCAAGGCTAATGTATCTTTGGAGTTCTTTACTTCTGATGGTTGTGGAGACTCAATCAACAAACATCTAAGGCTGAGATAACACAATTTTTGGTCTCTCAAGGGGAGTGAGAGAGAAACTAAAGAACAGTCGTGGTTTTACTGAATGATAGAATTAGCTCAACTGGCTAGATGGTCTACCCTTGCTCCTAGTTTTATGAGAATTAACTTTGGATATGTGATCATGGGACAAAAAAGTTAAGAGTTGGAAAATTAAAATTACGGGCAGACACTTAGGAAAGCTAAATATTAACTTGATGCTTCTCAAACGGATATCTTTCTCTCCTAATCTACAGAGAAAAGGCAGCAGTGAAATGTTTAAAAGATGATTAATATTTTGATGACGTTTTCACCCTTACCCAGCCTTTTGCAGGAATTCTCTGAACAATGTTGTCCCAATTCAGGAAACTCCATCTTTGGACATGTATCCCGTCAGTACTATTGCTTAGGCACTGGTGTTCAAACCTGACTTTTCTGTTCTTGTTACCTGTGATGGCATACATGAGTTTGATTATTTGAAGTTCTATACACATTGTATTGTGACAACTCGCCAGTGTTTGCAGTCGGTAAATGCACCACTGTTATAGAGGTGACATGCATTAATAACTTGGGATGAATGTTGTGTCCATTGGGAAGTTTGTCAAGAGGAATTTAAAATTGATTCAAGAATTGAGATCACTCCAGGTTACACAGTGTAAACAAAACCTGGAACTGTCGGTATTTCGAAATGTTTGATTTCCACACCTGCTACCACAGGATCATAAGACATAGAGGCAGAAATAGGCTATTTCTGTCTGCTCTGCCATTCAACCAGATCATCGCTGATCTGATCGCAACGTCACCTTCCTGCCTTATCCCCATCACCCTTAAATACCTTGCTGATTAAAAATCTCTCTATCACAGCCTTGATTATGCTTAATGACTCAGCCTTAAGCAGTTTTAGTAAGCAATTCTAAAGACTGACTACCCCCAGAGGAAATTTCTCAACGCCTGTCTTAACTGGTGGCCCTTGATCCTATATCTCACACAAAAGGGTTTTGTCTTTGCCTGCAATATGTTTACTAAACAGTGACTATCAGTTTAGTAAATAACAAAACAGTACATTGCACTACTGGGTGCTTAGGTTTGAGTGAGATCATCACAATTTCAATCAATAAGCGATGCTCCATTTAACATTTCCAAATAGACAGAGCCTACAATAAATGTGCATTGGTATCTGCATGAATATCAATCTTACAGTTACTGTTATCACCACCCCTGTAATTCTGTTTGTGACATGACAGCAAATTGCATACAAGTTGCAACATACAGTGGGAGGATAATATCACATGCACACTGACTATGAGAAGTCCCAATCTAACTAGAACCATCAAGTGGCAATGGAGTACTTAGAGAAAATAGTGCATTCTTTATTAACAGCCTGTTAAATTTATTACAGCAGATCCCTATCCCTCTTAGGCATAATGTGTACTGCATGAAGAATCTGAGCCACTAGTACTGTAGCACAGCTTTGAGCAAGATGAGCACTACTTGTTCTTCCAAAAACCATCCCCATACGTGGTTAGACAGAGAGACTGATACACAAAAATATCTCAGTGAGAATATTCAGAGATAGTAGGAACTGCTGACGCTGGAGTATCTGAGATAACAAGGTGTAGGAGCTGGATGAACACAGCGGGCCAAGCAGCATCAGAGGAGCAGGAAAGCTGACGTTTTGGGTCTGGACCCTTCTTCAGAAAATTTTCTGAAGAAGGGTCCAGACCCAAAACGTCAGCTTTCCTGCTCGGCCTGCTGTATTCATCCAGCTCTACACCTTGTTATCTCAATGAGAATATAGTGCTTTCCTACCAATATATGAAGAGGAGTAGGCCAGTCTGCCCTTTCAGCCTACTCTGTCATTCAATCAGATCAAGGCTGATTTAATTTTAATCTCAACTCTACATCCCTGCATATCCCCAATAACATTCCAATCCCTTGGTAATCAATGTACCTTTGCCTTAAAAACATTGCACAATATACTTCCAAATGCAGTCGACCCTCTGAGAAACTTTTTTTCTCATCTGTCTTAAATTGGTATCTCTTATTTTTAAACCATGACTCCTAGTTCTACATTCTCCCATAAGAGGAAACATCCTTTCCATTTCCACCAGGTTAAGACCCCTCAAGATTTTCTATGTTTCAACGAAGTCACCTCTGACTCTTCAAAACTCCAGAAGGTACAGGCCTAGCATGTCTACCCTTTTTTCACAGGAAAATCCGCTCATTCTAGGTGGTAGCAAGAACTGCAGATGCGGGCCTAGACCCTTCAGGATTTTTTTTTTGGTAGGTCTGGGAGAGAGAGAGAAGCTCTGAGCTGTGGTAAGGTTGACTGTAGTGCCAGAAGATGCAATCAGTCCTGATGAAGAGTCTAGCCCGAAACATCGACTCTCCTGCTCCTCTGATGCTACCTGACCTGTTGTGTTCCTCCAGCTCCACATTGTATTCACACTCTTTCTAGTTATTAGTCTCGTAAACGTTCTGAATTGCTTCCAACTCATTAGCATCTTTCCACTAAGTATAGTGACCAGTTATGTACATGATAGTCTAGATGTGGTCTTACCACCCTCTTTTACAAATGAAGTATAACCTCTTTACTCTTGCATTCAATTCTCCTTGTAATAAAACATAACATTCTTCTAACTTTCCTGATTACCCATTGTACTTGCAAACCAAACTTCACTCAGACACCCAGATCCCTCTGCGTGTTAGAGCTCTACAATCTCTCAACAGGTAGATAATATGCTTTTTTAAAAATTCTTTCTGCCAAAATGGACGATTGCACATATTTCCACATTATATTCCATTTGCCAGATCTTTGCCCAGTCAAACTTTGCAGGCTCCATATGCCCTCTACACAACTCACTTTTCTACCTATCTGTATCTCCACAAAATTTAGCTACTATACCTTCATTCAAATCAATTTTATAAACTGTAAAGAATTCAGACACTAGCGGCGCACCATTTGTGTCATCCTACCACTGAAAAAGACATTTATTCCTACTCTTTGCTTCCTATTAGCCAGCCAATCTGTTACCCCCAACACTATGAGCTTTTATTTTCTGCAATGACCATTTATGTGGTGTCTTATCACATGCCTACTGGAAATCATAGTAGAATACACCACTGTTTCTTCTTTATCCATACCACAAGTTGCTTCTTCAAAAGAACTTCAATAACTTTGTCGTAATGAGGGATATGGCAGGTTCCAAGCGATCGATTGGAGATCGATAGGAGAGTCTATTGTCAAGGGCACAGACAGATGTTTCTGCGGCTGACAGCAAGACATCAGAACGGTGTGTTGCCTCTCTGGTACCAGATTCAAGGATGTCTCAGAGAGGGTGCAGCATATTCTCAAAAGGCAGTGTGATCAGCAGAAGGTCGTTTTACATTTTTGTACCAACGACTTAAGACTGGAAAGGGATGAAGTTCTGCAGAGAGAAAATGGAAATTAGGCAAGAGGTTAAAAAGTAGGTCCTCAACAGTAGCAACATCTGGATTACTAGCACATGGCACCGGGAGTAAGAACAGAATTAGGAGGATAGGGCACATGAATGTGTGGCTGAGGAACTTGTGCAGGGGGCAGGGATCCACATCTTTGAATCACTAGGATCTCTTCTGGGGCAAAAGTGACTTGTATGAGGAGGGTGGGTTACGTCTGAATTGGAAGGGGCCAAAAACCCTTGCAGGGAGAAAGGAGAAGTCTGAGGCTAGTACAGTAGAGAGGAGAAACAAATTAAATAGTCAAGGCAGGCAAAAGAGGTAAGATTGATAAATTAAACTGCATTTATTTCAATGCAAGAGGCCTGACAGATAAGGCAAATGAACTCATGGCATGGTTGGGAACACGGGGCTAGGATATCATAGCTCTTACAGAAATGTGGCTAAGGGAGAACCAGGACTGGCAGCTTAATGTTTAGGATATAAGATGCTTAAAGAGGAATAGAAAGGGGGTCAAGAGAGAAGGTGGAGCGGCATTTTTGATTAATGATAATATTACAGCTGTACCTCAGGAGGATACTTCTGCAAAGTTATATGGGTGGAACTGAGAAATAGGAAAGGGATGATCACTTTTTTTGGGATTGTACTATAGGCCATCCAATAGTCAGTGGGAAATTGACATGTAAATATATAAGGAGATCCCAGTTATCTGTAAGAATATTAGGGTTGTAATGGTAGGGGATTTTAATGTTCCAATCATAGACTGGGCCTACCATAGTGTTAAAGGCTTGGATGGAGAGGAATTTGTTAAGTGCGCACAAGAAAATTTTCTTATTAAAAATTACATTTTCGTATGTGGATGGACCTAGCAGAGAGGGAGCTAAACTTGACCCTCCCTTGGCGGCGGCGGTGGTGTCATGCTCAATGAAGGAGGTTATCTCAGAGTACAACGGGACCGCGATCAGATGGGCCGAGGAATGGCAAATTGAGTTTAATTTAGATAAATTTGAGGAGGTGCATTTTGGAAAGGCTCACAAGGGCAGGACTTGTACAGTTAACAGTTGGGTCCTGGGGAGTGTTGCCGAACAAAGGGACCTTGAGGTGCGGGTGCATAGTTCCTTGAAAGTGGAGCTGATGATAGGGTGGTGAAGGCCTTTGACACACTTGCCTTCATTGCTCAGAACATTGAGTATAGGAGGTAGGACTTCATGGCGTAGCTGTACTGGACATTGGTTAGGCCAATTCTGGAATATTGCTTCAATTCTAGTCTCCCTGCTATAGGAAAGATGTTGTTAAACTTGAAATGGTTCAGAAAAGATTTCCAATCCCGGCAACATCCTTGTAGAGTTTGAGCTTTGTGAGAGGCTGAATAGGCTGGGGCTTTTTTTCCCTGTAGCGTCAGAGCCTAAGTGGTGGACCTTATAGATATTTATAAAATCCTGAGGGGCATGGATAGTGTGAATAGCTAAGGTCTTCTTCCTCAGGATGAGAGAAATCCAAAACTAGAGGGCACAGGATTAAGGTGAGAGGGGCAAAGATTTAAAAGGGTCCTGAGGAGCAACTTTTTCACGCAGAGGGTGGTGGGTGTTTGGACTGAGCTGCCAGAGGAAGTAGTGAAGGCTGGTATAACCACAACATTTAAAAGGCATCTGGATGGGTACATGAATAGGAAGGGTTTAAGAGGGTAAATGCTGGCCAATGGGACTAGATCAGTTTAGGATATCTTGTCGGCATGGAAGAGTTGCACTGAAGGGTCTGTTTCCATGCTGTATAACTATGACCATGGCTCTAAATTAGTTAAATCATCATTTCCCTTTGACAAAACTGTGTTGGGTCTGGCTAATGACTTCGAACTTATCCAAGTACACTGTTATAATGTCTTTAATAATACCTTCTAACATGTTCCCTTTGACAGATATTAAGCTAACTTGCCTGGTTTTGCCTCCCTTTTTGAATAATTTGATTTATTGTCACGCGTATCTTGTTACAAAATACAGAGGAAAGTTTTGTACAGTGTCGCCACTGTCCAGCGCCATCTTGAAAACACAAAAATGAAACAAGATAGAATATAAAGGCAGAAAAATAAACAAACAAAGAAAATGTCCAACGTTGCAGACCTTCTTGTTAAGTGCTCTGTCATGGGCCTGGTGGCCAGGCACGAGTCCCCTTCACTGTGCCTCTGCAATGAAAGTCACCACTCTTTGGTGCCATCGCGCCTCCACCAACATAACTGGCACCATCTTGGTTACAGAGATAAAAGGTGCTGCAGATGCTGGAGAATCCGAGATAACAAGGTGTGGGGCTGGATGAACACAGCAGGTCAAGCAGCATCATAGGAGCAGGAAAACTTGACGTTTCGGGCCTAGACCCTTCATCAGAAAAAATGATGAATTTTTCTGATGAAGGGTCTAGGCCCGAAATGTCAAGCTTTCCTGCTCGGCCTGCTGTGTTCATCCAGCCCCACACCATCTTGGTTACACACTTGATTACAAAAACGGAACAAAAAAGAAAGCAGAAATAAAGGAAACAAAGCCAAAAGGAATGAGAAGCGCCCAGATGTTAAAGCTTTATCTCCATCAGGCACCCAGACCAAGCCACAGCCATGAGTCTTGGAAGGAGCGGAGTGTTTGCTACTGCTGATTCTACCAGCTTCGATCTCCTGCTGCCACCGCCAGCTCCGACTATATAACTACCAGCGCCGCAACCAGATCCCAGAACTTGCTCAGGCCGGGCCAGCTTGCAACCTCCAATCGCCAGATCCCGGAACATGTTCAAGCAAAGGAGTTACATTAGTTACTTTTCAATCTAAATGAGAAGAACCCTAGGATAAAATTAATCAGGACCCAGGTACATGTGAACTCTCAGTTTCAACAATTTACTCAGTACTACTTCCCTGGCAATTGTGATTTTCTTGAATTCCACCCTCTGTTTCAATTCCTGGTTTACAGATTTTCCAAATGTTACTTCTATCTACTCTGGTGAAGACCAATGCACCTACCTGTTCAATTTGTCTGCCATCTTTTCATCCTCTTTTATTATCTCCAAGACCCATTTTCTATACTATCAACATTTTATTTGATAAGTCGACTTCTTTAAATATCTGAAGAAACTTTTCCTATCTGTTTTTGTAGTTTTGGCTAGATTTGTCTTACGCTCAATTTCTTTTCTCCATATTTGCCTTTTAATAATTCCGCTATATTTTACATTCTGTCCAATCTTCTGGCCTGCCAACTATCTTTGCACAATTATTTATCTTTTTGATTTTGATATATCTTTGACATTTTTAGTTAACCGAGGATGCAGAGCCTGTTCCTTAGAATTTTATTTGTTGGGAAGTATCAATTCTGTGATTTTTGAAATATCCCGTTAATGTTCACCACTGCTTTACTATTGACCTACTGCTTCCCCTAAATTGCCATTTCACTTTCGCTAACTCTGCCCTCACACCCTCGTAACTACCCTTGATTAAATTCAAAATAGTACAATTAGACCTAGCTTTCTCATTCTTAAATTACATGTAGAATTCAATTATATTAAGGTTGCTACCAGGGGCGTTTTCATTATGAGATCAGTAATTAATCCTATCCTGGACAAAACCAGGCCTGCTCTCTGGTTGGTGTCATAAGATACTGGTCTAAGGAACTGCAATGAATGTATTCAATTAATTCCTCACCCACAACTACTTTTTCCCAACTGACTTTCCAGTTTATACAGGTAAAATTCCCCATGATAATTGCTGGTCCACTTTATTTCTTCCCCTGTCCTACCATGTGGTTACTGTTCAGGGGTCTGTACACAACTCCCATAAGTGACCTGAGATAGTGGGAACTGCCGATGCTGGAGAATCTGAGATAATAAAGTGTAGAGCTGGATAAACACAGCAGGCCAAGCAGCATCAGAGGAGCAGGAAGGCTGACATTTTGGGTCTGGACCCTTCTTCAGAAATGGGGGAGGGGAAGGGGATTCTGAAATAAATAGATTGAGACGGGGAGGCGGATGGAAGATGGATAAAGGAGCAGATAGGTGGAGAGGTGACAGACAGGTCAATGTGGACTTCAAAATCTCCCCTCCCCTGACCGCATCCCAAAACCAGCCCAGCTCGTCCCTGCCTCCCTAACCTGTCCATCCTTCCTCCCATCTATCCACTCCTCCCACCTCAAACCCCAGCCCCACCTCCTACCTACTAGCCTCATCCCACATCCTTGACCTGTCCGTCCCCCCTGGACTGACCTATCCCCACCCTAACTCCCCACCTACGCTCACCTTTACTGGCCCCATCTCTTTGACCTGTCCGTCTCCCCTCCACCTGCCCGCTCCTTTATCCATCTTCCATCCGCCTCCCCCTCTCTCTGTATTTATTTCAGAATCCTCTTCCCCTCCCCCATTTCTGAAGAAGGGTCCAGACCCGAAACGTCAGCCTTCCTGCTCCTCTGATGCTGCTTGGCCTGCTGTGTTTATCTAGCTTTACACCTTATTATCCCATAAGTGACCTCTTGTTTTTATTATTCCTCATCTCTACACAGACTGCTTCTATATCCTAGTTTTCTGAATTTAAGTCATCCTTTTCTATTGTGCTAATATCTTTAATGAACAGAGTTACTCCTCCACCCTTCCCTAGTTTCCTGTCCATCCTAAACGTCTCATAACTGTCAGTACTTGGGGTTCAATCAGATCATCCTGCAACCAAATCTCAGTAATGACCACGAGATTGTACTTGTCTCAATTTGTACTAGTTCAAATGTTTTGTTTCAAATGTTACTTGTATTCAAGAACAATGCTTTAAGTTTTGTCCTTTCGTTATTTTAGTACTTTTCTAGTGTTGTCTGCTAACTTGCTCTCAGATCTGGATTCTTCAACACTTTTTGTCATTGTCTTATTTTCCACATTAATTCCTTCCTCTGTTGCCGTTTTCCCACTCTTTGATTCATTGCAATTTCCCAAATGTGGGTCATTTCCCCACTATTTAGTTTAAAACCCATTCTACTTCCCTAGTTACGCACTTTGCAAGAATACCAATGCCAGCACAATTCGTGTATTGATCATCCCAACAGTGCAGATCCCACTTTATTAATTCTTGTACTCTTCCACCACAAGATGGTCTCTAGCATTCTCTGCCACTTCATGGTTACTGCACAGGGTCACAGCTTACAACCACCTAGCTGGCACCAGTAATAATTCCTCCTTCCCAAATATCCAGGGAATATTTGGTAAAACTGTATGCAGGAAGCACGATCCATTGGCCTACAATGGGCATCACTGCACTACAGCTGCTCAGTGCTCTCATAGCCAAGTACACAACCAATCCACTGGGTATATGTCAAAAAATATTTTTCATGACATACAAGCTTACTGCAGGATTCAGTGGCAGCTCCCAGGGGCAAATTACATCAATTTAATGAATTTCATTTTTGTTGTTTTAATTAAGATAAGAATTTGTTAATTTTGCAACAACTATGGTAATATTAAAAGGGCAGAAGCAAAAGGAGAGTTAGGATTATAGTTTCTGGCATCAACAATTCACAAAGTGAATAATCTTTTTTTTAATGCAATAGGCAATTTTCCCCCCAAACTACATCAGGTGCACATACATATTAAAAGAGCTTATAGTAAGATTAATTTTCACATACAATTTCAGGAAGATTCAGATAACTGGAGGGCAGAATAATCAAATTATGAAGAGTCTTTGGACTTGAAACGTTGATGTTTCTTTTTCCACAGAAGCTACTGGATCTGAATTTGTCCAACATTTTCTGGTTTTATTACAGCAGAAGTACTTCCTCATTGATTGGCTCTTACAGTGCTATTCACGTTTAAGCAAACACACTTTCAAATTTGAGTTGAAGCAAGAATTGATCAGGAGGCAACATTGCTACGCGGAGCAGGACATATCACAACATGCGAGACTGACTCAGAGATAGTAAGAACTGCAGATGCTGGAGTCAGGAGGAGAACACAGCTCCTCTGATGCTGCCTGGCCTGCTGAGTTCTCCACCCCCACACTGTGTTATATGTGAGACTGACCATTTCTGAACGAATGATCCTCGCTCGGATGGTTCCTAAGAGCTTATTATGTCAGCTTTGAACATCTCTCTCTCTCCTCCCCCAACTCCGGGTTTCCTCGACGTCTCTCTCCTCCCACAACTCCGGGTTTCCTCGACATCCCTGTCCCTCTCTCTCACCTCCCCTCTGTGGATTTATTCTCCTCCCACAACTCCGGGTTTCCTCGACATCCCTCTCTCTCACCTCCCCTCTGTGGATTTCTTCCACTCCACTTCCCCGGGTATCCTCGACATCCCTCTCTCTCACCTCCCCTCTGTGGATTTCTTCCCCTCCACTTCCCCGGGTTTCCTGCCCACTTCTCCCTCACTCCCCCCCTCATCCCC